>CAXIVR010000004.1:82778458-83979291 GCA_964035755.1 Teleogryllus oceanicus | reverse complement strand
ACGTCGCCCCGCCTTTCCATTCACAAATCGCTCCTTCCCAACCGATACCGTCCCAAATCCGTTCTCCGCTCCGCTCGCTGCTCCCCGTCGCCCGTTCATCTCGCCCTTTTCATCCGCCCCGTTCATCCCACCCAAGTCGTCACATCCCGACCAGCCCGGTCCGTCCCGCCAGCCCGCGACTCGTCCTATTCACTCGCAGCTCTTCCGCGCCACGCCACGCCACGCATCATCCTGTTCCGTCCCACTACGCTAAAAACCGACCACTATGCGCCATTCCGCTCCGCCCCGCTTCATTGCTCCTCTTGGGCCCAGTGTCGCCCTCTCTGACCCGTCCTTACTTCTCCCAGCCTGGTACAACCCTTTCGTTCTCTAGGACATCACACAACACTGCCACTCACACAACACTTTTAATATTCATTACAATTTCACTTTGTGAATGTATTCTTCACGCTTGTGCATTTTCAGTTTAGTCTATGAAGACTTGGAGAACGAAGTATCTGGAATAATTCTTGCAGTTCGCACATCCACCTCGTATTTCCCATTGTGCATGACTGCTCACCTTGGCAACTCGCCTGATTTTCCCTTGTGTGACGTACTAGGATGAAAAACACAGACGACTGTTCTGATTGATATTTACAATATATTTACAGTATATTTACAATTAATGTACAAAGATTACAATACAAAAATCTAACCCCTTGGCAACCTTTCAGTTCTTTTAGCCGCGAAACCCCGCGACCGTCCCTAGGCCTCGCCCAGAACCACTGCTTCGAAAGCAGCAAAAAGCAACGCGAGGTGCGAAGCTGTCGGACATAGAGTCCCGTAACTATACCAGTTACATGGCCTGTCGCCAAACCGATCTTCGACCCGAAGATCACGTGCAATGATAGCACTGGAGATACCTCTCGTCTTTCGACACCCAGCGTATCCCGCGAGGCGCCTGTCGGCGCGGCCTTAAATATTCGTTGGCTCGCCCCCACCCTACAAGCAGCGGGCGACATACGGCTCGCTGGCCAGCCCTTCCAGGGCTGCAACCGACATCTCTTAGCCTCGCATCCGCGCGCGTCCCTTTCAGGGAATTTCCAGCCGGGATTCCTACGGGTTTTCCAGCCGGCGCGGCGAGGCGCGCCGCTTACACCCCATTTTGCATCCGGCTTAGAGCGGGTTTCCCCGAAGCGGCCCGGCGCGGCCCGACGCCGCGGCGCCGAACCACGCGACGCTACACTTGACTGTTTTTTCAAACTCGCTTTCCTCGCATCTGATCTTAGCAGCAAATTATGTACGCTAATTTCCATTCTCACATATTATTTCTGCCGAGTTTTCTGTTTTCCTCTCGGTCGCCTACACTGAACCTCACACAAATCACTATTTAATCCATTCCTGTATGCCACTTCATCTCATCCTCATTAGAGTCATGTCAGTCAAAACCTTTTCCACTTGCAGAGCACGAGCCCTTGGCCATGCGCTCATCTTCTTCTCGCTGGAAGGCAAGTCCGCTTCCTAGACGAGCCTGCAGGCAGATTCGCCGTGCCCCCGGAGATTTCCACGTACGCAGCGCCGCCGCCTTTCGCAGAGTAGATCCCCCGTCGCGCGGCGCGCAGGCCTCCGCCGCGCTGCAGCCCCAGCGCCGAGGAAAAGGCAATTACACAGCGTTGCGGACCCGTAATTGGCTGAGACGCCGTCGGGCCGGGCGGCGCTGCGGGGGTGGATGGGCGGGCGCTGCGGCAGCCGTCACGCGGGCCCCGCCCCCGCCAATCCGTCCCGGAGACGCTGCCGTCACTGTTGGCTCCGTCGCGCGTCCCTCTTCTCTCGAGAGCAAACCCGCCAGACGGCCGCAACCTCAATTGCCTTCTTTATTCCATCTCTCTCCGTCTCACCGCGTTCTGATCCGGTTCCGTCGTCGTTTGCCTCTAGCCTGCTTCTGTTGGGTTCTTTCCTATCTGATCTGTTCCTAGCACAGATTGCTTGGTCGTCCCCAGCCTTCTCCCATAAACCCCTGTTCCTAGTTTGCCTTTTCTTTCCGCTCGTTTTTCATTGTGTTGCGCCCCTGTTTCTTTCCAACTTTCATGCCTTCATGTCTCTCTTTGACTAGCATTCTTGTCTCAACTACCACCATCACAGTTGCTGCCGTTCCCCTTGAATCATCTCAGACGCTAGGTGAGGCACTTGCGGCCAAAATGTAAGTACGACTTAACGACGTCGCCAACAGGGCTGCAGAATCCGACCAGAACCGAAAGGAGGCAGTGGAACGGTCGGAATGGGCGCAGGGACGTTTTATCAAAACATTCTGAATAACTTCGGAGATCGGAAAGAATATGGATTTTTAAGAATCTAATAAAAAGCTAAAATTGGTATCATAAATTCCAATTATACATTGTTTAAAAATGTCATAATTTATAACTTTTTATCTTATGTTTATAATTAACAAGTTTTGTATACTGATAAAAAAATCACTGCAACGTTCAAAACTCGTTAAAAATAACAGCAGCAATTTATCGGTGTTTGTGAAGTTCGCACTATTATCAGAACAAACCGAAAAGGACGCAACGTAGAGAGGTGACAGTTACTAACACGTTTAACAATAACACAGAGAGAGCACGTTCGGGTATTCGATTGTGTTTCTAGCTCGTGTGAAATGGCAGTAACTTGACGTTATCGATGGGCACTTGACACTGAACTTAAATGCATGCTATTTGGCTTAAGGCTACATGCTATTCAGTTTAAATGAAATATAAAAAATAATAAATTAAATGACTTGTATTACTTGTTTGTTTGTTTTTTTCAATCCAGATGGTGCATCAGAAAGAGTAGACAGAGCAAAAAATATCAATTCAATTGCATATTCAAATTTTACCTGAAAATTCATTCTCAAATTATTGACGTATGAAGTAGTGTAAAGGGAATGCGTCTGGCTATTACAGGAAAAGATAACCTAAGCTACGCACTATTATAAAAGAATGCCATGAAAAGAAAGAAAAAGAGTATTCGACGTAAATACAGTACTAAAAAAACGGAAAAATATAGACACGAAGTATTATAGAAAATAAAGGCCTGAGTAGAAACTACATTAAACAGAAAATATTAACGGTAATCAAGGCAACTTGAAAAGCATTTCTGGGTCGTTCGCGTGTATTCCGTAATTGTCACGTAAATGAAAGTAATAAGTAGGAAACGGATTTCCATGTAATTACATGTCTTTACAGGAAGTAGATACTTGCTTTCAATAATATATTTTAGACTTTACAATACATTCTGAATGAATTACAACTATTTTTATTTTACATATTTTTACATATTTTCGTATAATTACATATTTTTACATATTTTACCTATTACTAAGTATTTCGTTACATTTTAACATATTTATACGTCGAAACGAAAAATTTCAGATCCGCGTTTGCAACGTATGTTACGCAATCATATTTCTTAACAATCAAATGTGATGCTGTTGCCCTTCTATGACCACCATAACTTCGCCATGAATTGTCAAATTTACCCCTCCCTCCCAGTTACTGCATTCTCCGAGTCAAGGCTGAGTGGATTTTTTTGAACAAAGGTAATTTCAGCCTCGTGCTTGTTCATGTTTCAAACAGCACATTTGTTACTTCGTCAGAAACTAACAAATAGTTTTTACAGAAAATTGTCTTCCGCATTGTTCACTTTCGGGGGAAGTATTCCTTTTAAACCCCTCCCCCGGGATCAATCACTGACTAAACGATACTACTATTCACTTGAGCATCGGCTCTTCGTAAACATTGTAATAAATACTATAAACGTATTCTACATTTCGAATAAAACTCTTATGCGTGATGACGAGTACTATTACATCTATAGAGGTAGAACCTACTTTCAGACACTCCGAATCCTTGTTAAGAACTGATCGACGACGTTCTTTGCTCGGAAAATGCTTGTAGAGAACAATTTTCAACACATTAATGAATTTTTATTTTATATATTTTCTATTTTTTCTTAAATGTTTTGGAAAAAAAGTACATATATATGTACATATTTTGCATTTTTATTACAATAAATTCCGTTGCCTAGTAATAAGTTTACAAGTAAGTATGAAGCGCAAAGCAAAAGGAGGTCGAACTGAAAGAAAGCCTCCCTGAAAGCGTCGCCGCGTCGCGAAGGTAGGCGCGTCGCCGAGTGACGTGCGGCGGCGTCGAGGGATGTGTCCGCGGCTCCGCGGCCGTGCTCCGC
Source organism: Teleogryllus oceanicus (assembly GCA_964035755.1). Taxonomy (NCBI): domain Eukaryota; kingdom Metazoa; phylum Arthropoda; class Insecta; order Orthoptera; family Gryllidae; genus Teleogryllus; species Teleogryllus oceanicus. Next base: position 83,975,088 of record CAXIVR010000004.1, on the reverse strand, counting down.
TCGGGTGGCGTGGCCGGGGGGAGGCGGCCCACCGCACGCCCCCGGCAGACTGCGGGCGGCGCTCGTCACACGCCGCGGTCGCCCCTCGACAGGCACCGCACTGCAGAGGAGGAGAGGCGATGGGCACGGCGGAGGAGGAGATGGAGGGCATGGTGGAAGTAGCAGTGGCGATGGCGATGGCGATGAATGGGCGGAGGAGGGGTGGAGGGGGGCGGGTGGAACAGTAGGATGGCGATGGCGATGATGGGGCGGAGGAGGAGGTGGAGGGCATGGTGGAAGTAGCAGTAGCGATGGCGATGGCGATGAATGGGCGGAGGAGGAGGTGGAGGGCGAGGTGGAAGTAGCAGTAGCGATGGCGATGGCGATGAATGGGGAAGGAGGAGGAGGTGGAGGGCGAGGATGGAAGTAGCAGAGAGGGATGGACGGAGGTAGATGCGATGGAAATGGGGCGGAGGAGGAGGTGGAGAGCGAGGTGGAAGTAGCAGTAGCGATGGCGATGGCGATGAATGGGGAAGAGGAGGAAGTGAAGGGCGAGGTGGAAGTAGCAGTAGCGATGGCGATGGCGATGAATGGGGAAGAGGAGGAAGTGGAGGGCGAGGTGGCAGTAGCAGTAGCGATGACGATGGGAATGGCGATGGGGGTGGCGAGGGGGGGGTGGCGAGGGATGGTGATAGGGGTGGCGAAGAGGATGGCGATGGTGAGGCGATGGTGATGGTGATAGTGATAGTAATGGCGAAGACGATGGCGATGGCTTTGGTTTACCTACCAGCACTTATGGTGTAGGTAATTCCCCAAGTTGGGATTAAAAAATAAGAGCTTAGGCTCAATTAATCCATTCATTTGGCTCATTTAATCCCAACTCGGGAAATATATTTTCGTTTCCAGTTTCGACTAGTTTTAGCAGAGAGACGTTTGCCGTTTCAACTAGTATTATAATATTACATAACTGTGACAAAAGCTAAGAGAAGTATTTGATGCACCCGTAATTTTATAGTATTATCGTCTCTTTAATTCTTTGCTTTTGTAATAAAGCATTCTTGTTTCTATTTTCATATTCTTCGATTTGCACACTGCATCATTCTAGTTGATATCATCTAATTTAATTTGGTTCTGCGTTTTACAAACGAGAAATGCATTAAAACGCTTTTACATTAAAGCTAAACCTAATAATACGTATAATTTTGAGCTATTTTCTCATTAACAGTGTATTTCTATAGCATTCGGCTTTTATTTGCACTTGTGGGATGGGTTTTATAGTAAATTACCTGTGGTATTTCAACATTGTGCTCCCGGCTACTACATCGTTTCATCTGTAATAGATACCGTAGTTGCACGGTCAGCACTATTTCCCCTACGTGCCGCTGATCGCCGATAACTTGAATCCACATCTGCTGTTTCTCACAATTCTAGAAATGATTTTCGAACTCGTGTTCAGTATCTGCAAACAGAAACAGCTTTTAAAATGACCTTCGGTTACCAACACAGTTTAGATAAGCACGCACCTAAAAGTCATGTGTACAAGAGAATGAATACCTTTTTTCTGAGAGAGAAACATATCATACTGAATTTAATTAACTTAATTAAAGTTATTTGTTAAGTTAAGTAACGTTACTTTAAGTATAATAACGTTAACTAAGTTAACGTTATTATACTTAACTAATTTACGTTATTTCTATACGAAGAAGGTATCATTCTTCGTCATTTCTTAGAACGTCTTCAATATTTATTGAGAATGCATACGTACATTTTCCGTCACCTGACTGATTGTCGTTAAGTTTTTCATCACTTCATCTGCAACTTATAACATTTATACTTAACAAATATTAAGTACCAATCAAAGTTAATAAAAAAAAATACTTGTAAGCACGAACTTGCTTAACACGAATTTCGCCGTCCCATGAACAACTGTCGGTTCCGGTAAGGGATTACGGTAATAAGGACATTTATACTACTCGGATAACACGAATTTTTATAACGCGAACTCCGATTATTCCGGTCCCTTGGAATTCGTGTTAATGAGGGTTTCTTGTTTTTTCTTGTATTAGTTAATGTTGTGTATCGTTACGTAAAAATATTTTATTTTATCTTATATTGTAAAATTAATCTACAGTCGCAACTCAATGTACAATATGTAACAATAATTCCGTGTATAATTAACCCCATTCGTATTTGCTCCTGATTACAACTGAATATTTTATTATTAATGTAACATTCACACTGTATACACTAAAGGGACTCCACACCGTCTGAGAAACTGATGGCGATCAGCATTCTGGAAGAGCCGGAACGAAGTCGTGAACGGAGACCGTGTGGCTCTGAGGCTTCAGGACCCTGCGAGAGCTGGAGGAGCAGAGGCCGGCGGCGCACACTGGTTCACTCGGGCCAAAAACCTGGTCATAAAGACAAGATTCAAAGTGCGCGTGCGGAACTCTGACTTAGCAAATCTCGTTCAGAAGACATTAGAGTACACTACTTCAGCTCCAGAACGTTATTTCAATCATTTTTGTCGTCTTCACGGTCTTGTAAAGTTACTGTGCTCGAATCATGGAATTCATTGAAATTTCCAACAGAAACTCTTTTGACTATACGTTAGTTATTTTTAAGAAAAAGTGTTAAAATTTTTATATAATACGGCTGAACTCTAATCTATGAAGCGTGCCAATGTTGGTCACATAAATTGCATTTCATATTTTTGTCCCGCGTATTCCTACCTCAATCACTTTTTTTATTTATCAAGTAAAATGCCCTTATCCAGTATATTACACATTTAGTTGCACGTTCCTGCACCTTTTTGTTTTATAGCCACTTCACTTCAATGCTACATTGTAAGATCTAAACTAGATATTAGTATTAGCAATACTAGAAGTGTCTTCGACGCCACAGGGACTTATTTTCTCTAATGTTTTTTTTATTTCTCCTTCATATAATTACTTTAATAAGAAAATTACTGATATAAATTTTTGGAATGATAACAATATTAACCCGCGATTGCAAGAACTATTGTATCCATATTTCTACACACATCATTGTTTTATGAGTCAGTCATTTCCAAACCGTCTTTTGAATTTTGAAATTTCATTATGATATTCAAAATCAGTGATATCCAGAACCCCGTATGTATATTTTTATGCATTTTCGTTTGTTTTTAAATCAGTAGATTTGAATTTTGAAATTTATTTTTAATATTCAATTTCAGAAACCCATTGATATCCATTTTTACGCAAATCCACTCGCATGTGCAATTATGACCAGGTTTTAGGCCCGATTGAGCCAGTGTGCTGCGGGGCGGCGCGGCGGTGACAGCAATCTGCAAACGGCGGGGGCGGCAGCTGCCTCCCGGCCGGTCTCAAGCTGTCGCCGCCGGCCCGCCGACCTCTCCTTCCATCGTTTGGCGGCCACTTAGGGGCCATCTGCGTATCGTCGCTTTATCCTCGGCGACGTTCTGGGGACGCCGCAACGCCCAAGTTGCTCCTCGCTCTCGTAGATAATGCGCCGACCCCCTCCCTCCCCCCCTCCTCCACCGCCTCCGCCCTCGGCTCCTCCGCCAACATCGCCGCCTTCAAGAGTGGCTCCGCCCGCTGGCGACTGTTGCTGGAGATGGGGCGATGGCGGTCTTCTTGTTTGGCGCAACTTCTGTCGGGCATTATTCAGCGTCGCCAAATGCGTTTGCGCGTTAGCGCCCTTGCCACTCTAATCACTGAGGAGTTCGGAGCTGGAGGAAGCTGGGCTTCCGGATCGGGTGAGTATTTGAGGGCTTGGAGGCGTAGTTGGAAATGCCATTGCTGCAAATACCATTGCTCCCAATTCTCCTGTGAAGATTGATAGTGGCGTACATATTCATTATTCGTTGCATTGCGTGATTGGTGGTAAGCCAGAATGCAAATTTCATTTGAAGGTCGTACATATTTTTAATTTTTTACTAATTTAAATTTCTAAAACTCATCACACACACCAGATTTGTAAATTATTTACTTGAAAGATTTTTGAAATATTTACTAAGTTCATTAATTTACATAAAAAACGTACCTTGATTTTATCATTATTTCACCGAACCTTCATTTTATTTTCCACTTTCTGTTAATAGGACAGTAAATTTTACTGGCTTTCAATACATGCACCAGGAATGTTTTTTTCTATGTAAATAAAGAATTCATCGGATTATGTCCACAACGATGTACAATGTACCTCGTAAAACCAATAATACAAAATGCAATATTGAACGAACACATCTGAAACAGACGAAAACGAAATTCCCCGTGTAATTGAATTCGAATTCATTCCTGATATAATCCATTTCGTCTGTATATGTCACTGAAATGGTTCTAACGTTCCCTTCTGCTTCTGAGCGGCGATTAAAATGGCGGTCAGTGGATAACAAACTCCTTTCGAGAGAGGTTCTTTTGTGTAAAACGGATATATAACATTTCCTCTGTCGACTCCCCTTGTTACAAGTTTACTTCTTTGTGGCTCTGAAAGACCAAAGTGGTGACTCTCACGTTCTTTCACAATGGCTCTTCTCTCTGATAGAAATCTTCTCAGTGATCATTCTATACTGTAGTTCTTTTATACATTTTTTCCCGAAACGATTGAGAGAGCTTTCGTGAATATAACAGAACGACCGCTCGCAAACCGTGATCAAACAATATCTAAATTATATTTCACTACATTGACATGTTACTTGTCATCCGTAATAAATTCGTTCTAATGTTACATACGATTTAAAGAATAAGCCCGTTTAATACGATAACGCTGTGGCCCCATGACGATAACTCTAGCTACTTATGCAATCGATTCGTGGAATGGATTTGTTTTGTAACCATGATCAATCTTTTCAGTTTTACTGAATCTTATTTAATTTTTAGATTATTACCGTCAGTTTCGTTTTATTAATTGGGATTTCCTGACTCAAATATATAATTTTCATTCCAACAGATAAAAATATAATAGATTCCGTTTTAACAACAAATCATACCATGGAATTGATTGTTTATGGAATTATTAGCCAACAACTAAACCATATTATGATAAATAAATAATGTTTGTAACTATCTCATTGATCTTTCTAGTTATTACAACTTATTTTATAATATATTTATATATATTTAATATTTTTATATATATTTATATGGCTAGTATGTATTTGCTTTGCTAGCAAAGAAGCTTCAACTGGGATCACACAAGCGGAGGCGAAGGTTACGCGTTCGAGCCCCGCCTGAGGCATGGTGTTATTGTGGTAGATTTGGCTTCTCATGCCACCACGTGTCACATCTGGACCATCATCTATGACAATTTATATTACATCTCTATCAAACTTAATTGAGTAGAAAGATTCACTGAACCTTCACTGAGTATATCTGCCTAGGGAAGAATGCATCCTTCCTCACCTACGCTCGGGAACACATATGCCACTTGTGCGTGTTGGCATCACGTGCTTACGAAAACATCAGATATTCTTTTTCATTTATTTTTTTTAAGCTTACGTCAATTATTAATTTACCAGAAATGTATGAATGCCTTTTTATGAAATCGTCTACCTATACGAATCGACATAAGTGCATTACAAAATATTCCATGTTGAATTAACGCGTAGCCTTATTAATCAACTCAGATTTTTTGTGGCTGTGATTCGTGCAGGTTCTCTTGTTTAACTTTCCCCACAACAGCGAACTAAATGGTTTGGTACATGGTTTTGGGGAAGTATGTGAAGGGTAATTATTTCTGCTGCAGACTTCTAGAAATAAAATTATTCTATGGTGTATCTTACAGAACAATTATTTTACCATTTTACAGAACAATTCTTTTCTTCCAAAGCCAATTGTCAACTTTATTCAACTTGTTTATCCACTACCTCCTATCCCTATTTAATTTCATCTGGACAGCCCATTTCTTACCCCACCAAAGGAAAAATGCTAGTCATTCCATTTTCTGAACATAACGAAGAACATTCGTCAGCCCGGTGGCCGAGATCGCTAAGGCAGTAGTGTCGTAGTGATCTCGGACCGAAGGGTCGCGGGTTCGAGTGTCGCCTCGGGCATGGTTGTGTTTGTATTCGTTCTTTTACCACTTATCATCACCATTTCGTTTCATCTTCACAGTTACCATACCATTAACTCTAATAGTAGTCGGTAATGACCTAGATGTTGATGCAACCTTAAATAAAAAAAAGACCATTCCTAGCCTCCTAATTTGCGTCCCACGTTCTTAACTTACGTTACACAAACTCTTTAAAAGAATGGTTTGCAAGAGACTTAAATGGTTTACAGAATCAAACAACTTAATATCTCCATTTCAAAGTGGCAATCGACCATTCCAGTTCACCAATAACCATTTTCTCAACATCAATTCTGCAGTTTATGACTCCCTCTCACTGGACTACCTTGTGATTGTTCTCTCTCTCTCTCTCTCTTGACATAAGAAAGTTATATGAAGTGATAAATGCGGACTTCTAAGCGTCTTAGTAAAAATGAAAATAAAGAGAAAACATGGTAGCAGTTTTACACATATTTTAGATCGTATATCCTGTTCTTATAACAACCTAAAATAAATAAAAAATAAATAATTTATTTTTATTATTATTTTACCCTATTGTATTAATACCTAGTGAGGCTGTGCACGCCTTTTCTGTCGTTCAATAAACCTCTTACTAAAAATGCAAATAAGAGGTAACATGCTTCAGCATTTATCAGCATTAAATGCAAATACGAGGCATCAGCATTTATAAATAGTTTTAGCTTATAGATCCCCTTCTCCTATGGACTTAAAATAAATAATGTATTTCTATTAATTCTCGCTAGTGCTTGCGCAGTAGAGAGAAAGTTATGTAAACTATGGGATAAAACGGCAAATTTTAGGCAGAAAAACTCTCATTACAGGGTCCTGATAGCGAAAAGTGAATAAATCCAGTTACGTAATTTAAAAAATCCACGTGGTGTTTTGTGGGATCTTGAAATCAAAAAATCCGTTGGCCTGTCTGTTCGTTCATCTCTGAGCAAACTCTAGTGGCTAAACCGTTCAGCCGATTTTCTTAAAAACTGATATTCCCTAATAGATTTCAGTGATGTCGCGCCCCCTTGAATTCGAAACCGATATTATAATTTTGGAGGTGCATGAAGCCCCTGGGACACTCCAAATTTTCAAAAAAATGTCTACTTCATTTTTAATTAAATTTTTTTATTGGATAGTGTAAAGGACGTTTAAGAGATCGGTGCAGGTCTCATGTTCGTTAAAAATTCTGATTTTTTTAAAAAATTACAAAAGTCCAAAATTTTTTTGACGTCTTCCACAACTATAATTATGAAGAGAGATTTTTTCCTAATAAGTGTTCCTTAAAGATATATTTTGAAATAATGCCATGTACAATTGTGTATGTGAGAACTTTTCGCGTAATTGTGTGAAACTACAAGCTAGAAAGTACGTGCTGTTTTAGCACCACTAGTTATTATTTTACTCGATTGTATTAACAGCTGGTTTCGCCCCGTTCGGGCCAGTGTGCGGGGCTTCCTTTCGTTTTTGTGCGACGGGCAGGAGGCGCCGGGCGTCCCGGGGAGTCTGGAGCTCCGGCGCTGCTTCGCCCTTCGCCCTTTTTCCCGTCGCGTCGTCTGAAGTCCGTCTCCGCTTCCGCTCCGTTCAACCCCGCCCCGCCTCGCGCCGCGCGCCCGAATCAAAACGTTATCGCTCTTTTCGGTCGCGTCGCCGCCTTTCTGCCGGACGTTTCAATCGCGAATCGTTTGCATGCGGACTTGGGCTATCTTTCTTTCTCCCTTTTTTTTCTTTCTTTCTTTCGGAGATAGAGGAATGGATGGTGGGAGCACCCCGTTATTCTACTGCGTGAAGCGTTTCTGGGTGATGTGTTTTGATAGGCGATGTAGGATTGGCTCTGCCTCTGACTAATGTAGTGAAGATCCGAGTAAAGGGCGATGCTGAACTTCTTCGAAAAGATCCCCCTTATCGTGAAGTCTCTCTCTGGCATGAATGCTGTTGCCTCTCGAGGTTTTATTTAACCCTGGCAGTTGGTTAAGTATATTTATTCGCGTGTAATTACTTTTTTTTATAGAGACTGCTAAATACATGAAGATCCAAGAAATATGCATTTGTGGATCTGAAAGACATAAATAATATTGGACAACATGCATCGTTTATCAACCAGTTGGATGCCTCTTCAGTATAATTTTCCCTCTGTAAGAATCGCTTCATATGCTTCGCTGTCGCTCACTTCCGCGAGCGATATCTCGCAAAGCCCGAGGAAATCGATATATATCCCTCGTCGCGGAACGCATTTCGGCCGCTGATGACCCGCTCCGGGAATGGCGGCCATTTCCGACAGCTGGGTGGAATTTTTCACCCGTTGCTTTTAATCCGTTTTCGCGCAGTAGGTATCCATTAAAATAAACCTACCGAAATTTTAATGCCCCTCCTCATTCGCCCGCAGAGGGAAGGGGCGGGACCGACCGGGGGTAGGGTGGGGACCGCCCTTAATGGGAACGCAGAGGGAGCGCGCACGCATGCATGCACGCACGCACGCGCTCACGCATTCGACTACGCACTCGGGCACGAACAAGCGGCGCGGTGCGGCGCGACGCGAGGCTGAGCTCGTTAGAAGGGAGGCGGATTCCCTCCGGTTTGGCGCTTGTGTTCTCAATCCGCTCTGCCACCGGGGGCGGTAGCTCAGTGCATCAATAATGTTACTGCTGCGCCTCTGCCCTAAGTTCGAGTCCTGATGGCGGCAGGATTTTCGACACTAGCTTTTCAGCTAGGTCCAATTCAGTAGCTGTCTCGAGGAGGATTCTAGCGGCCGGCTGCTCTGATTGGTAGTTTTCCGTGATTTCTCAGATCAACACCAAGCGATGCTGGACGAGTACCCTAACAAATGAGCCACGGACCGCGCGCGATCTTTTCTTCCTATTCTTTGTCTTATCCTCTCCCCTTACACACAGACACACACACGCTTACACTAACATGCACTACACTACCACATATTTTGGGAGACCGGTCGGGAGCTTAGAACTTGTCCCGGCTGGAGCGGTTCCTCGCTGGTGGGAGAGTCCTGGTTAGAGGGAAATCCCGCTAGCCGATGGTAGGTCGGCGCCGGACCTCGCCATCCAGCGGGCGGGGAAAGATCACCGCCATCTTCCGAGGAAAACATGCACTACACTTACGGTGACTAATAACCTAAGCTGTTGGCGCGCCCGGAATCACTAACCAACCAACCATCCTAATCAATCTGCTCTGCCGCTCCCTCCGCCCGAGTGCCCGCTCCGGATTGCTGGCCCCTCTATTGAGTCCACGTGTCTTGTCTGCCCGATCACGTTCACGCCGTGCCCTTATTCTCGATATCTCGCTCGTTCTTTTCGACAGTTCTATTTCCGTTATAGCACTTCTTTTGCTGGTATGCACTGGTTTCGTATCCGCCGCCCTGGCTGCTCCATATCACTGTCGTTTTCGGCAGGCAAATTCCCAAACCATTCTCGCTCGGAACCACATTCTCACTCCTGGGACTCGTGTCTTGGTATTGTTCTTAGAATGATTCATTATTTTTCTATTTACTACTGATTTCCGCTTAGTTTCGTATTGTAATATTTTACTCTTATATATCTTCTATCTCATCTCATTTTGCCCTTAACGCTAATAATAAAATAATAATAATAATAATAATAATAATAATAATAATAATAATGATTACGTTGCTTAAGTCCAATCTTCTCTATTCTGAATATTGATCAAATATGTGAAAACTAGATCATGATTTCGTGTTTGCACCTAAGCAAAATACGAGTATTCAAAGATAATAACCGTCGAAGTTTTACAAGAACGTTCCTCGAACTTAAAATGGAAACAGTTGTTCTCATATCGGTCATCGGAACCAACGTAGTGAGAACCATTACGTACTTTTAACTTCGTAGTATCCTCTCCGCGCATCATTAAAATGCACAGTTAGCTAATCAATATAAGTAATAATATTTTCTGAATAATGCCCAAGTGTTGTTGAAATTTGCAAGCGCTGTGAGTAATTGCTTAGAACAAGCGAATAAGGAATTCAAAAGGTTTAATGAGTTCTAGTGAGTAAGGTTATCGGGTATTGGAAATTTTCATTCTTTTATATGAATTAGGAATTATATACAATACGTCCCTGCCAATTCTTTCTAATTTGTAAAGTCATGTTTTTAAGTAACTTCCCAAAGGAATTTTTCGCTTGATTAAATTCTCTCGTATTACCAAAAAACATATGCAATTTTTCTTCATATTTTATATTACTGTGGTGTAACTTTTAAACTTATATTTAAAAATTCCTGATCTATAAAACCCGAAAATATAATATATGTTATGTATTAAATCCTAATGAATGCATTGAGTAATCACATTAAAACGGCATTTGAAAATTTATTTTTTATACTTTTTTTCTTTTATTTTACTTTCATTATTTCCCCTACCCCTCCAAGTAAATTCGCGGTCATTTTATATACTCGTACCGTTCAAATACATCTTCACTCTGACACATTTTTTCAGAAGGGAGCAACAAAACAGCCACAACTTTGAATTCTCTTTGAAGCAGCAAGGTATTACTGACGACACGGTTTGAATTCTTAATGAAGTGCAAATTACAACGCTCCTCGCCAATTACAATTTATTCCGGAGTCGTGGCTGGAGCGTTGGCTGCAGCGGTGAGGACGGGCCCCATCCTCCGCTGAGGCAGGGCACGTTTACGCATGCCTCAATGAAAAGAAATGGGCCGACGCTTTTGAAGAAGTGACTGCTGAGGAGTGTGGCGGGGAGGCGGGGTAGCTGTAAATAGAACGTGACGCCTCGCTCTGGCGGTAACGGCCACCGTGCCGACTGGGAAATTTGTTGCAGACTGGAAGAAGTGATGTTTCGTTCCTAGTTATCACGTCGTTTTACTTTCTGTGAAGATCTGCAGTAAAATAGAAGATTGTTTTCATGATTTTTTTCAGTTGCCTAAGTTGGATTATCAATTATTATAGATTCCATCATAAATCAGAAAATTATATTTCGAACATATATTCATCGGGTTGTCAGAATACAAACAGTTTTCACTCAAATATATGCAAGTGATGGTGAGCACTACATTTAAATTATTTGAAGAATAGAGAAGAAACATTTCAATTTTATTGAACCACGAATGAAGTGAAGAAATATAAGCGATGGAATTTGTCTTAACCAAAAAGCTGAAAGTTTTCGATGACATTGTAAACATTTAATTTTGTCTTTCCTATACTTCTATAAAATGGTTCTAATGTAAAATAATGAATGGTCACTAAGAATCTTTGATATGAATGTAAGAAATAAAAATAAATAAAATACTCGTAAACTTAAGTTTACGGATAAATTTAATAACCACGGAGAACCACGGATAAAGTTATTGTGCCTAGATAGACGACTAGATTTAGTGATAAAACTGTGAACGAAGGAATTTCGAGAAAATTCACTTATAACTCTCTTATGGTATACTCCTTTGTCCAAAAAAACAACAAAAATGTCATTTTCGACTATACTACAGACGGCACTTTCCGCTCATAGTTTACAGCTCATAATATCGCGCTTTTCCTCACTTGCCTAGATAGCTCTTGTCGTGAAGCCCAGAAATCCATCCCTCATTCTTTATTTAGCAAAGTAAGAACTGAAGATCGTTTTATGATATTTTTACTTTCATAGTCAATGACTTTCACGTAAGAGGAAATGACAGTCTCGTTGGATTCAAGAAAGTTCATAACATGTCCCAGCGTGTGAAATCTCGATTGGCTAGTTTATAGTGCGTACAGATCTTTTCTCTCTACGTAAAAAACGTAAGAACAAATTTAAAAACAATGGTTCACCCTTTCGTATTAAGAAGTAATATGTTCCGTAGATATATTTCTTGATCTTTTATCAAAGCCATCGTGCACTGCTTCTCTTCAAAGGTTCTGCTGGTATTAAAGATGGGAGGTAATACTGATGATGGGTAAACAAGATGATTAATACGGAAAAAGTATACACAAGGATTTTCTAAAAAGGGAATTTGGATTGAAACTTTTCTTAATTAGGCATAAATACCCAAAGAAGACCCAAAATGGTGAAGGAGGCTTCACTTTCCAACTTCAGACGGAGCGATTCACCCCTTCGTTAAGAAGGCGCCAGAAAAATATGTAGTAAGTGGCGCCGGGCGCCTCGCATTTCCTGCGTCGGCCGCGCCGCCGCAGCCCTGCGTTTGTAATATTAAGTGATGGGCGGCGCTGGCAAGCGACGTGATGAACCTAGAAACGGCCTCTTTACGTGGCGCCGCGCAGCGCCGCGCCGCGCCGGCTCGCTCTTCATTTCGGCCTCCTTGCGCGGCGAGGCGGAAGCGGCGACGAGAGCCAGCCGAGGGCGCCGCTTCTCTGTGCGCACGGCGGGAGGGGGAGGAGAAGGAGGGGAGAAGGGGGACGGGCGGGGACGAAGGCAAGGCGGGGCGAGGCCGGAGAGGGGCGAGGGGGGGGGGTAGGCCGGCCGGGGGGGCGCGGCACCGTGCCGTTCTGAGGCGCGCCTACGGCGCGGGCCGCTCACAGACGGCTGCGTGACTGAGTGACTGACGCTCGAGTTGCCTCTGTAGCTGGCGGCGTTGCAACCGCCGCCGCAACCTCACTTATGCCACTGGAACGCAATCCGCGCCGCTGCCGTTTTCTGGCCTCGCTTTCGTTTTCAAGTCGTCTGTGTACTGTTCCCTAGACCCGTTTTCACTTAGCATCCCCGCTCTGACAGTTTTCTGCTTCTATGCTTTATTCTCCATTCCGTTTTCTCTCCCATAACTTCCTCTGCTTGCTTTTAGTACTATCCTTACGTTGTTTTCCGTCTTTGTACCACTTTGTTTTCCATACTGATACCGCGAGGTCAGGATGGAGTTGTCAGGTGTGAGATCTCTGGATGTATTCCCATCCAAGTATTTCTCGCCTATGTCCATTTATTATATTTGATTCGATTTCGAATCGATTTAGTTGGATCTAATTCTTTCTTGTTTTTCGCTACCATCTTGGTTTATGCACTCGGCTTCATAAGAGCGCACTCACAACTTTCTCTCTCTCCCGTCCTTTCCCTCTTTGATCATGATTTGTTTCCTCGATGATTTGGATCGTCTATTTCTCCTTCGCCAATATTCTTTCTTTGTCATCTGTTCGTTTCCTTGCGGCCTTCTTTATTCTCTGTTTTCTCGACCTCCTCCTTACTCTATCGCCACCACAAAGTCTCTGATCTTGTCTTCCCGTCTTACCACTGATATCCCCTCCCCGTCTTGTACTTCACCACCCGCGTCTCTATCGCGCTCGGCGCTGCCGCCGCCGCCGCCGCCACCCCAGCCTACGGCGGTACAGCTCCACTCGCGGTTCCTTTTCCGGGATTTTCCGCTTCGCCTCGGCTTAAAGGACTTCCCCGCCGCGCACGACGACGCTGCACTTTCCAAAAGAGAAAAGGAGAAAGATTTATTTCGCTCGCGCAATGAGCGCTGCCCCCCTCCCTGCTCGTCCCCTCCTCTCCCCCCGCCGCCGCTCCCGCTAGGCTTTTTCCGTCTCTGCCCGCCGTGCGTAAGCCCAATATTGAAATTGCTGCGCGTTTGGCCCGTTCGTCGTCTGTGACCCGGGTTGAAATTTAATCACGGTCGGATTGTTTTTCCGTCGGGTTCCTTAAAGCGCCGCGTGCGGCTCTGCCGGCGGGAACGCGTCCCGCGAGAGCGCTATGTGTCCGAATGGCAACAGCGCGCGGGAATAAACTACGAACGATTTGTACGAGTCGTTGAGGTGCAGAGTAATCGTTGAGATGCACAGGTGCCAGCATTGATAGAATGAAGTGGTGATGTTGATGTATTATGGAAGATTGGGAAAGAGAAAATTACGAAAAAGCAAAAGAGTTACGTTTGACTCGCAAGGTTATTTGTCAGATTTGGATCGTGTAGAACGAATGAGGTAAGCTCAGACACGTTTGTAGACATCGCGGAAAAGAATGAAAGTATAATTTGAATCGAACAATAGTTTTTTTATGTTACTAGCACAGAAAGTGAATCCTTAGCATACAAATGAAGTGCTGTCGGACGTGGAGACTGCATGAGCCCAATCCGGCAGTTTGAAATGACTACGCAAGGAACACTTGTTAGGAGATGAAATCATACATTTTTTAGTACAAGTGCATGGAAACATACAAGTATGTAATCTTGGGATCGTTCACAATATGCTAGGCGAGAGCCATGGTCATTCGTGTTGCCCTTGTGTTTCGTTTACTTAACCCTACCCAATTGTTTTATTCAGCCGTCATATCTTTACGGTAGGCTTACAGACGTCTCTTTTACCGACCGCCTACCACAAAGTGACACTTTCGAATCACTATGCAGTGAAGTAATAGTTTCCATGCATGAGTGCTGAAGAGTATATTTTCTTATTTTTTCATCTCGGATTTTATGTTAATGGTGTATAATTCACTTACATTACTTTTTAAGACACGGTGCCAATTTATTTCATGTTTTAATACTGATAAATAATTTCATTTTTTATTTCTTCTTGACATGATTCAAAAACATAGTTATAGAAGTTATCTTAAGATACTTATTTTTAGATGTATTTAGAACCATAAAATCACTTTTTGAGGCAAAGAAAAAGAAAAATATTTCATGGATAATTCTAGATACAACATTAAAAAAACTTGATTATCTGAATTATCAGTGACCAATGAAACGTTTCAACAGTAATTCAGCATAATATTAATGGTCGATTTGTTCATTTAAGTTTTCGATTCACGAAATTGGTTATTAATAATAACCAGTGTATTAATTATTATATTAATAATGAACTACGACCAGCACTAATTATTCAAATTATCGGAATAATGTATCGTTTAAACTATTGGGATTTTTCATTGGATGCTATCTTCTTTTATCGAGTACAGTAAATTGTTATTGCAAATTAATTATTTTGAGGCCTGACTGCAAAGAAAAAAAGAAAATGAATATTTTATAAAATAAACTGGAGCAATGTTAGGCATGTGTTACTATTAGTTATTATTCATCACTTGACACTTGTGATTAAAAATGTTCAATTCGTTTCTATTTTTTATAATGAATCCTTGTGTTAGATTTAAGGAATATAGAAAAGGTTCTGAACATGTGCATTAGAACAAGAAATTATCGTGTTCGTAAAATGGTGTTAATCTATGGTAGAAGTTGATCCACAACCATCATACCTTGAAATAAAATAAGTCTATGGAAATAGCGGCAAAAATCAAATCACGAATGTAAATTTTACTGTTAAATGGCGTGGAGTTAATTAGAAGCGACACAAATGTTTTTATAAAAAACTGACACACCAAAACTAATTTCAGCTCACGTTCGTTTTCGAAACCCCCACGCGGAATGTCGGGAAAGTAATATCGAATTTCATTTCGCGCCAAATTCGCGACCGAGTCAAAAGCGATGGAAGCCGATATTCCGTCATTGCCACCTGGTGCGGCGGCAGTGACGCCGTCCGCGTGTCGCCGAGAACAAAACCGCTGCTCACGTTCTCATTAGCGTCCGTTTAATGAGCACCTGCCGCGCCAACGCTCCTTTGCTCCTCTCCGCCCTTCGTCGCTTTCCACCCCTCGACGGCAGACAGCGCGCCGCGGCAGACATTACGACGCCTGCGGACGAGAACTGCGCCCCGAAAGTTCGCGAGAAAGGTCTTTTGAGTATGTCCTCAACTCTCCCTTCCGGTGGTTCTGAATAAGCCCACCAGAGGAACTTGTTTATCGCGTAATCCCTCGTGTTGTTCTCTCTCGTGTTCTGAAGCTATTCATGTTCTGCGTGCACGTGGCTGTTTCGTAGAAATTCGTCTCTCACAACAACGTGTCTGCTTCTCCTGTGCTTGTTGAATGTACTCGTATGCAAGATTATACATGGGCGCTTCATATACGCCAACGTTATGTTAGGAGATCATCTTAACATATAAGTAAAGGATTTCTGGAAAACGGAAAGGATTAGTAGCGGGAAAACTTGTCTCGGATGCACGCACGTTTTTGATAGTGCTTTTTATCCAAACATAGGCGGTTTTCAGAAAAAAATATTTAGGATATTAATTACATATTCAGACGTTAAACCAATGTTAATAATTTTATGGATTAATCGATGGCGATAATTTTTGCGATATCTCAATAATCGGAAGAAGAAAGAAGCTTGTAAATCATCTATTATAATTTTGACAAATCTTATATCGTTTTATCACCAGAAAAGTGCGTAATTTTAAAACTTTTCATTTTGCAAAGGATCGGTTTTATTCTCAACGAACCTCTTATTTCTCAATCAGACTTTTAAAGTTCTTATTTTTTCGGTTTCCTTGTGAAAATCTGTTTGAATTTTTACTAATAGAAATATACGATTTTCTAAATACATTCCTTCTCTTAACTAAATAATACATAGTTTTGATATGTGTCACTTATGTTGTAAATCGACGATACGCAGAAAATAATTAAACACGAAAGCAGTATTTTTAGAAACTTCATTTTTTGGTACAGCGGCGACAAGAACCCAGGGCACCGCTTCTCTGTTCCCGGCAGGAGGGGAGGAGAAAGAGGAGTGAAGAGGGGGCGGGGCGGGAGTGGGGAGGGACGGGGGAGTGGCGGGAGGAGGGGCTGGAGCGGAGCGGGGCAGGGCGAAGCGTGGCGAGGCGGGGGCGTGGCGGGGAGGGGTGGGTTGCCGGGCGGGGAAGGGGCTGACGGGGAGGGGCGTCAATTACTTTTGAGAGAAAATATTTTAAACCAAGGAAAATATGTTTGCGCATATCATATAAATATAAATAATTTCTTCATCCCACTAGGCGATAGAGAACTGCAAGCCGCAGAAGTGCGGATAAACTCGCCCCAAAAGGAGGCAACTGCAGAGACCCAAGTACTCTTCTTGCTTTGTGCTCCGTCGGCCGCGTGCAAAGGCCAAAGAGAGCGACCTCTGGCTGAAGATGGATGGCTCCAACGCAAAAAAATAAAACAGAGGCACTTCTCCGCCACTGGTCCTTTTTTTTCTACTTCTTCTAGTCTTTGGAGTCTTACTGGACTTATCGTCCCATTACTGCTCTTGTAAATATGTTTCGTTGAATCGAAAATCCCACTTCCGTGTTCTTGGGGGCACGAGAAGGGTGACACAACTCTGTAATAGACATTTATTAGATAAGAAAATATATTTTACTAGTAGAAAAATCATAAAGATTGTTCACGAGATCGCCGAGATACGGAGGAAAACATTTTGTACTTGACTCTGAAATAAGCGTTTCCTCCAAGATTAAAAACGTGCAAACATTTAGTTTCACGGTTAAAGCCCGACATATTACATACTGTGATCAGGGTACGAATAAGGCACAGTAACTAACTTCTTTAACAACTGAATGTGCAAATGATACATTTTCATATGTGTATATTGTGTTGTTATACAAAAAATACGATAAGCAGAGGTCAGACGTTTACGTTTAGAAATTAATTCCCACGTAGAACCATCCATTCTTTCCGGATGAAATGAATAAAAATAAGGGAAATCAAATGGAAATAATACATTACCATCAATTTTCGCAGATGAGAGGACAATTTTTACGGTGGCAATTGCGAGAAATGTATTCACGGAATTTTATACTCCTATAAAATAGGAACCTGCCCACGAAGATAAGTGATATAAAATTTAAAGTAATTAGTATAAAAGAAATGGGTTTTACGGTTTTTGTGGTGAACCTCTCAAAATGGTCCCTGCATTATAAAAGGCATACGCCATATGGCGTCTACATGTACAGAACTAGTTGCAGAGTTTGCCGGCCATGTTTGCTTGCATTACCCATTCTAGCAGCAGTGTGCGGGAGGTGAAACTAAGTCGAAGCGCCGTCGATGCGGAGCAACATCCCGAGGGAAACGGCCGACACGCGAGAGGTCGGCGAGACGAGGCGCGGGGGTGCCGCGGCTTCGGCACTCACCTCTGTGGCCCCGGCGCGGCGCGGGGCGGGGCGGGGCGCGGAGAGGGGGTGGAGCGGGGCGGGGTGCAGAGCTGGCCAGCCGCGCGGCGACCCTCGCCCACCCTGCCGCCCGCTGTAATGGATGGCACCCCGGGGCGCTGCCGCCAAGCCTCCGGCGCGGCCCCCGCACCCGCCTCCACCGCCACCTCCAACTCCGACCGCTCGCCGACCCTGTGTTCGACAGTGCGCAGAAACCATTCAAGTGCAGAGCAGGCTGGAAGTGGGTTAGCATGTTTCCAAAATTAATAATAAGGTAATATTGATTTTTTCAAGATTTCATGCTTCACTAATTGAAGATGTTTTTAAAGAGACATTGTTGAAGTATTAATAGAACAAAAGGTGACAATATTATAATATTTCAAATTTCTTATAAATAGTGCGAGAACGTACGTACTTCTTACCCCATTTTTGTATGAACTGAAATGAAAATATAATTTTATTACTACATATGTATTATGACGAGTTTGTCACTTATATACAAGACTTGTATAACATTTACTTAAACAATCTTTCTTTACGTTTCGTTTCCAAATTGTTATTTACGATACGAGTGGTAAAAGTGAAATTTTCTTTTGGCACTAGGAAAGGTTGGGTCTCGTGGCTGATGGACAGACTGGCGCAATCTTATTTTAAACTTAAATAATTTTTTATTCCCTGTTTTAAATGTGTGAAATGTTTCAAACACTATTATTAGGCAGTCTTACTGGCTTTCGTTTTTGCACTGGAGCTAAAAGTTGAACTTGCACGTTGTGCAGGCCATAACAGTATCCGCTTTTACTCGTGGCTGTCTAAAATAAAATTTGTTTATCGTTTTGTTCCCTTCTCCTGAAAAATCATCTATATATTTACTCTGTAATTTCAAGAAAGGGATAGGCATTTTCAAATATATATTTTAATAATGTCTCTAAATTAATTAGGAAATAAGACAATTTTGTACAATTTATAAGATGCCGATACAGTAACACCATAAATGTCCAACTGCTTCATTGGGAATTAACAACCATGGGAGAAACAAACAGATTTAAGACAGAAACATGGAATTGTGCACTTTTTGCTATACGATAGTGATCAGATGTCCATCAAATCCACAACATATTACCATGCAACACATAATAGTCTGCCAGGACATCTAACTATACAATTGACCTCTCATAGAGCCAGAGGGTGCTTGTTTGCATTTATGCATATATTCTAAATTAGTGAAATGTTTTACAAAATGCGGCTTCATCCCTTGATGATAATATTATTTGATATTCATATGGGTCCAACTAGTATTAATTACTTTACATTTTTTAGATTTTGACACTGTCGTCATTTCGTATGAGAATCTTCTATTACTGCCCACCGACTGTAATGCGCCTCCATTTTTACCTTCAATCTCTCCGCCTCATGCCCTCAATGCTGGTTACACACATCCTCTGCAGCCGGTAGCTCTCAATTGGGAACTCTACCTTGCAAGCAAGTTCGTTCCAAAACGCCCTTTACACAGATGTTCGGTTGCTCTTTTTATCGCTTTGTAACTTTTAGGCGAATTTGCGTCGTAGATCTTTTGGCAACGCTTCGTTTTCAATTTAGTTCTTTCGTCCATTTTCGAATCTTTCTTTTTTTAATCTCCTCTTGGTCGGTCACTCTTTATTATTTCTTTACGTAGGCAACTTCAATTGCTTACTCTGTTATCATTTTTGTACTTCTTATAAAGCGTGGCGCCTTCCATGGGTACTTAAGGTTGAATTTTTATTTGTGTTACGCAATAAAAAATGTAAGCACACTACTGTTGCCTCACTCGTCTATCCTCGCGCACAGATAGTTACATGAAAAAGAATACTTTTTAAAAAATGTGTATTTTATCATACAATTATGTTCAATTTTAAAATTCATATCCGGAAAGAACTCATATTGTGTCGGAAATGCGGTACAGTAATTCACAAAATGTCACTACAATAAGTGCTTTAAAATCTCTTTAAATGCTTACTTCTAGAAAGTTCTGGAATGATCAAAACAGATCGGAGTCTATATAGTGCCAATTGGATCATCTTGCCGAGAGGAATGAAAGGAGCTATTGACATCCTTTATAGGTGCCTGAAAACTCCCCGAAACACATTGTAGGGGATAAACGCCAAGAAAAAAGTTTTCTTGAGAAAATCCTTAGAATGTTCTAGAAAAAAATCGAATAAATGACAAATTCCACATCAATAAACCGAGATGCACCGAATTACACCTAGTTTTCCCCAAGTGGTGGACAGGAAGAGGTTTAACCGGAAATGACGAACGGACGGACTCACGCAGGTTACCCGATTACTAAATAATACGATGAGATAATCTATCTCTGTATTATAACGCTTTCTTTGCGGCATTTTTACCTTTTTAAATTCTTATCCAACTTATTCGCAAAAATGTCAATGTTTAGGCTCATTTAAATCGGTATCTTCCACTTGTGAGCATCTACAGTCTCTTTGCCGACGAGAACAACTCAGTAAGAACAATTGTAGTCGTTACAGCGTCTCTAACCAGGACATCCTAGGGTTCCAATCCCAACGATAGCGGATTTTTGACACTACTTTATGGCTAGGTCAAATTCAGCGGTTTCATGGAGTAGAATTATAACGGTCGGCAGCTCTGATCTGTAGTTCTCCGTGGTTTCCCCGAAAGCAGGCGAATGCCGAAACAGTACCCAACAATTAATCCATGGACCGCGCGTTATTTTTACTTCCTCATTCTTGTTTCTTTCTCTCCCTTTTCATAAACACATTTACACAACAGTACCCTACCACATTTTTATTTGATATCATTTTCAATTCATGTGAATAAATTAGCTTATTGGTCCATGCGCTTCTTGTTTTTGAAAATGATTTTCCATGTAACAATATTTTTGATTCTCTTTACATTATTTTCAAAATTTTACGTTTATGTTCTGACATTATCATTAATGCGATTTGAGGCAAGTCATAATGTGAGTTGCCAATATCAATTCACATCACAAATTTAATTAGGTTATTTTGGTACAGTTGTTGCTCTTCATTTTGTCTCTATTAGTACTCTCATATATTTCTTTTGACAGCGATATTAATATATTGTGCGGGACCCAAATAGGTTCGCCGGCACTCTGCTGTGATCCGCTCGCTCGCTTTGTTGTACCGCCGGGATATTCTAAGCGCTCTGAGGCTCCCGGGTGCCCATAATGCCGCGTGCATATGACAACCTTTGAACCTATGCCGTCATTAACGTGCTCTTTACTGGTATATAAAGCCACCCGACGTGGGATTCTCTTCCTGGGATTTCTCTAAGCTTTGCTTCCTTTAGCCCAGAGCAGTAGCCTTCAACCCCAAATTTTCTACCTCTTCCACCTACTA
Source organism: Teleogryllus oceanicus (assembly GCA_964035755.1). Classification (NCBI taxonomy): domain Eukaryota; kingdom Metazoa; phylum Arthropoda; class Insecta; order Orthoptera; family Gryllidae; genus Teleogryllus; species Teleogryllus oceanicus. The sequence continues at coordinate 83,953,769 of CAXIVR010000004.1, read as the reverse complement.
CCTAATGGAAAAGTAAGGAGCGCCGATGTTCACAGCAAGGGCTTTCACTTATTTTATCAGCTTTTACTGAGCGCGTTAAGTATGCGCTGGCACGAAGTTCACTTTTTAGCCCGCTCTTTTTTCTTTAAGGTCGGTGAAAGAAATCGACGCTATTCAAGTAACGAAAACCTGGGAGGTAAAAGCGCTACCTTAGTGTGTTCATCCAGTAACAATACATTTTCTTCGTTTGCAAAGTGAAAATGTGGGTTAATCAAAATTGTTTTCAACGTTTCTTCAGGGTTGCTTTGACATCTATTGAAGTATTGCGGTATTTGAAAATGTATTTTGTTGTAAATATATTTTAAAGTAGACTGTTAACGATTTGTTAAGGTGTAAAAATGAAGAGGGCGAGAGTGTTGTATTTTTTTCATTGATGTTTATAGGAGAATATTAAAAAAATATTTTACGCGTTTTTAAATTCTACTATTTTTGCTACTTTGTAAATTCTTTAAATTTCTCTGATCAGAGAAAACGATATTTCACTACTTATGGATCCAACCAAAAAGCCGAGAAAAATATTTTTAATGTCCACGTATTCCTAATTTCCTTGCATGTGCAGCTAATTTCTATAATTAAGAGTTATCTACTGTATTAACGTGAGCGTTTTTGTAGTCACCCAGTCTTAAAGACGATTCTCTGAGGAAGTTTCCGAACAGATTTCTTAAAAATATGAAAAAAAGTATCAGAAACATAGTTTGAATGTGCATTAATTTTCATCCTCTTAAATATTCTAGTGGCTTTATTGATTTCCACACCCACCGTAATGAATTTACATAGTTTCATTGCCCGCTAAGTGGAATATGCGAATCGAGCAGCATGGAGCGACTCCTGTTCGCCTTTTATTTTAGCCCCCGCCGTCATCGATATTCGTCTCTGTAATCCGCCGCGACATCCCCCGTTAATCCGGGCCGTACTAAAGGTGGACCGAGGACGTACTAGGCCGGCTTGGGAACCGAGGGCGGCACTGGGCGAGGAGGAGCGGGGGCATTGGAGAGGGAGAGGGGAAGTGCAAGGAGAGGTCGCTTGCGGGGCGAGGACGGCACTGGGTGAGGAGGAGCGAGGGCGTTGGGGAGGGAGGGGGGCAGAGAGGGGAAGTGCAAGGAGAGGTCGCTTGCGGGGGCGAGCACGGCACTGGGTGAGGAGGAGCGAGGGCATTGGGGAGGGAGAGGGGCAGAGAGGGGAAGTGCAAGGAGAGGTCGCTTGCGGGGAGCACGGCACTGGGTGAGGAGGAGTGAGGGCGTTGGGAGGGAGAGGGGCAGAGAGGGAAGTGCAAGGAGAGGTCGCTTGCGGGCGAGAACGGCCTGGTGAGGAGGAGCGAGGGCATTGGGAGGAGAGGGGCAGAGAGGGAAGTGCAAGGAGAGGTCGCTTGCGGGGCGAGCACGGCCTGGGTGAGGAGGAGTGAGGGCTTGGGAGGAGAGGGGCAGAGAGGGAAGTGCAAGGAGAGGTCGCTTGCGGGGGCGAGAACGGCACCTGGAGAGGAGGAGCGAGGGCATTGGGAGGGAGAGGGCAGAGAGGGAAGTGCAAGGAGAGGTCGCTTGCGGGGCAGGCACGGCACTGGGTGAGGAGGAGCGAGGGCGTTGTGAGAGGAGAGGGCAGAGAGGGGAAGTGCAAGGAAGGTCGCTTGCGGGTCGAGACGGCACTGGGTGAGGAGGAGCGAGGGCATTGGGAGGAGAGGGGCAGAGAGGGAAGTGCAAGGAGAGGTCGCTTGCGGGGAGGAGCACGGCACTGGGTGAGGAGGAGCGAGGGGCTTGGGAGGGAGGGGCAGAGAGGGGAAGTGCAAGGAGAGGTCGCTTGCGGGGGCGAGAACGGCACTGGATGAGGAGGAGCGAGGGCATTGGGGAGGGAGAGGGGCAGAGAGGGGAAGTGCAAGGAGAGGTCGCTTGCGGGGGCGAGACGGCACTGGGGGGAGGAGCGAGGGCATTGGGAGGGAGAGGGGCAGAGAGGGGAAGTGCAAGGAGAGGTCGCTTGCGGGGCGAGAACGGCACTGGGAGGAGGAGCGAGGGCATTGGGGAGGGAGAGGGGCAGAGAGGGGAAGTGCAAGGAGAGGTCGCTTGCGGGGGCGAGAACGGCACTGGACGAGGAGGAGCGAGGGCATTGGGGAGGGAGAGGGGCAGAGAGGGGAAGTGCAAGGAGAGGTCGCTTGCGGGGGTGGGGTGGAGTGGAGCCGGAGGAGGCCCCGCAGGGGTAGCACGTCCGCCTCTGCGCCTGGCAGAATGATTTGTTCGCGAGTAACGGAAGGAAAATGACCGGACGCGTGGGCCGCTTTTTTGCGCGTGCGGACGCCAACGGCCGTGCGCCAGCGCCGCCGGCCCGCGCGTCCTCTCCCTGCCGCTGGCAGTCCTCGCTCACGCGGACGTCGCGCTCCGCGTTTCGCGCTTGTCTTGCTCCCCCTGTCAGTTCGCTGCCACGCGTTGAGTTGATCCTGTTTTCAACTTCTGGCTTCCCTAACCGCTCCGTGGCTGTTGAGATTGCACTTACCAAGCTTTTTGTTCTTCCTTCTCTAGCTCTTAATTTTCACTTCTTCATCTTCTCACTGTTCAAACTATATAGTTCCCCTACGTTCATATTACAGTAATTTGCATTTGCTGTATTCAATTTTCTCCAAATCGGTTTCACCACTTACATATCGAAACACGCACACCCCTCATGTTCTCAACCATTCAACTAGCTCAACGATTGATGAGATCTGTCAAGAACGTGTAAACGAGTATTTCATGTTTTGTGAAAAATAGTTTTACATTAATGGTTCTACTGGAAAATAAACGTGTAATATAAAATAAACCTAGGTGTTGGATTTGTTCTTACCAAAATAGAATAATTATCTAAACTTCATGAGTTAACGACTTGATACTAAACAGTTCATGGGAACTTGCCAACTCAATTTTGATAATTTAGGGGTGAGCATATTCTCACCTCATGACGCTTCAACTGTTTGCATGAATTAGGTTTGTAGTTTCAAATTTTGCAGTGAATCATTTGTTGTGTACCAAATTCTCACTCTTCACCACGCTTTCAATGCCTTTATAACCGTTAGTCTACACTATTTATAATTTTTCCCAGATTCTCTGCGGTCTTCTGTCTTGGTCTCTGCGGTCTCCGGTCAAGCACCTTACGCATCTCGATCAAAATTGCCATACCCAACCTCCTATTCTTTTTTGCACCGCCCACTTACTTCCTCCCCGACTGACCCTCGCTATCCTCCTCCCTCACCACACCGCCCCGGCCGCGATGCTTTTTGCTTGCAGCGTGGCGGCTGTGCGTTCCCTAGAAGGAAGACATTAGCAGCGCAAGCCCCGCTGACCGCGTGCCCCTTCATCCCCGCCCCCTTCTCCTCCTCACCTCCCCGCCTCTCCACGATCTCGCTCCACCATCCTCTTCCCCGCCACCCTCCTGCCTCCTCGCTTCGCTCCGCCGCGGCCATTGCGCCGCGCAATCGTAAATTATCCACCGCCCCTGTGGAACTCCCCATCCGCCACGCCTGACCCTCGGCCGCTGCGGCCCTCTTTTTACATTCGCTCCCCTCGTTTACTTTTACTCGCAGTGTCGAGCTTTTGGCGGGCAGTTGGTTTTGCCGATCGACAGTCAACAAACTAGTTCAATTTACGCTGTCTTGATGACTCGCTTGTAATTCCCAATGCGGAAGACGTTTTATTTCGTTTTTTGTAGTGATTGGGTAATTATTGGTGGCGTTCGAAGGAAATGAATCACGATTGATTACCCTCGTAAACGTCGCGTACGAATGTTTTGAAAATGCGAAATTTGGAATTGTATATCTGAAGAAATTGAAATTATATTCCTGATAGACATAATCTATCAATTGACTGTAATGTAAAAATGTTTCTACAATTATTCAATATTATAGAAATACTGCACATTTCAGAACCGAATTTAATTGTATCTTCAAAATATATTTTTATTAGTAATATATTAACACGTTACAGTTTACGTTGGAAAAACAACATTTATTCACGTGTTGTATTAACCGTTTCTCTCCTGGCAGTGGACATTGCGTTGAAATTCAGTAACGTAGAAAATTCCATTCTGCACTGTTCCCCTCAAACATGCATGCACGTTTTCAACGTAAGCTATGTGACGCGAATAATATGCTGGTGAACACACAGATTTTGTTAATTAAATATGCAGGAGTAAGTTCATCTGGTTAACTGAGTTCTCTCGCGCATATACAACTGAATGGTGATGCATGAAAAAGTATCCTACTAGCCCTCGCTGCCTCTAGACAATACGGTAGTATAGCGAAAATTCTACAATGAATACAGTCACACACTTTCTATAATGTTTAATGGCATATTTAGTCTGTAATCAATTAATAATTAATTGTTTATACAAACTACCTTCCAACGAATGCGAGTTTTTGGTCATCAATGTAACTGAGAAAGATTTACGTTGTCAGCAGGCGTTTTCATTCACTTCATTCTATTGTTATCGTTCCTAAGTGATAACAGTCTGGACAAGCTCTAAGCTCCAGACTAGTCTTCCAATACTTTTCTTAACGCAGTGCATGTAAGCGGTGAAGATATGATAAGGAAGAGGATGGAAAGATCGCGTGCCGTCCGTGGTCTGTTAGGGTGCTGCTCTGGCATTCACTTGGTATTGATCGGAGTAACCACGAAAAACTACCCATCGAAGCATCCGGAAGCTAGAATTCTCCTCCAGGCAGCGGATGAATGCGACCTAGCTCTCTAGCCAGAACCGAAAAATCTTGTTACTGCCGGGACTCGAACTCTAGGACCTTCCTGCCAGAGGCATGCAGTGACATGAGCTGATGCTGTGAGCTACCTGAGGTTGTGCTTCTCAGTAAGTGACAGACGATTTTATATTTAAATTGATATATTAAAACTAAGGATGATAATTTGTATTATTTCCATCCACAATGAGATTCATTTTCGGTACTTTTCTCTTTCTCGTCTTGCTATGACGAGAAAGCCCAACTTGCTATGACGAGAAAGGATTGTTGACTACTTCTGCCTATCTGACGCTGCAGGAATGCGGAAAGAAAAAGATATAGTGTATGCACGAATTTTAAAAAAATAAAAAATTAAGTACAATGTAATTTAATTGAATGCATAAGTGAATGAATTACTCAAACACAGCCATTGCACGGCTCACTTATCAATGTCCAGTTCTAACATGTTTCTTGATTCGGCGAGATCTGTCCACCTTACTCTCTTTTACTTTCTCACTACAGAGTAGAAAGAAAGTTATGTAATGCTGCGCGAGGAAACGGCTAATTTCGGCAGAAAAACTCTTTTTCGAGGCCCTGGTAACGAAGAAGTAGGTAAATGAAGTTGCTAAATTTAAAAAAAAACTCTAATACGTGATGTAGTCAGAATCCATGCTTTGTGAGACCTTTATAATGAAAAATCAAATGACGGCAAAATGTATGTCCGTCTGCAAACAATAAGGTCAAACAATAAGGTCATGTAGAACTTTTCGAAAATTTGAGTAATTTTCGCGTAATTTTGCGAGAAAATATGGGCGAGAAAGCGCATGCTGTTTTAGCAGCATTAATTTTCATTCTTATTAGTCAGCCATCACTATCGTTCTTTCCCCTACATGGCATAGCACATATCATACATGCATTGTCTTACATATTAGGCGCGAAGGACACGGCGCATAGGCAGACAGCCCAGGGCCGAGTGACAGCAACGGCGGCGTTTGCCTCAACATCCCGCAAGCACCTGCCATACCATGTCGTGCCCATCAATAGTAATGCCTTAACCCTTGAATACAAAGGCGACCTGCATCAAGCTATATTACGAAGACGAAGTCTGACGTACTACTTTGGATAAAAATAAAAACTCATTTTTTACAAATTTAATGGATTGAATAAGTGTGATATGGAATTACAAAATACGTTTTAAAGGTTGTTATAGTATGCCTAAATGAATTGACTCGGACATTTGCATCGTGCTGTCCACACATGGCTTTTGGCAAGCGTTCGCAGAAGTACCTCGTCACGCGATCTTTATGATCGGCATCGTCCCATTATGATTGCTAAATATTCCAAGCAAAACTTAAATGCTACAAGACAAGGAATGTGTAGTCATTATTCACAATATTATCCAATATAGCGCTACAAATATCACTAACGTAACTACAAGGGCGTAGTTTACTAGACGACGCGTGTTAAAATGGCGTATACAGGAAGTGAGGGGGAAGGTTGGGAGATGCTTTCGGCACTAGCTGCGTCGTCTGAGATACAACACGATTGTAATCTACACGCACGCTGACACTTCTACATCGACACAAAACTGTGCGTTTAATAAGTTCGCGCTCTTTGCGTACACGCATTCATGTAGCAACGGCAGCATGTGTCGCATTTCCAGCGAAGAGCAGAATGTAAGAAAGAAGAAGTCTGTAGAATGATGTCGTGTGCCTTTTTGGCTATCTATCCTACTCCTAAGCAAATTTTCTGACATTTTAGTTGTTCAATTTGAATGTCGAATAGCAGAGTCGGATTGTATTTGTTCAATCAAATTTAGGCGCAAAATTCGGGTGGTCTGGGTTTCCCCAAAGTATATTTTCTTCATTAGATTTCGCGAAAGCTGGAGGGAGGAAGAGAAAGGCGCGGACCTAGTTGCTAATCTGTATTCTTCTCTCTTGAAATGTTGTAGGCGCGCGTAAACGAATACGTTTTGTGGATGATCTTGGCTGTCCGGGTGACGCCGCGTCGAAGGCTGTGTTGCCGACGTTTCGACCATCTTTTCGTGGTCTTCCTCAGGGCTGGTCTGCTGGGCTTCCTCTGCTTTTGCCTTCCTGGGCTTTCGTGGGCTTCCTCAGGGCTGGCTGAGGAAGACCACGAAAAGATGGTCGAAACGTCGGCAACACAGCCTCCGACGCGGCGTCACCCGGACAGCCAAGATCATTCACATGGCTCCGGCCGCGAAAGCCTACGACTTCACGTCAAGTACTTGCATTCTTACAGCCGCACCCCATTTTTACAGCGTTTCTTTCACCCTGTTCCTTAAGATTCCTCGGTCCTAATTACCGTTACTGCGGCCTGAGGGGACGAGAGGGGCGTACCTTGCCTATGCAAAGCAAAGTCATAGGAGCTAAGAGGCAATCTGTTTTTCTAAATCAGTATGAATTCGTATGAATTCTTGCCATAAAACTAGACACATCTTTAGATAGATGCTACAACTACTTGGAAGGTGTTTGGAACATGGATATTATAAGTGCGTATCGCCTCCGACTTATGTAATATTTTTGTCAAAAACCGTCGTTTCGAAAATGTACTTAGCTTCTTTGGCTTTTCAATGCCTAAAACCTATTAACTAAGCAAATTTTCTCCATCAAAAAAGTTTGATTAATTTTTTTTAAAGTTCTTTTCCTCTAATTTTTACTACTTTCTATATGTTCTATCCGATACGAGGGGTGAATTTGCGATTTTCAGTAGAAGAAACTCTCCTTTTGGGGCCATTCGGACAGCGAGAGATGTAGCCTAGCCTTTTCCTTTGGGGGCTGAGGCCTTCACAGCCTCTCCACACTCGCCAGGGAAAAGGAATTTATGATCAAAGTTCGTTCATACATTTCGTTCTTTTTAAGTGTTTCGCGAAGCAAAAGATATATATCGAAAAGAAAACAACCGAAAAGAACGTTGAGGGAAAGATGTTGTATATCGGTCTGTTTCCCACTTTCGCGACAGGGCGGGTGCCAAAAATTTACTTTTGTTCGGAAAGCTTCTTTCCGGATCATATGTGTCGTGTAAACTTTTAAACAAGAAATGTAAGGCGTTGTGGAATTGGATGTATGTGAGGCTCGTTTGAACTTATTTCACTCCCAAAGTTTCCGTTTCATTGAACAAAAAAGTTTTCAACGATGTAGAAAAGATATTTTTCAGGAATCCATCTCATCATCATTATAAATACAATATTTAATCTTTAGAACATCTCTTGCTCTTTGAAAAATGTGCTATAGTTTGAAATCCAGCACTTCTTTCATCTCCTAAAATTTCAAAAATATTTTTGGAATGAGGCTATCAAATACAACTTAGACAATTCTGATCTCAAAAATTGAGAACCTATATGAAATACAATGTAGAAATAAATAAGGATTATTGCTGTATATTTTTAATATATACACTTTATGTTCATATAATAAACACGATTCTTACTTGACGTTGGAGCGATCACTGATCATAAACAACAGAATTATGGATTTATCTGTCCTAAAATATACCATTATAAATGAAAATAATCTCACACAAAATGATACTATTTCGTCAAATAAATCTTTCGCTTCCTTGCAGTTGAGAACTCATCTGCATTACAACTGGACACCGAAACTGTGGAGATTTAAAGAAGGTGCATCGTGCGAACAACTTTTCCACGGAGAGCCGTGGCGTTCGAAGCGACAGCACAAAAACCGTTTCAGCGCTGTATGCCGCGCATCTGTCCGCTTGCATATTTCACGGGCACTGGGCGCGCGGTGGCCGACTTCTGGTGAGTGGCCTCCAATAAAACGGGAATTCGCCACTAACGGGGATTTGCGCGTGAATGCAGCGCGAAAAGGGAAGGGATGTTGCGAGGGGTAGGAGGCGGTGGATGTGCCGTGTTTTTGCTGCTTTGTTCATAAGACTCGGAACGCCAGTGTTTAGTTAACGCATTGCAAAGCCTTTGAAAAAGGCACATGATGAAACGGGTTTGTGTTGTGTTTGCGATGGTTCCCGGTTGGAAATGTACCTAAACATTAAAGTTGGCATTCGTTGCTACGATGAGTGGTGATGTACGGCAAGTTTTCGTGCCATGAATAGGGTTTTTTGCAAAGCAAACTGTGAATGTGTGGCTCCGAAGTTCTCAAACTGTTCTGTGATGGACGTGGTGTTCGTATGCGAAGTCAATTGACTCTGCAAGTTGTGATAATGAATATAAAATAGGCAATTAGATAATTCTCTTAATATAATCTTGTACTCATCTTCAATACATCTGACTAACGTAAGTAACTTCAAATTGAAAATCTGCCGATTTAAATATCCTACTTTTCTCACCCAAATTGTGTATACTGTTTCCTACTTAACCTAGACCAAAAAATATCTCGATGTGCACCAGTGGCAAATGTGGCAATATTAACATCTGTAAACCTAAACCGTAGATATCATGTCATTATTTTCGATACTCACTGGCAAGGAGGAGAGGGCGCTCTCCCTTGTCTCTGTTACTAGGATCTTTGCCCAAAGTTGAGGCTTATCTTTGAGGTGATCTGTCCGAATATTCCTGCCGTGGAATACAAGTAGCACTCATGTAAAAACAGAGTATTTCAATGTCGCGTCGTCAGAGACAAATACGCTTTTATTTTTTAACGCTCTATTGTTTTTAAATGCAGTAAGGCGTAATGGGCGAAATCTTTCTTAGTGCGGAAACCTTACAAATGAGCAATTGCAAAAATTGTGTAACTCATAATTTACTGTGTCTAATTCTCCAATATTTAGTAACGTCAGTGTACGCGGGAATAACAGATTGTGGTTTTAATTTGGTCCGGAGAAGCGTGAACGTTCCGTGTATGTTTAGTGTGTGAAGTAATGTAAAATGTTTCATGTCAAATTGACTATGTTGATGCGATTGGCAACTCAACCTCTAAATGATCGTCGGTACTGGGAATTTACTTTCTAATTGGTTTTAAAATAAAAAATAGTTTTGAAATTCGTTTCAAAATTTAAAGAGTAATCTAGTTAGTAAAATATAATTCAAGCAGATCTTTACTTTCAGATTCGTCATATTTTAAATGAAAGCAAAAATGCCCCATTCATTATCAGTATTTAAAATTTGCCCAATATGTGCTATTGTATGCTTACTCTCTCCGTCAAATGTGAATTTTAATGACGATGAAAGAAATATTATTTTTTAAATTCTAATTTTTATTTAACATTATATCTAATCGAAGACTTCGCTTTCTTCTCATAAGCAAGTGTTTTCTTCCTCATTTTCTCTTTGCTCTGTGTTTTTAAAAGTTACCTAGATAACCTTTTGTGTTAACCCTAGTGAACTTTATTTAAAATTGTACAACCTAGCGACCGCATTTTTCTCAATAATCTCGTTCAAGTGTGTGTAACTGATTCGAACTGACTCTTCCTCTATCTCTCGGCCCAATCAATCATCTACGAGCACCTTTATCTATCCCATGTGATTATGCCTAATGAAATTTTGTTACACAGAAGCTGCTGAAGAGCGCGTTCCGATCATAGCAGCGATGACCTCCCGGCGCCGCCGGCCTCCACGAAAAAGCGCCCTTGGCGTGAAGTATGCATTAAGCGGGCGGAGCGCACGTGGCGGCAACCAGCGCGCGGTCACCACGTAAATTATTGCCGGCGCCAGAGGCGTTATAATTGCCACGCCCGCTGCCACCGCCCCGGGCAGCCGAGACGAGGTCATCGGGTCGCCGCACGGAGCGGGCAACCCGGCGCGGACGTGATGCATGGGGGGAAAGCAGCGACATGATGACGGATTCAGAAGCGAGGGAAAAATATTTGAAGACGATGTATCCTAGGAATAAATGGTTGGAGTGGAGAAGATGGAGAATCCAAATTACGGTTGACGTTAAGTTGTGAAGATATCAGAGTTATGAAGAGATAAAATTCATCGACGAGCAGTTTTTATTAATAAAGGATGTGGTATATATAGATCGAATATATATGTTTTATTAGTGAATGGCGTGTTCAATGACGAATGGATTACAAGGAAAGTTATGAGTGGTGAAATTTCGACGTGATGAATCAGTTATAAGTATTATTTTATACCGCAGTTATGCGAAAGTCACATTGTGGCAAATAAATATGAAGGTAAGATATAAACGCATTACAACCTCGGAATTGGGAAGATAGGTACAAAATGTTTAATTACTTACAAGATTGGATAAATTGTCTGGTTCCTCAGAGTTGCTTAAAGAAAGATAGGAGCATAAAAGTAGTGAAAAGAAAAATCAAGATGCGTAAAACTTGACTTTCGAATGTGACCCAAAAAAAAATGAATTCAAAGAAAAATTCACACAGTCCTCTTTTGGCATAGTCCACGAGCATAATATGGAAAGGACGTTAAAAGAGACGCAACCGTGCAACACTAAGCAACGAGCAAACCACGTAGCACAAAAGAGTAGGGCGCTGCAAACAGGGAAGGCCAGGCATGAACGAAACCCAATCGCGATATCAAATCGGATGTGGATCATGGGGAGTCAACAACGAGTTATGACGTGCCGCGGAAGCGTAGGCGTCAGTGGACCGGCCATGGCGCGTCCACGCATCCCCAGTCGCCCACGGCGCTTCGTCCTTGGCTCGCCAACCCCCCTCTCCCCCTCTCGGGAACATTTTGCGGCCACCAACGTTTATTCGCTCGAAACTTGCAACATCCCACCGCATAAACTGTTCCGGGAAGTAGCGCGGATGTTGCCTTTCATTAGCATTAGTCCATTGAACCGTATGCAGTTATGGGCGGCCGAGTCTGCCGGCGGGTCTGCCGTATGAATATGGAAAGCGAATATTCGCGATTTGGGGTAACTGGAGCCCAGGGACACCGCGGATGCCACGACGAATCGCAGCGAGCGGTAGCGCAGTGCATCAATTGATGTCATTGTAGCAACTCTGACCGGGAGGTTCTAGGTTCGAGTCCCGATGGCGGCAGGATTTTCGACGCTAGCTTTTCAGCTAGGTCGAATTCAGTCGTTGTCTGGAGGAGAATTGTAGTGCCTGGTTGCTCTGATCGGTAGCTTCCCGCGATTTCTCCGATCAACACCAGGCGAATTTCGGAGCAGTACCCTAACAAACGGACCGCGCGCGATCTTTCCTTCCTCTTCCTTGTCCTATCCTCACCCCCCCACACACAGACTTACATTAGCATGCACTACACTATCCCATATTCCGAGAGACCCGTCGGGAGCTTAGAGCTTGTCCTGGCTGGGACCGTGCCCCGCCGGAGGAAGAGTGCTAGTTTGGTTAGCGGAAATTCCGCTAGCCGACTGCCGGATCTCGCCATCCAGCGAGGAAAGATCACCGCCATCTTCCCGATGAAAAAACGTGCACTACACTATCGGGATTAATGACTTACTTTGTAGCCGCGCCCGGAATCACTAACCAAGCAAGCTATGAATCGCAGTGCGGCGGCGCCGCCCCGTCGGCTCCCGCGCACCGCCAGGTCGTCGGATTGTGAAAGGAGCCCGACACGCCTGCGGAGAAACAAGTTGATGGGTTTTTGATGAGTTTCGCGTTCTGTGCCAGATGTTGCAGAAGAGGTACTGCTGTTGTTTCTTTGTCTTTCGAATGTTCTCGATGTTCCGTTTCCTTTGTTAAGTGCGTTTTAAAAAGAGTTGTTTGAGAGCATTTTAGTCTTCCGGAGTTTCAGTTCTAGAGAGCTTGTAAGTGAAATGTAATAATTGCCAATGAATATTTTTACAATCGAGATAAATATAATTTGAGTTTGAATATCTTCGTGTATTACAATTTTGTTTCTGTAAGTCATATTTGAATTCATAAGTCACATAATAATTGGCACTCTAAAATTAGGACAGTCCACAAAACAGAGTATTTGGAATTTTTTTCAAGCCAATAGCAATGCTATTAATAATGCAATTATTAAAATATTATCTATAAAAAAGTGAAGAAAAATATTAATGCCCTTATTTTTTGAGAACTATTGGAAATCCCTCTAAACTTTATCCATTTATTCGCATGTAGTACAAAGATTGTTTTAATGATTAATGGGCACATAACTGTGGTTATCTGAAATTTTTACGAGCACATTCGTGCATAAGTGTTTCACACGTTTCCACATCATAGTTAATCAGCCTGTCAGCAATACATGCGAACTTCCACGTGCCAACTTCCGTGCGGCCAGTCCACTTTGAGGAGCAATAAATCCACTTGACGAACCCAGAGCAGCTCCTGCTGCCTCTTCTCCGTGCTGCCGGTGCTCTTGTTATTTTTCTTGCAGAGGCCAATTCGGGTAAAAGCGGGCGGAGGGGCTACAAGAGGCCGTCGAAGGGTAGATTAATCGCCCGCACGCAGCGCGAGCGCCCCCGAACAAGACGGATAGAAGTTGCCGGCGCGATGAGGCGGTCCAGCTGGGGCTGAGCGGCGACGCCGCCTCGCGGTCATCTGGTACCATCTTCGCTGGGCGACACTCCGCTTCGCTAATCAACAAACACAAATCTCTGTCATACACAAACAGTACGACACTATACAAAACTATTATCAGACCACTACTGCTTTGCGCATGTCCCATATGGACACACGCAGCTCCTACAAATGTCAATAAAATTCAAGTAATGCAAAATAAATTTTTAAGATTAATCACAAATGCCCCCTGATTCATAAGTAAGAAACAACTTTATTCAGAATCAATACAATAATAAACCAAATAGCGCAAATATCACACAACTTCTACCAAAACCTAACAGACATACCAACAGCATCACATTACAAACTACCAAAAAATCCAACCCACACTCGAATAAAAAATAGATTTCCTTTTGAAGCCTTCCTCAAAATTCGATGTAAACCTTCCAAAATTAATAAATGTGTTTAAAAAACTCCGCTTCACGGCACTCACAATGCTAGTTCGCAAGGGCGCCCAGAGGCAACAAGGGATCATCCAAAACAAATTCTTAATATCCATTACTCAAGCTCCCTGGTTCACCTCCAACAACCATCTGCACACCGAATTAAACATTGCCTTTCAAATGTGTGTTAAATTGGTGAAATGAAAGAACTTATTTTAACGCAATTGAAAGAACTTATTTTAACTTTCTTTGAAATATTATTAATACAATATTTCAAGAAGTTTTTATGTCAACGACGTTTTGATGTCATGACAGAAAAATATAATTAAGACCTAGTTCATAATTTACAATATTTACAACAAAGTAAATATTTTCAAAAGTTATGTTAGTAATAATGGAGAATGAATGCATTTAATTTGTTTTATTCAATGTAATTAATTACTAGAAATATTTGGAACGATAACGAGAAATGAATGAATGAATAATAAGAAACTTTGTGTTCTGTATAAACATTACGATGTAGGTTTTTTTCACATTAATTTATTATTTATACTGACGTCAGTAGAAATAATAACACGTCGGTCTATTTCTAAAGAGTAAAAAAATCTTATATATGTCAATATTTCTTAATAAATGTGATAAAAAGTAAAACAGTAAAGATAGAGGGTGATAACAAGTTCTTGAATAGGCGTGATTATTTTCAACACTCTTTTCGACTAGCCTGCAATGATTGCCACTCAAAATATCACTTGTTCTCTGGTTCTGAGCTGGAAGACAAAAAGTGGATCATTATCTCCAAATCAATAACTACCCTTCTAGTGAAGTCGGCCATAAAACGAACCGTTGGCGAGCGGTTGTCAGAGCAATTCGCCTGTTCGAAAACTGCTCACCTCATTGAACGAGTGGAACAATCAATCGGTTTCATGCCACAATGAGTTGTCGTTTTTATGGACTCTCTCTACTTTCGGACCATACGCGACCGTAAAACGAACATTCACAACCGTTGGCCCGTAATTTGGGTTGATCGCTCCCCCTCCGAAAAAGTTGCGTGGGCACAATGAAAATGAAAATTTATTCCGTTTGTTGAGGGAAGCGCATTTGTTAGTGCCGCCTGCAGTCTACACGCGTGGGAATGGAACCGTCCATCGGCTGCCAGCGACAAAAGGAACGACCGCCTCGCCTCGTCCCTCGCCATTATGTGACTCTCGGAATGAATATTTTTATGATGGCGAAAATGGCGTCACGTCGGTTCCAACGGAATAATGGAAACGTATTTTCCTTGGAATCGCTCCGTGCCGCGCCGTCACTGAGCAGTGCTGTGGAGGCGACTGCGAGAGGATATAGGCAGGCGGGAGAAGCAAGTGGTTTTTGACAAACAGTTAAAACATATGGCGGATCGGAACCTGGAGGATAAATTAGGCTTGTAAATTAAGTTAGAAGTAGATAGGCGAGGGAATTGTGTCAAAATCAACGGTATCTCGTCGTTGATGATAGTCAAACTCCAGTGTGAAGAAAAACATTTTACTAGAGGAAGGAAAACACTTCTTATATTAATAATGTACAGTTTAGGCGTTCTACACTTTATATTCAATAGTTTGAAATATTTATTGCAATATTTTTCTGAAAGCACCTTATGAAAACCTTCCATGTGTCTTTTATCACAAACGAGATATATCATCAATATATTCTAAAGGTTCCATAGGATGTTTTTAATTCTATTTTAACACCACATAATCTCTAGTTTTCTTTGATTTTTTTATCAAGAACAAGCAAATTCTAAATCATTGATACCAAAATGTAAAAATTGCCTATTCCGTCACATAGGTCACACACTTACAGATCATCAACGACGATCTGTATTTTTGTGATATAGGAAATTTGGCGTTTTCTGAACTTGATAATGCTTCACGTTAAACGCCAAAGCTGAAGGCTCACCATATCGGTTCGGAAATGCGAGATCGGATATAACTTAATCAAATTAGCTATGATTTTGCTAAGTAGCTTAACCCAAGTATCGTAACTTGTACACCTTTTTAATTACCCATTATACAGAGTTCCATTTATCCATTTTCTTTAGTTGTTTGTCAAAAAATATAGGCGGTCAAGATACGATGAGGAAGCAGACGGATGCCTTCTATAAGAACACAGAGTTTCTTTAACATTCAAAACACATACAGTATATTAGAGATGTTCGGAGCACATAATACTAGCTTAGCAGTAATTGATTCAAAGATGAGAGAAATTTCGATAAGAATATGTGACAACTGTAAGTACCAAGAGATGTTAAGAATATGTTGCCTAATATTCTCAAAAATAACTTTTTAAACAATAAACAATATCTCCTGCACACTGCAAAAGTGCAAACACTAATTATGATATCTGAATCCATCTACTGATTTGAAATATTTAAATTAAAATATACCATTGAAAGTACTTTCCAGGGTATAAAAGTAACTTGAACGACTCTTTCATATCTGAGTGTTATTTTTATTACATTAATGATTTAATTATTGTAAATATTAGTTACATAAAATAGATAAATAGATATGAAGAAAAATATTCGAAGCAGAATCCGCGTAAAAGGAGTGAGAACCTTAAAACATAACGTGATACAAGGCAAACAAGAAATGTATTAACACAACGTGAGAGAGAGAGAGAGAGAGAGAGAGAGGGAGAGAGAGATTTAAAATGTGCAGCGACGATGTTCGCAGAATGGACAAGATCACGTGAAGAGAGTTACGTCTTCTCCCTCGGACGCCGGCCGAGGGCGCAACTTGTTCTGGAACAGTGTGCGTGCGTGTGTGGGAGCACATGCGAATATACGGGTGGATAGTGTTGGCGTAGGTGGAAGGTGATGGAAACGGAGGAGGAAGAGGAGGAGGAGGAGGCGGGGAGGCGGAGACGGAAACAGGGAGCAGGCGGGCGCCGCGTGAAGTGAAATATCGCGCGAACTTGCAGGCCCCCGGGTGCGGTTTCCGCGCGGTTAGCGGCTCAACCACCGCGACCCTGGTGGCCCGGCTTCGAATCCTATCGCGCCCTCCGGACCCCCCGAAGAGTAATTCGCGTGAGTAATGGGTTTCCTCCGGAAGGTGGGACTGCTGGAGTCGCCTCCGATATGTGGAGTCGAACGAAGAAGTCGCTCTTCTTGGAGAGGCCGGAGGATGCTTTCCACATAGGAGCAACTGTGCAAACGTAACTATTACCGGAGGTATCAATTTTGTCACTAAATTTAAATAGATATTTCTTTCCTGGTTGCAAGTAATGAGCAGGGTTTATTTTTAATTTGTTTTCGTTTACTGCCTTTTTCTTGTTTCTTTTGATCAAATGCATTTCTTTAATAATTCCTAATATTTTTCTAAAGTATATAAAACATAACTATAAATCTTCATTGGTTGAGTGTTTTGTTATTTTCTTTGCTGATAACATTGGTGTAACGCATTACATTATTGTATGGTTATTTCATTATAGTTCTTGTATCATCACCCTTGAAAGGCAGAAATACCGAGCAAGAGGAAATAAAATGTTTAAAATGTGTTCTTGTTAAGTTATATAATAAAATGTAATATTGTCAATACCTGTTGTATTCTAATGAACAAAACTTCCGTTTAACTGTTATTATTCGTACGTCTTTCGTCTTTATAATTTTAGTAGCTCAAATTACGTTTATGTTGAAATTGCAAAATATTATCAAACAAGAAATTATTCTCGTCTTCTAAAATATGTTTCGAAGTACGGCTGTAACTAAACAACATTTTCAAGATATTTTTATTAACCCTTTTTGTGCGAACCATTTTCACATAAAAGACGTAAGTTTTCATTCAGAAGGTACCTCAATTTATGTGTGCAGTAGAGACTTACGTGTTTACAATTTTCTCTGCGTGCAACCGCAGTGTGCTATTCCGAGGGGTAACTCTGACGGTTGTTAACCGCAACAATTTTACCGCATGTTCTAGAATATTAACAAAGAGAAGACATCAAACAACTGTAGAACAAAGCAGCCGTTATCGTGCCAAAAAGTGCGTAAGGCTGCTTCAGACGCGATAAAAATGCTTCATTAAGCTGAGTGCCTTCGTGAAAAAAAAAGAATCTACATATTCAAAGCTGTCTATGCAAATGGCAGTTGTTAATATGCATTAAGACACAGAAAGGCATCTGCCGGAGGCATGAAGATCCTAGATGGCATTAGGAGACTCGGAAAGAGAGGCCTCTCTAATGTGCTAAAGCTCAGGTCTTAATGAACTTCGCTTGCGTGACTCGAACTTATTGCGACCACAAGAAGGACGCCAGAAAGTCGTATTTGGAATATGTACATTTTTAACCGAATAAGTTTAAAAGCTTTGCCAAAAAAATAACAACTTGACCTTAATTAACTCTGGTTCTCTGAGTGCAACTTTCTGCTTCCTACAAATACGTCCGGCTTCACAAAATCAACAAACTTCTGTGGCAATATACATTTTAGGCACTTTGATGAGAATTTTGGAAGAAACTTTCTAATGAAACAAGGCAAATTTATTCTAACGTATGTTCGTTTTACTTTTCTTTTTATATCCTATGAGTTGTTGAATCTCCTGTGATATAATTCTATTTTGTTTTAGCCATTTGCTGTGAACGCAAATGCGTCCAAAAACAAGGTAAATCATGTAATAAGTTATGTATTACCTGTTTTGCACAGAAATAGGCTTTTAGGTATGAATACGAACAAATATTCAGATAATCATTACAAATAGGATACAAATATTAACAGTTATGTCTTTGTAGTTAATGATTCTACAACCCGCTAAGTAAATCCTATCTGCATTTAATCCTACCGAGAAGAGAGAGTGCAAGACCAAAGTAGCCTGGTATCCTTTAAAGATTTGTAATTGAATGATGTTAAGCAGAAAACATCCTAATCAGAAGAACCACTTAACAATGGCTTAGAAAGTTGGGAAATATATTTTATATTTCATATTTCAGCAGTAAGGACGCACTCCGAAAATGAGTAAAATGTGGGATGTATAAGATTTGAAAAGAGAGTTACATTTTTCTTAAGGAAGGTCGAAATCTGTTAAAACATTTTTTATGTCGTTAAACATATATTCTCGCAGACTAATGCAATAAGAGAGATCAACAAATTGTGAAAAAATATAATCACTATTCACTGTATCATTATAAGAACGTGTTTGTGAAAATGCAATTAAATTGCTTTATATTTACCAAGATTAGTAAATGTATTGTAAAGAAATATATTATTCGCAAAAATATTCCTGTGTACTTGACTTAAAATTATTATGCACCACGTAATAAAAATTACTAAAATTGTTTGTGAAAGGACACATGTGTCCGACGATTGATGGACATTGCTTTTATATCCCCACTGATCCGTACATTTAAAAATACTCTTCGAACATAAGAAAACTCGCTTCGAATTTTTCTCAGTCATATAATTTCTCAGTCATATGTTTTCTGAAAGAGGAATTTTTGACGTGTGTTCAAATTTTCATCTCCAAAGAACCATTATCATGGATGTTACAACAGAACATTTGAGATCATAATTTTGAAGTGATTCCAAAGTAATACAATGTTTTATATTATTTAATACTAAGGAATATATCGAACTGGATATTACTAATGAATGAATTAATATTATATTTATGAAATAGTACGTTCATGAAAAGCTACGTCATTTATCTTGCATCGTTTGTGTAGCGGCAAAATCAAGTCACTGGTGATCTACTTAGTGTCCGCGTCGCTTCACATGCTGAAGCCATTAACATTTATTACTTCCACTTATGCACGAGCAGAGATTAAACAGGATCGATCACTCACTAATAGAGAGAGCAAATGCTGAAAAAGTGCGAGGAGAAAATAAAATCACCATGCTCTATGAAAGCACTATTCTCCTCTGCTTGCGCCTTTGTGATGGGCCGCCATCAAAGTGATCCATTGGTGTAAACGAACGTAGTTAATGAGACGATACCCAATATAATTTTATATCAGATTTTGCCTACGAGAATCATCTGCCAGCGAGTTGCTGATAAGCCGCTGTCACTTCGAATGAAAATTTACTCACAAGTTTTCATTGCTTATTTGTAATTAATGGCCCGCTATTGTATAATTGCACTGTCGTTGGAAGGACATGTAATCACGATGATGCTAATAGCAGTCCAGATCTGAATTTCACGTTTCCATGGAGGCAGTTTGGCTGTATGATGCTGTAAATGACGTGGTGTCAAAGCTCAGACAACAGAATAATGGACCCTAGATAGATTTTGCATTAGTTTTCAAAAAAATGAAGAGCTTGAATGTCACTACGCTGTAAAAATGGTGGATGTAATGTGAACTCCAATTAAAGAAAAATGCAGCCTGATTAGCATTTTTCAGCATGAAATTTAATTAAAAAGTCTATATTAGAAAGCTCTATGTACACAAATGTATTTTGGGGTCATGAAAAGTTGAAATTGAAACAGAACACCTATTTTATGAAATGAAAATAATAATAATAACAACAACAATAACAACAACTTTGATGGTTACACAGAAAAGTAGATATTATCAACAGTGTTAGATTTTGGCATTACTATATAGTAAATTGAAGATGAAATGAGACTGAGAATCTCAGGCTGAGACTTCTTTATGAAAGACTGCTCTGAAAAAGTTCTATAATATTTAATAGAAATGTAAATAATTATTAGAGGAGATTGAAGTATCCTGTTCAAGGAAACCTTAACAAATTGCATTTCAAAATCAAGCAAGAAAAGGAAGATCCGCTAGGTGTAAGGTTTCTAATTAAAATATCTCTAATTAACGTTCCGCGCTCGTAAACACATTCAGAAACCGCTCGAGTTTCCTCTCGTACTTTGCGTCACCGGCGCCGCCTGCAATCGACAGCTGCGGGGAAGAGCGGCTGCTGCAAGACGGGGGAACGTCTCCGCCGGCGTGCACTGAACCGCCTTGCCTGCTCCCATGGCCTGATTTAGAGGTGAGTTCACCGAGCGGGCGCTTGGAACTCGGTTCCACGTTAGCTTCGCTTTTACGACCGAAGCGAACGGGAGGGTGGGGCGGACGAAAAGCAAGAGGGGAGGGCGAAGTTACTTGCGTGCAGCTCTCAGCAACAGGCTGTAGCAATCAGTACCCCCCACCTCTCCGCACCACCCTCCTCGTGCGTTTCCGGAATACGCACTTCCGGTTAAGGCCTCCAAGTTTACGGAGTCGAATCGTTTATGCTGTTTTGTTGGGTTGTAAATTATGCGAAACTAAACTTCTGACTCTTTAAATTTAAGTACTGAGATAATCCATACCGTATGATATTATCCAAGTGACCACAATTTATAAAAATAAATGTTTAAATAATTGAAAACCACTATATTTCAAAATACTCTTAAAATGCACGAACTTGAATTCCATTAACGACGTGAATTCAATGTCAAATCAATACCCGGGTTTAAAGGAAAAATGCAATCACAATTCTCAATTATATCTCAGTTAGTGAACATTTATTTGTCAAATAAATTAGTCTGCAGATTGGTGACTGTTAAATTTGTAATAATAATCTATTCCTGGCATTTATGTAGATGGCAGGCTATATTTTTAATGAGCCACATAGGTTTGCATAAGTATTTCTAAACTTGTGACGTTCTGAATTTTTGCTGCAGAGAATTCTCCGTACTTTTCGTCGACTCCCATCAAAACCGTTTGTAGTTGAAAAGGCGTATTCAGCGGCTGAGAGCTCTTTGAGGTTGAACATGATTAATTCTTTTACCAAAACATCCAGAATATTTCTTACCGTCCACTGCAATCAAAACGTTGGTTTATATGACAAGTGTACTTGACCTGTTTTTCGAATCGAGTACTTGAATCTTGAATATTCTGAATATCCGCCATGGAAATATTTCATTAAATAGTCGAATAGAGACTTACAGTGCGCCGTGTTAACGACAAAATGTCCCAATTTGATGAAATGCAGAACTAGTTATCGCAAAATATCCTCCTCCTGTAGTACGGTAATATTCTGTGAAATTAAGCACGTGCTTTTTGCAGGAATGAATTTGTAACTGAGTTCGCGTGGAGTTCTGTGTTGCGGCTCCCGTATCTGTGCATAATTCATTGCTTCACCGCCAGAACTAGCGCTCGTGCATAATGAAAGCCAGTCCGCCCGCCCGACAGTTCTCACTGGGCACGTCGCCCACAGTACCACATGTAACAGCGTAAACGCAGATTGCCACTGCGGCGTGCGACGAAGGGAGCGAATACTGCCCTACTTCTGGGGAGAAAGCGCCTCCGCACCTGGCCCAAGCGAGTCGCGGTCATCCCATCACGTGCAAAATGTAAGCATAAGCGAGAACGGGAAGTGAGCGTCGTGTGGGCTCGATGAGTGGACTTGACAGAGATGTTGTGAACATTGTGAGCGTCTCATGGTGGGGGGGGGGCAACTAGGAAGTGAGCTATACACTCTCCAATAGAAACTATAAAATCTAAGTTAATCGTAAGGTGAAACGCCAAGGAAAATACGAATAAAAAAGTGCTTGAAAACCACGATTTCCGTAATTTTTCATTGAATTGAAAGGCGAACTTTTAAATTAGAGTTTCTAATTTTAAACTAAAAGAATATTTTACACTAGTTATGATATTCTCCTATCATTATTCTCTCATTAAGTCACAAATTAACATTTGTTAGACGATTTTTCAAGTTTCTCCTATCGAATTCGTGTGATACTGTCGGATGACCGCACAACACATGCGGTGAGCAACTGTGGGTGTGATGCAACCATGCTCGATTTGTCTCAACAGTCATCTTTATTGAAACAGTGAAGACCACACGTTGAATGACGGAGGGAATGTTCTTGCTGCACGACTTCAACAGATGGTTATAGGAGAGACATAGGGAGCAATAAAAAGTGTAGCGTATACACAGTTCAAGGATTTCTTTCTACGTGGTTCAACTACAGCAAAAAATAAACCCCACAACGGTTCAAGCAGCGGGCGAAAGAGCTAACAGCGGCTGCGGCGAGTCCAAACTAGGAGCGGCAGGACGTCGCCGCGAGGCACGGCGGTCTCCCGGGTCGCGACAGAACGGGAAGGGGGCGGGGCAGGGCAGGGCAGGGCGTGCGTGAGCGGCGAGGCGGGTGATGTATCCCGCGCAGTGACCCTGCTCGCCTCGCAGCCGCCTCGCGTCGTGCTGCGATATTTCCGCGTCGCTCGCGCCGGCCGCCTCCGTTCTCCCCCGTGCCTCCCCTCCCCCCCCCCCCGGCCCCCCCCCCCCTCCCCCCCCACGCCCTCTCCACTGCCCCCCGTCCCGCTCCGCCCACGCCCCCTCCACTTCACCCCTCCCTCACATCCTCCCCACCCCCCTTCCCCCCCCCTGGCCCTTCCCTCCCCCCCCCCACACTTCCCCCCCCCCCGCCCCCTCCACTAGTTGGCCTGGCCGCCCCGCAGCGTGCATGGCCTCCTACGAGCACCGCATTTGTCACGCGGCGCACTGCATTTGCCGGGGAAGGAGGCCGCGCCTGCTCGGCCACCCCAAGCGACGCATTCAATTTCTCTCCTATGTGATTGTATCAGCGTTGCCCCCGTTCTTTCGATCCGGCCTGGCGGACTGGAGGAATAAATGTCACGTTGTGGGTAAAAAATGATGAACTGGAAAATGGTTTGACCCGGCTAATGTTTATAACTTAAAATAGATCATTTCTGTTACTAACAAAATATTACTTGGTTGGAAAACTTCCTTTTACCGTTTGCAACAACACGACAGTTAATGTTACTTCATTATATAGTTTTAATACGGTTTGATGCATACTAGTTTACATTCAACGAATTTGTCCGTGCTTTTATTTATTGAGTGCTTTGTAAAAGCGCGAAACAATAATTACAAAACCTTGCTTCTTGTATTGTTCTCCCTATTATCTCATCGTTTATCGACACTAACATTAATGAAAACGTTTAATCTCAAAAGATGTTCTCTTGACAGACAATGATAAGTATCTTGTACTAAATTACAGATAATTTTGTAACCAAATATTTAAATAGCTTTGGAAATGTTCACTTTCTAATATACTTCATTCAAATGAACGTATTTGCATTTGCATTTTTTTATATTTCACGCCTATTTCCAGTTGAACTTCAATGCATTTCTATTGACCTGACTTCCTCCATTCGTCGCCATTTGTATGAAAATGGTATGTTGCAAGGACGAGTTGAAGTTACTGCCTTAATAAATACTGATCAAAGGTTAAAATAGAACTACTAGAACTTCACCTCGAAAATGTGAAGTAATTTTCCAGAAATGCTCACCAGTCCTGCTACCGAGGGATTTACCCAATTACCACAATTTTCGTTTAATAGCATCGTAAACTAAGGATTCTGTTCCACTGCGTTGGTTATCTGCTTCAAAGAGAGTTTTCCACCGCCGAATATATAATTGGAAATATCGTTCCTCGTCGTGTGGTACGAGCAGAAGTAATATAATTGGATTTATGCCCTTTCAAGACTCGTAAGGTAGGATTCTGGGTCTCAGAATTAGGTTACAATTTCATATTTTAGAGATTCGGACGACTTGAAAAGTGAGTAACTTGTATTTGGGAATGAACAGAAAGAATATACATTTTATATTGGCTCTGAAGATATACTCGGTCAAAAGGACGACGTAAGGAAAACATAGTCCATTGTCTCTGTTGCTCATAGTATTAGCAGTGAAATGCAATGGTATCAAACATTTCGTTTTTTTGTACGGTTTTTTGTACATTATTGAAAAAATACATTATGATTCCTTTAATTACATAAGCATAAGAAAAATGCATAGTTTTGTACTCCATTTTTTAATCTATATATTTATGAGTGTTTCGCGTCCTTTTTGCAAACATTGAGTCTCAAAGAAATATTACTTTTTATTTAATGTCGCGTTGACATCAATGGTCATTAGCAATTGCAATATACATAATTTTACATATAGTGTTACAAATAGTGTTTACACACAATATTTACGTATATATATATATATATATATATATATATATATATAAACATATAATATGTTGAGGTGTTTCATTTCCATCATACATAGAGTTTACTTTATATGATTAAACACATTAATTACTTTACAAAATTGGAGAACTTTTCTGTGAAATTCTATGTATTTGACTTCTGTTTTATACTCGGGGTCTTGCAGCAATATAAATCTTTTCTGTTTAAATTTGAACCACACGGTGAATGTTTTTTATATTTATATTTAGACTCGTTTGCAGACGATTTACCTTGCCATAAAATGTCTCAGTCGGCTTCTCTGAGTTTGCAGGTTCGAATATACGCTGCATTTACTCTCACAGCAGCAAGCGACCAATCCTCCACTTTCCTTCTTCTGGAGACAAAATAAACACAAAAAGCTGGAAAGGCATTCTCATTGCGATTCGTCACCCCCCGGAGAAATCTCCCCCCCCCCTTCTACGCGCGCACTGAGACCCTTTGCGGTCGCGAACGCCCTGAGACCGGAGGCCAGAGGAAGAAGTATTTATTTTGTTTTCACAAACCTCGGGAAACAAATCGCGCCGCCTTCCTTAAACGGTCGTTACGAGTCGACGGAGCCTGCGGGCGCACCGACGCCCCGGAGTATCGTTGCTGGCGGACGCCCGGCCCTCACACTCGCCCTCGCTCTCTCCGGCGCCTCGCGGCGCGGGCGCCGCCCCCTCCCCTTTTAGACGCATCTCGAGGACAATCGCGTTAGAGCGTGCGAACGTGGCGGAGCGAGCGGCGGGGGCGGGGCGGGGCGTGGCGGGCGTGTCCGCGCGGCTAACGACGCAGGGCCGGCCGCGCGTGCCTCGACTCGCAATGGCAGCGCCCCCGGGCACTTCACCCCGCCACGCCCCCTCGCCCCGCCCCATGCCAGGCGCGTGTCTTGGCAGTGCTGCCCGCCCGCAACCGTTCCCAAGTTCTCGATTTCACGGCGTATTCGAGGCGTCGGATTAGCGATAAATTATATTTGTTCGTTAGACTCCGTATTTTCTTTCTGCTTCGTCAACAGCACGTTCTGTCTCAAGAAAATCATTCCTCTGCATTGTTGTCTGCGTTTTTTTCTTCTAATTCCGTTTTAGGGTTGTAGTTGTAGAGGATATTTTGCTCAGCGGTTGCCTGGCAGTCTTATTGAATGATCATACCAGTTTATACATGTTGAGTATTTTCTGATAAGTTGATCATTATTACATTCTCTGACCGTTGCTGATGATTAATTCACGACTCAAAGATCATTTATACATGTTTCGTTTTAGTTAAGATTTGCATGTAAGGCTAGAAGTCTTAAACACGATTTTTTGTGTTTCTTGAAATTCACCCTTATCTGTTCTGTTGATGTCATTAGTATTGTTGCAGTTTTTTCTTATACAACATAAATCCATTCATTATTTTTTCCTGTACCTTTGAGTCTATTTTAAATGTATACGTCTTCCGTATTGGAGTAGATGAACAACAATTTCTGGAAAGTTATGCTGCATTTGCATCACGGAAATCTATTAAATGGAAATTACGGCGTGAAAAATTCGCGCACGCTTCGATAGATTATTATAACAGTCTCAAGAGAAAAAAATAATAGTTGTATTCCTTTATTCAAAAATAGTTTGTGTATAATGTATTTACTTGATAATTTACCAACTTAAGATGAAATGTATTCAAATGCTATTAACCCTAAACCATAATTACAACGTTACTACTAATTTGTAGTTACTAGTGCCCAATGGGATTTACTTATATGCACCCTGAATATTGGCCGTGAATTCGAATATTGCCTTTTTGCGTCTAGATATAAAAAAGCAACAAGAGATTGTTTAAAATTTTGATATTAACCTTTGAGTGTTTCTTGCTCAAAGGTTATGATCGTCATATTGATCTAAATAAAATGACTTCAAATGTATTTAATCATATCCACGTGTTTTCTCTTTTAAGCACTTTTTTACTATACAACTGCAACTAAAAAATGATCTAATTGTTACTGAATTGATTTTCACTAAAATATTATCGTATTCCACATTTACTTTACTGAGCCTGAAAACCTCTTTTTTTTTTTTGAAAACTGTATTTTATCACTTAACAAACTGCAAAGTTATATTGCTACTTATAGCATTATTTTATAGCTATTTACATTGCAAATTATTGCAATTATCAATCACGTATAGTCATTTAAGCCCTATGACTGAGGTTTGGTCGCATCTACTTTCAACTGTACCAAAAACACAACGCACACATGGTCGCCTTGTTGTCACCTCGCGCAGGTGCTGATTGTGATGCGAAAGTATTGGTTCCAGAGCTAACTGCCAAGAGAGTTGCTTTGGGGCAATTCCATGTTGTCAAAGTTTTGACCCAGCCACACAACATACAGACCGCTGTAATGGGGTTGGCGCTGAAGGCAATTAAGGGTCTTGAGAGAGCGCGGCGCCATGTGCTGGAATACGGATGCACGGATGCATTATGTGTGAAGCGGCAATGCGTGTGCAACAATGTGTGCGTCTTCTCCTCAACCACAAGTGAAAAGCGATGCAAACAGCCTTGGTGAAGAAATGGATAAGGAACTCACTTTTTCAAGGGGAAATGTTTTATTGATGCGAACATATACTTACTGGAAGCTAGGACGCCCAGCCTTCACTAACCCCTCTAACGCCCAAGGGAGTAAATTTGACCCCAACCATATTATCATTGTTCTTTTCAATATTTACATTGTTTAATTCTATTCTATTGTTTATACTTAATTATGGTATGGTCAATAATATGGTAATTTTTCACAAAATTACTTTCTTTCAAATGACCTTTGACGCTTGATTTTACTAAACAGTTGTATGAACATGACGTGACAGAAAAATATAAAAAAATTAATAATAATTTCTAATATTTTTTTCTAATGACATCTGCAAATTCAAAAATACGTAATTCAGTAAAGATAAATGTATTTCCTTAACAATTAATAATGAATTTAATAATTAGTCAATTGAGCAACTGGCACATACATGATTTACTTTATAGTAAATTTTCCACATACTAACTTCTTCAACTGATAGTTTGCTGTTGTTTTATTATCCTTAAAATATTTCAAAATTTGACTCTTTTACGTTTTATTGGAAGTCCTTCATCAAATCCGTCCGCACGTTGCTGATTACAACAATTGAGCATGTGCGTGGTACGTAGTTCCTCGGCCAACGACCGAATAAACCGTCGTCGCTTGATTTTCTTCCCTGTGACAGACTGGCAAATTACAAAAGCGTTTATTGCTGTCAAGTCAGGTACATTATAGAAAGATTGAACCGGCCACCTCGATAAACCCATGACGCCATACTACCTGGCCATTTTATCTTCTATATCTACTCCATACTTCGTTTTATTGTAATATGTAACTGACTCTGAAATGTTCTTACCATTTGTGTCAATATCTACACTGGAATGAAGGGAACTCATCACCAGCACATTTTTTACGTCTTCCCGTGATAAATAGTCAAGGCAGTATCCTCATGTTTCAAAATTTGTTATGGATTTTCGATACAGCCTGATCATGTTTATATAAATGTCTGTAAAAGAAGCGAAATCTAATGAAAGGGCTGGTACTTGAATATTTAGAAAAGAGACTTACTTCTCTGGTAGGGATTGATTAAATTCTGGAAGATTAGATGTCGATGTTGAAGTATCAGGTAATGTAACGCAAGTGAAATAAAGGTTATAAAGGTAATGTTATAAATGGGATAAAGAAATATAATTTAGCATGCATTTATTTTGTCATTTATTCTGCATTTATTTCATCTGTACGCGATTTTTAAAACACCACCTGTTTATACTGTTTCTTTTTATATGATCTCGATGCACAAGTAGGTCATTTCGGTAATCGACTTGTTCATTATTCTTTTTTACGACTTAATTTGATTTTATAAGTTATAAGCATTCAATTTATTTAACAATCGTTTTGTGTTTGAAAAACGCATTCCAAATCTGGTTCCACTGCTTTTTTTAACTTTTTTAATTTGGTTGTGTCATGAGCACGTTTTATACACAATTTATAAAGTGTCACATTGTCTATGAAGTGTACGTATTAAACATATCAACAATTCCAATACCATTTTGCTCACTCCAAATAACATGATGAGTGAATATTGTTAAATGTAATATTTATTACGTTTTCAGTTCGATTCAATTGAATAAACCTTGTAGTACATCAAAGTGGACTTTTACTTTTTTTTCTGTGGAGCGTATTATTTATTTTCGTGGTATTAGCTTTGCCATTTAATATAATTTTATCAGTAACCGTTATATTGAGCACTTAGTTTAAAAGTAATTTTATGCACTTTTTGTGATGCACGTTCTCTTCTTTATTCAGTCCGAGTGGCTTTTGACAGGAAACCTTTGAGGCAGTACAATATTGCAATAAACATTGATTTTGAAACTTTAGTTACGTAATAGTTTTAGGTGAGAGTATGATTATAATAATATAAAAAGCTGTTGCTTCGTATGAGCGAATAGATGTTTAACTTGCTCTGTTCTGTATATTTTGACCTTAAACTGGACAAGATTAAAAACAAAACTCGGTTTGCAGATGCGGTTTTGGGGAACGACCTACTACTTTCTTAATTAAATTCAAATAAATTTCTCTCAGCAATATTAAGGTCTAATTAAATCATTATAAGTAAAATAATATCCATTAAAAAAGAGCTCTAATGAAATGAATGTAAGCAAATCCATGAATGAATGTAAACAATTCCTGGCTTATAGGAGTTTTAAAAGGATTTCCAATTTTCTGGGAGGGAAGTAGCAGTGGTTCGGGGTGGAGAGGCAGAGTTGAAGTGGCGGGAGACAGAGGCCGGCGGCGGCGGTGGTGGGGGACGGCGTGGGGAGGCGGGGTGACGAGAGCGACGAGGACGTCGAGAGCGACGAGAGTGACGTGAACGACGAGAGCATCTCGATTGCCGGGAGGTGTGGGAGGACGAGAGCGACGGGAGCGACGAGGCGACGTGAGCGACGAGAACGGGTGCCGGGAGGTGGGGAGTGACGAGAGCGACGAGAGTGACGAGGCGACGAGACGCGAGAGTGACGTGAGCGACGAGAGCAGCTCGATTGCCGGGAGGTGTGGGAGCGACGGGAGCGACGAGAACAGCTCGGGTGCCGGGAGGTGTGGGAGTGACGAGAGCGACGAGAGTGATGAGAGCGACGAGAGCGCGAGAGCGCGAGAGCGTCGGGGAGCGACGCGGGTGGAGGGAGCAGCGGGGTTGGCGGCGGGGGCCGGCGGCGGGGCCGGCGGCGGGGGCGGTTGGGCGGTTGGAGGGTGAACGAGCGACAGGCGGCGGCGGGAGAGCGGCGCGGTGGCCGTATCGAAGTACGATATCGGAGGTAATTGCGCCCGCCCTGGCGCTCGTGTTAATGAGTGGTATCGCGGCTTAATGGTTTAGTAATGGCGCCGTCGAGCTGCCCGGGACGGCGGAACTAATTTCGAACCACACCGTCCTAATGAGTAACTTAATAAGTTCGCGCAGTTGAGAAATAGTTTAAGACACCCTTAATGAAGGCGATTCAATTTATGATTAGCGACGATGCTTTTAACAGGTTTCGGCAACGACCAGATAACAACAGGGACAGATCGTGTGTGGCAATCGTTGTACCGTCCTGTTGAGTAAGCCCCGGATTGCAGGAATCCCTCCCTTTCTAAGTCGCGATTCGCCCTCTGCTAGCTGTTTGCTAATGTTGTGTACGAATTGATATTTACGGTCGTGAAAGCCTTTGTAAGTACGTGTAATCGGGACCTGCGGTACTCTCATTCAGAGTTGTGAATATTGCCTGAATGCGGAGAAAGGCTTATCGAATAACGAGGATTGTTGGAATGGGGAGCAACTAAATCCGTTCTATCGGCGATATTCCCAAATCCTCTGAGTGTATTTGGAGTAAACTGCACGCTTATTCTTTCGTAAAAGTGCAGGAAAATTTAGTCGTGAACTTGAATACTTTTTGTGCAAGTTAAAAGCATAGGTGTTATACGATGCTTCATCCAGAGCTGTTTGTTTCACCAGGGAAAGTTATGGTAAATGGGTGAACAGTTTCATGAGTCGAAAGCAGTTCCGTTCAATCTGAAACAGTAATTACATTGTTAAATGAATAATTAAATTACGTAAACTAAATTGGCGTTTCCTGGAAGCGGAAACCTCAGAAAATTACGAAAGCTTACCTCTGAAGCTTCAAAACACAATAACGGTGTTGCATTTGCACATTTTATCTTGTATCACTGTAAGATACTGAGTGTATGACTGTAAGATACATGCACTTTGTTTTTAAAAAGTTGAGTTCCTCACAGACGCTTGAAAAATATAAAAATCCTGTATAGAGTTTTTACTAGTACATATAGAAAATTTAAATAATTGCAGGGTTTAAGACATGGATAATACATCACATTAAAATTTCATGTTACTTGTTCTTAGATATCCTTATCGATATTTCACTTATACGGGTAGAAAACTTTTTTTTCAGGAGAGATGCAGTTTAAATACAGTTGTCTCTTTAAGAAACAACATTCTAATATTTTTACATTAAATTTGTTTTAAATAATATATATCGTATATTATAAACAATATATTGTATATGTAGAAATCAATACATCTATTAGACAAGTTATTCAGATTCCTAAAGCGTTCTCCGAAGTTTACTAATTATTTATATATTTGTTGGGAAAATAAAATTCGTTTCGGAGGTGAGTTCATTGACGAAAAGCTAAACAAATTAGACTTCCCCTCCGGCAGAAAAGTTATCAAGCAGATTTTCCAACATAACTAGACCGTTTCTCAGAGGGATGAGACAGAGAATCGAGAAGGATCGTACCGAGGGCTTACTCTTATTTTCCGAAGGCAGAAACGCGCTGGGGGATCTGGAGAAGAGCTCCGTCCGCTGCAACGGCGCACTCAGAGACGCGGTGAGGGGAGGAGAAGGGCAGCAGCGCTTTGCGGTGACAAAACGGGCGCTTCGCCGCCCACAGTGAAAATTTAACGCGGAATTTCCTCGAATTTGCATGTGCGTCTCGCGTAACGCGTTTTGCGCCGCGCAGTTGGGGTTAGCCGCGCTCGCGGTTCGCAGTTTGAAGCAGATGGACCGCGATCAATAGCTCGCGAAGTAGGAAGTTCGCGAGCGACCATGTGCAGAATCTAGACGCGTTTCCTTTTTTATTTTTTTTTTTTTTCACTGTGACGGGACAAATTCGAATGAATTTTTATTATGCGAGACGAACGTGGACACTGTTATTCGTGAAAATGCTGTTACGTTAGTTCTTTTGCCAGCGTAAAAATCTCATTTGTTTCAACGACCGTTTCTACACGTTCGTGATATTTTTATTGCATTTTACTTTTATTCAAATTTTCTCATTTATCTGCGTTTTACACTAAACGTCATGCGTGTATACGAGGCATGTTGCTACTGTTGTTGGTTGCGAGGGGTTACATTTTCACTAATTGGTACGAATCGGTTCATTGAGTACAAGCGTATGATTTAGTCTGTGACTCATGGTGAATTTTAACTTATTTGCATGTAGAGATAGCCGAAGAGTATTTATTACCGGTGATTATGTAGATTAATTGAAGGCCTTCGTTATTTTGTCACAGTAATGCATTAACAAGCTGTACTGGATTCTCTCAACGAAGTTGGACCACCCCCAGTTACGATTTGAGTTGAACTCTACAAGCGTTTATGAACTCTATTTCCAATAATCTGCAATCTACAAATATTTACTAGCTTTTCAATATTTAAATTAACTTTCTGATATTTAGGTATTCAGTTTTCAATAATACAAAATTATTTCAGAGCATACTCGTATTACGCTACAAAATGATGTTACAGGGTTTTGCAAAAACATCATCCACAATTATTAATAAATTTCACTCGACATGTCCATGCCGTTATATTCACCAATATTTTGAGCGAGAAGTTAAATAAGGTGCATGCATGAACATAAAAGACTATAAGATTCTTCACCAAATCGTGTACACTTCCATGAAATCACACTATAAGAAGACAAATGTTGCTTCTCGAACATCTCGTTACACCTTCTTAAGCTCCAAGAAAACTTGCAAATATAGATGTGATAAAGCTTCCATTTCAGGCACTTCCATTTCAAACACAAACAGATTTCAGAAGTCGCTTCCATCCAATGTAGTTTATTACAGAAATGAACAGACCTATAGCGACTTTCTTCCATTCACATCACTTTAGAATACGTCGGCTTTTTTTATCTGGTTTTAGCAGCATAATATACAGCACTTGGGATGTATCCTTGGCGGGACGAGAGATTCTTCGTTTCGCCTGCCTGCTTCTTTGGTCCGCCCCCGCGCGCTGCACTTTAATCCATTTGCCCCGGCGAGCCGCGCCGCGCCGATCCGACGAGCCGGTAGCCGCCGCCGTGCGCACAGCGTAATTGAAACGAAGCACTCTGCGCTCCGTTTCGCCCTGCGTCAGCCACCTCGCCAGGGCTTATTAGGCTAAAACACTCTGCCCCTCCTGCCCTTCGCCCTCACCCTCTGCCCTTCGTCTTCTCCACTCCGGCCTCGCCCTCGGCCTCCGCCCTCATCCTCCCCATTCGTCCTCTCCACTCTGCCCTCTGGTTTCTTCCGTCCACCCTCCGCCCTCTGCCTCCCCTCCCACTTCTTTCTCCCCCCTTCCCGGCGTCCGCCCTCCGCCCTCGCCCTTCACTTCTGGTTACCGCCCTCCGGTCCCTCCACCCTCCGCGCCCTCTTCCGCTCGCCCCTCCGCCCTATACCCTCCACCCTCCGCCCTCTGTCCTGTCCCTCCCCCTCCGTCCCCCCCCCCTTCCCCCGGGCCCCCCCCCCCCCCCCGCCCCCCCCTCCCCCCCTGCCCCAGCGCCCGCGCCTAAGCCCTCCACTCTGGCGGCCTCCCGTCTTAGTTTTTTATATCTAATCATCATGTATTATTTTTGCATCCAGATGTCTCGGAATAAATATTACAAACTTACAAAGAACGTGTACAGGTCAAAAAGAAGTAGAGGTAAATGTTACGTTAATCCTTTGTAAGAAATATCCCATTAGACATTAATTGGCAAAAAGTGATCATTGTCGACATCTCTTCATGTTCTACAAGTTCCTAACATTTGTTCTCATACATCCTGTGTTATTATTACGCAGCAATGATGATTTCAATGATTCTAGAGAGAATACTCACATAAAATAACTCAAATAAATTAATCTTTATTATTGTTGATTATTTCAGTTATTTCAGCATAAGACGGAGTTTAAAGTTTTAGATCATTTCCATGCCTTCTACAATGCTGTTACCTTTTTGCTTTCTTACGACTAAGCCATCGTTGCTATTTGCGACTCTTTATTCTCTGAATTATATCAACTATTAAAATTATAAATAATTATTTAAATTGTTAATGAATTAGTATTAACTGTAAATAATTTCCTTATGAATGGTTTACAGTTCCACATACCAAGAGTTTCCTAATGTTCGTTATAAATATTTTATGAAGAAGAAATGATCAGTAAATTAAGACAATTAATATTATTTTTTAAAAGAAATGAAAATTATAATGTAAAATCTATTCTGACAAAGAAGTCTCAAAGTATGTCATGAGTTTAGATCAGAGCACTGTCGATGCCTCTGTAGCGTCTCTGACCGGAGGCTCCTAGGGTTTGAGTCCCAAAGGTGAGGGATTTCGACATTAAGGAAATTACTAAGACGAGTTCAGTCGCTGATTGGAAGAGGAGGAGGAGAATTCTTGCGGGCGTCTGCTCTGTTCGGTGGCTATCAGTTTTTTCTTCGATCAATACCAAGCGAATTCCGGGGTAGAACCCTAATAAATGGGCCAAGGACCGCGTGGAATTTTTCCTTCCTTTTCCGTGCAGTATCACCCTCCCTTAATCATGCCTTCACACTTGCATGCTCTGCATTACCCCATGTTCCGGGAGACAAGTCAGGAGCTTAGAGTTTATCCTGTCTGGTGAGGGGCACCGCTGGTGGGAGATTCTGCCGTTGGAAACGTTCTGCAAACCGGCGTGTAGGTCGGCCCGGGATCTCGTGATTCAGAGTAGGAACGCCGGAACCCCCGCGATAAGACATTCACTATACAAACAGGACCAACCCATAGCAGTTGTGCCCGGAAACATCAGTCAATCAACGAATCGACAAAGTTCATAGGCGCGAACCCTCTCCAAACTTCTGGATTCTAGCTAAGATACGATTTGGTTCGTGCCTTTTATTCTGAGCATCCTGCAGACGATATACATAAAAGTAGCTATCATTCACCGCAGATATAATATTACATGACCTGTAGGCATAGATGAAATTTGTTGGACCAACATTCTTTGTTGCTTCCATTAGTTACGTTTATGTTTGTTAGTCAACCCGCTTGATGATCAATAGAATTAGAACAATGTTATTTTGTACCTAAAAGTTATTTAACCCACCGAGCATGCAACAGTCGTCCATTCAGTTTTCATTTATTTTGTGGAATTCAACATTTTATTTTTTCATGTGCAAGCATTCTTTGTAAAAGGAATAATATTTATTCAGTTCCCAATACGTCTTTGTTGGAAACGTACAGAATGCCGTTTTTTGCATGGCATCATTGTATGAAACCTTGATTCAGATGAAATAATTAATTATCGTGAACTTATTTTTTAAACGTTTACAATTATTACAACACTATACTGTAATGTTTACAATACATAGGATTTTCAAAAAGGGCGGAAAATATTGACTTCAAATTAATAACTTGTAATTGAAAAAATTAATTTAGATGAAACTTGTAGTCAGAACATCATTCGTGATCGCCACTAGAAAATGTGCGTGAATCTATAATAGTCATGTTGCGCCTGGTAAAAGACCCTTCGCTTTCTTTCATTGTACTCGTAAAATACTTATCTATTAATTACTCTCTTACGTTAGTTGGATGAACATACTACGAGTACATTACTCTTTAAATATTAAAAGGAATTTGTGTTCTTCTGATCCCATTTTCCTCTTTCTTTTTAAATTAACATTAAATATTACTAAGTCTATTTCAACCTAATACTATTTTACTCTATCTCACTTGTTACATAGCACAAGTCCCAGTAGAAGATCATTGGCGGGGTCTGCTGGGTAAAGAGATGGGAGGGCGCCTACATAATTTTCACGACCAAAAACAAAGTCAGAGTTAACGTTTCCTTTAACATATGAATTACTGACTTGTAAATAAATTGGATTGCTACTGTAAAATGTTAAATTAAAGAAATGGTTTGAGAACATCGTTATCAGAAAGCGCCATGCAGTCAACGTGTTATTTAATCTGTTAGTTAATGTTGGTATTTCGTAGGAGCATCACTTACACTAAATTTTGAAAAAGACTTGAAAGTAAGAGGCTATTAAAAAAACCTACTTCAACAAGTATTTGCTAAAAATAATTTTACGGAGAAGTAATTCTTAAAATCGCAAAAATAATGTTATGGGGCCTTTAAATGTTACCAAAAAACAAGTCTTGGGACCTTCTTGCCTGTACGGGGTCCACATAATAGCACCAGCCGACTGGCGGTGTTTTTTAGTTCTTTTTAACAACTTCGTAGTATAGTGACCACTGTGATAGTTTTAACTATAGAGGAACTGTAGAAAGAATACGTAAGGACAACACAAACACACACAAGCATCCATGTCCGAGGTGGGATTCGAACCCACTACCTTTCGAGCCGAGCCGAGGCAGCTACGGCTCTTCCACGGGCCACGGACCGCGCGCGATCTTGCCATCCTCTTCCTTGCCCTCTCCTCTTCCTTTACACCCACACTTACACTAACATGCACTAAACTACAACATATTCCGGGAGACCGGTCGTGAACTTAGAGGTATTCCCGGCTGGGGCGGTGCCCCGCTGGTGGGAGAGTCCTGGTTAGGGGGAAACCCCGCTAGCAGACGGTAGGTCGGCGTCGGATCTCGCTATCCAGCGGGTGATCACCACCATCCCCCGAGGAAAAAACACGAGTACACTTACGGGACTAACGACCTAAGCTGTTGACGCGCCCGAAATCACTAACAACCAACCAAGCAACCAACCCCAGCTATCCAGGCCGGTGGTAGTTATGCAACTGTCGAAGGAAGAGCGCTCTATCGGCTTCGCCCTGATGCGATGGCAGCGCCGCCCCGCGTCGCCGCCGCCGCCGCCCGTCGCCACCTCCGCGCTCTTCGC
This sequence comes from Teleogryllus oceanicus, assembly GCA_964035755.1. NCBI lineage: Eukaryota > Metazoa > Arthropoda > Insecta > Orthoptera > Gryllidae > Teleogryllus > Teleogryllus oceanicus. The sequence continues at coordinate 83,917,086 of CAXIVR010000004.1, read as the reverse complement.
GGTGTCGAGTTCCGCCGGAGCCGGAAATTGCGCCATCGGATCCCAAGCAGGAGCCAATAAAGCTCGCCCCGCTACATCAGGATTTATTTTTAATTTGCCTGGCGGAGCGCGGCGCTCCGAGAGACAATCAACTCCAATTTTTCGCCACCCACCTTACGCTCCGGGCTGCTTATCTCCTCGACGCGTTAATGCTGAATAGCGGGGGGAAAGAAGAGATTTGCGAAGTAAAGTGGTGAAACTGACCGTAAAGCAAGAGGAGAGGATGGGAGCCTCATGGTTTTTGTTGTTTTAAAATGTAGACCGCAATTTACTGATATGTACTAAAATTAGTTATTAATTAGATCTCATTATTAAGTTTCATTAAGTATCATATCAGTGAAGATGAATATTGCACTTGTGAAAATACTTAGGAATGTCAAAATACCAGACGTAAAAATAGTGAAAGTTCATCAATTATATTTTACCCATTTTACCCTCTGAGAACCAGGTGGTGAAGAGAAAATGGTGAATTAGGACAGGATGGCGATATCCCATAATATCTTTGACCAAGCATTTTCTATTTTGAAATTAAAATATTTTCAAATAGCGGCAAGTGGAATTGGTTTCTGTAAATAAGTCGTATTGAATCAAAGAAAATGATTTTTTTAGAAAAGAGGAGGAAAACCAAAACACTTCCTAGAAACGTAATCTTAAATCCCTCTATTTCCCTCTTATCCCTCTATTTTAAATGTTTTTGTTTACAAATTCTAGAGTATTTATTTGAAGCTATTTTTATGACGATTTCTAAACATACAAATATAATTAAATTCCGTATACGTAAAATGACATTATTTGGCGTCGAAAAATCTTTGTAAACGTTTTTCAAACTATTTGGAGCCCAAAATTGAAATGTGTATGGTCATGTTAAAACAATTTATATTTGTTTAAAGTAACATGTGGCAGTTTACAATCTATTACAGCATGTCTGTGGCGTGATATATATCTAGCAGAGTATTTTCACATTGACACATAACGTGATGATTAAAAGCTCTGTTCTGAAAATTGCACGCCTATATATTTTCCTTTAGCGATACCTAAAATTCGATTACACCCTAGAGTCCTGTCAAAGGCATATCCCTAAAGCAACGCCATCGTTTCCAGTAGTATATTCTTCCAGCCTTATCGGTTTCAAAGGACGGCCTGCCTGCGTTTCCGCTTTAATTTCCTTCTGGCGACTGTAAAATTCCGAGATTTACAACGCGTGCGTTGCATTAATCCTGTGAGTACAGCACTCGCTCAATTTGCGAAATGCCTGATGAGAGCCCTGCCAATTTTCTCTCTCTTTTCCGCCTTCTCTCTTGCTGCGGACTCCTCTTCCGAAGCCACCACCCTCACCACTGCCAGAACTATTCCCTCGAGAGTGTTTTCCCGAACACCAACTCTTCTCCGCTGCCGCCCACTGCGTTGCTATCTTTCCACATTGTCGTTGCTACTGCCTTTACATCAGCATTCCCAACAACGCCAACATCAAACCCTCCACCTCCTCCTCCGCATCCTCAACCACCATCGCCTTCTCCACCCTTCGTCGCTGCCGCCTCACACATCCGCTGGACCGATCGTCAGATTTTCCCCTTCCCTCACGAGAGTCCGGCCCAGAACCTACGGCGCTGCCAGACAGAATGGAAGCAGAACAAGTCCCGAGTCCACCACTAAGTTTCAAAGCAAATAGTGCAGTATTTCATCTCGAGGGTTGGGAAAACTAGCGGCAACGAGGGACGAAGGATCCTAAGTTGAGGTTGAAGAATTAATGGAAGGAAGTTTGGACAGAGTAATACCGACGGCAGAAGTAACACCGGCAATACAGTTAGTCTGGACACCCCAAACAGCGCTGCAATAAAATAATACAAAAAATTATTATATCAAAATGAAGTTGATAATGAAATGTTATATTAAATATTGAGAAAGGTATACAGTAATTAAAATAAATCTCGATCTCTGCTTTTAAAGAGTCAAGAACTCTAAAACTAGTAAAAAATGTCAGGAATAGTAAATAGAAATTAATTTAAAAAACAGAAAACACCTACAAAATGAAGTCTCGGAAGTGCAAAATTAACTATATAACTTGTACACAAATCAAATAAACGTTCGAAATGAATTGATAATAAATAGTTATTGTCCATTTAAACTATCAGCATAACAGCAAGAAAAATTGAGATTTGAATTTCAGAAATTAATTCCATCAAAACTTAAAAATGAATGACACAGAAGAAAGAAGATCAATAAGAAAAATGAAAAGTGCTAAGAAACCCATCGAGCAGCGCGGTATTGGAAAGAGAAGAGATAAGGACTAGAAAGAGATGCGTAAATGTAAATAAGACGCGTTTACCTTAAAGAGAAGCCGCTCCGCCAAATGGGGCTGAAACTAAATGAGGCGGAAGGGAACCAATACGGAGAAGAGTCTTGAGCGTCGGAGGAAGTGAGCAGGGGCGAGTTGGTGACCGGACAAGGGGCGCACGGGAAGCGGGAGTGGGGGGGGGGCGGGGGCGAGGGCGGGGGTGGGGCCGGGCACGCACATGGAGCGCGGTCGGCGAGAGCCAGTGGGGGACGGGGTTCTCTCCTCCGCAACTTCCCGAGTTTCTGCGGTCAAGTTTGTTCCCGGACGCTGTGGAGATGGCCTCCGCCCCGTCGCCTCCGCTCACACCGACCGGTTGCCGCCCCCTCGTCCCCCCCCAGCCCTGCTGGCTAGCCTTGCTGCCTTCCAGCTGCCGCTCCCCCCTGTCGTTACCGACCCAGCCCCCTCTGCCGTCCCTCACCTTTTCTTTCACCAGCTGAGGTGAAATCAAATGATGTCCCTGCAGTGTCCCTGATCCGGAGGTCCTAGGGTTCCAGTCCGAACGGTGACAGAATTCTCCGAGATTATGTACTTGGGTCGAATTCAGTCCCTGGTTGGGGAAGAATTTTGGCGGTCGGCTGTTTTTATAGGTTGTTTTCCGTGATTTCTCCGATGAAAACTTGGCGGATGCTGGAGTAGTACCCTAATGAACAGGTCACGAACTACGCGCGATCTTTCCTTCCTCTTCCTTGTCCCATCCACCCCCTCACACTTATATGCCAGGAGACCAGTCGGAAGTTTAGAACTTGTCCCTGTTGGGGCGGTGACTCGCTGGTGAGAGGTACCTGGTTAGAGAACATCCCAACTAGCCGACGTAGGTCAGCGCCGTATCTCGCTATCCAGCGAGGAAAGATCAGCGCTATTTCCCATAATAAAAACATGCACAATAATTTCGGGGGTAATGTTCGTAGCCATTGACACGCCCGGAAACACGAAATAACCAATCAATCGGTATTTTCACCACTGCTACCACTCGTACTACATCACCGCCGTAACATACTTCCTCCACTACTGACATAACCGAAGTCGCAACATCGCCACTGTCTCCACCTCCACCATCTTCCGTATTCTCCTGCCCACGCCACCGCCACCGCCGTCACCGCCGCCGCCTCCGTCATCACCGCCGCCACCGCCGCCGCCACCGCCACCGCCGTCACCGCCGCCACCGCCACCACCGCCACCATCGCCATCACTGCCACCACCGCCGCCACCGCCGCCACCGCCGCCACCGCCGCCACCGCCGCCACCGCCGCCACCGCCACTGAGAAGGCTGCGCCGGCTGAAGGAACGGAATGGATGAGGCGGCGCAGTGCTTGCAGCTGGATACTGCGACTGTCCAGATCTGCCGGATGAGAGTCTTAGAGACGGACGAGTTTCATGAATGAAATATGCGGCGCCGGCTCGGGGCGTGGAGTCCTTAACGAAGGAGTGCTGGAGCAGCTGCCGCTGGGATAGACGAGAACTCAAATGAATCTCCGCAACACAAAGCCGGTTTCGCGTTTTCTTCTCGAGAATTGCAGAGGCAAAGGGGAAGACGAAGTTTCACGACGCCGGCGTAATAAATTTCGAAACATGTTCCAGAAACTAAACAAGCATTGCATTAATAACATTTCTTGAAGATGCTTGCGGTAATAGTTACAGAATTCTGTGCTAATGTCACACAATCGAAACCTTTCACCAAATCACACATCGAAACCTTTTATTGTTTTCTTTTTGTGAATAAAGGAAAATAGTTTTCTGACAGAAATTATTACTGGTGGTGCTTACTGAATAGAAATAATGAAAACGTCTGAGAGTTTTGTAGTGTTTTTAGACAAATGATTCTAAAATAAAGATACACTAGTGATGAGACAATATTTTTAATCAATTATTAACAGTGAATCAGATTTTGTGGAAAATATTTAAAAATACTTATAATTTATTTGTCTATGAGATTAATGGCTTGACATTGAATATATACGTAGTCATACATTGATATGAAACAAATATGACTTTTTTGTACGTAAGGTAATTTTGTATGAAATGAATATTTTGTGTTGAGCATGTGCAAGGTTTCTAATGAAACATCTGGAATTTACATTGTTTTGTATTACCACCCCCATTGCAACTTTGTTGGACATCATATCATATGATTAATTACCTATGAATACTCTCAGTAACCGTATATTTGTGTTTTTATTGGATTACGTAATTTTTTCGCAAGTGTCCTGTTTTTTTATTGCAACAACACGAATACCTATGTTTTCGAAGATAAATTTTTGGAAATCGTCCCCTGATGCGATGCTATATGCCGTGACCTGTATAAGCTAGATGAATACATGTAATGTGGGGCTTCGCGTGGCTCAGTACGGCGTCCTTCATTCCCACCGATTTGGTAAAAACATAGCGTGACAAAAATATAAATGAGGGAGAATAACAGATGATGGATCGTAATTTGTTGCGGTGCGTAATGGCGTGTAAACAGTCGGCAAACGAGAGCCGCAGGCGATTCGTCACCGCGCGTCGCGCCCGCGTGTGGTAACCCTGCATCAGCGTTCTCGTGTCCGGCCCTGCCGCTGCCACGTCACCTCAACGGCCCGTGTCCGCCCGTTCGCCACATCGCGCTGTCGCCTCTGGTTTCGCAGAGTTCGCTTTTCGCTCTTCTTTCTCTTGTTTGTCGCCATTCCTCTTTGCATCTATCGGGAGCGGTAGCTCAGTGCATCAACTGATGTCATGCAGCGCCTCTGACCGGGAGGTCCTAGGTTCGACTCCTGACAGCGGCAGGATTTTCGACACTAGTTTTTCAGCTAGAATTCAGTCGCTGTCTGGAGGAGAATTCTAGCGGCCGGCTGCTGTGATCGGTAGTTTTCCGTGTTTTTATCAGCACCAGGCGAATGCTGGAGCAGTACCCTACCAAACGGACCACAAACTGCGTGCGATCTGTCCTTCCTCTTCATTGTCCTATTCTTTTCCCTAACACACACACTTACACTAACATGCACTACACTACCACATATTCCGGGAGACTGGCCGGGAGCTTAGAGCTTGTCCCGGCTGGGGCCGTGCCCCGCTGGTGGGAGAGGGCTGGTTTGGGGGAAAACCCCACCTGCCATCGCCATACAGCGGGGGAAGATCACCGCCATCTTCCGAGAAAAAACATGCACTACACTAACGGGACTAATGACCAAAGCCGTTAATGCGCCCGGAAAAACGAAAAAATCAATCAATCAATCCTTGCATCTGAAACGGCATATCGTATACCACCATCTCGTTTCTCATGCTGCTAGGTTTGTTCCTCGTCTGCGTAATAATTCGCCGCTCTTTCCGTTGGTTACATGTGTCAAACATAGTTCAACTCTCCTTCCCGCCCCTTCTGCCTTTCGTGTCATTGAAATGCCGTCTAATATCCTGTCGTTGATTCCTTCTGTGTTTTGGCAAGATATTTTCTATCGCTTTATACCTGATTCTCTGTTGGCCTAGCACAATTTTCTGTTTTGTCTCAGCATGGCGGCTTCTCGTCTGTACTCCTGTTTATTAATTTGTACTTACTGGTTGTATTTTTGGGTGTGCGATTTCAGGAACAATGACATGCGTGAACCCCAACACTAGGTTTGAAATTTAACACTAATGATAATTAAATATTTTGTAAGGGTGTGATTTTTAAAGTTTCTATTAAAGGATATTATTTTAACGACGAGTTCAGTGTAATAAAATATAGTATTTGACTAGGATATACATTTAACCAGCTGATACCATACCCTATTCTCTGATTCAATGGAGAGAACCCATAAAGCATCACTTGCAAAAGTGCGTGTTTCGAATTAGCTTTAGTAAAAACACAGACCTTTGAGATCATGCGATTGATGTTGGAGAGTGCAAGAGAAATTCTGTACTAAATAGAAATTCCACGAAACATTCCTATGTTCTGGAGAATATACGCCGAGTGGTGTAGATAATTAACGTTGTTTACTGGGAATTTATCGAATTTGAACTCAAAGGGTAGTGCGGTGCCTGATATAATTAGAATTTTGTCGATAGTGTTGCTGAAAATGTGCTTATTATGAAATTTTAATACTTCGTATTTAAATTTTGCGTAATATTATTAAACATAGTAATAGATTAATTATAAATTGCTAAACCTGATTTATTGCAGTACTTACAGTAAAGCGCATAATATTGCATTAGATTTTTAGTTATATTGTAGCAATAATGGATTAAAATGTTGTATAATCCACAAAGCCTGACAGGAGGAAATCCGTAACAGAGTATGAATAGTGGGAGGATAGCAGTAGGATTGGAAGACGATATCTATTTATTGCGTGGTAGACCAAATATATATAACATTTTACATGTTTAATGGTGAATACGGTACTAAACTAAATATCACATTTATACTGTACAACATAGTTGGCAATAAGTCTATATTTACTAATTGTTTGCAGAAACCACACATAATGGTTTTCCAAAACGTAGCATGTACTCTATTCTAGAACAACAAAGATCGTATAACACAGCAATAAAATATTTTAATCAAATCAGTCTTCGCGAATATAACTTTGAATTAGAAATACAAATATACTTTATAACGTTTTTTTACGTACCAAAAATATACAAAAGTTGCTGCTCCGTAACGCAACACGTGAATAGCAAATATCTCATGGCAGCCGGCCTCTTCCTTGGAGCTTTGCTGTTTCATGACATCAGCTTTGTCGTAAGCAGTGGCACTCTTAGTATGATAATTCATTCGGCACGCTCAGTATGAAAGTAGGGAGAGCAACACAGTCAAATATTTGAATTTTTCATCCAAAATCGAAACCGTTTCAATGTTTTTGGAGTTATATTGCTCATGAGTTGCTGTGTTTTTAATCAAATCGTAGACTCCTCTCATATGTCGTGAGTCTGCAGAGTTTTCGGTAAAGTCGGGCGTGTATTCGAATTAGGTAGTATGAGTAATATTAGTCGCGCAACTTTTCGTGAACGATGGCTTGGAGAAATGCGGATAGAGCGGGGTATTAATTACGACATCCGCCACTAGACTTTATGAAGCAATGCCAATCTCTGGAATATCAGTTATGCCTTCGCAAATTTCTCAATAAATTGAGTTCTAATTTTCCCAGGAGATTGAGGTATAGCCTGCGATGCTTCTGCTTTGGCTATTTCTTTAGATATTGTTTAGAAAAATTCGACCAGAAGTTCTCGATTTCAACAGTAAATATATTTTCTTACGCGCCAATGATGATATGTTTGGAATGTTGTCATCAATGCTCGTTGCGAGCTTCTGTCTTCAACTGTTTATTGCTCTAGGGAGGGGGAACGAAGGTCACCGTTCAAAAAAAGTTGCGCGGGTAATACACAAGCAGTTGTGTGAATTTTCAATTCTCCAACATGTTAATTTCATTCAAATGGCATAATCTTGACATATTTAGCATTTTGATATTAACCACATTCCTTTCATACATAACTGGAAACTGACGGAGAGAGAATATGATTACTGAACACAATTCCCTAATTTCAGTCGCTGAGAATATAATTTTAAGACTCCCTCTTAATCGACTGCTGCTGTAGCAGAATCGAGTGTGTGTGTGGCTGGTTGCGTCCAAGTTCTGCAGTCCAGTATGTTCACTGGACTGCAGGACTTGGACGCAAGAGATACTAGTACATGCAATGGCTCTTATTACTTTCAGGAAAGCGCTCCGCATCGAAAGCTTATTTCTTTTTCGCATTTCTAATAAATTCGGCTTAAGTAACAAAGTAGGCTTCTTGTAGATTGTTCGCACGATTACTATAATATTAATTTTTAAAAAAGATACTAAATATGATTCGATACAGTAGCGATAGTAATATGATTCAAAGAATAAATACACCTTAGAAAATTCAACTCACACGTCCGTCGCAAGATTGTTGTCGAAATCGCTACTCATGCTATAATTATTAACCATAGATAAAACAAATAATTATTTGACAAAACGTTATTTTATAATGATATATGTACCAATAGAATCTTCACATCTCTATTGAAAACGGCCGCTCCCTTTCTCTTCTGTTATTCTGAATTTCCATAACTTATAAAACTCAAAACGCTTTTTCTCACGTCAAGTGTTTGTAAACCGTGCTTCTCCACTACAATATAATCTTAGTCTGATATAAGGCCGGAATCCTGTTTCATAAAAGAAGAAAATTGATTGTTGTTACAGGTTTTTAGTTCCACATTGTGATATTAGCAAACATTATCGAACTGGAGGGCTATACATGTCTAACGGAGCAGCTGATGAGTGTTCAAGAGCATTCAAAGTTTCGTGGACCCCCATGGCTCCGGCGGCGGTACAGAAAGCTCGATGGTCGTCCGCATGTCGTTCGTGGAAGTACTCCACCGTGCCTTTGCTTGTGTCCAGCAGGGACGGGTGTCGAACGGCGGCGGCAGCGGCGGTGGCTGCGGTGACGACGGCGGCTACGGCGGCGGCGGCGGTGGGGGCGGTGGCAGTGGAGAGGGCGGCGGCGGTGTCGGTGACGCTGGCGACGGGGCCGCGAAGCCGGGGTGTCGTGTCGTCGGCTATTGAATAAGGCATGTGTAGGGTACGGGAAGCAAGAGCAGCAGAAGAGCGGCTTGCGGCCCAAGCCACGAGAATGCGCGGCCCGGAGCCGGCAGCTCGCGACCGGCGCCTCGCGGACTTGCTGTAGCCATGCTGCTGGAGCCCGGACTCAAAGCGGAGATGGCGCTTTTCGGAATGGTGTGGCTCTTGCGGGTGCGCGCGGAGATGCGCCGGTGTGCCAAGTGTAGACGCGAGGAACTGCAACAGAAACAGCAGCAACAGCAACAGCAACAACAGCAGCAACAACAACAGCAGCAGCATCAACAGCAAACACAAGCGCAGCAAACGCCTTCATCGCAGCCGCCGTCGCAGCAACATTTTCAGCCTCAGATGCAATCGCAAAGTCAACAGACCTCGGACGATCACATTTCAGCTTCCTCTGTCGCCACATATTTCACTACCCTCGACACGCCTGGACCGGGAGGTACATACTGCGAGGTGCATGGTTACGTCCCTCCGAAAGAAGGTAAGTTTGATCCTTGCTGTTCGTAGTGTGTAGACTATCTTTGTTGAGTTCATAGAGTCTCAATTAAGTGAAAATAATGAGGTAAGTCGATAGTTGTAGGTACGTTGTTGTGTATTATTTTTTGATTGTTTTTTAGTGTGAATGTATGCAAACATGTGTGCCAGTATACCTGCATAAGTCTTTGATAGAATTAAGACATCACTACTGACGATCAACTTTGTAATCGTTTTAATATAATTATTTTTGTTTGCAATTCAGTCATGAAAAAATGGACAAATTACGTCAAAAGTATTTGAACGACACGTATTACATATAAAGTCCCATATATCTTCTTTGAAGGAGAGGGATAATTTAATATTTCATTACTTTTAAAGTGGCGTATGAAACACACTGTTCTACGAATTCATAGTTTAATATCCAAATAGAATTGTTTCACTCAACGTACTATTTGTTAAATAGAGCATGGCATTATAAAAACATTTTTAGTAATTTTTTAAATTTTTAGTAATTTTATTGTCTATGAAACTATGATTTGTCCATAAATACGCTTTTCATAACAATGCCATTGTTCTGTGCCTTGGTGCAACGGTCCATCCACCCATTCATAATTGACCGCCATGCACCACAGAGTGCACGCTGTTTACAATTTGACGAAGCTCGGTCAAACTCTCATACATAAATTCCTCTCCCGCTCGTGCTGCAGGCTTGAGGTCTTTTTGCTCATTCGTCCTGGAATCCCGCTGCTCCACATATTTCGCATAGCGTTTGGACGCGGGCGGTGGCCCTCCCCGAGCCGCTATTCGCAAGCTCTCCTCTTCCCACGTGCGGCCCAGAGGGGCAGTAGTGGTGGTAATGGCTGTGGTGGTGGTGATGGCGGTGGCGGTGGCGGCGGCGGCGGCGGCGGGGTGGCGGTGGCGGTGGCGGGGCGGCGGCGGCGGCGGCGGCGGCGGCGGCGGCGGCGGCGGCGGCGGCGGCGGCGGCGGCGGCAACGGTGGTATTATTGGCGGTGGCGTGGGCGGTTGCGGTGGCGACGGCGTTGGCGGAGCCTGTGGCAATGGTGGCAACCGGCGGTTGCGGTGGTGGTGGCAATGGGGGCGGGGCGGGGACTCATGCAGTAGCTGCTCGGAGCGGTGCCCGCGCGGCAACCCTCGCCCCATCGGTCTGCAGCCCTCGCCATTGGCTACCTCCCTCAGAACAGGTCTCCTATTCCATTGATGGTGGGCCGAGTCGTGATGTTCAGGACAGTTCCATCCCTGGGTGTAGAGCCCAAACCCCCCATTAGTTCATGTTACATTTGTGCTGGGCAATGCGAGTTCAAGATAGGTTATCATTTCACCTTTGTCCATTACCATTCGTATCATATTTACATCATCGCCTGTCAGAAATGAACCGATTAAGGTAGCTCTGCGCATTAACTGATGAATCTTTCGTTTCCCTCGCTTGTTCTATCTTCGCTTCTTACACACATTTACACTTGCCACACACTACACTCCCACACATTTGGAAGCCAGTCGGGAGCATCGGGCTTGTCCGTGCTGGGGCGGTGTCCTGTTGGTGGGAGATATCCGGTTAGGGAAAACCCCGCAAGCCGACGGGTAGGTCGGCGCCGGATCTCACCAATCAGTGGAGGCGATCTCCCGCGAAAAATATTCACCACACTCACAAAATTAATGGCGTTATCAGACGATTCATCTATAATCACTTACTAATAAATTAACCAATCCAAACCCCTCAGACACCAAAGTCTGCTATTTAACAAAAAAATGACTTAATAAACCTGTCGTGATATTGTATTTATGTGAAAGAATATTATCAACTTGTGTTGTTAAAACGTGAGAACTTTTTGGTTTCAACGGTTACTAAAGCTATAAAATTTACATAATAACTTTATACTTTTCAATTTTAACTGGGCCTGTTATTAAAATGTCAGTCATCTCTTGCCAAACGTTCTTCTCAGTATTCATGAATGTTAACGTATTATGTCCATTTCCTAGTATCGTCTATTATATATCTGCATTATGAAGAAAATATGCGTAATATTGTTTAATACGCGGGCAAGAAACCGTTTATCCAAGGTGAAACTTTACATCCGAATAATGTTCTCCAAATGTTGTTTCAATGGTAACAGTGCATTAAAGCTTCTTCAATTTTAAATACTAACCCTCTCACACTGATTAATAACCATTTCTCCTGAAATTCACAAACCGTATACAAAATCTTTTTGAACATAATTCATATTCAAAGACCATTTGCGAAAGTATAGTGTTTTCCTTATCATCCATAACATCATGTTAGAGCATCGAATTTGTATCTGTTGTACATAATTATTTAAAGAATTAGTTCAGTTGGTTTACAATGTATAAACCTTCATTTCCAAAACCACTTTGGAACTCCCTTTCAGTGGTTCACTAAGCTTGTAAATTATTTGTGTATCATGTCTGATTCCTTTTCTGGAGTTGGAGGGGAGGCATATGCTCCCTTTACCCCCCTTCTTTCTATCACAGGCTTCACTTAAGCGCCGACTCCTCATACCTCGTACTTGAATATACTAAGAAAGTATCATATATTTCGGACGCAAATAATTGCTTCTGTAGAAGTAGAACTTCCTTTCAGCCTCTCTGAATCCATGTCAAGATCGATCGGCATCGTACTGTGCTCGGAAAACGCTTGAAGAATGGAATTTTAAACATTATAACAATTTTTATTTCACATATTTCCTATTTTTTCTTACATATTTTAGAAAAAATAAGTACATAAATATGTACATATTTTGCTTTTTTATTCAAAAATTCCTTTATTAATTTATAACAATATTCAATTGGCGTGGCGCGAATATGAATCCGCGACGGGTGTGTGCCTTCCGCACGAGAGCCCGCTCGCCTGTCCGCTGCGATAATTTTCATTCCGCCCCCACACAGCGGGGACTTTTCATTGGGCCCTGACCTCGGTCGCTTGATTCTCCCCTCGAGGCTTGTTGCATCCGCTGTGGCACGTCGGGCGCGTCGAATATGTTTGGCTTGATGACAGCCACTGCGGTTTCAGGTTGGCTCCACTCACCGTGCTTCGGATTGCACAGGGAATCACGTGTCAGTTGCGAATGTGTGAGGTATCGACGTGGATGAACGTTTCTTATATTCAATAGGACGGTGTTTATCGTAGATGTGATTTACGGAGATCTTAAGTAATGTTTGTAGTTTTGTAGTGGTACATTTTTTATCGTAAATGGTTTTCCGGTTGTATTATCTTCATTCTTTTACGGTTTAGGTCCAGCTTTTAGGGTTACGGCGTTACACATTTTTGTTTTGATTTCTAGGATCTCTTTAACTGGCATATAATAATGATAGGATACTTATAGCCCAAGCATTTTGGGAGTATCAGCTGCCATCCATAGGCGGTGTTGTGAACAAATTGGTCGTTTCTCTTATATTTTTCTTAAATTTTTTAAATATTAAAGTATTTCAGATTGCATTCATTTCTGATTTGATTACCTTCAACCTTCAGCTGCTCTTAAAAATCTAATTTCGGAAAATTGAATATTACGATAATTTTAGGGGAATTAAAATTATTTAAATACGTTAGATATGGATTTTCAAAATAGATTCCCTCATCAATCAAAACTACGTTTATATGTTTCTATAATTCTACCTAGAAACAAGTAAGGAATAATGTTGGATATGGCTTGATCTTGGAATAATTGGATCTCGCTTAATTGGAGGTGTCTGTCCATTCATTTCCACGTTGTCTTTGTATCTGGACCTTTCTACTCCTCACGTCGTCTGACCCGACTGACCTTCATGCGCAACCACCAGAGCACTTACCGAAGTTCCTCCATTTTAACACCGAAGGGGCTTACAGACCCATATTTCCGGTGTGTTCTTACTAATCCGTGCTAGCGTGAGCCCGTGCGTGCTGGTGGGTAATTAACTGGTAGAGCGTCTACGACCGCGACTAGATAGCGGTCTGCTGTGCAAAGGAAGGACCATTTGGAATTCTTCTAGCCACTTCCACTCTGTTACTGGCACGAGGGCCGATACTGGAGTATGGGGCTGTCCAAGTATATACAGCACTCCACTGCGCCCAAGTGAGACAGGAAAGAAGGGATATTATGAAGTGATGCATGATGTGTGGGATGGTATACCATACACACAGCTGAAACAGATATGCCTACGTGGGACTCGAACCCGCTACCTGACGAACCGATCTCGTTGCTGCAGGCGTGTCTTAGTGATCTCGATCTCTGTGCCAGTCAACTTACACTGTAATTCATGCAAAATTATAAAGAAATTATTGAATATTATGTTTTATGTACTATTTTGCATATTAATCCAGGTGAAAGCAAAACAGTTTAATTTAAAAACATCTAAACCTAGTGGTAAATCTACACAAATAGTATGATTCATTGGTGTGATGATATTGTTTATTTTGTAAGTAAAAATAGTGTCTTGAGATTTTAGAGGATAAGGTGGAAATACGCTGCAGTAATATTACCTTTATTACACCGTTTCCTGCGCTATCTGTAGTGGATAAAACAGGAATACACCATACCTTGCGCTAGCTGTAGGAGTAAAGTGGGCGACACAGATGTTCGTGCTTAAATGCTGTGTATATTGCACAGTTCCACCTAGGATTTTTTCGGGGGAAGGGGAGCGCTTCACTGATACAGGGTCCACCCCTCCCTGACCCGCTCTGTGCGCTTGCATACGCTTACTATGTTGCTCCGCAACATAGTGGCCATCGGCCAGAGAGAAAATGGCAGCGTGACAAAGGTCGGCCGAAGATTGCAAAAGACGCGAGAGCCAACGGAAGTGCACACTTGCTTGTACAGCAGGTGAACTAGCGCGTGAAGGGAATACGGTGGGTCTCCATGCGTCATATTGCACTTTTTTTTTGTTTTACAATAAAATGTTTTGTTTCTGAACAAATTCGAGTATAGTATAGAATTACATTAGGATGAAACAATGCCTAACGTTTACAAACTCCTAAAGTGATTATATGTCAGAAAAAATTTACAAAGCTCTCAGTCAATTTAGGAAGTTATCAATTTTCAGTATATTTTGTTCGTGAAGCTCAATATATTGATTTTGTAGTACGTGTGCACGCCCTACAGCAAGTTTCATATACAACTCAACGTGTTGATGACTAGAATGATGACTAGAACATGAATTTGGCTCGTAACATTATTTTGTGACAATTTTCCTATTATAATATTTAAAATGTTTTATTTGTTTCATTGAAATTATCTCTGAAATTATAAATTCCAGAGTGTTTTTCATGAATGTGTCAATGCATGGAATCTAACGTGTTTTCAAACCTGCTTAAATTACACGCTATGTAGGTAGAAAACTGGAATTAGCAGAGGAATTATAAGATCCGCCTTAAATATTTGTCATGTTTTCATCATCATACCCTTCATTTATAATGGAATTTCAATTAGAATTTCGTATATTAAAATTAAAGGCCGTGCATAATTCCGTCTAATTAGAAAATCCGCTGTAGGGATCAATTCAATTCATTTCTCCAATCAAGGAATTAATGCTTTCATGTTCATAATTTCATATAAACTCAATTGTATTAATAATTGATTAAAACTGTTGTTTCATTTATCCTTAACACTAATTGAATTTTTTAACATTGATTGTACTTTTCTAAAATTATTGATGAGTTATTACGGTTAATTATTAACAGTTATACAATAAATGTTGGTAATAAAATACAAAAAAATCAGTTTAATTTCCACCTTATGATATTGTATGAATGTAATGCGACGCACAAGTACTTTTGATCCTTGGATTGATTGATTGTTAGTGATTCCGGGCGAGTCAACTGTCAAACTGCTATGGTCATTGATCCCGTAAGTATAGTGCGTATTTTTACTCGTGAGGTGGCGGTGGTCTTCCCCGCTGAATGATCATATCCGGCACCGACATACCGTCGGCTAACGGTTTTTTTCTCAAAACCAGGTATCTCCCACCAGCGGGACACCGCCCCAGCCGGGACATATTCTAAGATGCCGACACTAAGATACCGTGCATGTTAGTATAGGTGTGTGTTTAAGGAGTAAGAATAGGACAAGGAAGAGGAAAGAAAATCGCGCGCGGTCCGTGGCCCATTTGTTCGGGTACTGCTCTGGCATTCGCCTGGCGTTGATCGCTGAAACCACGGAAAACTACCCATCAGAGCAGCCGGCCTCTAGAATTCTCCTCGAGACAGCGACTGAATTCGGCCTAGCTGAAAAGCTAGTGATGAAAATCCTACCGCCGTCGGGTATCTAACGTAGGACCTCCTGGTCGGAGGTGTTGCAGTGACATCATTTGATACACTGAGCCACCGCACCACCATAAATCCTTGCAGATTTATCATCTTCCATGAAGAGTTTCAACTTCAACTTCTGCAGCTACTACATGAAACCTCCCAACAATAATCTACATAAATGAAATGAGTGATTTGAAAGTAACCACCTTTTTATAATATGATTTGCTTATTTAGATATAAAAATCAGTTCGATTGTTTTCACAAATATTTGTGTATTACGTTCTTCTTACTTCATATTTGTGAAATATTTTTTAAAATGTTAATTCTGCTTCACAAGTTTTTTCTTGATGAATCTGAAAATGCAATGTAAAATAGTGATAAATATAAAAAATGTAGACGTTTGTAAGTTCATCTCCAAATTTTTCATTAAATGATATTCTTCGGAAAGGGAGAACACCTTTTTAACATTCATCGGTCGTCATTCATTCGCAGTTACAGGAACTCTAATGTACTTTTTTCACTTTCACCTCTTTGCGCTCAGGTACCACACAGACAGCAAAGTTTGTTTTCGCTTGCCACCCTCTAACAGAACTGCCAGGGTAGGTGAGCCGAGACCACAGCAGCAAACTTCCTCTGAGAACAAACACAGCAAGCCGGCGTGGACTCGCCAAGCTTCGGTTCCCTTCCGCCTCCCTCCGTTCAATTAATTAACGCAGGCTTCAGCGCCTGAATGGCATTGGGGGGAGGGGTGACAATGCCGTTTGTCACTTGACGTTCAAGGTCTTCGCAAGGCATGTCGCTGGAGAATCGGCAGTGGACATCCCGAAATAGTTGTGGGGATTGAAAGTTTGATACCGTAAAGGTTATCTGTTCCCAGAATTCTTCAAGATTTGCTCTAATATCGAAGGTTCTATAACTTCTTGAAAACTGCGTGAATGCGGTGTGTGAAACTCGTGATTTTGGTAGTTTTGCGGCTGAAAGCGTAACATGCGTTCACGAATGTGATTAAAATGTTCGTATTTAAAACGTTTTCGTATTTCCAGGAGATTACATAAGTGTATTTTCTTTTAGAATGTTTTTGGCTCTCGTATTTTAAACTTGGAACCGTAAGATCTGGTTCAGACCTTGTACACATCACCTTTCACGGTACCCCGTCCACTAAAGACAGGGACAGGGGTGGGGAAGGAAGAAAAGATAGCGTGCTGTCCGTGGACCATATGTTAGGTTAGTACTCCGACATTCGCGTGATACAATGATCGGAGAAAACACGGTAAACTACTCGCTAGAAATGCCCTTAGAAATCTCCTGCCGTCAGCGACAATTACTTAGAAAACTAGGACCTCAAAAATTGTACTTGGAAACTAGGATCGCTCGGTTAGAGACACTCCTTTGGTAGCGAGTGTTGTAACTGATTTATTTCAGTTGGTAGTTATAAAAGTTAACTTAAAAGCAAGAGTTAATAAAACCAAGTCTATTATGATGTACAGCATTAAAACACTGAGGAGTACACACGGGCATTTAAATAGGCCTCAAGAGCTGGTTAAGAGAACATTACCTTCACTTGAAAGACAACCATTTCTATTTCAGATAGAATCACCTGGCCGTCACCAGTCTTATTTTGGAGTGGATTTTATTGCAGTCTGAAAATATTGTTTTTAAAAATATTTGCTAGAGTTTTTATGACCTAGGCTCTCATTATTTTCTTTGATATTTTATGAACTTTACCGAAGCAAATAAGTTTTCTATGACTCGGAAACGAAAATGTCTAGTTTTTCAAATGTTGCTCATATTGCGTTTTTAAAATTTATTTATTATTTATTTCGTTTGTTAGATTTTTTAAACTGTATTCATCTTTCAATTATTATAATTAACATTTTGGGAAGGTATTCTGGAGCTCAAGAAAACCAGCAAATGATCTTCTCCCCCACACGTCACATACATTTTTTTACTGGCTTTTTTTACTAAATAAATGAGATCAATCTGATAGTAAATATTTTTCGTAATACAAGGTACAGTGAGCTTTAAGTTATGGAACACTTACAAAAATTGAATTAAAAACCTTCAGTTATAAAGTAGTTTCAAAGCAGTTGTCTCACAGATGTTACTCTCTTAAAGGTTAAGTTCAGACTTCAAAATGTTGTTTAATACATGATGTTATTTCATTATTAAAAACTCTTATCTTATTCACAACTCATCAAATAAAAGTAAATCAATGCTTCTTAAATAAAGTTGCACATATGAATTCATACCGGCTTATATCGCTCCCCAGTTATCGATTTATGCGGATGGGAATAGAGTAATGGAAATAGAGCGGTGCTCTTGAGCTTCGCTTTCGGGTATCGAGATTTATCTGGAGTCAATACCGAGCGCGACAAGACGAATAGCGCTCCCCATCCCCGCGATTTATCAGAGGAGGGCTCTTTGCAATTCATATTGACGGGCTGCGCTAAATGTGTGAGGACAGGCTCTTTCCCTGGCCTAGTTCAGCCGAGCGCCGCCGCGCCACTTTGCGTGGCGCTCGGCGCAGCTCTTTTGAAGCGTCACGAGGGAATCCTTGGATGTTCATTTTCTGGAAATGGTTGGGAAAATGTCAAAGCAAATTGTTTCCCGTTCATTAAAAACTTCGTCGTTGTATGAAATGGATGAACATTTTCATATCACTTTTCAAGTAAACAAGCAAAACAAATTGAAATAAGTTCTAGTAGTTTCAGTATGTTCTTATTAACGAAAACACCAGAAGTTTATCATCAACTGAAAATCACTATAAAAAACATTAGTTTACTGATTTTAAAAAAATAAAATTCTCGATATTACGAAATTGTGAACTCGCTTACAAATTAAAATTATTTAATTACTACACGTATGACATCAAATATGTAAGCTTTATTTATATGTAACGTATGTATTTATGTATAACTTATCGTGCTTACCAAACAAATGTACACGCACTATTTGTAATATTCGCTCTCTTACATAAAAATATTTATCGTTTCTCTGGAAGGAAGAATGAAAAATTCAGTGTAGTATAGAGTAGATATTATAGAGTCTGTATACTTTAGTCGCATGGGTGACATGCAATGAACTACTTAAGTGCCAGATGTAAAATTTGCAAGTTTTTGTCACTAAAATAAATACATATCTAAGTAGATGTCATAACTCAATCAAATAAAGACAACAAACTTCATTGTAAAAATCACCCTAAATAGATTGAAAGTGTATTTAATTCAATATGTTGCCAACAATTGAATTATTATTTGGTTCGTATATTAAACTGACGTTATTCCTTCCCTCTTAGAATGTATTAATTGTTTCATTAAACATTTAATCGTTTACGAATATCTTAAGTTGATATGAGGGTCTTTCGCCGAAAAAGTGTTGTTTTTTTTCTTTCAAAACATCTATATGTTTGTCCGTTGAAACAAATAGAATTTCAAAACTTTCGAAAGTTCAAAATATTTTCTACACCGCTTACGACTACATTAATAAAACAAATTTTTGTTTAAATGTAATCTATTTTTTAATTTTAGATCTTAAATCATTTAATGAACACAATTTTTTAATGTTATTTTAGCTGAATCGTACGTTGCATGGTGACTAACAAAGTTGCATTTGAATATTTGTTCCGAACCGTCACTTTCAATATTAATCCTGAGATTTTTTATTGCTATCCATTTCTGTATATTACATCATGCAATCATTACTTTTATCCATTTTTCAGAATTCGGTGGTTTTGAATTAAATCTTGAGGAAGACTATTCTGTCAGTAGGTAAAGTTACAATTTTACGATATACGTAACTTTTACCAACAATTCGAAAAAATATATGTTGTTGCAACACGAGTTTTTCACCTCAAAAATCCTTTCTCACCTGATTTTTTAAATTTTTTATTTTATTTTATTTTTCCAAATATTTTTTTCAACTTCTTCTGACCCCCCTTTTTATCGTGCTTGTTCCTGCTCCAAATTTCTTTTTTTTAATTTCAACTCTCTATTTCTCCTTCTTTAATACTCTCAGCTACTGTTTTCCTCTCTCTACTTACACAAATACTATTCGTAATTCAACATTCAGCTGAGTGCCTAAGCGCGATATCGTCACAACGAAAGCATGTAAACAGAATTTCTGCAAAGTGCTCGAAACAGCACATTACCCTTTAAAACATTTGCTTTTAGAATGTGCGCGGCTTATGTGTGAGTTATTAAAGGTGCGACTTGGCGATTCAAATACGTTTGGAGTAGGCGAGAGCTCCTTCGAACACAGATATGGAGCGTGGAACGCCTCCTGTGGGACAAGAACAAACTTCTCGCAGTAGTATCCCGGCCAGAGAGAATCTAATGAATGTTTATCGTAGTTCTACTTCGTTTATTTCGTCCGTGCTGCTAATGGAAGAACGCAAACACAGCGAGTGGTGGAGAGCTAGTCCCTGCAGGTCACCGACCGTTTGCGAACCTTTGGAGTAGAGCGATCACAGCAGGAGAGTTTTTTTATTTTAGAGGGATAGTAAATTTGATACTGGTGGTAATTACGATTTAAAAATTATTTTTCTCGCACGAAGAACATTTCTTTGGAAATTTTCAATCGATTCTAAATTTATATTCTCAAATTTTAAAAATTAAAATTAAATAGATGAAAGTTGTTTGAAAATGGCATTATATTTTTTTCTTGAATTTTGAATTTTCTATTTCTTCTTGAATGATTGTGTGAGCAGAAGCTGATTTTTATTTATTGTGAAGTTAACAATCTTGATAAACGTTTTAAAAGATAAACTTCATGGTATAAATTAGTTTTTACTCTCAGCTCATAAAAGTTTAAGAAAGATATTCTGATTAAAATTCGCAGATTTAGTGAAACGATCCACAATTCGCAGAAAGCTGTTAATAGTAATGCGTCTGATAAACTACCAGCGCATCCAGGCCAACTGCCGAATTATTCCATGACCGACGCAGTTAACAGAACGCGGTGTCTCCCATAAACCTGGAACCCGTTTTGAAAGGGCTAGTCGGGGATTATTGCTTGAAATCCTATGTCCAAAGCACATCCGCTCGCGCCACCTCCCGTTCTCCCGCACAAACTTGCCTGACGAATCGCTGGACGGCGCCGGCGGAGGTGGCTGCGGCCAGTGCAAGCAGCGGCGCGGCGCGATGCACCTGATGCATGCGGCCGCGCGGGGCTGCGCGGGTCTCGTTATGCGCCTTGATGGCCAGGCGCTGTTTGCTCTTTTCCCCGGGCGGTGCGGTGGCGAGTTACGCCTCCAAGTGCGCCGTAAATCGTCCGTCACGACCCACCCTGCTGCACTCCACCCGCTCATGCTCTACGCTCTATTCCGCCTTTAAAACCCCGCTCCGCTCCAGCCCAGCCAACACACTCCAACCCGTCGCACTCTTCACAAGCTGCCCCGATCAACATTTGCCTGTCCAACTTCGCCCATTCCTCCCCACTGGCGGTCTCGGGACCTCATCCCACCTCGCCCCAAATCGCCTTTTCCGGCCCAACCTGCCCATCGTGCCTTCGTTCCCTCCTCCATGCTGCATTCCCGGCCAATTAACCGCCCCTTTCCCTCCCCCCCCCACCCTTACCCCAT
Organism: Teleogryllus oceanicus; assembly: GCA_964035755.1. Lineage (NCBI taxonomy): Eukaryota > Metazoa > Arthropoda > Insecta > Orthoptera > Gryllidae > Teleogryllus > Teleogryllus oceanicus. The sequence continues at coordinate 83,895,850 of CAXIVR010000004.1, read as the reverse complement.
CTCTTACCACAGTCTGCCTGACTTACACCTCATCTTGTTACTCTGCCCTGCCCTATCTTGCCTGTGCTCGGCCCCATTGACCGGCCTTGTATCCTCTGCCCCCACCCTATCTCTCATTGTGCCCCTCCTCTTTTACCCTGTCCCGCCCCACCACCTCCTATTTCGCTCCTATCCTCTCCTGCCCGCCAGCAGAGAGAAACCTTTATTGCTGTCCCCGGCGGCGCATCTGATTGCTGCTTCTCGACTCGGCGACTCCCTGTGCCGTGCTATGGACCTGCGGCGAGGATAACGTTGCGCAGTTAACGTCGTATCTCTTGCCCCATCGGTGGCCGTGGTTCTGGGAATAGATGGGCCGGCAGCTGAGACCAGTGGGTGCTATTTACCACGGATTCTCTCGTTAGGCTTTTAATGAAATTCTCGCTCATGTGCTTACAAGCTTAGTTTCTTTATGAGTAATTACGTCATTGCTGTGTGAGTGAAGGTTCATTACGGAATAAGCATATTGTTTTTGGAATTAAGTACGTTGTGAACAGTGTGATTTAAGTCTAGACTGAACACGACTGTCATAAAATTTTGTTTTTGTAATGTAATATTATTGTTTGTAGAGGTTTTTAAATAATGATAATCAAATAAAAATTACTAAAAGTGGAAGCATTAAACGCATAAAGATAAGATATTTTGGTCATTGTCATAATTTGACTCAGTAAATCGAAGAGCTTAAAGAAAACAAAATATTTTTAATATCTCTCGACTGCTGTCGTGGGTTTTGATCTACAGAAACACTATTGTGGTACTTTTTCTGATACTTAAAATATTTTTTTAAATATATCTTTTGTATATATCATCTGCAGACAATAAGATTGTTCATCTATACGTACAAAAACTAGATTTGTTCCTTCTCTTTTTTGAAATACATTTACATGCATTGTATTGTGCACATAATGTTCCTTGTACACTATTTTTGCATACATATAGCTTATCTGAGACATTTTTAGGATATCTGTTTATAAGTAACTCTTTAACATAGCTTATTTCTCTAATGCTTCTTTTCTTCTTCATATTTTGTTGGTATTACTTCTCTACAATTTACAATGATATTCTGAATAATCAATAGCTTCGCCATTCCAATATGGACCGTCATTATATTTCGATCCACTATACTTTGAAACATTCACGATATTCAAGGTTACATATAAAGCACTAAGAACGGTCTAGAAAATCCACTTGACTCTCATCCCCCCTATTTCTCCGAAGACGATTACAACGAATACTTTTGTGTTTAAATGCAAACTCAGAGGCGATTGTTTCATTCATTCCTCAAGGAACTATTGATACTCATTCACAATGAATCAAAAACAAACATATTTAAAGACACACGAGTTTTAAAATTCCCTGCGCCTATTCCGGTTGCCAGCTCAAGCCCCTCCATCAGACTGTTATAAAACCATCTCAGCGGCTGCAGAGCCCGCCTTCAAATTGCTCTCACGTTCCCCATAGAAGCTCTTAACTTCCGAGGATACTTTGCATCGTTTGGCACGAGTAGCGACGCCAGAAAGAGCTTCCTCCTGAAGAACGGCGTAATTAAAGGAAAATCGAAAAAGGAAAACGCAAAAACCGCTAAATCATTAACTTAAATTGCGGGAGCAACCCGCCGTCCCGCGCGCCATTTGGAGACGTTCCACGAGCGTGCCTGCCGTTACCTCCATCAGCGCTCGCCCCGCCCCTTGCGGAGGGAAGACGCCGCCTGGTTCGAAGGGCGGAGGATGGGGTGGAGAGGGGAATGAGCGGGTGGGGGAGGGGGAGAAGAGGCGATTGGGGGCGACTCACCTCGCTGAGCGGTCGCCGCCACGACGTCGTAAGACTTACGCGCGGCGCGGAAGTCTCATTTCGTGGCATTAAAAAGTCGAGGAACAGCGTCGAGAGTGAGGGCTGTTGGTCGGGCGCCAAAGGGTGCGGTTTACCGTGAGGCTTCTAGCGGCTTCGCTGGCGGCTCTCACTTTCGACAATAGGCGAGTCTGGGTGGTACGGCCAAAAATATTTTCTATGACATATCGTACTAGAGAATGTTTAAGTGAAGCTCAGTGGGAAGAGAAAGAGATTTCATGAACAAAAAGTGTGATATGATAGGTTGCAGCCTTACCTTCTCAGTTTAATCCTACATTCTTCGTTTAACATAACTTTTACGCGGTTGCGGTATATTATTTCAGAACATGTCTGAAACGATAAAGCGAGACAATAGGTATAGTTGTATATGAAGATAATCTTGTATTGAGAACATCTCAGAAGGAAGTCAAAAATTGTATGAACGTAGGCAAAAACGTTTCCTCTGTCTGCTCAATAGTTATTTCTCTTTTGTATATTTCATTGTTTCAAATTTCATCATTTCTGACTGCCAATAGATGTGCTGTCATAATGTATATATTTATTTCTATGGAATGTAATTTTCTCGTTAGACATGTTCATGGTAAAATAACAAGTTTGTAATATTTGTTTTCAATAAAAACATATAATTTCATTTCCCGCATTTAGTGACAGACAAAAAAAGACGTTTTACCGAAAATCTTAATTCATTTTATTTTGATTGATTTTTTCGTGTTTCCGGGCGCGTCATTGGTCCCGTTAGTGGGGTGCATGTATTTTTTCGGGAGATGGCAGTGATCTGTCCCCCGCTGGATGGCGAGATCCGGCGCCGACCCACCGTCGGCTAGTGGGGTTTCCCCCTAACCAGGACTCTCCCACCAGCGGGGTACCGCTCCAGTCGGGACAAACTCTAAGCTCCCGACCGGTCTCCCGGAATATGTGGTAGTGTAGTGCATGTTAGTGTAAGTGTGTGTGTAAGAGGAGAGGATAGGACAAGTAAGAGGAAGGACAGATCCCGCGCGGTCCGTAGCCCGTTTGGTAGGGTACTGCTCCGGCATTCGCCTGGTGTTGATCGGAGAACTACCGATCAGAGCAGCCGGCTGCTAGAATTCTCCAGACAGCGACTGAATTCGACCTACTAGCTGAAAAGCTAGTGTCGAAAATCCTGCCGTCGTCAGGACTTGAACCTAGTACCTCCCGGTCAGAGGCGCTGCAGTGACATCAGTTGTTGCACTGAGCTATCGCTCCTGGTCTTTTTATTTTCTGTGTGTACACTTATAATCACTTTTTAGGCATGAGAAGATTCTTCGAAAGTGAAACTACTACGTTATAATAGCTTATCCATAAAATACAAATGTTTTTCTCCCATTATTTATTTTTGCATTCGCTTAACCTGCATTCAGGTTCTATTTTTGTCTTTCATGCTTGCAATTAATTTGCTTGAAAGCGATCTACCAAGCACGCGGCAACGAAACAAAACTAAACAAAGCGCCGCCTAGCGGATACCGGGAAAAACTTGCATTTCGACGCGGCTGGCGCAGGCGGCGGCAAACGCGTCGCGTGACAAAAGAACCCGCCGCCGCAGCGCGCGTGCCAATGTCACGCTCCACGCTCCGTATAAATGCGCTTTTTCACGTTTGACATCCCCGACATTATCCCGGTGATAGGTGTCAGAGGTAATGAACGGTGAGACGGTGACAAATTAAAACTGGGGCGGACATAGTGTTTATTTGGCGGACTCGGCCATCAGGAGCCTTCCGTGCCATCGAGTTGGGAAGAGTTAAGCTGGGATAAAATGGTCGCCAAGAGTGTGAGAAGGGAATAGTGAGGAGGGAATATTGATGGGGGTGTGAGATGTCCGTCTACGAAAGCGACGGGGATAATTACAAAAAGCGAAAAGCGACGAAGTTACGAAAAGCGACGGGGATGATCACAACGTGACGGGTGGTTACTACTGTAGTAGTATGCGAGTACAGATATTTGAGACCCAGGTGTCAATGAGGTAATAAATCCTTCTCGTTTACTTCTGTAGTTTAGTTTCTCACCTTCATTCAATTGATTAGTTTATTAGGTTGCATGTATCTGTGGAAACTTCATTTATTTAACTCTTTTATTGTTTTTATATTATTTATTTTATATGATTTTTTTCATTCTACTTTCGAACTTTCAGAGTTTTTAGAAGTCATCAAGTCAAGATGTGCCAACCAATCCTCTTGGAAGAATTGATACACTTCAGAGGGTTGGTATAAAACGATGATGTAGTGATTAAAACTAATATCGATAAACAACACTGCATGTTGATTTTAAAAAAAAATAAACGAAACGGTGAATAATGGAGAGTGGAAACGAAGAGGAACAGAAATGTTAAAGTCGGGATGGATGATGGCGTGAAGGAAGGTGATAATCATTAGTCGCCCTCTGGGGACTTTAGTGGCCCAGCACGCGGTGAGTAATACATTAGTGGGAAAAGAAATGGCTAATTCGACCGCACAGTCAAAAGAAAGGTCGTTTTCTGTTGCTCTTCGGCTCCAATGTGTCTCTTCAACATTCTCAATAGTATACTCTGCCGAGAGATTCCGATGTCGACAAATTCTGGTTCTGTAAGAATTATTTTTCGTACTTAGTCTTAAAGTCAATTAGTTCACTAAGATTGATATTCATGACCATGTATTAACATGAATTGAAAATGTGTTTTCACTTTTGATTTTATGTTTTAATTCTACATTATCATTTTTACTTGTATGCATATCCAAATGATTTGTTAACAAAGATCATTCAACGTCGCCATGTGCTCCCTTGATTTATTCTTTTCTTAATTTTGTTGCGGATTCAACTCACAATCTGATAGTGTTAAATATGTGATTAATTGTTTAGCTGAAAAAAGTATAGAGTAACGAAGAAGAACAAGAAACAAAATGAGAAATTTGAAATTACGTAGAAATCAGCATCGTTTTCCAATTATCATTCTTGTCAAAAATTAGAAAATTGTCGTTGCGAGGTGAGAAACCTACGTTAATAAGCTGTTGATACAACGTTTTACAGTAATTATAATAATTCATTTATAAATATTACTAATTCGTAGTGCGCGCAGAACTTGAAAGAAAAATATCCAGCCTCCGGACTTTTGAGAAATGTCTCTGGTTTCGTTAGATACTCAAGAACCCCGGAAATTCCAAAAACAATAAAATAATTTCGATTTTGACTGAAAAACTTAAATATTTTATTGTGTTGCTCCCCCTATTCTCATACTGCAAATACTGACTGAAGTCTCAAAATTAGTGCATCACTGCTTACGGCACAGCTCGTCATGCGATGGCAAGGTTCCGAGGAAGAGGTTATTCGCTATTAAATATTTGTGTTTTTTGTGTTGCAATACGGAAATGCCACTTTTTTCTTGGTGTATAAAGTTTGTAAATTTTGAAAAATTTTGTGTAATTGTTAAGTTCTATAACGTTTAAGTAGTGTACTCTGCCACCAAGTTCTCGAACTTATTTATACAATTGTGATAAATCTATCTATTAGAAAGCTTTAAAAAATGATAATTTGTAACTATATTCCAAAGTCAAAAATTATCGGATGCTTCAATAATGTGAACAAATAACGAACTCTATAAAATAATAAAGAACTCTTTGTTTGAACACTCTACTATGATGTTACAGTATTCGTAAAGATTGTTTTTAATAAAATATTTAATTTACACGAGTGCTATGCGATAATATTTTGTTTTTTCTTGAGCAATGTGCGTACTTCTTTGTGGAAAACCGATTTCTGTGGTTTCGTTTATCAACATTTTTGCTGTTGCATACCACTCCCTACTTTACAGTTACTCCCTAATTTTCTGGTTGTTTATAAGAAACTGTTCTTCCATTATGTGTGTGAACATTACATAACAAACAACCACCCAAGTGCATTCAGCTCAACTAAATTTGAGTTTCCCTAGCTCAGCACCCAACTAGCCTGAGGCACAGAAGTTGCACTCAACAATGGATTTGTTCCAGCAGAAGGGCAACTCTTGTCGAGTGGGTCGCGTTCACGGTCTCTTGCAGCAATAGAGCGGACCCCCCCCCCAAGCAGTGGCCCCTTCCCACTCTAAGCCATTCAGCCCTTGTGTGCATCATCGTGTACATGTATTGTGGATGGAGTTTCATAATTATCATCTGGGTGAAAATGTTTTTGCAACGTATTGTGTTAAATTTTGATTGTTTGATACCTCTGTGTTTTCATGTTAGTGCCCTACATTGGGATATGTAAACAGATATCAAAGTATGCTATTAAATAAAAGTGCTGCTCTCACTGTGAAACGTAACCCAACATTCCCGCTCTTGAAGAATTCTTTATAAGGGTAAATAGAAACAAACTACGACTGGGTCTGTTTCCATTTATTTGTACGAAATTTTGTTTACTACGTTTTCCTTTAAGAATATAGAAACCGCAATGATACTTGAAGTTGTATTTTAATTTTACACACAGAATGAAGAAAAATATCATCAGATTCCTCCTCCTTTCTAATGCTCAATTTCAAGAATTTCAATTTGTCGGGTAGCGTTTCTTCTTTGTTTTGCCATTATTATGTGGACTAAGCTAATTGGATTGTAAGGTCCTACCTTACTATGCTGAAAATGACAGTTTTAATCATTTACTTTATGCCATGGCGTTCTATATCTGTGTAGCAGCCGGATAGGTCGATTATCCCATGACCTCGTCAACTATTTAAGACAAAAATATATAATTTTGGAGATAATAACATAAAATATTTATCAAACGCCTGTACAACTTGCAAAACCAGTTACAAGTGTACATAACTCGAAAATATTATACACTCTAGACCTTTAAAACTCTGCTTCATTTCGTTTCTTAGATTGTAACATACAAAATGCGACATTTGTAAACTTTCTATGTGGGAATAGATGACAAATTAAATAAACTGATTTTCTGGTAATTTAATCACACGTATCTAAGTGATTAACTTTGGATTCTAAATGCTTCACGGTTCGACACTAGCTCTTCAGCTAGGTCTAATTCAGTCGTTGTCTGGAGGAGAATTCTAGCGGCCGTCTCCTCTGATCGGTAGTTTTCCGTGGTTTCTCCGATCAACGCCAGGCGTTTGCTGGAGCAGTACCCTAAGAAATGGGCCACAGACCACGCGTGATGTTTCCTTCCTCATTCTTGTCCTATCCTCTCCCCTTACACACACACTAACATGAACTACACTGCCACATCCGTATTCCGAGAGACCGGCCGGGAGCTCAGAGCTGGTCCCGGCTGGGGCGGTGCCCCGCTGGTGTGAGAGTCCCAGTTTGGGGGAAACCCCACTAGCGGACGGTAGGTCGTCGCCGGATCTCACCATCAGCAGGAAAAGATCACCGCCATCTCGCGAGGGAAAACATGCACTACACTAACGTGACTAATGACCAAAGCCGTTGATGTGCACGGAAACACGAAAAATCAATCATTTAATCAATCAATTCATAACGGTGTTATAATATTTATTCACGCTCATAACTAGACCTATTTATGTAACGTTTCGATCAGGAACTGGCCTTTCAAGCAGTTTCAGTATGATCCTATTATCACTGTCGGGGCAATGATCTTCAAAACGCAAAAAGTTCGTAGCCCGATTAGTAGATCAAAATTTCATTATTGCCACTCAAATTTTCTTTAAGTTATTAATTAATTTATAGTTTTATATGTTCTTAACTGACCAGACATAGAAATATACGAGTCATGTTATCATTAAAAACAAATTCCTACTGGTAAAACATTCTTTTCTTATTTTTTATCTCAAAGAAGTATTCGAGTAAAGATATATTACTATCATTGATTTTGATTTTATTATTTATGTATTACCTTTTATTTTATCTACGCGTTTTCATTTTTCCATTTCTGCCCAGTGTGCACCGCATTTAGTTCCTAGCGAGCACGGCCCCGTGCACACGTAATTCGATTAGGCCGACCGCAACGCGCCGGCGTCGCGTCGCCGGCTTGCCGGGAGACCTCTGATTCGCTCCACCTTTCTTCGCCTTTCCTTCCATCCGACATCATTGTCCCTGTAGTCCCTCTGACCGGGAGGTCCTAGGTTCGAATCCTCACGGCACGGCGGCAGGATTTTCGACACTAGCTTGTCAGGTCGAATTCAGTCGCTGTCTGGGATAATTCTAGCGGCCGGCTGCTCTGATCGGTTTTCCATGGTTTCTCCCATCAACATCAGGTGAATGCCGGAGTAGTACCCTAACAAACGGGGCACGGATCGCGCGTTGTCTTTCATTCCTCTTCCTTGACCTATCCTCTCTCCTTACACACACACACACACAACACACACATACTTACACTAAAATGCACTGGATTACCACACATACAGGTCGGGGGCTTAGAGTTTGTCACCTCGCGATAAAAAAAACACTACATACACTGGACGACACTTATTTACCGGACTAATGACCTCAGTAGATGACGCGGTCGCAATCACTAACAATCAATCAATCCGACGTCATTTCTAATTCCGTCATCCATCTTGAGTTAAGTGTTGTCCGGATTTTACCGACGACGAGACCTTATCCACGCTCTTTCGTTTGTTGTAATACGGTATCATGTTTTCTACCTCTTTGCAACGTATTGTTGGGTGTTTAACGTTTAATTAGTTCTTCGCTATGATCGTTTTCTATGTACTGTAGTTTCATTCTGCCTCGTTGTACTTTTTCTTTGTTCCAGTGTGATGTACAAGCTGCTTGGATACTTACTTCGTCTCACCAATAAGAATGAATCCTCGGCCTTTTATTTCCTGGTGTTTTCTCCTCATTCTCAACTCTGTGTTTGTATTTTTAATATTTTTTTACTTTCTTTCTTCTTGGAATTCAATTTTCGTTTTATTTACCCCAATATTTAATAATATACGTTCTGAACAAGTTAAAATTTTCATACACATCTAATTTCTCCCTTAGGAAGTGGTTTCCTCTCCATTGACACATTCGCATTCTCATCTTCAAAACCCCACTTCCCTCTTGTCTGCGTTGCTTGCACTATCTCTGGTGCAATTGTCTTTGCTGTCGTCGCATAGCCCAGAGTGCATTACTCTGACCTTTGTTCTCCAATTACGTCAGGAAATGCGACTACAAGGTCTCGCTCTGGTTTGCCTGCAACGTCGCAGGGCGCGCTCTTCAGCGTTCCGTTTCCCGGTAGAGCATTTCTCCTTGCCAGATTTCCCCCTCTGCCGGTTTCCATTCATTTCCCCGAATTGGGTCCTTCCGTCTCTCTGCTTGTTAATTGGAGCACTGACTCGGCATCTCGTATCGTACAAGCAGTGACAGGACAGCAAGCAGTTCATCTATCTAAATGGACCGAACACTGTGTTCTCATCGTGAAACATAATATGATTGCTTGGGAAACTTTCCTTTTGTGAGCTGTCGTGCACGTACATACCGCAATCTACTTATTCAATTAACATAATTAGCACTCAATTGAAATAGACACGAGTTTGAACCTTGTAATGAGAATGTCTGCATTTTGTTTCTTCGTAAAAATATATAGTAAATAAATATTTGCAAACTTCATTTTTCGAAGTTTTCGTTCAATCGTTAATTATTATCAGAATGTTTGTTTTCGTTAATTATTATCAGAAACTCATCCTCTCTTAAGGTTTCAAAGTTGTCCGCTAGTTACACCCCAGAGAGTTAGCTTTTTACGAACGTGAACATTTTTCGTCAAAAAATTGGTCCACATGTTTTGTTTATTTGCTTTGACATTCTATCCCACATTTCTCTTTTTAAAACAAGCAATTATGAAAGATGATCGCTGATACGTGAAATGGACTGTTCGAGGTCAACTGTGCGTAAAATAGCTGTGCGCGTTTTCCGGGTAATCCTTAAATCCAAGAATTTATTGCTGTGGGCTGAGTTGCGATGAAAAGCGCATTGTCGCATAGCAGGGGTCCTGTACTGTTAATTGTTTGTTTGTTTATAGCCACAGATTGATATCTGATACTGCCCGAAAGGTTATAAATTCTAGAAAATATATTTGTTGTAAATTCCGCAGAATAATTTTCCGATTACATTTTTTAGGTTGCTGAAGCGTCTGCTGTTAATCGATATGGTGATATATGTAGAGTCATACCGTTAAATTGAAAATTGTTGAATGTTAAAAAATGTATGCGATCATGAAATTGTATGGGGGACTTTAATAACCACAGTCTTGGATCGCTGCGCCGTGGGAAAACTCTTCTTGTGTAACGAGTATCCGTACATCCACAATGGTTCCTCCACCCCTCCTTCTCTCTCTCGCTCGCTTCCAGAAGCGCCTCTAGGGAACTCTTCCTGCGATGACACTAAATCGCACATGTCGACCCATCGACTGGGGAACGGAAAACTGCCTTCGGGCGCGTGGGGCCAGGGGGAGGGGACGCGCACGCAAAATATCTGGACGTTATTAGTTCCGAAGTTGCATGGCGGCGCGGCGAAGGCATATCCCGCCTCTGGGGCAACGGAAAGGGTTGGAAGCGGCGCGATGGAGAGAATGTGGGAGTTTTGATTAAAGTAAGGGGATCTGAAGAACGGGGAAGGATTGAGCATACAATAACTAAGCCTTACGAATAGAGAATGGATGAAAGCAAAAAAGCTAGGCAAGAAATCAAACAAATGCTGCGAATTGACAAAGGTGGATTAGCAGGCGCAAGTTTATATACAAGAATATGGGAGAAGCAGAAAACATTTTTTTATAATATTTTATGTACAATATATACAAGAATATGGGAGGAGCAGAAAATAACTAACGATGGAACTGGACAGAAGTTGAAGATATGCCTGATTCTGGTGTCGTTAAATGAACGTGAAAGGCACGTTTTACGCACGAAGATTAAAAAAAATATGTAAAAGAAGTGAAGAGCATACGAAGACGGACAAAGAACTGTAGAGGGCCGAGGGCAGGAGATTGCGTGGGAGCTGAGAAGCATGTGGGAGGATGCAGCAGCGGCGTCAGCGGGGGCGAAAACGAAAGCGACTTGCGTGGGCGTCGTTTTGGGGCGAGTGCGACGGCGCGCACGTGCGAGCGATGGTCACGTTCGCGCGCTACGGCCGCCGCCATTCCGTTTTTATGGGAGCTGCGTATCGAACTCCAACCCGCGGGCGTCGCGCGGCCGTTGGCGCAACGTGCCCGCCCCGCCCCCTTCCCCGGGTGTTGACGCGCAACCACTGCCATTGCCACCGCCCCCGCCCTCCCAACCCCGCCAAGCCACCCGCTGTGCAGCCCCCTCCTTATCTCCTCACTGCCGCCTCGCGCTTTACCCTTCCATTACCCTTAACGCTCCTTATTTCAAACTTCTCTCTGTTCCATGTATTGTAATATTCTTGGTCTTTGATTTTTTAAGACAAAACATTTTTGATATTAACATTTATTACATAATACATAGCGCAACGTTTCGGAAATTATTTGTTTCCATCATCAGGCATAAATGAAATAAAGAAATATATTATTTAAACAATGGTATTTATAAACAATAGTTATAAACAGAATAATATGTTGTTCATATACACAAGTCACACGAATACAGACAGAAAAAAATAATTTGAATTCTCTGTTCCCTTTGTTTGCGCTACCTTTTCCATTCGTTGGTTCCCATCGCTTGGCTTCCTCCACACTGACTGTGTCATATCCTCACCGCTGGCTTTTACTCTCACCTCTGATTCTTTCCATTTCTTTTTTTCGCGAATATCGTTGCTCTAACCCCCGCTCCACCCCTTCTACCTGGTCCTTCTTGCAGTATCTTGGCATTGCAGCCCTCAGCATTCTTGGTTTACATTCATCTCAGCTGCTCTCTTGCATCAATCATGTGAATCTCAATGCCACGAATGGCACACCATCTTATACGACGCCATCGCCGTCTGCCGCCATCAGCGTCATTGTCACCGTCACCGACACTACCGCCGCCGCCTCCCCGAGGGAACGAATCCCCAGACGCCCACATGTGCGCCGCTGCCTTTCCGCGCCGGATCTTCCTGACCGATTCACTTCGTTTTCGAGGGCCCGCGGGGACCACAACGGGACGGTGCGGCGATTTCAGTTACTCCGCGGTCGATGAAATGGTTATTTTTCTCCTTTTCTGTGACCGAATCCTCGCAGCTCTGATATCTAGCTTTTCTTGGAAGGTTTACTTTTAAAATAACTAGTGGAAATAATCCGACGTTGTTCGGACTTTTACCTATACAACCATTTATTAGACAGTATTGGAAGTATATCTATAGTGTAAAACGTAGTAGTATTTGTAATTTTAGCCTCGCCACACCCACTCGCTAGGCAACGCTCCACATCCCCTCTTTCCGCACCGCTGTCACGTCCTGCTCTATCTGGCTCGTAGCTGTCTCTCCCCGCCCCCTCGCGCCGTGCCGACCCGCCACGCCCTAACCCGAGCCGCCACTCTGCAACCACCCACGCCCTGTTCCTCCCCGTTCCCATCCTGCACGCCCCTTGTTGTCCACCCTCACCCTGCCTCTCCTGGACCAGCCCGACCGCACCCTCACCAGCCCCTGTGGATACCACTGCAATGCAATTCCTCAATACATAAGTGCAGTGCGGGTGGCACAAAAGTTTTTTTAAAATATTTATGGTTAGTATTTTGGATTGCAACTCCCAGTATTTTAATACATGGTTTCTAAAAAGTATTCATGCCAAATTTTAGAGCAATCTCTTCAGTGGTTCAAACGATTTTGTGATACTTGTACATACTTAAAGTCGTATTTTGAAACTATTAAAAGAACGAAGAAATGTGAGTGAACATCATTTAATGAATTATGTAATATTCATTACACCTTATAACAATTCGTCTGTGAGTGTTATTTTAAAATATTAAAACCAATGATAAAAATAATTGTATGTAATGACAGTATTTTCTCCAAATAAATCCTACATCGCATTCCAAAAATTTGAATTTAAAGAGAAATGATTCAATATTTGGATGAAAACATACAATATTCAGAAATGGATAATTTTAATAGTTCGTTTTTCGCATAAAACAACTTAATAGAGTGATATTATAAAACACGCATTTCAGCTTCATATACCTATCAATATATTTAGCACTAATACTGCGCTTAAGAACTTCACCAACTTTAATCGCTGTCGCGTCCTCGAAACTGGAAAATTACGCGACAGCTCCCCCTTTCAAGTGCTGGGGCGCAGGCTGCTTCCAGAGACGCGAAGATTTCGAACTCAGCCAGCACACCATTACCTTGGTGGGATCGAAGTTTCCGCTGTGTAGGCGTTTAAGTGGCGGTAATTGACTCGAAAGGGGTGGCGTGGCGATGCGGGCTGCTCGTGGAGGGATTGTCGGCTCCGCGAAGGAAGTACACCCAGCCTTCCCTGTTCGAGTTGTCTGACAAGGCATATTTTATAGCAGTCGTCGTTGTTAGCTGCAGTGGTTTCGATTTTACGATGTATTTAAACTTGCTTCAGTTCCATCCTGTAAGCGAAAATTACTGAAACTGTTGTTGATGTAATTGCATTTTTATATTGTGATACGTGTGTAGTATCACGTAATAGTATCTCATTTACTCTACCACTGCAAACGAATATTCTTATTAACTCGGTGAATAATTATTTCGTGGGATAATTCAAGATAGTTTAGTAACGTTAATAACGGATTTATTTAGTATATCATTTTTATTACTAGAAGAGTTGAGCTGAATGATGTCCCTAACTTTGCCTTGATGTAAACCAATCGGAATAGATTTTTTCTTCCCATAAAGAATCGACAGAAAGGTTTGTCACAAACTAATGAGATCAGGGTAATATGGATAAAGATTCGGATATCATAAGCTACAATACGAGTTTATTCCACTAAGCAAAAATCGAGAACGTTCCTGCAGACGAGAACATTCACTTAGGTTCCGCTCATTTCTCTCCGCATTCCAAGAATAACGACCTCCTCGGCATCGTCTCCTCCCATTCCTCGTCCCGTCGTCTATCTGATTTTCGCTCTCCCGCACTGCGTTAATGTGCTTTGCTCCCAAAAAAACAACACAATAACGTTTCTTGCGGATCAACGGGGACGCTCCATCCAATCCCCTCCTTAAACCGGTGAGCACAAGAAGGGACAACACAAGCCTGCGGCCGGCGCGCTTTTCGTCACAGACGCTGGCAGGGCGGGGCGTAGAAAGGCCGCGAAGAAAGACGCTGGGCCTCGTAAAAACCCGACCGGAAGAGTCGTATTTCTCTGGCCGACCGCCCGGGGTGGCCCGACCCGGCGGGCGCGCCGAGGCGTCGCGACCCCTGGTACAACCCTCGCCGCCACCCTCACCGCCGCCCTTGCCGCCGCTCTCGCCGCCGCTCTCGCCGCCGCCCTTGCCGCCGCCCTCGCCAACGCTCTTGCCGCCGCCCTCGCCACCGCCGCCGCCTTCGCCACCGCCCTCGCCGCCGTACTCGGCGCCGCCCTTCCCGCCGCCCTCGCCTCCCCCTCCCGACGCCCTCGCCGCCGCCCTCGCCACGCCCTTGCCGCCGCCTTCGCCACGCTCTTGCCGCCGCCCCGCCCCGCAACGCCCTTGCCGCCGCCTTCGCCACCGCCCTCGCCGCGGCCTTCGCCACCACCTTTGCCGTCGTCGCCCCCCGTTGCCAACTAGAAGTTTTTTTTCTATCGCTATTATCGCTCCTGAAATCGTTTCTTTGTGTATACCGTTACAAGTCAGAAAATATTTTGAATCAGGTTCTGTTAAGGTAGGCTGAAAAATGAGAAAATATTTAAGAGTGCCGACATTTCAGAATTTAGCATAATTCGCTCCAATGTGCTATGAAATACAAAGTACAACTTTTTTTAAACTCTGATTGGAACAATCATCACATATGGTGCCGATACAAAGAATAATACTTCCATACTTTAACAAAGATGTACCAATCTTAAAAGTATCATGACCTGATTTATCAAAAAGATGGTCGTGTATCTTTCTGCAATGTATTCCATCATAATAAACTTTCTAAGTTAATGATACTGCATGTAGTCTTCGTTCATTTCGGATTTCATCGTATAAAACTCAACAATACTTACCAAAACACAAAGTGACATAACTTTCGTACACAACACATAACATGGGTAGACGCTTCACAGTTTAATATCAGTACAGGAAACTCAACTCAGCTCTTTCAAAGGATTCAAAGGTTTTTCTGATATTAGGTTGATTTGTGAGAAATATTAGCAAGAATATAGGTTTCCAAGTATGAACTTTTGGAATTTATGAGGCGTGCTTTAAAATGTATCATACTAAGAGTTTTTTGCACGATAAAAAAGACGTAATATAGCATTGTGCATTCAGTTCAGATCGGAAGGGAATTGTAGGTCGTGTTGAGAGAGTTGTTTTGTTTTAATCATGTTTTTCTGAAGCTATTCTGACGGTTTTGTTTATTTGAAATAACTTGTAATTGAGTTTACGTATTTGGAAGGTCGTCTGATTGCTGCTAATACGCTTAGAAAATCTTCGTGAGCATATTTCACTGATAACCTTACGCAAACGTCTTCTAAGTTAATGATTGTTCTTTACATTGGTAGTAATTCACCTTTCATTCCTTTTAATGTGCTATGTAACATTTTATGCGAGTAGTAATAGTTGTTTTTTTACGCTTGGAAAATACGTAAGCTGGGAGTCTTCTTTTTACCGGACTTAATGCCGCCACATTGAAGCTGCGTCGCGAAGTCTGTCCGCTGTTGCCTCTGGAGGAATATATATATATATATATATATATATATATATATATAATAAGGAGGATTATATATATATATATATATATATATATATATATATATATATATATATAATATGGTTATGAATGTATTTGGTATATATTTGAAATCTATATATTATTTTATATTACTAGTATTATTCGAAAAATTATGTAAATATGTGTATTATTCTGTATATTTATGTGTACAACATTGTTGTGTTTTTATGGGATTCTTCTTCTAAGTGTTACTTAATATTGTTTCAGGTGAGTGCTAGAAAACCTTGGACTGTGATGTGGTGCGTATGTACGTATGTTCAGGTACGTATTTCAGATTCTTAATTGAACAGGAGAATGATAAGTTTGCATAATGCGGAGACATCTCGCCTTTCTCAAATTTTCAAAATGAAGAAAATCAATTACATCATTGTAATTTATTTATTTTATGCTTAGGCAAAAACAATTTGAGACCTTCAAACTACCTTTCTGGCGTGAGATATTTTCCTACACGTAATCATGATCGTAACTTAATTCTAGGCACGTTAATAATTAACACCCCTTCCTTTTAATTTATCTGTCTTTGTTGCTTACCGCATTGGACTGTAGGTAACGGGAAAGATTTATGTGAAAATATTGCAATATTTTGCAGATACTCCATGAAACATATCAGTGACGAATATATATTCGGGATTCTTAACAAGTTGAACCATTTGGATTTATTTGAAACTACTAGTGAATACAATTTAATAGTGTTATCATATTAAAGTTAAATTTATTCAATGACGCATAGTGCCGAGGAATTATGACAACGAACACTGAAGTATAGCATGACTCTAGCTTCTCAGTTTACGATAAGGCTCAGTGTACAGAAAGACGCCTGATGTAGGGCCAGCGATTCACAAACACTTAATAGGAGCGGGTAACTTCATTGGAAGTGAACTCGAATATTGTCATTTTCGTTGTTGACTTTACAAGAGCGAAAATTGTGATTTAATTTTTGTGGATGACCTAGTTCTGTTCTTATTTTATAAATGATTTCATTTACATTGGCTAATTCCGCCTGATAGTGAAAATTACATTTTCGATTTCTAATTATTACGAAAAGCAGTCATCACTCTGCCGCCAAATGAGACATCGCAATTCAAAAAAAGAAATACCTATATACCAAAAATCCAATAGAAAGTAGGTTAGTTTCATGCACATTCCAAGCCAAAATGACCGGGAGCGGTGACTCAGTGCATCAACTGATGTCACTACAGTGCCTCTGACCGGGAGGTCCTAGATTCGCCTCTCGACGGCGGCAAGATTTTTGACACTAGTTATTCAGTTATGTCGAATTCAGTAGCTGTCTGAAGAAGTATTCTAGTGGCGGGCTGCTCTGATCGGCAGTTTTCCATGGTTTCTCCGATTAACATCAGACGAATGCCGGAGCAGTACCCTACCAAACGGGCCACGGACCGCGCGCGATCTTTCCTTCCTCTTCTTTGTCCTATCCTCTCCTCTTACACACACTTTCACTGAAATGCACTTCACTACATGTTCTGGAAGACCTGTCGGGAGCTTAGAGCTTGTCCCGACTGGAGCAGTACCCCGCTGGTGGGAGAGTCCTGGCTAGGGGGAAACCCCACTAGTCGACGGTAGGTCGCCGGCGGCTCTCGCCATCCAGTGGGGGAAGATCGCAGCAACTTCCGTATGAAAACATGCACTACACTTATGGGATCAATGACCTCTGTAGTAGTTAACACGCCCGTAATCACTAATCAATCCAAGCGAAAATGAATTCCGCCTGAGGTAGTTTACGTCGCGAGCCCCTTGGCGGGGGCGCTGTGAGTGCGTCGCTGTCAGGGTTCCTCTCAACTCCTTTGGCCCCGAAGAACGCGGCTCTTTCAGCCGCTGTCTCTGCGGCGCCGGCGCGCCCCCCTCCCTGCCCGGGAAGTTGTGCGCTCAAAGCAGCCATGTAACAACTTTTTGCGACTTTGCAAAGGCGTAAGAGGATGCGAAAACTCCGAAAGTAGCTGGCGTTTAATGAGAACGAACAAAGACGGTTTTCCATCCTTGGTGTAGAGTTTAATAAACAAAACAAGAAATATATTCCCCTTAAAGTATGCTCTCTCAAGATCTTCTCTAGAATATGTTTTATTTTCTATTTTACTTTACGTTGACTATTCATGTTTCCGTTGCATTTGAGCTTTTCACAGCAGTTACGTTTTTGTAACTGGATTTCCTGCATTCTTTCATCGTTGTTTTTATGAAGTTAATATTATGAGCTTCCGCAAGTGGTTGGGATGTTTGTTTTAAATTTAAAAATGCTTTCAAAGCTCTTGGTGAATTCCAGAAATTTCAGCCTAAAGAAACATATTTCATGGGATTGAAAATACAATAACGATGTAATCAAACAAATTATATGTACTATTCAAGTTTTTAGCATCATTATATGTTAATTTCACCATGTTCGACTCTGAGACATGGGAATTAAGGAAAATTGAAAAATTAATGAATCTACAATGGGGTTTTTTGAGAAGTTGTGAAGTTTCTATAGTGGAATATAAGAGAAATGAAGAAATTATTAACCAAATACAAGTTCATAAGTCAAGAAACTTTGAATTGAAAACACGAAGATTGCAATGGTTTAGTCACGTAAAAAGCCTTGATGTGGGATATTGCCCAAAAAGGTTTGTTAGTCGTTTTCAGTAGACAAGAAAAAGAGGTAGGCCCATAAGCAATGGCAGAATCAGATGTTTAAAGATTTGCAAAGAATTAGTCAAGCAGAGAATGACTTGAATCGGGTATGGAGATTGAAGAGGGGTATGGAGATTGAAGAGGGGTATGGAGATTGGGATTTGAGAGACGGCGCCAAGAGCTCTCGAATCCTCGCAAGACGAATATATGGTAATTTCAATATTTTCATGTTCGTTTTACATTGTCGTTTACATTGACGTTTCGTCGGTAATACCATGTATATTATAGAACAATATATACGGGTCGAAATAAACTATTTGAAGAAGCTTTGAGTTGGAACATTACATTTTTGTTTTCAGTTGACAATTTTATTAACTAAAGAGATCACAATGCGCCAACTCCATGAGAGCTCTTCAATTCTGCAAAACAAAATAACCTACTTTCCACTCCCCTAAGATATTCGTGAAATCAGATGATATGTTTCGGGTAGAACTCCGAAAACTCCTAAGTGAGAATATAAACAAGCTTTCTATTTGAACTATGAGAAGAAAAGTGTTGGATAGGGGTGCAACTTACACGTTTGTGAGGGAGGTACTAACTTATACAGCATTACTCTACATTCTCTTCAGCGTCTGATGTACCGTATATTTTCCTAAAGCCAGATTTATTGAATTTATAGAACTTCATACAACTTTGGACGTTTGCGTACATACTATAGCTATTTAATTTATCAACTCAGTTCCTCGTCCCAAGGGTAAAATGAATTCAAATCTGATACCAAATGGAATTGAATTTAAAACTATTTTAATATCAGACAGCCCGTGCTTTATTTCTCTCTAATCATTTTTTATAAACACACAGTAGATTTAGCCCACCTTCCATTTCTCTGGGGTGTATTGTGCAAATTCTAAAGCATGCTATTCCGGGAAAGAGATAATCGTGTAGGCAAAGCTTTTGTGTGTCCATCGTACACAAATCGACGCTTTAATGCCAGTAATAGAGTGACGAGTCGCAGAACGCTGCCGACAGAACGGTACATGCGACGGTGGCTGAGACTCATAAATATTGCGTTATATACGCCAGCACTGCGAATAGCCTCATTGCCAATGGGCCTGCACAGTGTTGTTCTTCCTTTGCGTCCGCTCTTTACGATCGAGAGAACTGTTTTCAACCGGATCATAAACCCCGTAGCGCGCGATCCGCTTGCGGCAACAAAAAAATTCTGAAAAGAGAAATGACACCTAATAATATGGTCGTCAACTCGTTGAAGTATTTATGAGGAGAGGTTTGATTACTGATTGTTATATGGGTCGTTTTTTCGGGCTGAGGGACAATAACTGGCGACGATTTTCTGCGCTAGTGCTGCGAAAATGTATGTTTTTCTGCTCGACGCGGTAACAAATTTATTCTTCCGTTCATATAATGCCCGTCTCTGGCGCAGTTCCGTCAATTGGAAGTGTTTCTCTTGTTTTCATAAAAGAATCTCATTGCAATCAATGTTCATTTCAACTACCTAGTTTGACACCGTGTTTCTTTTATTATATATTAATATTTATGATAATATATATGACAATAATGGGGAGTTTTAGAGTATAGTCAGACACGTTAACTTCGTTTTAATGACTCTCATTAGACTAAAAAGGCAGCGTAACTAGCTTGTCCTATATTCAGTGAATTTAAGTAAAATTACTTTTTAACGCATCAGAGTAGAATAACTAATAATATTTCAAAAATTTGCTTCACTCTATCGTTTTACCTTTGGTCCAGTTCGAATTCTTAAACCTTCTTTATTTCGTTTTTCATTTTTATTTTTGGTTTCTCAAAAGATATTATTACTACTATTATATTATTATTATTATTATTATTATTATTATTATTATTATTATTATTAACGTACTCTACGAAATTAATATTCATGCATTGTGCAATTTACTGTCAGTGCCCGCCGAAACACTACGACCGTGGACATGATGAATCAGTTTTCACCCTTCATCATCCAAACCTACACTTGCTTTACAGGGCGTGATTAAGGAACCAGTCTATTACCACACAACAGCCCTACAAATTATCCTCCGCAGCGTCGTCCTGTATACTCGTGCGAGATGAACCACGGGCACAAGTAGGGCCTTATCAGCAATAGCGCGGTGCCAACTGCGTGGGCGGCCGTTTGGAAGCGAGGCTCCGCCCTGCCCCACCCCACCCCACCCCGCCCCTCTCTGTCCCAACCGACACGCTCTCCTCGGACGTGCGCTCAGCGCCTCTCGCGGCGTCCCAGCAAGACGCAACGCAGGTCTCCACCCCCTCGTCTAGGCCTATTCGCCCCTTGCCTCACCGCCGCGCCTGCGCAATCACAACACTCATCTCATTTGCCTGCTAATGGATCCAGGTATAAATTAACTCTATCAGTTCGCGCGACAATTAGCCTCTACGGGCCTTGTTAATACTTGGCAGAGAGGGAGTCCCGATTCGAACTTCACATAATCTGAAATTGAATTGTATAAAATATAGGGGAGGTAATTGCGTGCTCGTATTTGTGCGATACGGCCACTAAACTGTACCTCCATTCATTGGAAATTCGTTCTGATAATTCTCAACATATATCGTAATTGTTATTTTTGCTATGTAATGAAATCATTATCCTACATCTATTGTGTGTATCTTCTGTATCAATCGCCATGATTCAATAGCTCTCAAATTTCGTTGTGAAGTGATCTTGATGTACTGTATGAAGGAAACAAAAGCAAATGCATTGGGAATTATTCAGCAAACACATTTTTCTCCATTTCTATGCTGGTCATACTTCATCCGAGAATAGTTCGTTTGAAATTGAATCAATATGTCTACTTGAGAAACCCTCATATTTACGTGAATGTTGATTTTCTCTGATACCCAGTGACCTGCTTCTAAAGTCTGCAGTTCTTTTTCGGCGAAGTAAACGTAAAAAGAGTACGCTGCGAGAACGGAGAATGTTTATTGTTGCTTTGAATAGCTTTTTTATTACTCCTTTGGGCATCAAAATAAAAGCAACGAAGTTACGACTTCCTTGTACAATAATCCACCTTCAGAATATTACCGAGCTCTGTGAGAAAGGCGGACTTGTTTTATCTAGTCAGCGTAATTAAGTTTTAACGATTCTACTCTGCAGCATCGAATCTTAGTATTCAAAATAGGATGTTTGATGTTTAAATTTAAAGTAATGTCGACAATTGGAAAGATATTTGTTTACACGTGATAGAATTATAAGAAATGTATGTTTGCAGTGATTATAAACGGATGGATTCATTCGTTTATGCGTATATTGTTACCAAATCTGTGGAGTGTATTATTACAACACCGCCTCTAGGCCTCGAAACAAGCCAATGAAGTCACCACTTTCAGGGCGATTGCTGCATCGATATTTGCCTGCGTCGCATTAGTGTTTGGATTAAAATTTGTTTCCATGTTCAGTGCGAAGAAAAATAAGTATAATACAAAAGAAATGTAATTTATTATTATTAAACATATTTAATAACTGTGAACAAAATTTGCTTTTGTAATTAAACTAAATTTTTAATATAAAAAAAAAAAAAAAAAATTTTGTATTGAAAAATAAGATTATTGAAAATTGTTAAAACTACATTACTTCCGATTTCAGACAAAACACGTAGGTTCACTTTTCGAAACAAGACGGTGTTCTCTTAAAATGATTGGACATAACCAATTGTTTACGGATTCTCTACAAATTACTCTGGAAATCTCAAACAACTTCAAAAGAAGTGGCACTGTCGTAAAATAAAACAACTCCACCCCATTTTTCTCACATATTATTTATAAACTTGGTCAAATTAAAAATAATGGAATACATTATATAGTACTATTTTGTGAATGTGTTTCTTTTTCAGAATCCAAATTTGTTAACCGTGGCGAATTAAGAAAAACACCAAGTGTTTTAGGAACATACAATTTCTGCACAAACTTATTTATTTATTTTACGTAAAAAAAACAGTTAAAACTGCGTTTAAAGTGCTATGGGGAAAAGTGAATTGTGTGCACATTTTCAAAATTCGGTGATCCCTACACTAAGTCATATACTACTTAAATTTTGAAGAAAAAAAACCACTCCCATGTAATAAAATCTATTTTCAAGGATAAATAAGCAATAAATTGGGGCTCTTATCATGTTGTGCTTCGGAATAATACTTCCTGCCGCGACAACATGGAAACGATAATTTGAATAATTGTATTTCCCACTGAATTCTAGAAGACGTGCACAGAAAATGAAGTTACATTTATGTCCAGAAGCAAAACAAGGGGCCATCTCAGCATTTGCTCAATGGAGCAGGGAAACTGGATGAAAAACCTGATCGAGATGGGGGTCATTGACCCGGAAGCTGTAGTACAATAGTTGTTACAGGTTGTTTATACTCATTTATACAGTCCAAATGGTAAATAATGCATTATGTATCATTGTCAAAATTAATGTTACTTTTCTTGTGATGCTCAGTAGTCTCTAATTGTATAGAAACAGTTATGCAGCAGAAACGATTTCACTTGGGGTTTAAATTAAAAATTAAATTTAAAAGAATAAGAAACTTTAATTTTTAAAATTGCCAATCCCTTGAATGTCAAATATTTGGTAAATATTAGAATAAAGTTAAGAGAAATATTTTGTTAAATAATAATGAAATGTTTAAAAATCATTAAATCACCAAACTTTATGTGCTTTCAAAACAAGACAATGTTCACACTTGCAGCGATTGCAGCTTCCAGTTGACAAAATTCTCTTCTAGCTCACTGGGATCTTCTCAGTGTGATCATTCAGAAAACTAGTATGCTGGGTGCGTTCGAAATATTGTTCCTACAGTCCCATCTCTGTAGAGACATTTTTGCTGTTACCATCTTGAATTTATCTCATCGAAATATTCCAGGAAATACATCTCGCAACAAAGACAAATGCAATATATTAGAATTTGTTATTAACTGAAGTCAGCACACACATTATAGCCAGGAGATTAGTAATGAATGACATATTTTTAAAAATGACAAACATTTTAAACATCTGAACCGAACAAAGGAACTTCAAAACCAAACGAGCATATGGAATGATCGTTAGGGAACGAATTTCCATGTAATTTCATGTTTTTACAGGAACTAGATACCTGCATTGAATAATATTTTATTGAGTTTACATGTTATGAACGAATTAGAACTAGTTTTATTTTACATATTTTTATATATTTCGATATAAATACATATTTTTACATATTTTACCTATTACTATATATTTTGTTACATTTAAATATATTTATACGTCGAAACGAACGTACTACGTACTTGGAGCAACGGACTAGCGGACTTTTATGAACAAAAGTAATTTCAATCACGTTCTTGCAAATGTTTCAGACAGTACATTCGTTACTCGATCGAAAACTAACAAATGTGTTTTACACAAAATGTTCTTACCGCGTTATTCGATTTAGGGGGGGGGTATATTACCTTTAATCTCCTTCCCAGGGATCCATCACTGGCTACACGGTACTTACTATTCACTTGAACGTCAGCTCCTCGTAAACATTTTAATATACTACGAGCGTATTGTATATTTCAAATAACATTCTTAATGGTGAATCTTCTATTCTTCTTTGTGGGGAAATCCAGGGTACAATTTCTTCTGTATAGGAATAACCTACTTTCAGCCAACCCGAATTCATTTTCAGAACTGATCGGCGACGTCAATGCACGGAAAAGATTTGTAGAGAACAGTTTTAAACACAATAATGAATTTTTATTTTACATATTTTCTATTTCTTACATATTTTGGAAAAAATAAGCTCACATGTATGTACATATTTTGCATTTTTCATTAAATAAATTCCGTTCCTAATGATCATGAACTACATTGTCATTTAGGTTTTTTAGGTTATATTTTGTAGGAAACTTTGGATAAGTCGATATTCATTCCTTTCTTATACACCGTACATACAAAAAATAATTATTTCAATAATGCATCATGATTTTAAAAGCAATTAAAAATCCTTTAAAACTGCTGGTTGGGCGAAAATCCTTGTATCACTTGCAACCACTTCCTGTATAAAGATTCATCTTTCGAAAATCCGAAAACAAATATTTCGACCATTCAAGTAATTACCACGACCCAACGGCACACTACTCTTGAGAGGCATGTTGATCTAAGTAATATTGTAACAAAGCTTTCAAGGATATAACCAATTGAGAGGAACTCAGGACACAACGTGGTCTTCACACTGCACATGCTGACTGAAAAATGAAAACAAAGATGATCACAGCTGGCCTAAGTTAGATGACGTCACTCGCCTCTTTCAAGTTGGTTTCATAGCCTTCTATATTCAAGGGGTTGATTATTGCCTAAATATATCGACAAATTTGACGTTTTATTTCATGAATATTTATATTGAGTAAATAATTTTTATAAAAAAATATACTTTTTTTTACATTTTATCAATTTTTTGATCGTCGAATAGTAGAATGAAAAAAAAAGGAAAATTTTTATTACATTGTATTTATTTGACAATGGACATTTAAAAAAGCATTTGCATAATTTTAAAAAAAAGAATCAAAATGGCGCTTCTCGTGTTACTCGCATTTAGATCTATCAACACAGCAAGTTTAAAAAAAATTGAAGCCATTTCTTTTAGAAAATCGTACCTATAAAATTGTCTTATTCGCTAAACGCTACTAATACTTTTAAAAAATATACAACACATAAATTAAAAAACTGAAGCGTAAGCCCAAAACGGTGTGTGTTACGTTTTATGAACTTTAGAACAAGCACGAACGCTGCATGTTACGTCCTTTCATGAGTTTTATTGGTAGACTGCCAACATAGATCGTTATTCCATGAATTACTTTGTTTGTTATCATATACTGTACGTACACACCCATAGCTATATAAGACTACATATACCATTATTCCACGACAAACATCGTTTGTAAATATTCAAATATTAACCATTATTCGACCCAACTGTGCAACTAATTATGGAAAACAAATTTTATTTCAAAACAAAATCTCTACCTTCAATAATATAGTGGTACGAGAGAGCACAAAAATGTAAAACGTTTGCAATTTTCAAAATCTCAAAGTTAACAGTGAATATAGAACCTACGACAACTTTGTAAATGTATTACATTCTATTATTTCAAGAAATTTTTAGGAAAATTTGAGCTGTTTTTGAGAAAATGTTGTAAATATCCCACAGTCTTCATTTGAAGTACCCCGTAAAAGAATTCCATTCGAGTCTGACCAGGTCGATCGGCGAATATTCATTTTGGAAAAACTCCTACGAGTCACTCGTGTTGGTCACAGACGGAATGACAGATGTTTTGAAAAACACCATTTTGGGTATTAGGGAACGTCAAAACACATATTTCTGTTAAAATCTCGAAATCTATTTTCAGCAGCATTACGTATATTTCTCTTTTACTACATATATTGTGCATGCACTGTATTGTGCGTGCACTGCGAACAGCAATTGACACAGATGCTTATTTGTGCAATATTTTCCTATCCGCATTATCCTCTGAAATTACGATGATAGTACCGGGAGCGGTAGCTTTGTTCATCAACTGATGTTGTCTCTAAGCGGGAGGTCCTAGGTTCGAGTCCCGACGGCGGCAGGATTTTCGAACTAGCTTTTCAGCTAGGTCGAATTCAGTCGCTCTCTGGAGGGGAATTCTAGCGGCCGGCTGCTCTGATCGCTAGTTTTCCGTGGTTTCTCCGATTAACACCAGGGGAATACCCTACCAAACGGGCCACGGACTGCGCGCGATCTTTCCTTCCAGTTCCTTGTCCTATCCTCTCCCCTTACACACACACATACAGTAACATGCACTGCACTACCACATATTCCGGAAGACCGGCCGGGAGCTTAGAGCTTGTCCCGGCTGGGGCGGTGCTCCGCTGATGGGAGATTCCTGGTTAGGCAAAACTCCGCTGGTCGACGGTAGGTCGGCGCCGGATCTCGACATCCAGTGGGGGGAAGCTCACCGCCACCTCACTCACGTGACTAATGACCTCTGCAGTTGAATAGTTAACAAGCCCGGAATCACTAATCAATCTAGCAATTAACGATAATAATATATTTTACGCCCATTACCTAACGATTTTGCGGGCGGTGGTGTCGCATTGCCATAATTTTATTACTCCACTGCCTTGAACACACAAGAAGTACTGCACTACTGTTGAACGGTAGCCACTCTTATGATCTGCCTTTTTGTCACCCTTTTTGTACATGTAAATATGAAAACTTGAAATACTTATTGTTTGCCACTGATCAATGTCTCAGGTGTCTCATGTGGTGTCTCTTTAAGCCTTTGTATATTATCTTCGATCAGTTTACAATGGATATAGTATTTTTTTCTTTGATTTCTGAGATTCTACCTAAATTTTCAATAATGTTTTTCTGCAGATGATTGAGAGCAATATATATCTGCGCTATAATTCTTATCGGCGCTGTGGTATGTTTCCCTTTTTATTGAGCTCTGTGATTTCTAATTAAATCTTCAACAATAGCGTTCCTGTTCTGGAGACAGTTGACAGGAATATGTTTCCAATCACGTTTAAGTTGTGGGCGGGAAACACTGAATAGCCTTTACAAACACACATGAAACAGGAGCGTCATGTTTGTAGAAGCGGAAAAGATGAAAATAGTATAATAATTCGCCTGAAGAATCCAGCAACACTAGATGATTCAGCTGTGCTCGATATTCATACGCATACACTGACATGCGAGCAGTAAAGATTAAGCGCTTCTTTTAAACTTAAACACCCAAAACAAATGTACTAATTCATGTTCAAATGGTATTGATTGATTCATTTTTTCGTGTTTCCGGGCTCGTCAACTGCTTTGGTCATTAGTCCCGTTAGTGTAGTGCATGTTTTTTTCTCGGGAGATGGCGGTGATCTTTCCCCGCTTGATGGCGAGATCCGGCGCCGACCTACCCTCGGCTAGTGGGGTTTCCCCCTACTAGGACTCTCCCACCATCGGGGCACCGCCCCAGCCGGGACAAGCTCTAAGCTCCCAACTGGTCTCCCGGAATATGTGGTAGTGTAGTGCATGTTAGTGTAAGTGTGTGTGTAAGGGGAGAGGATAGGACAAGGAATAGGAAGGACAGATCGCGCGCGATACGTGGCCCGTTTGGTAGGGTACTGCTCCGGCATTCGCCTGGTGTTGATCGGAGAAACCACGGAAAACTACCGATCAGAGCAGCCGGCCGCTAGAATTGTCCCCCAAACAGCGACTGAATTCGACCTAGCCGAAAAGCTAGTGTCGAAAATCCTGCCGCCGTCAGGACTCGAACCTAGGACGTCTCGGTAGAGTCACTTCAGTGACATCAGTTGATGCTCGCTACCGATCCCGGTTTCAATTTGGGCCATGTCCGCTATCCCTGTGCGCAATGCTGTTACTTCTGGTATTTGACTGAACAAGGGGCAGGGACAGCTTTGTTGTGGTGATCTGGTTGGTCTCTGAGCCGCCAGCCGCTGGCGACACGCATCCGCTCGCCTTTGCAATGCTCCTAATTATTTCACCGTGCGTTTTCCCCGCATGCCCGGCGGCGTCGGAAGCGGCGCCTCTCATTGATTTGTTTTCTGCTTTATGTGTTGTTCTCTTCCGCTGTAATGATACATCTACCTCGAATCACTGCTTTATGATCCATGAGGGATCCATACATCAAAGCGAAAACCGCGCAGTAATCTTGGCATTGAAATAAAAACTGTTGAAAGAGAAATGGAAAATCATAAATTACAAAAAAGATACAAAGTTCCATGAATTTCATTGCCACGAATCGAATTCACATGTCGTATTGAATGTTTCATTCTGATGTCTTTTGCGACGTTCTAAATGCAGATTCTATTGTTCATACATATGTTTTGCGAAGATCCAGAGTCGATATATCGCATTATACATGAGGGATGTTTAATGTTTTGTGTGAGAGAAGCGTTCACGTTCCTCTGCGTTGAGAAGATTGCTTAAAAGGAATTTATATTCAATACATGAATGTGCCTTTGCACTCTCGAGCATTGAACCGTCGCTGAATCTCGCGTCACCATTCAAACAGTAGCAAATACACTCAAAGCACTTGTAAAGAGTATTTGATGAAACATATTTACAAGGCGTACGTTGAAAAAGTTTCAATCAATAGTATGCATTATTTCAATGCAATATATATGAATATTAAAACACAAAAACGTGGAAGAGAAAGGAATGTCTGCCGGAATTATTTGATCTTTACTTACAACAGAATGTGACCAACGGTCGTGGTAACATGGAAATTTGAACAAACAGTCATATTTGTTCAATTTTTCACTCCATCAAGAGGAATAGGTTTTTACTTTTAGTGTAAATGACTAGTATTCAGATTGTCTCATAATAAATATTACACATTTCTAAGGCATGTAGATGTTTCGAAAATCATCACTGTTTGCCAATGCACCACTATTTGCTTGTGGAAAATATCATATAACAGAGTTATATGCATTACACAAGTTTCATATGCTCCTGATTTTTAGGTCGCAGCGTATGCACAAATGTTCGGCAGGTACGTGAAATCACTTTCAATGTGTCATAACCTGACCTGCGTAACCTAAATCTGTTCGTGTAGGATTACCTAAAATGCTGGCAAATGTATACAACTCCGGTAGTATCATCCAAATGCACATGACTACGGAATCACCTTTAATGCATCAGAACCCAACCTACGTAACATCTGTACATGTAGAATTGCCTAAAAATGCTACATGTAAAAAAATGCACATAACACCATCATGTTCAATTCTCCCTGTATGTTTATTGGCAAATAATTATTTTATCCTTTCATTATCAGAAGATACATGGTTATATTTTCTGTAATATAAACTCTCAGAAAACAAATTGTAATTATTTTCAGTAACTTGGTCGACATATTAATAAAAAAAATTAAATTTTTTTAACTATAAAATTGCAATTTATTTTGTTAAAATAAAAGAAAATTTTAGGCTTTGAAGTCATGTAGATACCATGGAATAAAAAATAAATCCAAAATGCTGTAGAGCCAATACTTTTGGTTTTTTACACACGCATTCATTATGAAAAAACTAGAGGTGCTAAAGCAGCGCATTACATCTAGCAGCCTGTTATGGTTCTCAGAATAAATGGCAATATTTTTAATTATCTAAAAGCATGGATCGCTGGAGGTAACAGAGGAAAGCTAGTGTTAGCAAACATAATGAGAATGCTGTGAAATTGGCGACGCGTTGTTTTTTCTTTGAGAGATATTTATTAAAATCATCTTCTTTTGTGTGAAACCAAAATTAATCCCTTTGGGAAATAAACTCTCTGGATGTCATTGTCCTAAGTTGTGTATTTCGTTATAGAAAGAAATTCAATAAACAGAATATCCACCGCTCTTCTGCCTATTTTACTACATAGTGACATTAAATTACATAGTGACTTTAATTTTTCTTAGTCAAAATAAATCAAAATATCATAAAACATATCTCTCATAAAAAATGGTAACAAAGAAGATACATATTGATATTATAGTAGATTTTAAAATTATTTCAAGTTTCAAAAATATTCCATTAATTTGTGAACATTTAAAATCATCTCTTTGTATTCAATACAATTGAAATGATAAGATTAAAAATCAGGGACAGCCAATACCCTTGTAACCACATTTTCAATTAAATCGTATGGAAATAGTATTATTACATTTTTCTATACGTAAGGTTACGGGGCACCGCCAGTGTAGAGCCGCGAACGGGCCTGCAAACGCGGAACGGATCGGGGAGGAACGAAGCCGTTGAGGACATGTAGTAGCGCGTGGGCGGAGGAGGCGGGGAGGCTCCAGAGGACAACCGGAGGGGCCCAGTGAGAATTGCGCGTGGGATTTCCCTAGCGAAAGAGCGCTCGGCGCGCGGTGCTCAGCGGCCGATGCGGCCGAGGCGGCAGCCGCTCTGCCCAGGGGCACCAAGGGCCTTGCCCGCCGTACTTGTTGAGGTTGGCAAAGGAGAAACGACTGAAGTGAGCCGGTGAGGCAAACGGTTTGGATTCAAGAGGGGCACTAATAACGCAATGTAATTATTGAAGATAGGCAACAACAACAATCATAATAATGGTGGTAATAATATATAAAATAATAATAATAATAATAATAATAATAATAATAATAATAATAATAATAATAATAATAATAATAATAATAATAATAATAATAATAATAATAATAATAATAATAATTGCCAGATCGGATAGCCGAGATCATTAAGGCAGTAGTGCCGTGGCGATCTCGGACGGAAGGATCGAGGATTCGAGTCCCGCCTCGGGCATCGATGTGTTTGTGTATGTCTGTTTGTGTGTGCCGTCCATTCATGCTTCATTATCATCTTCATTCCATATTCCATCCTCCCAGGACTAACAACCCTGCGGTATAAAAATAGGATTCAGCCTAATGCTGCCCCCCTGATTGATTTCATGCAAAACTTGAAGCGTGATGAATGATATTCAGCCCGTGCAAGTGTATGTCTGCGTGGTCCAAGACTGCCGATTCGCGAGCAAAATAATAATAATAATAATAATAATAATAATAATAATAATAATAAATGAGCGAGATTCAAAACTTCTAAAAAACACTCATAAGGAAAGATAGGTCGGCTACATATTATTAAAACTGCCAGGAATGGCGGTTTTAAACAAAGCAGTGACGTGTTTTTTCATGACTTAACATTGGCATTTCTATTCTCGAGTCGCGTTGATCTGTGATGAATGAAATGTAATTATATTTTATTTACAATTACGTTATGATAATTTTAGTGTTTCTATAGAATGTCAGTTCGCTGTACTGAAAAGAAAATTCTTGTATTGTTATTTTTATATAATAACATTTCTTGAAATATACCCATGTTAATTCGTTTTACTCATATATTTAATATCGCTAAAATATATACGGAGCTAATGTAAACAGCACCAGTTAATAAATGCAATTTAAACTCACTACCATTTGAATTTGTTTTAAATGTGAACGAAAGTGTAATATTTTACGATCATACTGCATTTCCTCGCGTTGATTAGTTTTCACCAAATCCTGCAGAAGTTTCGTCGAACCGCTCATGAGAACAATATGTTTAAGAATCCAACCCTAACCAGTGTCTAGGAGAAGAAATCAATTTATAAAAGCACTTACATTTGTGCAAAATTTTCATCCTCCCACGTGCGAAAACTTTTTAAGAACAGCGAGGACGCCACATTATTTTTGTCTCCGACGTGTCCATTTGAATCAGTACGTGCGCACAGCACTCAAGCTTCGCTGCAGCTAGGGTCTTCGTTAGGGACGACGAAGGCAAGGTTGCGACGTTGACTGCGGGACGGCCAGCAGCGCTGAGTCGGTAAGGACGGTGGAGGCTGACGCTGTACAGAGCAGGTTGCAGAGATTGAGAGGGGTTTGACCTATCAATTCCAGGGAATAAGTGGGAAGGGGGTCATAGGGGACCGTGGAGGCGGCGGGGGACGGGCGAGGCAGGAGTGGCGGCGGCAAGGGAGTGGGCGGGCATCGGAGACAGAGTGTGGGCCATCCCCACAGCGTCCGCCGGAATTCGAAGGTCCAGGGACAATAGTGAGCGGCCAGCCGAGACAATGGGGCAGTCGGCCCAGGGCTATCTGCCGGCTCAGGGAGATCCCCCGCGTCACCCGGCCCCGGCCTTTGTGCGCGCTGATAGGAGGCGAAGTCGGCGTGGAAATATGACTGTCTTCCGGCGCTCTAGAGAGGCGAGCCATCTGCGAGACGTTTACGAATCTCTCAACTAATGTGCCCTTTCTCTATCTCTTTACACGTCGCTTCTTTCCTCTGGCATTGATAGGTTATTTTAGTGTGTCATTATACATTTTCTCTTTTCTTTTCCAAGTCTGCTTTCTACACGGTCATAGCGGTCGCTGTTACTTAAACGTATTTATAGCATAGAGGTGTCTAATCTTCTAATATAAAAATTTAGGAATTTGGTTCACTCTATGAATGATTTGCGAGTAAGTGATTAAAATGTATTCGGATCTTCTTCTTTGTGTTCACTTTACACGTTTTTCTTAACATTGAAAGATGACTAACGAATTAATATTGAATCCTTTTACTTTGGGTGAGAATGAAACGTAGAGACTCGATTTTCATTTCGTCCACTGAACTTTTAAATAAATCTTTCAAGAAAATGATTTTTCAAAAATATTTTAACACAATATATTCTAAATAGTAAAGAAACGGTTAAAACTGTTCCATTGGATTATTTGGGCAGTAATGTTAAAGTCAGAAGACGGGGGGTGTCTATAGAATAAACCAATGAATTTAGCTTTTACGTGATCAAAAACACGAATTGAGTTTTGTGAAACGAATATGTGTTCTGTGCAATGATATTTTCAAGAGAGTGAAAATTGAAGAAACGAATATCTCAAAAACGTTAAATGGGGTTCATCATAAACTTCTTGTCCCAGGCATTCGAACTATCTAAAAATATTAGACATATTATCTAGTTGTTGCTAGGATTTCCTTTATGTCTTTATTTCCTAGATATGTACTTTTGAGAGTAACATGGGTCAGTGCCTTGCACTTTATGGGAGCGACACAGCTCCGACACAGAGTGGTCTCCTCGCATCGATTCCTCTGCCGAAGCCCGACCGCGGTCGATCGTCGGAACTGCAATAACTCAATTTTATCCGTTCGCGCTGCTGGTTTAGAGTGAGTCGAGGGGGCCGTTGGCGGTCGCAAGGCGGTGATGGAAGCGAAGACGGCGCCGGGGAAGGTTGTGATGATGTACGCTCTAAGGCCAGTAAAAGCAGTTTTATGGCACAGAAGTATCGCTGTTCGTGAAGGAACCGAATTGTGCCGTTGGAAATGATGAGCTGTGGGTGAATTGGAGACGCGAGAATATGAAGCGAAAAAGTGATAGTGTGGTCTGCATCTGGGATTTACTTCGGAGGAGATACTGTGCGTGCAAGATGATATACAGAAAACTGTGAAATTGAAGACACTCAAGGATATTATAAGGGAACGAAAGTGCCTTACGTAAAATATTACCGACGATAGAGAGGGAAGTTCTTATGTTCGGAAATAATAGTATTCATATTGGAATTAATAAACACTAAAAAGTCACAAATATGAAATTATTTTGGTAAAAGATGTGTAGATATACTCGTATACTGATGATTAGAATGATTCTGACCTTATTAATGGATTGATAAAATCAGTATCAAAACTATTCTAAGTACATTTGTAACATTTCTATAGGTTTATAGTGTTGGTTATCCTGAGTCAAATTACCTCTTTTGAGAACAATATACGGGAACCATAATATTTTGAACACTTATGTTAAGGTTTTGGTTGATATATTATTTTCAGAAAAATATTACAATAACGAGAGGCTGCTGATTTGGTAAACATTACATTTCAAAGAAACGTGTGACAGTCGCGAGTAACTGTTGAGTCGTCAGGATTCACGAATATAAAATGTGTATGACAGAAATGTATTGCAACTATTCAGATACAATGTTTTATAAATTTAAGCCCTGTTGACTGTTTATACGAAACCGAATATGCCTGGTATATTTACATGCCAGTAGGGAAATTAAAATACTCTGGTATAACACCGTAGAGGCAAATATTAAATAGAAAAAAAGCTATTCTAGAATTAGATTTCAATAGAAACTTTCAGCAGTTTATGCAATTTTTAGTTTACATTCAGGTTGGCATTGGCAAAGCGAAATATCCGCAGTAAAAACCATAGTGTTTTCAAAGTTTGACTTTTGAGATACAACTTTTTGCCGTAGAGAGTTTTAAAGGTTTGTTATAGAATTTTCACGTATAAATATACCATATTTCTTTACTATCAAGTGAAATAGAAACACATTGCGAACAATATCCAACAAAAGTGAAATGCAATGATATTTTTAGACCATTTATATAATCATCATTGCGCTTTTAAGGACTTTTTTAAAAATATTTTCGTTAGACATTCACCGACGTCCCCCACCCTCAGAATATGTCACTGCCTTTTGGTACCCTAATGTTCCTTCATCCACCCCCCTCCCCACTTCTTTGCACCGCAAAGGTGCTAGTACATTCCCAGGCGCCTGTAACTCACGGGTCTACTTCTGGGAACTGGGGTATTGCAGGAACTAGTTAGAGTTGGCGAGGCAGATTGATTAACACATGACAGACGTTGAAACGCTCTTTGTTGTCCGTAGACCATTTGACAGTGTTTTTCTCTTGTCTACATACAGCCCACCCATCCCTACCGTCTTCTAATCAGGAAGGAGCGAGGAAAGGAAAAGAAAGATTATTTCTTTGGTGTTGCACGGCAGTTTAAAAAAATACTGACCATGCCACTTCACAGAAGCTAACAAACGATGACCGAGGCGGGATTCGAACCTGCGACGCTAGAAATCGAGACTACTAAGGTACCTTCGTCTTTGCGACGGATACCCCAAGGCTCTCCAAGGTGACGCGATCGTCTGTTTTTTCCTCAAGACCACACCACAGCTGTTTACTCGCCCACAAGGGTGACCTCTCTGCCAGCGTTGTCGAATCCGGCCACCGTCGACCGCCGCGACGCGTCGCGACGCCTCCGGGACTCCGGAACTCCGGGGCTCGGGAAGGGGGCGCCTCGTGGCCCTCTCCACCTGAAGAGAGCGCCCCGCGGGCGGCGCGGCGGCGTCAGCGGTCTGCGCGCATTTGCACGACAATGGGCGCGCGTCCCGCCGCGTCAGGCCGCCCGCCCGCGCCCGCATTCTCATGGAAATATCTGGCGCGCGCGTCCCGCCCGCGGCGCCCGCTGACGCGACATCGAGATCGGGCCCGTTTAAGATTGCGGGGGAGGAAAAGGCGCAGTCGCCGATGCCTCGTGTGCAGTCCCTGGCGCTCCGGGCGTTGCTGCCCTCGCTGTTCGGTTGGAAGCCAAGTTCTTCGACTGGGAGAGGTCGCTCAAAGCATCGACTGATGTCACTCTTCTGACCACGAGGTTCGAGTCCCGACGGCGGCAGGGTTTTCGACACTACCTTTTCAGCTAGGTAGAATTCGTTCGCTTTCTGGAGGAGAAATCTAGCAACCGGCTGCTCTGATCGGTAGTTTTCCGCGGGTTCTCCGAGCAACACCAGGCGCATGCCTAGCAAACGAGCCACGAACCGCGCGCGATAAATCCTTCCCCTTCCTTGACCTATCTTTACCCCTTACACACACACACACACACACACACACACACACACACACTAACATGCCCTGCACTACCACACATGCCGGGGGACCGGCCAAGGGCTTAGAGTTTGTCCTGGCCCCGCTGCTGGGAAATACCTGGTTGAGGAAAACTCCGCTAGTCGACGGTAGGTCTGCGCCGGATCTCGCCATCCAGCGAGGGAAGATCACCGCCACCTCTCGATGAAATGCATGCACTGCACTTACGGGACTAATTACCTCAGTAGTTGACGGATCCAGAAACATTAACAATCAATCATCAAACCACGTTCTTCGTTCTCAAATTCACCGTGTTTTTGTATCAATGTTCATGCTCGTATATTTTTTTCTTGTTGGACTATGAAGCGTACGCCATCTAAATACCTGAGTGTTTGCAAGCTCAACGCTTGTGGTTTGAGTTCGCTGAAAAGCGTAGATGTTTTAATGGTATGGTTGTGCTGTGTTTGCTTTATAAAACCATCACATTCTCATCCATAGTCAATCACCTCTGATGATCGCTCCTATCGAAACATTTACAGTAAAAATCAGTCTGCGATCACCTCCCAGGAAAAGGGAAGTGGAAATATAGCTCAGAGTATTAACTGATGCAGCTGCTGTCTGGAGAATAAATCTATCTGGAGGCGGCCGGCTGCTATGAGAAGTAGATTCTCATGGTTTCTCCTATCAACAGCAGGTGAATGCCGGAGCAGCACCCTAACTAACGGGCCACGGACCATGTGCAAAATCTTCTATCTCTTTCTTGTCCTATCCTAGTAGTATAGTTCACTCTCTCTTACATGCACTTTACTACACATGACGCGAGATCAGTCGCGAGCTTGGAGCTTGTCCCGGCTGGGGCAGTGCCCCGTTGTTGGGAGATACCTGGTGGGGGAAATCCCCCGCACGTCGAAGGGTATATTGTGCTTGATGTTATCATTCAGCGAGGCAAGTCCACCGCCATCTTCCTTGATAAATAAATGGGCTACTCTTACGGGACTAATGACCTTAGCAGTTGTCGCGCCCGGAAATACGAAAAATCAATAACATCAATAATAATAATAATAATAATAATAATAATAATAATAATAATAATAATAATTTCTTTATTAGTGGCGAATCTCACGCCATAGGCCCTGCTCCTCTTCCTAACGACTTAAATATTTTTATACAGCGTTGAAAAATATTGGATGAAGATACAAACTCTATATTATCATGGTATAATTATCAATTATTCTCGTTTGTTGTCCAAAATATACATAAATTGTATTTCCCAT
Organism: Teleogryllus oceanicus; assembly: GCA_964035755.1. NCBI lineage: Eukaryota > Metazoa > Arthropoda > Insecta > Orthoptera > Gryllidae > Teleogryllus > Teleogryllus oceanicus. Next base: position 83,859,146 of record CAXIVR010000004.1, on the reverse strand, counting down.
TCACTCATGCGAATATTATTTACATACGTAATTTCTGTTTTCTAGAAACATACAAATTTATTACTATCCATTTACGATTAAATCTTCAATTTCAGATGATTGAGAAGAGGGATTATTGCCATACAAAATCATTAGCTTTAACTCAGAACTACACTGGCCACAAACTAAGTGCAGATTACAAAGCGACTCTTGTGATGCGGTCTGGAATAATTTGTTCTGTCAATTCAATCATATTACAGTTAATCCTAGATTATATCTCGCTTTAAAGTTTCATTACTAATGTACTATACTTGATGTGGTATATTCTATTCGAGAATTAACGAGCCAGTATGGAAATGTTACATGTTTAAAAATTTTAATTTGAAGGAGAAATATCTGCGACATTTATATTTAATGCTGATATCAAACTATTGATTTTCTTTATTCAAATTGTTTTGCATATCATTCCAAAAACGTTCCACATTTCCGTTGTTTTTTTCATGTGTTTATTACGCAATTCGAAAGCATGTATTTTTTCCAATCATATCCTTAAATTATAACCATTCTCCAAATAAAGTGTTGTCTTAAATACAGTGATACAGTATTAGCCCAAGCGGATGTAATGAGTGATAATTAGGGAATTCTAGTGAGGATGAATCTTCACAGGCTTTAAGTTATTTGTTTGTAACTGCGTATCGTATATAAAAAATGAGTCGGTAACTTGATGCAATTCACCAAAATAAGGATTCGAAATAACAGGGTTTCCATGAATAAACTTTAGTCATCAACTAGAAAACTTTATATAACAGTTACTACGTGTTTTAAATCCGCATTACCCGTTATAATTGAAGCACTTCTTAGCAGACAATAATTAAAACATTTATACAAGAATGCATGATTTATATTAGAAAACACCTCCTTCTCGTGTTCCTGGGTATTAGCAATGAATAATTGCTTTACGAATTCTGCCCTCAGAACAATACATTTCTGAAATTTTCCTGTTTCCTTCGCAGCCTATACTTCACTGGAGATTTATACGTATTTCCAAGATTCAGTTGTTGTAGACTCGAGATATCATTTGTGTTACATATGTATAGCGAGTGTACTGCTATTCTGTTCGACATTCTGTTCGAAGCCGGAAGCAACATAATCAGATATAAATTACAAATTCGCTCTTCTTCTTTCGCATCCGTCATTCATCTTTAGGTCAGAGGTGTGCTAGGCTGGTGCAACCATTGCACTCCACCAGTCCTCCAACGTAAGATACTCTTAATAAGGACCCCTGCGGACGGATATCGGCAGAGAAATATTCAAATCTCACACTTTGCTTATTTTCTCTATTGCACCAGCATAATCTTATCCAATTTTATTTAAAATTCTTAACTTTACATTTACTGCCGGTAGGGATCTCATTTCAATGTTTTTTCTATCGGAGAATCTAAGCAAATTTTTAGTGTTTAAACACATCAACAAATATTGTCTATGTGTAAACAAACATATTCTATCATAGAAACAATATTCCCTGAAATATGCACTAGAGAAATGTTATGTTAATTAAAAAAAACATTTTGTAACCACTAACCAAAAATAAAAATTAAAACGTAGTTACTGAGGAATGGAAGAGTTTTCAATTAGTAAATGTAGATATTTATCAAAATTTTGGTGTCGAAATAATAATATATTTGGTACATTTATGTGTAATTCTCTGTGTTATAATTGCTGTATATTGTAGAGAATATCGTAAGGGATGGAGCAAACAATTATTTTAAAAGAGGTCAATGAACAAAAATGGTTGTGAATCCTGATTTAAAGTAACAAAATGTATAATACCTCCGAACAATTTTACGGTTAGCAAAAGGTTCTGCAAACTCCAAAATGAAAACCCTATGATTCACGTCTATGGCCTATCTATTGTACATGTCTACCATCTAAACTATGACTATGTGTATATGCAGGTTGTTGTATTTTTGTATTGATATCGGAAAAGCGTTCACGAAAACCTGGACGTCTGTACTACGTTGTGTATTCGGTATATGTACGTAAATATTGTATTGATGTTTTCATTCTGTTCTGCTAAAAACTGGTCGTAAATCCTTCAATAATAGTTACTTTCAGTAGCTGTTAGATAAATTTTGCTCAAATAAATTGCATTGTTCTAATTAATTTACCAGTGATTTTCATCATTGTAATTTAAAGTTTATTTTTGTTTTTTTCGTGAAATCCAAGCATAGGATTATCACGGGCGCCTCCCGTATGAGATTTCGCCAGTCCACCGCTAACCAGAGCAGAGAACTAGAGCGGAGGGGCGGTGCGGGGCGGGGCGGGGCGGGGCGGGGCGGGGCGGGGCGGGGCAGCTCGGGTTATGCGGCTGTGGCTACGGCCGAGGCGTATAATTCCGCGATTAAAAGCGCTGCTACTATCTGGATGCGGGCGCGTGGGCGGTCGACCCGCGAGGCCGTGGCGAGCAGTGGAAGAGAAGGGATGAAGAGACGCGTATGCGTTGCAAGCAAGAGGATGCGGAAACACGGACGAGAGTAGAGGCGAGATGAACGTAAACCGAGAGAATGCAGCATTGCTTGGACAGGGAACTGATAGCGGAAACTTTTGTAAGAACGAATCAAAGAAGAAAAATTGTAAACCAAAATGGAACGTAGTATTTGTATTCCTGTGTGAGTTTTGGATTTAGTAACAAAAGTGAAGAAACAACAAGTAACGAGGTTGATAGCGTTACGAAGGGTAGGATCTAGAGAACTGAGCAACACAAAACAAATCAATTCGAAGGTGAGATCATTTACCTACTACTGTAAACAGGGAACTAAGATGAGCATTGATTTGAACTGGTTCCAACTCACAATGGACGCATAAACGGAGTTCAAGAGATACGCGGTGCTGAGGCAAAGGGGTTTATAAGGGTTGTTGTGAAAACAAATTCTGAAGACAATCAGGTTGGCTGAAACTGTGGCTCAGGTTCAAGAGGAGTTGGTGGATCAGGTGTACAGCAGATAGGAGAAAATCAGCAGTGGAGACGGTGAAATGACACGAATCTGAGGAGAAAGCTATGACGAATCAGTGGCCAGACCCATGACGAGAACGCTGCGTTGGTCCAGTGCTGGAGCTGCAGAGATGCGGCCGAGGCCTCGGACTAATGAGCCCGGCCAGCAGATACCGAGTCACCCTCTCCCGCCCCCTTGCAGTCGCAGCTTGATAAGTCAGCGTTTTCGCTTGTAAAAGTTCGCGGCTTGACCGTAAAACCGTTTTACTGGCGCCCCTTTTAACGACCTCACCTCAGTGCTGTGGGCGGCGGAGAGAGCGGTGCCGGGGGTGTAGCAACGCCAACGACAGGTCTGACAGCGGTAGTGGCACTGACGGTGTCGGCAGTTACCCTTGCTTCTCCCAGAGGCAGGACGTGTTTATTGCCTCCACGTCTGCTCCACTCCACCCTCCAAGGGCTGAGGTTTTTGGTTCTTGTTAGAGCCTTTTCCTTATTTTCTGCTCGATCATAATATTTTCATTCCACATCGTTAACAGAATTTTTTATAGCTAGCCTGTAATTCTTTTTCGAAATTTCAGTCCAGAGTCAGGTACAGTTTCCAATCTCACGTTTGAAATTACTGGTAAGATAAAATAAATCAGTTCTAAATGTTAAATACTAAAAATTCGTAAATCTGTAAGTCTTTCTTTTAAATTCAAAAACTTTTTCTGTGTAATGAAATATTAATGTTGTAAATGTTCTTAACAGTGAAATATGTATTTATTTACTTCTCCTTTCTTTATTAACAAAAAAGGAAAAAAAAAAAATTATCATACTTTTCATTTTTTTATTAGAAGACTTGTAAATTTTAATCCATTTTGATGTATATGTAAGATCCCATGAGTATTTTAACTGATTCTAATGTTGTTGTAGTGTAACCCATTTGAGCTAATAGTTAAGGATTATACTGGTATTCGCGTATTTCAGACCTCTATTTAGGCTCATCCTTACACTATGCTTCTGCTTCTCTCTTCCTAAATTCTCGCTTTCAGTGTTCTTGCTTTGTTAATGAAGGTTTAAAAGGTAAAAATTTCAAAGGTATGCATTTATGCAAGATCTTTGATGATGAAATGTCGCATAATATAATTCCAAACATTCGCACGGTTCACTTCCAAAAGAAACTGATTAACTAAAAGAGATAATGTGGAAGGAAACAACAGTACACACATTTCGAAGCCACTTAACATGTTATTAAATAATCTTCTTCTTTCTAGGGTTTTTTTTCTAGCCGACAGCCGGTTACCCTTTACGTCCCGATGGGACGCATATTCGACCATACACTAGACACCAACACACTTGCGGGCTCCTCTGATCTGGATCAGCAGAACGCGAGGCCCTCCGCGACAACACATACATACAAAGACAAGGGACAAACAACCGTACCCAAGGCGGGACTCGAACCCGCGACCCTTCGGGCCTAAGCGCTGAGTCGGTACTCGCTCTTAGCCATCTCGGCCATCCAGGTCGGCTCTTATTAAATAATATTAATACTTATTTCAGCGATTAATGCGTGATAGTGTAGTCTCAATATGGTAAACTATCCCCAGGTTTTGCTGGATGTGTTATGAAATTACCAAGATCGTTAATAGTTCTTCATTGCTCCTTGTAACCACGCCTCGCGGGAGAGATCGATTGCCGATGTGTTGACGCCTTGTAGAATGGTGCAGCAACTCCTGAGAGAACTTTTGCTTCTTCATCAAAATCCCGACGTGTTTTTGACGTTTACCCCGCAGCGAGGTAACGCAGGCGAATAAACCGCGAGCGCGTTCTCTTTGCTGCCTTTGACGTTCTCCAACACGTCTGAAACAAATGCCTGTCGTCGAAGCGATCTCAAAAGTGCTAACGTTTCAGATATCCGAGAAAAGTTGGTGCTTGCAAAATACTGACGTTATCTACGTCTGCTGATCCGATGCGCTCTTTTTTCCGTTGGCTGTAGACATGTTATTTTCGATTTTGAATGAAACTGGCGTAGGTTTTGAATATAAGGTTTGTATATTTATTTGCAGACACCATGAAGTATAGAGTTGTGAAATCAAACTTATTATTATAGGATGAGATTGTTATTTTAAGTAAAAAACATTGTTGACGAAGAAATAATAGTTAATTGTTACACCTTTGGTTTATCTCATCTGGGTACTTCTATGTACCGTGTAATATACTATGTAGCACGGGTGCTCAGAAACAAAATGAATTTTAAAATGATGTAAAACAAAGTTTTCTATTTCATATTCTATGAAATTTAATCTCAAGGGGCTGTATTTCTGCTTGTTAATAAATAATGCAGAATGTTTATCTTTGCACAGTACTGAGACTGTAATGCACAGTACAGCGACTGTTCGTTGAAGTTCAGTTCGAGTATGAAGCTATTTTTCTTTTAAAAAACAACCTTTTACAAAAGCAAAATGTTTTCCGTTAGTTCAAGTAGTAATTAATTATTCCTTTCAAATCACGTTTTCCCGTTGCAAGAGGAGTAGCACTTCAAATCGGCGAATCAGGATTTACAGCCCGTTAGAGCAAATGCTTAACACAACTCGGAAGAGAGTTCTCCTAGAACAGGTTCAGTGTTCACCGCGACTGAACTGTATATTTTATGTTGACGAGTTAATTATTCCACTCTACAGAAGTGTCTTGTCGGGAGCAGAACAACACTTGAATTGAGCAAAACGAGATTCGCTACTTGTTTGAGTGAAATGCTAAGCAGCACACGGCAGAGGCTCGTGAAGGTGAAATTTCACCAACACCAGTCAACGGATGAATTGTGCAGTTTATTTCAGAATTTGTCGGAAATGAGTAATTCCTAAGGAAACAAACTTGTTCATTTCATAAGAGTAACGTGGCTACATCGAAAAACATTATGCTCCGTTGTTTTTAACATGGAATTATTACATTTGTAACTAGTTTGTTTCCTGTTAATAATAAAAGCAACTGAAATATTTTTCTGTCATTAGAACAGGAAAAACAGCGATGGACCAGAAAGTACTAACGACAACAATAATTCGTGCTCACTTTGTTGGCTTGAACTCATCATTCACATGGTGGAGTTAAACTGAAACAAATTATGTATCTTTTCTTAGAAATTGTATCACACTTTAATTTTGGTCAAGAACTTCGATACTGACAGTATCAATGACGATACTCGCCAAACGTGTATGACCAGAATAATGCTCTAACGTCAATTGCCGCAACAATTCAGTTGACGTGACCAACTGTTAATAACTGTGTACAAGTGAAGAATTATCTTTTTTTGTTTTTGATAATTCTCCTACAGAAATAGTTTTTTCCCATGACAGTTTAATGTTTTGAATAAATTTTGTATAAAATGTTTCGAATAAATATATGTATAAGTACGAGTAGAAACTAGTTTTGAGAATCCAAAGGTTTCATTGCAACCTCACATTAAGTTTGCAGTACACTTTACTCCAAACAAAATTTCGTACTTTAGTTTACTCATAAGTAAATTTCTGCGTAAATGAAGAAAATTCCCTGTTTCTTTGATGATACTCAAATTCGGCAGCCTGTATTAATTTTTGTGTTACCTCTATCTCACTAATGAAACATAAAGCGTTTTTTAAAAAACGCAGCCCGATATTTGTAACTTTCGAATTACTGAGCACCAATATCGTAAACGAAAACGCTGTCGAACTCCATGTGATTCACGCTTTCTGACACGGCAATGCCGTACCGTGTACGCAACTGTCAGTAGCAAAGAGAATTACCTCGCGGCGTTTTAAATATGAAAGTCCGAAATACGCCTCAGGGGGCACGGGGCGATCCCAGCACGCTCTGCCGTCCGCCTGCGTAACGACCGTGTGGGACTACGCGTGCGGGCATCGCTCAATCGCCGTGTGAAGTGACCCATATTTCGCGCTCGGAGCGGCTTAGCGATCGCAGTCCGACCGGCTCCCCAGACTCTCTCCGTCGGATGCGCAGGGACTGCCGTGATGGAGTGATTCGCTTGTATTGACACGCTGACGTGTGGAGCTCTTGATCGCGTTCGGAAATATTCACGTCACTCGCGCGAGATCCTCTCGCCGGCTCGTTCTATTATCCACCCGCAAGTTATAGAGCTCGCTGCTCCGCGCTGAATGCGCCGAGGGCCGGATCTCGCTCTGTGCAGATATCGATGAAAGGATCCCAGGACAAGGGCGCAAGATGGTCGCCTTTCACGTCGATGTGCATTGTCCTCCGTGATGGCTGAACGGCGCTCTATATTTTTTTCAAATTTTGTTTTGAATAAATGAGGTACGCGCGAAAGAAGAGGATGGCCAGCATTTGAAAATGGATTGACGGACAAAGATTTTGACGCTGGAATTCTTTCCGGATTTACGCAAAATCTTTATAGTTCCTGGTAGTATTGCTTTGTAATCAAATTCATTATATAAATTATTGCCTTTTCACGAATATTTTAAAATCGATAACTTCAACACTTGGCATGTTTTATATTATGTCTCATGATATGTACGAAAAATTAGGGATTTTGTTTAAGTATTGTAAATATATTTATGTAGCATAAATGTTGTATTTTTCCTTTTTCTCAATTCATAAACCTGAGAACTCGAAAGGTAAAAGAGATATTGAGTAGACGGTGAGATCAATGAGATGTAGTGGACGGGATAACCCTAAAAAGAACTCTTGCGAACCCCATTTTAACCATTTCAAATTTCACTTGAAATACAGAAGTTTGAAATCAAACTCAAAAGATGGAAATTTTCACTCTACAATAGGCGTCTGCTCCTTAATAACTGAAAACAAAGTCGATTACTTGAAATGACAAAAGTCTGAATTCAGCCTGCGAACGTAAAAATTTCCATTCTACAATACACGTCTGTTCTTTCAAAAATAAAACAAAGTTGATGTCTGAAATGACAGAAGTTTAAATCCAGCCTCTAAAGGTGGAAATTTCCACTCTAAGATACGCGTTTGTTCCTTAAAAACCTAAAAACAAGCTTGTTAATATGGACTATTCATACGTGACATTCAATGCACTAAATGCTTATTTCAGAGAAAGAGTTTATTTGCGGAGGCAAAAGTCGAGTACAAAATGTGTACCTCGTTTGTCACAGCGGAGGTGAACTTCTCGCGAGCGCGTCCCGGCATGAAATTTGTACGCGTCCGGCGGGCCGGCTACCTGAGCTCCGCGCTTGCGCCCTGCACGCGTTCCTGCTGGCTCCTCCACCTCGTCTAACTTTCTTATGCTCACTTTAATATTTAACTTCAGGGTGCGTCTACTGCGGAGAGTGATGCTCTCACTGGGGGAGATGTGTTGCAGCTGCCAAGAGAACTCTGCTGCCCGTGGCTCACAAAACCCAAGCGTGATGATGAATACAAATTGCGTTTGTGTGAGCAGAAGTTATGGAGTTTGATTTAATACTGATCACCTTTTTAACTACTTTGTTTGTTCACAAATGAAACGATAAATCCGAAATATATAATTTATGAAGAAAATTTGAAAGGCGTTGGTTGGATTGGCTCTTGTAGCATTGTTAATATTAATGATTTATTAAATTAATTTCCTGCCTTTACAGGCGTTTAACGTATTTTATGTATGTATGAATTCCGGTTTTACGTCTTTGACTCTTTTCGGAACAACTAGACGTCTCACTTGCTGAGCCTGTTTTTCTCTTGGGGCGTCCATCGTTGTATCTACCAGTCTCCCCAGCAATCGCGCCGATGGGACTAGTAATCTCAGTCATGTGCGAGTACATACCATATCGGGACTTTTCAGTTGCTGAGTCCAGTTTATAGAAAGGGAGCCAGGTCATATTTAGATGGTGTTGCAGCCCTTTTGTCGTGCAAAATGGTCTAATTCCGCTCAAACAAGGAACCTGTAAAAATGAATTACGGAAAGGATTGAGGTTCAAGGGAGGCATGTTGTGCTGGGAATACTCAACTTGCCACACAACGTATTAAGATGTACGTGCTTATGCCTAACGCGGGATTTGAGCCCACATCATAGGTATACCGCGTGATAGAACTCATAGTTCTTCCCCACACATTCCGGCCAGGAAATGGATAGAGTCGATAAGTGATATATGGAGTAGTGCAATGGTTGTTGGGTGCCTACAGCATACCACAAAACACAACCGAACATTCACCCACACATTCGGCCAGGAAATGGATAGAGTCGATAAGTGATATATGGAGTAGTGCAATGGTTGTTGGGTGCCACAGCATACCACAAAACACAACGAACATTCATGCCCCAAGGGGGATTGGAATTGCGATTTTAGAAATAGGTTAACGGACGTAATTATGCCTTATCAGTTTGTTATATTTTATTATTTTTGTAAGAAAATGAGTCTTTTTGTTTGTTTTGTTAGATACAAACTTACCTGGATTAACGGACGTAATTATGAAAAATAAAACAAGTTTCATGTTGTCTTATTCACAGAGTCGCATCCTTCATCTTTCAGGCAGACATTACCTACATTTAATGGGAAATCTTTAGCTGCCCGTATATTGAGCATGGATGTAGTATATTTTCCAATCAGCCTCTCATTCTACTCACGCTTTTTAAAAGAGGTAAATGAAACCCATCCTAATTTCCGTCCAGAACAAAGACTGAATATGTTTTCATATTGAATCTGAACTGTCCCGTCCATCACAACCGTAAACATCTACTAATGCCACGCAGAGCAGGAATTACAAACCGTCTCATGCGTCACCGCGGCGTTTCCTTCTCCCGCCGCTGGGATCCGCGTTCCGAACAGCAGCCGGGTGCTGTATTTCAAGCCCGAGGAGGCCTCCGTGAAGGTGCAGTCGAATATGCGCAGGTGGAATCCGAGGACATAGACAGCCGCCTTTGAGGACACCAGGGGGCTGGGGCGGGGGGCGAGGCCGGGGCTGGAGTCGGTGGTGGAGCCGGGGGTGGGGCCGAGGGCGGGGCTGAGGACGGGGGCAGAGCGGGGACGGGGGATGGGGCCGGGGGCAGAGCGGGGGCCGGGGAGGGGGCCGGGGGCAGGGCGGAGGCCGGGGACGGGGGCGGGGCCGCGGGGGGGCTGACGCGGGGGCGGGGCTGGGGGCGAGGCGCGACGGCTCGGGGGTGTTGCCTATCTCGCTCGCGACGCTCCGACGCAGCGTCGGCCCGCTCTAACCGCCTCGTCGGCTCGCCCGGAGGGAGTTTACAGGGCCGGCGCGCCGCGCCCGCGAAGGCCCGCCGCTCCCAAATCTCGCCTTATTTTCCCTCCGCGTCGCAGGTAACCGCCCTCTTTCTTTCCCCGCCCTCCCCTTCCTCCTGAACGCTCATTTATCCCGCCCCGCCCCGCCCCCCTTTGCCCGCGCCACGCCTCCTGGGCCCTCCTGTTTCTGGCAAGAAAAGCGGAGTCTGTGAATTTATGTGACTCATATTTGTTCCATACAGCTTTTCATTTCGGCCTGGCTTTGCTCATTCTACTTTTGTCGCAGCCTTGCATTGTGCGGTAAGGTAACTTTTATTCCGCGGGACCGTATTTATATACGCAGTTGCGGTGCTAGGGTACGGCTCCCAATTACGTAATTGCTACTTCTGTTTTGTATATTGTTTCGTGTGAAAATATTGTTCATTACACGAGTACCTCTACCATTAATAAAGTCTCCGCATTGTTTTTTGGGTTTAAAACTTTTGTTGATTCCATAGAGGGTTTTCATTTTTGTAGTTTTCTAAATTAGTTTTAGAACTTCACTCTCAGCCTCATTATTCACAATGGCGGAATCATCATTACGCGGAGAATAGTTACAGTTGTATTGTTTATATTTGCAGACAATTTTACATTAACATACTGTGTAATTGTATGTGTTTTTATTTTTTACAGTTGCAATTATTACTAAACAGGTAATTTTATAATTAAAGTATAAAATTGAGAAACATTCATAATTAGACTACGAAAACAAAACCCAACATGAGTTTAGTAAGTGGTTTCTCTTAATGCTATTGTGAATATATATCTTTAGAATTAAGAATGTTATCGTGTCAGTCTTCAAATTGTTGTTGAAAAAAACAACGATGTTCTACTACATTTCTGAAAAAAATATTTTGCTTTAATTTATATACGTAATAAAACCATAAGATTACACAATTCTTTAGTAAAACCAGCACCATTAGTTATACTTTTTTGATAGTTTCAGTACAATTTGACGATAATAATATTGAATTTTATTCTCATTAATTGAAATAGATTATCTTTCTTATTTTTATGTTAATGTAGTGATGTTATGTTTATGTAGTGATTCTTTAAAAGGTAAGTATGGAGCGCTTGAGGATGAATGCTTTCCAAAAATCATTTAGTGTTACAGTTGAAGCTGTCCATTCAGCGTTCCCTCGTGTGAAATGAATATCTCTGTGGTACATTTTTAACTTCTAAATGTAAATATTATCTGTATTTCATTTTAACGTGTTCATATTTCTTTCTCTAATAAAGTATTAAAGCCACTCTCCAGAGAAAATCTTTCATCATATCCGTTGTACCACCGGCACACGAATCTCGAAAGTGTACTCAATTCCTCTAAATGCCTTGCTCGACCTGGGACTCCAGTTACGAGCAAATCCCCGCCTGGAGCCGGACCAGTTCAATTAGTGCGCATTATCACGCTTCATCCCACCAAGCCGGAAGCGACGTCATTGGGCTCTGGGCGTCCCAAGAGTCCTCTTCCGGAGGAGCAGGGACCGTTAAAACTGCCCCGCGCCGTCTCTGGTGGTCCAGCGCAGTGGAGCTTGGCGAGTGGGCGAGTTAAAGCAACCCGCCACGTGTGCTTTGTAGCAAAGGGCCACCTGAAGAGTGGGAGGAAGAAAGGAAGAACCGGAGAGGGTTGGCTTAGGTGAGATTAAGAGGGATGAAACGAAAAGAATGAGATGAAAAGCGGTGGCGGCAACAGAACAAGATCGGGCACGTAAAAGTCTTCGTTGGAAGGGGCGGCTGGAAAGAGAAATAAAATAAGGATCAATGTGAGGAAATTAACTCTGGAATGAGTGAAAATCAAGGAAATGTTTATGATGAATGAACGTATGGGAGTAAGACTTAGAAGAAGAATGACGAGTTGGATAAAGCAGAGAGGGAAGTACATTGGCACATTTGGGAGGAATTGGATGTTGGATAGAGGCGAAAGGGAGAAGAGTAGATTAGGGCGGGAGGGGCGAAGTGGGGAAGGAGAGTTCCTGCGCACTGTACTAATGGAGAGCCGTGCGCTCCTCTGCGGAGCCGATAATTTGATTTCACGAGTCGAGGGACAGGAAATGAGGTGTGCGTCGACGTGCGCCTATCCGCCGCCGACAATCTGGGCTGACGCTGGGCGCCCGCATGGGGCAGGGCTGGGCGCCCACAGCCCGCTAGGTCTTCGGGTCCGCAACCCAGCCCCCAGCTCGTTAGCTCGCAGGTAGGCAGCCTCCTCCTCCGAGATTTTATAGATTTCCGTGCGATTCTGCTAACGTAGCAGCCACGCGCATTTATGTAGATTTCCTTTATTTTAAAAAGCGTATAAAGTGAATAACTCCATTATGTTGCATTGAGAAAATAAATTAAATTTGTAAATATTTAATTAAAAAAACGTCATTTCCCGAAATAAATGTTACCTATCTTAAATATTAATATATTTATATTTAGAGTTCGCTGTTTTCACAACAAAATATTAAAGTATAAGAGAGAGTTATATCTAAAAGAGACTATTTCTTTAAAATTGTTTTTTCTCTTAAATATTAATAAATTTATTCAATTTCTAATTTCATATTTGCTTTACTGCAGATTCTTTTGATTTCAAGAAAAAAAAACATTCGATTTTACAATTATTCCATGCGTTATCTGCATTTACAATGTTTTTCTTTCATGTTTCCAACATAGAAAAATAGTATGACAAGAAAATAATTAAAAATAAATGGTTTAAGAAAAGCGGTAAGCATAAGAAATCCACGTTTCTGTCAGGTAAAGAGTGCCAGGTAAAGAGTATTGTTGCACTTAGATACATTGCCCTTGAATAACAAATGCCAAGCGAACTTTTCAATTTTAAATAAGAGAAAAGTTAAATTTACTCAAGACCTTAAATATTATCTTTGTCTTTTTGTGGATTACACCATAGTGCCGCACGTCTGCGATAATGCTTTTGGTAAGAGGATGAAACATTTGGGAGAAAGCAGCAAAGAGATGTAATTTCTTTGATAAATCGTCTTTTTCCTGAAAGCCATTACACATTTACATAACAGAGGAAAGAATTCTGTGATTCATTTTCGTTGACCGTTTTACATGTTTCTGTGAATCTCAATATTTGATGAATACGCATGTGCATTTTTATGTTCTTCTTTACCTTATTTGGGAAGTCTGTTTGCACTAAACTAGTGACAAACAATAGGGATCTTGTTTATATTTCTGAATATTTTGAATGGTATTTATTTTATTATTATTTGAGCATAAAAATGAAACTAAACCATTCATTTTTGTGTAGTACATGGAATTATTGACAAACAGGACACATTTTTACAGAGATGTTGTTTTCTCGATTTTTATTCTCTATTTATAATTGAAATTGAGTTTGCGTTTCATATTCAGATATTCCAATTTATCCGCACCCAAAGACGACACCATTTGATTCTTTCTTTTTTTTTGCAATATATCATGATGAACAAGAATATATAAAACTAGTGGCCAGCAGTAGCAAAAATACTGCTCAAGAACAAATAAAATACTCTCGTTAACCATAAATATAAATCAAATATTTTAACAAAACTGCCTTCACGAATATGGCAATTGCGTAGTTTTGTATGCTCAGACACTCAGTACAACAGTTCTTTACATTCCAAGAATTTATATTAATATAAAAAAGTGCTGTTCCTTAACGCAACACGTGAATAGCAAGTATTGAATGGTGGGCGGCCTGTTCTTGGGAGATTTCCTGTCACATTTCGGAAGCTGATTCGTAAGCATTGATGCATTGAGTATGAGAAGTCAGTCTAAACAGTAAAAATGAAAATGAAAGAATTGCACAGGAAAATAAGCAGAATTACACAACCAAATATTAGCGTTTTGCACTCAAAATCGAAACTGCTTCATTGTTTTGGGACTTTTCCAGAGTTCCTGGGTATCTAACAAAATCAAAGATATCTCTCACATGGCCGGAGACTGCAGTTTTTCTTTCAAATTTTGCGCGCATTGTAAATTAGTACGATAGATGTTTAATTACTGCTCAGAAACAATGTTTTCTTACATGGAATAGTATACACCTTTCTTTTACCCAGCACTGTACCATGCTCGGGCGCAACGAGGATTCGGCGCGGTGTGATTCATGTTAGATACGTCTATGCCGCACCGATGGGTAGTCCCCTCTCTCATGGCGGTTCTTATCACGGCTCATATCTGCGGTTACCTAGAGGCCATGGCACCCAGCCGGCCTTCGTTTTCATAGCTTGGAGAAGGCAGGGATTTAGCCCTAGAGTACCGACCGCCACAGCCCGCGGTAACCCCACGGGTATTTTCGATACTAGCTTTTCAGCTAGGTCGAATTCAGTCGCTGTCTGGAGGAGAATTTTAGCCGTCGGCTGCTCTGATCGTTAGTTATCCGTGGTTTCTCCGATCATCAGCAGGCGAATGATGGAGTAGTACCCTATCAAACGGACCACGGACAGCGCGCAATCTCTCCTTCCTCTTGTCCTATCCTCACCCTTTACGTACACTAACATGCACGACACTACCACGTATACTGGGAGACTATCGTGAGCTTAGAGCTTGTCCCGGCTGGGGGGTGCCCCGCTGGCGGGAGATATCTATTGGGAGAAAACCCCGTTACCGACTTCGGCGCCGGATCTCGCCATCCAGCAGGAAAAGATCACCGCCATCTCCCGAGGAAACATATACACTACACATATGGGACTAATGATCTCCGTAGTTGACTCCTCGAAATCGAATCACTTACAACCAACCAACTTACACACCTTTTCATTCTTTATTCATAATAGCTAGTACAATTGACTGTTATATTAGGTAGAAAATGTCCCGTGTCACACGAAATGTTATGTCGATTTTTCTAAACTGGGAAGGATAGGTGGAAGCGTTTGCCCGGTCCCGAACGAGCAGAGTTATTCACGCAGACTGCTTAGCAAGGGTCACGTGCTTTGAGCGCCCATCTCCCAGAACCGGCCTTTTGCGCACCCGTCTGTCTCGGCGCTGTCCTACGCTTCTCCCCCTCCCTCTGGCAACGCCCGGCTGCCCCTTCACCTTCCGCGCTCCGCTGCTCACCTGGCGCCGGAACCGCCCCTCCGGTCCATCCCACTTGACCCGATCACGCACCCCGACGACGCGCCTCGGCCCCAATCGCTCCACTGCGCTCCACCTCGCAACCGGCCTGCAGCTCGGGGCTCACGTGTCACCGGCGGCTCATTACTTATTCCAATCTGCTCTCACGTGCGCGCGCCCGCTGTGCAGGTACTCGACTTGTGTGTATTGGTAATAGGCCTCTCTGTATTCCCTGGCTTAGAATACCTTCGATGTTTTAATGGAAACTTAAATCAAATTTATTAGGCCATCCATAAGAAAGAAAAGCTTGCGAAATGCTAGTGAAATTTCATTTGTATGCAAGAGATGAGAACAAGTTAAGATGAAACAAACTTTCTGCAGCATAACGCTCACGTATGTATGTACAACACCTTCTACAGTTTTTGAACGGTTGAAGTTATTGCAATGTAGTTTTCACAGAAGTGCACGAGGGAATAGGGTTAATTAATATATGTATTCATTTTTATTTTATCATTTATATTTTTCGAGAAATTGAGGTAACTTTGTTTTTTTTCAAATGGAACTTGTTTAACGGATATTGTATCGCCCGGAGCACGTGCTAGTCGAGAGAGCGCTGCGCGACCTTAGTTGGTGGACTGTTATATTGAAATTATACGTTAAACAAAAAATCCTAATTACTCAAAAAATGCTTATCTAACTTGTGACAATACATATATCACTGAATTAGTCTTTTGGCGCTTGTCATGTTGGACTAAAAAATATGTATCGTTCCATTGAAAAAATAGTTACGTCAAAAACTCTTAAAATACAAGTGATTAAATCGAAACGAATACATGCATCTTTAGCCCCATTGTCATGCACTTTCGTGAAAACTGCATTGCAATAACTTCAACCGTTCAAAAATTAAAGAAGTGGTAAAATTACGTGGCTCACATGAAATGTGTGCGCGTGTGTGTGTAAATGATGGGATGTGAACATTTACGAACATCAGGATGCTTGCTGTGGCTTATCTTGTAACAGTTCTAAGTCCTTCATATCAATACACACATGTTTCTGGACTTCTCTCTGCCGCTGACCCAGGACCGACTCTGAGCGGATGGTCCTTGGGTTCTAATCCCGACGGCTGCGGTTTTTCGTTAGTATTTACTCGGCACCCGAACCGACAGACCACAAACCGCGTGCAATTTTTCTTTTCTCTTCCTTTCCCTTTACAGGTGAACTCATTTACACGGACTACACAGCCACACATGTCGGAAGACAATCTGACTTACCTGTACCAAACTGAAATCACGAGTCATGATGACCGAAAAAAAGTCACTGAATATTTTAATATTCGACGCTAATTAGGAATTACACAACTTCCGCAGTTGCTAATATGTAAGGCTTTCATGAAAACTCGCATAAATACATTTCGCAAGGCGAAAACATTCACCATCCATTTCCCCTTTATTCATTTTACGTCAAGGTAAAACAGTTAAAACTGCGTACGACGTGCTGTGGGGAGTAGTGAAATTTGTGCACATTTTCAAAATTCTGTGATCCCTACACTAAGTCATATACTACTTGAATTTTGAATGAAAAATTACCGCCCCCATGTAATAAAATCTATTTTCAAGGATTAATAAGCAGTACATTTTGAGCTCTTATCCATGATGTCCTTCGTCAAGGAATAATACTTCCTGCCGCCATAACATGGAAACGATAATTTGAATAACTGTATTTCTTACTGAATTCTAGAAGACGTGCACAGATAATGAAGTTACATTTATGTCCAGAAGCAAAACAAGGGGCCATCTCAGCAGAGCAAATGGCTCAATGGATCAGGGATACTGGACGAAAAAACTGATCTGGGTCATTGACCCAGAAGCTGTGATACAATACTTGTTACATATTGTTTAGAATTATACAGTCCAATGGTAAATAATACATTAAATATCACTGTTAAAATTAATGCTACTTTCCTTGTGAGGCTCAGTATAGTCTCTAATTGTATAGAAACAGTTATGCAGCAGAAACGATTTCACTTTGGATTTAAACTTTTCTATCGAATTTAATCGTTTAATGTCATCTGGCAAAGTGTTGTAAAATAATGTAAATGTAGTGTATGTGAATTATTTCTAATGAGTTGTTGATACTATCACTTGAAGAAAATGAGCAATTTATTGTTTACAAGCCTTACTGCGCTTGGAAACAATAAAGCGGTTAGAAATTATTAGCATTTTCGTCGCCGATTTTGCGGCAAAGGAAATTTTTTGCTGCAATATTCGTAGATGAGGCAACTTACCTCTTCCGACTATTATTATCAAAGGATCCTTCAAAAATTGTTCACAAAATACTCCCTTGACTCTCAAAAAGAAGCTAAAATCATCGGGAAAGACTATAATGACCGTTAGGGGCTACTACGGAAAAATGAATAGATACCAACATGGGAAAGGAAACTAGAGGTTTAGTAAGTGGAACACCTGGGCCTCGCAAAGCAGGGACCGAAAAGGTATTGAATACCGGTAAAAATACCGGTATAATACCGGTATTTTTCCATACCTTTTTCAAATACCTTTATTCATTTATACCGGTAAAATACCTCTATGTGACGTCTATACCGGTATGGACGTCCATAAAGGTTATACCGGTATTATACCGGTATTTTCAATGAAGAAATGTAGCTTACCATCCATACATGTTGACAGAATAGGTTGCTTTAGTTCATAATATCTCAAAAAATGTTTATTAATCAAATAATTTCATAATTGATATTTATTGTTCAAATTATTATTTGGATATACAACATTACAATATATACCATATTAAACAACTGTATTAAATTCTATTCTTATTATTGTAAATGTTTTGTGTTCGGCGTTCACGTTTTGCATACGTTGTATGTATTGAAAACCTTCCATAATTTAAACTTCGGAAAAGTTGAAATATGAAATAAGAATTGATTCCATTGAAGAGAACCTTATCTTAGTGTCCTTCATCGAGTTATCTCCCATCTGACCTGAGAGATGACCTAAGCCTGTCTTTGTATTTCGCACATGGAGAGGCTGTCAACGTATGCGCCGTGCCGTAGGCGTAGGACCGTTTCTTCCCTCCCCGACCCCTCCTTCCGCGAACTGAGGAAGCGTTGACACCTTGAGATAATCACGAACGCTGAGGCTTTCAGGCCCAGTTTTGTTATTGTTAAAAAATGATTTCCTTTTACTTCATTTCACAATTAAATCTTAATTATACATTAATAAATAGGGCTAAAATAAACAGTTATTTTCCTAGTTTATATTTAGGGTTTAATATATTTTGATATTAACTGCAAATATTGAGAAAATTTGTAATAAAAGTAAATTATTATGTTATTATTACTATTATTATTATTATTATTATTATTATTATTATTATTATTGGCTATTAACATTGCATGTGGGCAAGGGTTCCCTTCTATGGGGTAGCTTACATTGTAAAATGCATCTGGAGGAGCCCACTTCGAGAAGAGTGTTTCTTCCTTAATAATAAGAAATATATATTAACATTATTAATTAATATAAAAGAGTTTATTAATTTTAACATTTTTACATTTTAATTAAAATTAACAATTAATTCAAATAAATGTATAAATTAACAAACAAAATAATAAATTAATTTACACAAATTTAATGCAAACATTTAAAATTTCATTAGTATTAATATTTTTAAAAAATTATTACAATTAATTAATATTATATAGTACTATTAATATTTTTCTTAATGAAATTTCTTAAATAATACATTGGTGTAAAATAAACATGTTTCAATCATTAATTTTGAATTAAACATAACGCTTCGGTTTCCTCGCGTAAGAATAGTTAATATGTCTATTAGCGTTCAATATCAATTTTAATATTGTTTTAGTTATAATTACGGTGGCGAATAAGGAAACTGGGCCAACTGAAAAAAATATTTTTGGGAATGTTAGTGATACGATCAAATTTAAGCAAATAATCGTATTTAGTGATAAACACAGTCGTGCAAGACGGAAGTTTGGCACGCGTGGGAAGACTCATTTTTGGATAAGAAGACACGTTTCTCCATTTTTTATCGCTACTTGACAGGACAAGATTTATACAGAGAAATTCGATAAATTTTCAACACTGTATCACGTGTCGCCAAGCTCTGCGCCTGGACGTGAGGTCCAAGGTCAGCGAACGAGCTCGTGTTGATGTCTGCGAAAGACCGTTGGCTGGTCCCTCCGTCTGACGACAGAACTTGACTTCCCAGTCAACGGCAGAACTCGACCTAGCTAGAATATGTGTCGAAAATCCGCCACCCTGGGACTCGAACCCTAGAACCTCCCGGTCAGAAACTCTGCCGTGTAAATAGTTGTTTCCTCTGAGCCATCTCAACGGAAAAAATCACAATGAATTTCCCCCAAATACCTGTATGATTCTACTGAAATACCGGATTTTCTTATGAAAAACCTTGGGACTCGAACCCTAGAACCTCCCGGTATAGACGTCGGATAAAGGTAAAATACCTCTAAAAATACCGGTATTTGACGTCTTATACCGGTATTTTTAAAGGTATTTTGAATAAAGGTATAATAGAGGTAAAGGTATTTCATACCGGTATAAATACCTTTACCGCTATTATTTCGGTATTCGGTCCCTGTCGCAAAGGGATCTCGACCAAGACCAGAGGATGTGGAGCCGGTCGAGAGGCAGGACGCGCTCCGCGGCGACAGATACAGATCTCCCGCCACCGCACCCATCGATCTGTTTATCTCCATTGCATATTAGCGCTCGCGCAGGCCGGTACGCAGGCGGCCGGGGGATTAATCACGCCCCACTTGGGTGGGGGCTGGGGTGGAGGTGCATGGGGGACTAAGCAAGGTAACGAGGCTCGGAACATGGATGGCCTGCAAGATGGTCGGCAATATGGACACGTAGTACGAGGCGAAAACGAAGCGTACGTTAATGAGGTGGCGAGATGCTTAATGAATAGAACATCATAAATACACGGAGGGGAAATTCAGGAACAGTTAACTTGAGTCCAAGCATGGAGGCATTAAATGGTATCATCTCTTATACAGAAATATAAACATTTATTAAAACAGCTCTGTCAATCGTCAAGACAAAATACTTATTAAAGCCTATAGAAAAGGTTGGAAACTCTTTATCAGACCATGAAAGAGAAAATATATTCACATAGCAACGGAATTTCAATTGGACCCGAGGGTGTGTCCTTTAATATTTGTAGGCTAATTTATAAGTCACTGCAGCAATTTTGTTTTGTTTTTTCGAAAAATAACAATTCGAAAATATATGATTTGAGGTAGAACGTACAAGTACAACGTACTTGAAACCGCAACCATCAGATAATGTGTGAACAATTAGCGTTCTAAGCACATACTCTGAGAGCGACAGTGTTCGAAAATACAGACTAAGAAGCTAGAGCATGTACGGTACGTTAAAATTGCAGATTTGTGTAATTAACGTATTTGTTATGAGGCAAACGAAAAGTCAATTTTTAATTAATTCTTTC
The DNA here is from genome assembly GCA_964035755.1 of Teleogryllus oceanicus. NCBI lineage: Eukaryota > Metazoa > Arthropoda > Insecta > Orthoptera > Gryllidae > Teleogryllus > Teleogryllus oceanicus. The sequence goes on along the minus strand of CAXIVR010000004.1, from coordinate 83,838,434 downwards.
TATTTCAGTCATTTTGCCAGATGCGAATAGTACTTTTAAGAGCTGTTTTTATGTCCCTTTTTTCAGTTTCATATAAGTATAGATAGAACAGTTTCTATTGGTTCATGTCAGAGCAATTTGCAACCCATTGGAGCACAGACTGATCAATGTCTTGATATTTTCAACATTCTGATCTATTGTGTCACGGAGCGTAGTCATGCAAAAATATGTACGGATTTGTTCCAAAATATTACCCATTTATGTCAGGAAACCGTTTGTTCTTTAAGACCTCTAAATATCGGTCGTGCCATTAACTGTGTATACACTTCCAGTACCATAACTGATATTACATTTCAAACCATTACTTTTGTCATGTGCTTTTCAAGACACATTGTAATACGTTAAATCCAGGAAAAATATTTATTCCAATCATTTAGCCATCTGTGTATGCAATACATTTTTCGTTTTGGTCCATTTGTGAGAAGAAAGTTGCCATGACTTACGAATCAACCACATATTTGAGCAGAAGGCGATGATTTGTTTAGGAAGTTGACAACTTGGGCTTGTATGCATAAATTTAAGCGTAATTCAACATTATTATATTGATATTTTACATATTTTTTTCACGTTTTGAAAACTGAATTTTGTGTATTTATCTGTATTTGTATTAGCATTATTTTTCGTGTTTTGAATGCATTACCTCATGTATGTGTGCAGAAGGAAATTGCTCAAATTGATTTAATGTGGAAAATATGTTTGTAATATATGACAGATACATGTTTGCTGCCGGAAACATACATGTGGAACTTAAGCGCCAATCACCTGACCCCTGATCGAGCAAAAGAGAGTACCGTAGGTAGTCAGCACATATGAATGTTTTATTTTGTAATTAACTATATAAATACTTCAGAAATAATTATCATTATGAACGTGATACCTTTTTTGAGTAAACAATTCATTTAAAAACGTACAAATGTAATTTTTCTTAAATTATAAAAATAAATGTTAACTAATTCTACGCACCATTCAATCGTCACTAACATGCAACTCAAAAAATAATTGTCTTTATAATTGAATCAAATTTGTCGCTGTCTCGAACCAAGTCCAAAGGCAAGCCAATAGTTTTGGGGAATTTCAATTTTTTCACTAAATTCCTTTGATGCATATTCGATTATTCATTTTTCCGTCTTTCACATTCGCAAATATGCATGAACAGTGTGATATCTACACTGTGTTATCTACAAACATCTACGCGCGAAGAGTTGCAGATTTTATGTAAATTAGTCAACAATTTTATTTCCTGATACAGATGCGAACATTTTATCTAAAAAATTTCATCAAATAATAAAGTTTCCTAGGGGCGTAACTAGCCCTTCTGGGGATAAGTTCAAAAACTAAATTGGGTTTCCCCTCAAAAATGTTGTCCAACTAAAAAACGGCGTGCTGGAAACTAGCTTACTTGTTTATTGCTGATATGTTCTTTTTCATCATTGCCTTCTTCTACCAATCGCTGGTTGTGACACAAACCTTCCAATTATAAACGAGGGAATTCATTCAAATGAGCTTACACGCCTATGTGTTTTTACTTTGCTTCGTTATATTTAAATACATATACCTGCAATAATCATAGGGAAATATTTTTGGGTTTTTGATACACAATAATTTTTTTAAGTAAATTAAAAAACTCAATAAAACTCCCCAAATAAATTTGCCCTCTAAACCGCCAAAAACATAAATTTAAGGGGAACACTGGACCGCGGCAGTTGCAACAGTTTGTCGCTGCGGAAGGTGCGTCAAGCTGGAACAGCCAAGTCAGCACACCGACACGAAACATGTCAAATCATTTATTGCTAATTAATTGCCAATTAATTGCCACATTTTTGAATTAATTGCCACGTATTTTCGTGGAGAGGGTGTGCTGGCTTGACGTCAAGCCAGCACAACATCAGTTAAATTCTAGCCAGAGCTCAACGGAAACCATCCAATCATTTATTGTAATTAATTGCCAATTAATTGCCACAATTTGGAATTAATTCGCACGTATTTTCAGTCTCAAATAATCAAAGTAACTGTCAAGGGGTATGACGCAACCCGCAACATAGTTCATGCTACCTTGACGTCAAGCCAGCAGTTAAATTCGAGCCAGAGCTCAACGGAAACCATATAATTATTTATTAATAATTAATTGCCAATTAATTGCCACAATTTGGAATTAATTCGCACGAATTTTCAGTCTAAAATAATCAAAGTCAATGTCAGGAGGCATGACCAACCGCAACATAATAAGAAAATTGTAATATAGAAAAAACAAACGAGCACAATCACATAAAATTAGTGAGACAGTTTCAAGGCATATCGGACAATTGTTTTACTCTATGCATGATTTAATTACCTCTCCCTTTTATGAGATAATAACTGCGTAGTTATGCTACCACCTACGGCATTCAAATAGATAATGCAAGAGTACCAACGAGTACGATATATCTCAAATCTATTAAATAATTAAACATTCAATACTAGTTTACTATACTAAAGATAAATTAATAAATGTTGCCGTGTATTATATAAACATTGCTGAAAATGCGTCAGATTTATCGAACCTAGCAGCGTATTCAAATTCAAAAATACAGAGAACCAGCGAGCACAATCACATCAAATTAGGAACATAGTAAATAGATGTTTAGAAGTATTTTTCTACTGAATACACGATTTAATTGCTCTTGTCATTTATTAACTAATAATTTTTTAAAACTTCGTTGTTATTAAACTTAATCGACTTTCGAACAGGAATTGCGACAGTACCAACGAGCACTAATATCTAACATCTATTTAATAATTAAATCCACGTTCAATAATAGTATATTACACTGAAGATAAATTGATAAATGTTGCCGTGAATTATAGAGACATTATTTAAACTGCATCAGAGTTAACGAACTAAGCCAGATATTAAAATTCAAAATACAGAGAACCAGTGAGCACAATCACATAATTTTAGGAACATAGTTAGTGGATGTTTAGAACTATCTTTTTTTATATACACGATTTAATTGCTCTTGTCATTTATTAAATATACATTTTTTAAAACTTCGTTGTTATGAAACCTCATCGACAATAAAATAGGAAATATAAGAGTACCTACGAGCACTAATATGTAAAATCAATTTAAAATTTGAATGCACGTTCAATACTAGCATTATACACTAAAGATAAATTGATAAATGTTGCCGTGAAATATAGAAACATTTTGAAACTGCATGGAAGTTATCTAACCTAGCAAGATATTCAAATTCGAAAATACAGGGAACCAGCGAGCACAATCACATAAAAACAGGAACATAGTTAATAGATATTTAGAATTAATTTTTACTCTATACACGATTTAATTGCTCCTGTCAATTAATTAATAATAATTTTTAAATCTTCGTTGTTATAACCATTCGAACACATTCGAACAAGGTATGCGAGAGTTCGAACGAGGACGAATATCTAAAACCTATTTCATATTTAAATACACATACTATACATGATTTAATTGCTCTCGTCATTTATTAAATAATAATTTTTTAAAACTTCGTTGTTATGAAAATTCGAAGATATTCTAACAGGAAATGCGAGAGTACCAACGTGCACTAATATGTAAATCTATTTAAAATTTCAATGCACGTTCAATACTAGCGTATTACACTAAAGATAAATTGATAAATGTGTCCGTGAATTATAGAAACATTTGAAACGGCATGGAAGTTATCAAAGCCAGATATTCAAATTCGAAAATACAGAGAATCAGGAGCACAATCACTAAAAATAGGAGCATAGTTAATAGATATTTAGAACTAATTTTTACTCTATACACGATTTAATTGCTCTGTCATTTAATTAATAATATTTTTAAAATTTCGTGTTTATAATCACTCGAACACATTCGAACAAGATATGCGAGAGTTCCAACGAGCACGAATATCTAAAACCTATTTAATAATTGAATACACATTCAATACTAGTTTATTAAACTTAAGATAAATTGATAAATAATGCCGGGAAATATATAAACACTATTGAAATTGCATCAGAGTTATTGAACTGAGCGGATATTGAAATTCGAAATACAGAGAACTACAGACAATCACATAAAATTATAAACATAGTTAAGAGATGTTTAGGACTAATTTTCATACTATACACGATTTAATTGCTCTTGTCTTTTATTACATAATAATTTTTTATTACATCGTTGTTATAAAACCTTGTTGACTTTCCAACTGAAATTGCGATAGTACCAACGAGCACCAATATCTTAAATTTATTTCATACTTGAATGCACATTTATTAGTACATAATTACAGTCAAGATAAATTGATAAATGTAACCGTGAATTATATGAACATTATTGAAACTGCATGGTAGTTGTCGAACATGTACATATTCAAATTCGAAATACAGAGAATTACGAGCACAATCACATAAAATTAGTAACATAGTTAACGGATGTTTATAATTATTTTTACTTATACATGATTTAATTGCTTCGTCATTTTTAAATATTAATTTTAAAACTTCGTTGTAATGAAATCTCGAAGATATTCTAACAGGAAATGCGAGAGTACCAACGTGCACTAATATGTAAATCTATTTAAAATTTCAATGCACGTTCAATACTAGCATATTACACTAAAGATAAATTGATAAATGTGTCCGTGAATTATAGAAACATTTTGAAACGGCATGGAAGTTATCTAACCAAGCCAGATATTCAAATTCGGAAATACAGAGAACTAGCGAGCACAATCACATAAAAATAGGAACATAGTTAATAGATATCTAGAACTAATTTTTTACTCTATACACGATTTAATTGCTCCTGTAATTTAATTAATAATATTTTTTTAAAATTTCGTTGTTATAACCTTTCGAACACATTCCAACAAGATATGGGAGAGTTCCACCGAGCACGAATATCTAAAACCTATTTAATAATTGAATACACAATCAATACTAGTTGATTACACTTAAGATAAATTGATAAATATTGCCGTGAATTATATAAACATTATTGAAACTGCATCAGAATTGGAACTCGGTGGAACTCTCGCATACCTTGTTCGAATGTGTTCGAGTGTTTATAAACACGAAATTTTAAAAAAAAATATTATTAATTAAATGCCAAGAGCAATTAAATCGTGTATAAAATAAAAAAATAGTTCTAACCATCCCTTAACTATGTTTGTAATTTTATGTGATTGTGCTCGTTGGTTCTCTGTTTTTTCGAATTTAATATCTGGCTTGGTTCGACAACTGCCATGCAGATTCAATAATGTTCATATATTTCACGGCAAAATTTGTCAATTTATATTAAGTGTAATAAAGTACTAATCAATGTGCATTCAATTATTAAATAAATTTAAGGCATTAAAGCTCGTTGGTACTATCGGAATTGCAGTTGGGAACTCAACAAGATTTTATAACAACGATGTTTTAAAAAATTATTATTTAATAAACGACAAGAGCAATTAAATCGTGTATAGAAGAATAAATTAGTGCAATATGTTGAATAACTATGCTTCTAATTTTATGTGATTTTGCTCGTTGGTTCTCTGTATTTTCGAATTTGAATATCCGGCTCAGTTCCATAACTCTGATGCAGTTTCAATAATGTTTATATAATTCACGGCAACATTTATCAATTTATATTTAGTGTAATATGCTAGTATTGAACGTGCATTGAAATTTTAAATAGATTTACATATTAGTGCACGTTGGTACTCTCCAATTTCCTGTTAGAATATCTTCGAAGTTTCATTACAACGAAGTTTTACAAAATTATTATTTAAAAATGACGAGAGCAATTAAATCATGTATAGAGTAAAAAAGTAATTATCAACATCCGTTAACTATGTTACTAATTTTATGTGATTGTGCTCGTTGGTTCTCTGTATTTTCGAATTTGAATATGTGGCTTGGTTCGACAACTGCCATGCAGTTTCAATAATGTTTCTATATTTCACGGCAACATTTATCAATTTATCTTTAGTGTAATATGCTAGTATTGAACGTGCATTGAAATTTTAAATAGATTTACATATTAGTGCACGTTGGTACTCTCGCATTTCCAGTTGGAAAGTCAACAAGAATTTATAACGACAAAGTTTTAATAAATTATTATGTAATAAACGACAAGAGCAATTAAATAGTGTATAGAATAAAAAATTAGTTCTAAACATCCGTTAATGATGTTTGTAATTTTATGTGATTGTGCTCGTTGGTTCTCTGTATTTTCGAATTTCAATATCTGGCTTTGTTCGATAACTCCATGCAGTTTCAAAATGTTTATATAATTCAGGCAACATTTATCAATTTAACTTTCGTGTATAATGCTAGTATTGAACGTGCATTCAAATTTTAAATTGATTTTACATATTAGTGCTCGTAGGTACTCTTATATTTCCTATTTTATTGTCGATGAGGTTTCATAACAACGAAGTTTTAAAAAATGTATATTTAATAAATGACAAGAGCAATTAAATCGTGTATATAAAAAAAGATAGTTCTAAACATCCACTAACTATGTTCCTAAAATTATGTGATTGTGCTCACTGGTTCTCTGTATTTTTGAATTTTAATATCTGGCTTAGTTCGTTAACTCTGATGCAGTTTAAATAATGTCTCTATAATTCACGGCAACATTTATCAATTTATCTTCAGTGTAATATACTATTATTGAACGTGGATTTAATTATTAAATAGATGTTAGATATTAGTGCTCGTTGGTACTGTCGCAATTCCTGTTCGAAAGTCGATTAAGTTTAATAACAACGAAGTTTTAAAAAATTATTAGTTAATAAATGACAAGAGCAATTAAATCGTGTATTCAGTAAACTTCAAACATTTACTATGTTCCTAATTTGATGTGATTGTGCTCGCTGGTTCTCTGTATTTTTGAATTTGAATACGCTGCTAGGTTCGATAAATCTGACGCATTTTCAGCAATGTTTATATAATACACGGCAACATTTATTAATTTATCTTTAGTATAGTAAACTAGTATTGAATGTGTATTTAATTATTTAATAGATTTGAGATATATCGTACTCGTTGGTACTCTTGCATTATCTATTTGAATGCCGTAGGTGGTAGCATAACTACGCAGTTATTATCTCATAAAAGGGAGAGGTAATTAAATCATGCATAGAGTAAAACAATTGTCCGATATGCCTTGAAACTGTCTCACTAATTTTATGTGATTGTGCTCGTTTGTTTTTTCTATATTACAATTTTCTTATTATGTTGCGGGTTGGGTCATGCCTCCTGACATTGACTTTGATTATTTGAGACTGAAAATACGTGCGAATTAATTCCAAATTGTGGCAATTAATTGGCAATTAATTAGCAATAAATGATTGGATGGTTTCCGTTGAGCTCTGGCTAGAATTTAACTGATGTGTGTGCTGGCTTGACGTCAAGCCAGCACACACCCCTTTTTCTCCACGAAAATACGTGGCAATTAATTCAAAAATGTGGCAATTAATTGGCAATTAATTCAATAAAGATTTGACAGTTTCGTGTCGGTGTGCTGACTTGGCTGTTCCAGCTTGACGCACCTCGCTGCGGAGGCGCTGGAGGTTACCAACGCGGGTGCGTGAAAGGCTGCGCTCCTGAAGGCATGTTTATCGACTGAATCCTTCGCGCGTCACCGCTGAGTTCCTTACGGGAGCCATGCCTCTCCTTCGTGGGCGTCTGAAGATAACTTGGACCCATTCGGTCTCTCTCGCGCTATTCATCGTTTCGGATGACTTGCGATAGAAAATCATTGAGGTTATAAGTAAATTCAGCAAACAAATTCCATCTTTATATTGGGCGCACTTGCGGATGTCTTATTACAGGGGATATTGAAAAAAGTCTTATTACATTGGGAGCATATCTTATTATAGGGATGATCCTTAACTGTGTAAAATATCTTTCTGATCAATCTTTCTTTGCTTTCGTTCAAAAATATTTATTGGCTCTGAAAAAATATCTATGAAAAAGGAGTTTAGTAATTACTGCGTAAGCCTTGCAATTTTAATAACGACATGCTGATTCCTCTCGTAAAACAACCTGTAACAACTATTGTACTACAGCTTCCGGGTCAATGACCCCCATCTCGATCAGGTTTTTCGTCCCTTTTCCCTGATCCATTGAGCAAATGCTGAGATGGCCCCTTGTTTTGCTTCTGGACATAAATGTAACTTCATTTTCTGTGCACGACTTCTAGAATTCAGTGGGAAATACAATTATTCAAATTATCGTTTCCATGTTGTCGCGGCAGGAAGTAATAAGAGCCCAAAATTTATTGCTTATTTATCCTTGAAAATAGATTTTATTACATGGGAGTTTTTTTGTTTTTTTCTTTCTCCCATTCAAAATTCAAAATTTATTGCTTATTTATCCTTGAAAATAGATTTTATTACATGGGAGTTTCTGTTGTTTTTTTTCTCCCTTTCAAAAAATTCAAAATTTAATATGACTTAGTGTAGGGATCACAGAATTTTGAAAATGTGCACACAATTCACTTTTCCCCATAGCACGTCATACGCAGTTTTTAACTGTTTTTGACGTAAAATAAGTAAATAAATAAAGATTCCGGGCTGACAAGTGTCCAAAATAATGTAATTGGTATTTAACTTAATTTAAAATGAAGTGAAACTTACCTTAATAATCACATACGTATCCGGCAAAAATTGGCTGTTCATTGAGGTGGCCTTTTTTAAAAATTTTTGCAATTCTAAATGATTTTTTCTTTGAAGTTGATATGTATGTTAATTAATAACTTTTAAACTTTTTAGATGACATGTTACAATATTACTCTTTTCAAAAATTACTGTTTAAAATAAAGAATGAATAAATTCTTGCTGGCAGTTTCACTTTAATCTTAAAAAAGATTCATTTCTTTTGACGCTTTGTCTCTCATTGTATAGACAGTTACCTAGCACAAAATATTTTACTTGGTACTTAATTTTTTGTAAACGTTTTATTTGTTTATTGCCATCTGGTAATGACTTGTAAAGTATATGGACTGTATGTGGTTTTCTTGTGGTGAGATATTGATTGGAATTTAACCGATGAAGTGTACATTAGCCAATACGATTGGCCAGGGTAATTGAAGTAAAGTAGTACGTTATGGTGTCGAGGAACAGCATTTTGTTGTGACTAAGAGGAAATCTCTCTGCTGGTGGAAAGTTTCTATTGCTAATGAGCGACACGGTGTATAGATTCAATTTCCAGTGTGTCAGTTGTAAATACCCGAAATCACCTAACGTAAACTAAGCTCTCTGAATGCCTCATACAATACTCAGTTACCTCAGTAGACTTCTTTTGTAATGTTAACTATTAGAAATTTTCTAAATTATGCAGATTTCGCCCAAAATGGGACAATCACCACTTTTTTACATTCGATAAGATTTAAAGAAACTAGTGGAACTACAACAGCGCGTACTTTCTCGCATCAGTACGGTCCAAAGTACCGCAATTTCTGTTCGTATTAACACAACCAGAAAAGCCACAATGAGAAGACATTAACTGCCGTGTTGCGTCGATTATTACCATTGTTGAATTGCAACATGAAAACTCTTGAAACGTTTTAGAAAAATGCGTGAAATTGCAAGCTGCAATTTCGAAAATTTACAGAAATTTAGCGTGAACTTAGTTCCGAGATTCCTGAAAGCTCCCCATTGTTCGCCGGTCACCATTCGTCGTTAATTCAAGATCAATCTCCGTGATGCTCATTAAATTTAATTTTTCGTCAACTATGTGTCTTAACAAAAAGTCCTTAATTCCAAATATTTAAATAAAAATGGGTTGAATTTAACTTACGCATTTATGCTGTTATTTTTATGTCTTATGTTTTAAGACTATCGTAGAATTATTAATACATACCAGTCTATTGTATTCATGGGATAATTATTGAAATATTTGTTGAATTTTAATTATTGAAATAACTTGTTCATATACACAAAATAACATAATTAATTAACAGGCAATTAACATAACTAATATTCAATAAACGTTTGTTTTAACTGTTTCTAAATGAGTGTAATGTTAGTATTAGTAAAATGAAGCGGATCTCTGAATTGTTGCCGGAAGGCTAAAACCGACATGGTACTTGTTCCATTGTCTTGGAAAGTTTCAACATCGCTTGTGTAATCTCTCAGTATACGGTATCTAATTAGCTCTGTTTAACCATTGTTAACGAATATAGTGTCCTTAAAATAATGACGGATTGAATCAAAATTTCATTTTTAAAAATTGCATCATTTTAGTTTTTTTATTGCCAAGCTAATGGATGAATTCAATGATAATGATGATATTGTCACGGAAATCTACTGTTTGTAAAAGGATTTTTATAGTCCAGGAACACCATTTATTGTTTTACATTAAAAACATAACTTATTGCATAAGAGAACTTTTGAAGATTACAACTTCACTTATTCCATTTTAAGAATGAATGAATGAATATTTTTCTCCAGTCGGTGCTCTTCAAACGGGTTCCTTGTAGCACAGCTGAAACCAGCAACCACATTCGCAACGTTTTGGCTCACCCTTCTCAAGTATCATCCACCTTATGGTCGTGGCGTCTTCGTGACATACGCATCCAACTACACGAGAATCGAAAGCTGAAGGAATCATGGTTGGACACTCTCTCGATGATCCTGCTCGCGACACTCGGCGGGTATCCCATGGGTCCTGAATGCCGGAAAAAGATTTTATTCAAACATTTTTATTAAAATATTATTATTGCATGTTTTGTTACAGTTATTGTAATACAAAATTACACGTGTAACGCAACAATTTAAGGTTTTATTAGAAAATATTCTTCCTGCGTTTCACACATGGCCATATATTTGAGTTGTCTGAACGTGGCAGCTGAGGGTATTGTCTTCAAGAAAGAATATGGCACGTCTTTTCGCGTCTTTCCTGGTCTTGCCGCTAGAGTCGCTCGATCTGCAACACTGCTTGGTAAGGTCGCGATCATGCGACAGGTCCGAGAAAGACGCAAAAAGTCGTCCGAGAAAGACGCAAAAAATCAAGATAATATTCTCAAGTGTCACGTTACGAAAACTCAAGTATAGTGGCGCACGAGTATGCAAAACTTTTCGAACGCGGTTTCTCTTTTGATTCTTAAGTGTGTATTAAAAATCTTTCGACAGCTTTGATGCAATGTATATCGGTATTTTGCACTATATATTAATAAATGAATAATTTATTTTAGTTCCATTGAATTGAACCTAAAAAGTTACGGAAGTAAGCTGTTTCATTTATAAAACAATGTAAGCTTTTACGGCTTCAATGACTTCAAGTGAACGTGGTCTAACAACCCTATACTTGGGCTTTTTTAATGTGGCGGCTGAGGGTAGTATCTCCACGATGGAATTCGGCACAACTTTGTGAATCATTCTCAGTCCTGCCGCAAGATGTTGCAAGACCGCATCAAGCAGTGCTGAAGATCAAGCGACTCTAGTAGCAGAAATAGGGATGTGTTGATCGTAAACGAACGAGTTCAATTGAATTATTCACGAAAAGGAATAGTACGATACGGAACGACCATTCAATAAACTATAGTTCATCTGTCACCGGTCATCGTTCGTAGTTTGCCGGTCGTTCGTTCACCTGCCATCGTTCGTAGTTCGCCAGTCACCGTTCGTAGTTCACGGTCATTGTTCCTCGTTCACCGGTCACCTTTCGGGTTCGGTCATCTAGTTCAGGAATCTCATCGTTCTCTTAGGTCATCATTCGTCGTTCATCTAGTTCAAAGAATACTGATCGCTCCCGTAGTTGCCGTCACCGCTCCTTTTTCCTTAGTTCAACTTAAGTAAAATGGCCATGTTTCACAATAATTTTATTTTTATTTTTGTGCGATTCATCAATTCAGACGGTAATAAAATAATATTTAAATAAAATGAAGATAAACGTTTTTTATTATATGCGAAATGTCATTCAGGGGTATTGCACATATGAAAATGAAACGCGTGTTTATTATACATGTAATGCTTTTTATAAACCCCCTACAAAAGGATGTTCCTTTTAGAGTAAGCAAAGCGTGCTAAGAGTTCAATTTTTAGCACTAGCGCTAAAAGTGAGATAATATCATTACAATCCGATAAAACTGAGAACTTAACAATGAAAACAAAATATATTCTTCTGATCGCATGAGCTACTACCGACCTTCAAACAACATGTTTGAATTAAACATAATTAAATTCAACAAGGCTGACTAAAATAATAGTGTATGCCACACGTGGTAAAAGTGATTTTATATTGTTCGTTAGATTGCGTTATTCGGCTTATCGGCATCGTGTTGCAACATGTCATACACGCAATATAAAATGCAAGATTTACCACTCGTATCATAAATAATGAATTCTACAATTGTATAATAAAGGCAGGTTCTGCGCTTTATTAACGGCCTGTCAAGTGGACCATTTTTTTACATCTATTAAAAAAGACGGTTGCCGCGACAACTGTCTTGATACCATGAATAAAAGTACTTCATGGAAACAACGAAGTATCCCTTTAGTAACCCTCTATAACCTACCGCTTTTCCCCGAGATATCAAATACCATATTGCAATATAAAATTACGAACTTTTCCATAGATTTTATAATGTAATTTTTATACAATTGTAGAAAAATGATATTTCGTGAGCACAGTGTTTTTTTTTTCATGGTCTCGGTTTTTTTGGCCTCGACAAAAATTTCAATTTCAACGTTGAAACAACGCCTATGTCCAATGTTGCCAGATCGCATCTGGAAAAATTCACCATAGGGGAGATACAAATTTGCCCCGGTTCCGCCAAATAACTTAATGGGGAAGAAAGATGAGCGGTGAATAAAGTTGACTCCGACACGGGCTGATAATTTGAAAATAACTGATCGCTCACAAGAAGTTTAAAACTAAATACTCTTGTGCACAAAGCCTACCTATTATGTCTAGTCTTACGCTTAAATCTTGAACAATTTCTAGAAAAAGGAGAAAAATGCATGATTGTAAAAAAGGAAAGACTTTGACATATTTTCATAACAGTTGTATATTTTTACAGGATGTTCAAAACTAAAACACTTATGCATAGGTTTCAGAAACGGTCATTCAACAATTTGTTGGAAAATGTGAGTATTATTGCCATTTAAATAACACAGCATACCTTCAAAATTCTCCAAGAAAAAATGGATTCCGCCCAATGAGGAATCCATGCATGGAAAATGCATTTTCTACCCGCAATCGACGCTTCTTTTTCGTCCAATTGGCGGTATTCCGCCCAATATGGCATCCCTGTTTACGTCGACAAAATAAATGAATTATCTCGTTCTTTTGAACTAGTTCACTAAATAGAACGATCGTATAAAGAACCGTTCACATAAAAGAGCTACTTTGCCCATTCCTAGGCAGGGCTGACAATGATTCAAAAAGTCGTGCCGAATTCCATCTTGGCAGATCCTCAGCCGTCACGTTAGAAAAATGAAAGTATAAAAACAGTTTATTATATTAAGTAATTTGTTTAGCAATAACGGATTATTGTTTCTTAAGTGGCCAAATGATAATTGTCGTGCTCTTGCACATTCAAAGAAACGGTACATCTAAAAATAACTATTTCACCTATCAAGCTACAATTTTACAAACGTTCTTTGAGCATGTAGAACTTGGTTTACTTAATTTCAACAATATCCATTTCCAGATGGTCAAGCAGGTACTTTCCAAAACTGATTTGGAAACATTTTTTATATCTCCAAAACAATGTTCAGTTTAAAGTTGAAAAAAGCACTTTCACTCAAAAATTGTAAACGATAATTCAAAACAGACATGTTTTGATTGTGTAAAGACATTTCTTAAAGAACATTTTATTTCCTTTTATAACTCATTAACTGACAAATTAATTTCATGCGCATAGCGCTCGCTCATTGTTGTCGCGTTCGTGCGCGCAGTCATTGTTGGAGCCCTCTGGGAGCATGTTTTCACAACTTTTAATGCTAATCAATTGTTATGATCCTAAATTTGATGATTTTCTCCCCCATACGTCACATTCAGTTTTTGACTAATAAATAAATAAACCTCAATTGCTCTTTAATCTTTTGTATTTATTTATTTTACGTCAAAAACAGAATGTGTGTGTCGTGCATGGGAAGAAGTGAATTTTTTCACGTTTTCAGAATTCTGTGATTCCTACCCTAAACCATACACTAATTGAGTTCGAATACAGAAAAAAGGACGTTTTTGCAAGGATTGTTAACAGTAGCTTTCGCTCTGATGTAATAAAAGATATTTTCAAGGGCAAATCAGCAATAAATTTAGGCTCTTAATGTCTTTCTTCTCATCATGTCCTTCGTTAAGTAATAATATTTCCTGCCGCGACATTGAGAAAGATAATTTGAATAACTTTATTTCCACCTGATTCGTATGCGAATGTAATAAAACAAAACCAAAATCAAAAACTTTTGGACCATGAGTTACAGAAATGATGTCTTAGTCATTACGTTGTCATCCGCCATCTTTAAATGGCATTTCAAGATATGCCCGACTACAACGCTTGGTGGCACCCAGCACTTTTACATAATGCTTAAAATATCATAATTAACAATCAAAAGACAAAAGCGTCCTAAATGTTTTGTATACTTGTGCGCCTCTGCGGCCTACTTCAATTCACCAAAGTGATAATAGTTTCGTTGCTTGTTTGCAAGGATTTTTAACCGTTTTCTTGAAATAATTTTTACTTTTTGTGTTATAAATTTTTCTTTCTGTAAAAGGCACTGAAAGCACAGTACATTTTATACCACTCTTTACGAAAATAAATAAACCTCATTAATTTTGGAGCCCGAGATCAAAATGTATTAAATTAACTCTTACAATTTATTTGCATTTAGAGACTTTTTATTCTATTTTCAAGTTTCGGAACGTTCACCGAAGATTTGGATATTCAAACAATATTTGGGTAAGTTAACTAAAATAATGGTAAAAAAGTAATGATTACATCAGTAAGTGTGAAATCCACTAGCACCATTACTTCATAACGCTGTTTTTGGTTTAGAACAATTTGATCTTTTTCTCCTGACAATTTTCGATCGCTATCTTCAGTAGTGTAAATGCGATTGTACATTATTCTTGTTTTACTAATAAATTGTAATACTACACTGTTGTAAACCATGTAACTTATTGTTGTTACAAAAGAAAAGGTAACAAAAACTGAACAACGTTTCAAATATTTATTGGTAATATAGATCTACTTACGTCATCGCCCTCCATTTGAGCCATCAGTTCTCTTAATGCCACACCTGTATTTATTTCTAGAGGTCCAAGCATCTCTGAAAATAAAACCACAACCGAAATCTCAAATATTAAGTTATAAATATTTACAGAAGACACAGTACAAGATATGAATCGTGATTATAGTTACCATTCTTTTTACTCTTAAACATGGCTGAAGAAGTAAAGAATGGTCGTTTCAACGACGTCAACAACGATTTTACAATGGTTGACATTTCGAAATGTGTTATATAATGCGCTTTCCAAGCGATTAAAAAATGGTGAATTTCAACACGCACAATGTGGAAAAACTCACGATTGCTTTCACAAGCTCTATATGTCAAAGAATAAATATAAATTTCTTTGTTTCTTGTCCAAAGAGTAAATTTTGAGCTGGGATTAAAATGTTCAATACTCAGGTTTCTCTTTATCAAGCACCCTAGTATACTAAGACCCGTTTTCACGGTAGCATATGTCACGGCTTTTCCCGTGTTTCTCAGTCGTGCCACTAGGTGTCGCATGATCGCGACTTTTTATCAAGCTCTGCTTGATTTTTCTCGTGGCGTTTTGTGATAGCAGAGACACTTCGCGGTAGAATTTGTAACCGTAACAGTCTGCTAGCGTTCACGATAGGAGCGACTTCGCCAGCTCCAAGCAAGGAACGGAGCACGGGCACGGAGAGTATATACTCTCTGAGCACGGGGTGGAGCCGTGGTCCATGTCGGGCGGAATCTGGCGGGCTGGGCGGAAGTAAAATGGGACTTGCTGTAGACTTCACGTGACTGGCGTGGCCTGTACCTATGCCTTTTCTCAAAATAGAAGTTGCGAGTAATGTTAATAACTACTTGCTTCGGAGTAAACGTATTTCACAATTTTAACAGTAACGTCATAGTCCTCATAGCATTAGCATACGAATGTGAATCGAACAATGTTTGTTGTTAGGTTAGGTTGGCGTGAAACTAGCTTGTGTGTTACTAACTGTGTTTTGTTTCTAGCGTCTACGATTGTGTGAATTTTCATTTCAAATTGTGTTCAATGTCACTTATCTTCGAAATAAAAATATTTTATTACATTGTTTTCAGACCAAATTAATATAATTTTTACCTGCGGATCGAATTCCTTGCGAAATATTTTAAAAATCGAATTAAAATGTAAAGATGGTGAAAATCTATCTGCATTGGCTATATTCTAGATGTAATTGTTAATTTTGTTGTAAAACTTGCCAGATAGTGTTTTATATGTAAGCATTATACTTGTTCAATAATTCCCATTCCATAATATTTGCTGCTTCATACCTCAAACTAATTTATGATTTACTGTCAAAAATGTACAACATTTACTTGAACTCAATTCTCATGAATTATTTGATACTTCACAACATTCAAATAATTAAATTTCTTAACTGAAGTGTGTTAGTAATATACAGCAGAGTGCAGCTGAATTAAAATATTCTTATGTTGGTGTTATTATAAAGAATATTTGGAAAGCTGTGTTTTTATAAGATTCATGCATTTCTTGGAATAAGGAACTGAGAATCTAGGACATTAAGACCTCAATTATTGAATTTGTATCAATGTCATGATTACAAGCTCAGGAATGAAGATTGAAAATTAATGTTAACAATTTTATTTATCAAGAAACAGGCATTTATCCCTAATTTGAAAAAAATTCAGTTTTATGTACGTTGAATAATAAATGATCGTCATGCTCTTATTTTATGTGTGAAAGAATCGATAAGGGCACTATCTTATAGGCAATCTGTCGAAGAACAATCTGTCTTATATGGGCACATTTTTCCTATCTACTCATATTGTATCCTTCCACTACTGTTTATTCAAATATAACAATGTAATAGGCTATGTAAATATATAATTCCTCAGTATCAAATCAGTAACACTTTTGGTGTGAATTTTTTTAACAATTATCTTCAGAAATGTTCTAGTTTTAATATGATGCTTAAGTTTTCTATATTGAATGAGAAGTAGAATCTGGATTTTGAGTAAGTGTATATTTTCTGTTTATTGTGACTCAGAAAATGATAAAGTTTCTTTATAATAATGATCACTTACAACTTTTCTGCATAGTTTCATTTTGCATATTTCAATGTTTATGCAAAATTTTAAAAATAAATAAAAATAATTTTTAAAATTAAAATTATATATTATGATGTGTAAAATGTTGAAGTAATAGAGTAAAAAAAAAAAAGAATTCTCTGAGTTAAAATGTAAAAGCTTTTAAATTTGGGGGACAGTAGTTTTAGTTTCCACAAACGAAGGAACATGGACTATTAATACTGTGCACTTGTGAAGGGCACTTCATTAAATTGAAACTACAAAAATATCTGACCACGAAAATACTTCATTTTGTGGAAGATCTTTAGATAATTTATGCCTTCCCTCGCGAATTTTAAACAACTAAACTTCAGATGCAAAAAACAAATAAATAAATTATGAGGTAACTAAAGACACTCACTGAGACTTATTTAGCATCTAAGTGAATATCTTGTTGTTAAAAGTACCCGAATAAGAAAATTCCATAAATTCCGTGAATACTTAATATCCATCAGCCTGTGGTTGGTCTGATTAAGTTGTTCTAATCTGAGACAACTGGGTACCTTAACATTGGGTTTTGTTTTTGAATTTCACTCAATTTCACTTTAGTCCTGGTCATTGTCGAGGAATGTGTTCCATGATAGGACAGGTGTTATTTTTCTCTTTCAAGAAGACCTATTTCAAAGTTTAGCACTGAAGTATTCTCAAAATATAATATCTTAAATGTGCAATTTTTTAGACGATAGTTATTTTTTTTAGTTGAATAGAATCTTATTTTAGTTTTGAATAGAAGTTGCATGATGATGCATGTTGTTGTTGCATGAAACTGAAACTGGCGCGCCTGCTTCGGTGTCAAGTGATTAAAAGTCATGGAACTAGATGTCAACGTGAAAATGCGCAACAATGATACAGTCGAGAATTATTTCAGGGAACACAATAGTGCAATTTGAAGAAATGTATTTTCAGTTCCGTTTGCAAAAGTTTTCAATTCCATAGATATTCCACAATGGTGGGGGAGGGTGCAGGAAGAAGAAGGCTCTGCCAATATGGTAGGTCCAAAGCGGCGCTGCAAACGGTTGATGTGAACATCGCGAGCCACAAGTAGGATCAACTTATACATTTGACAGACCGTTATTAGTTATCAGAGACGTTAGAATATCTTTTACGTATACTTTCCCTAGCCATGTTCCATGCAACGTTCACAATGATGCCGTCGACTGCTGTATCTAGTACCTATCCCAACTTTCTTTCACTTGTCAATTTTACATTTCATCGTGAATATATTCGTAATGTATTCCAGAGTGGGTGTCGAATAACTAGTGTGTCGTCCGTATCAGAAGCTAGTTGGTCGTCAACATCAACCTTGTCGTTGGATTTATTAATTGTATTTTTAATAAAGTATAAAATATCTTTTCCATTTATTTGGATGACTGTCATCTAAAAACGTCTAGAGGAAAATAATGAATAAAAATGTCTAATCCGAAATAATGTGTAAATGTAATAGTTGAGCTAGTGAAAACGCCAAAAAGTGGCAAAATATTATAGCAGTGAACTTAAACCTCTAATAAACGCATCTTCACAATAAAACATGAAAGTTTGAAGCGATTGCAAGGTACGGGCAAAGGTGATGGCAGAATTGGAAGTCGAACATGTGCTGTTCCGAGTCGGACCAAAGTTTCTTAACGGGCTGTGCTGGCGCTAGGCAAGGACTTTTGGGGACTCGAGGATCAAGAAAATTGGCGCATATTGTACTAAAACATTGTGAGATTCACTCTTTGGTGAGATGTTCCCCTAGATCTGACTTACATTTTCATGAACGAGAAACAAATTTACGATTTTTCATTACCAGCTATACTTCGATTTACATACAATGTCAAGGTCAAATTACTCTGTGTTGCTACACACTCGTGAGACTAGCACGTGGTAAGCCCATAGCTGCGCCCACCAACCCCATTCAGAAGGACGTTCAGGAACGTTCAACACTGTAGTGACGTTGAAGTTCCCTTTTGGAGATTGCCATCCCTCCCCCATTTTCGTCCTTGATCTTGAGGTGCCATTATAAATAAATCGAAGTATAACGATAGCAACTGTGATTAGTATGGTAGTATTGACAATCTTTATTGTCGGACAATGATAATGTTTCTTGAATTTTATACCTCTATTTCATATTAATGATCTCGATTAAGCTTTCCGATCTCGATGACGTTAACAGATGACCTCGATCTCGTTTTTCGTCCAGTTTCCCTTGATCTATTGAACAAATGCTGAAATCGACGCTTTTTTTCCTCTAGCAATAAATGTAGCCTCACACGTTTAGTCGAACTATCTCTTTTCTAAAAACTAGAAATGCCTACCACAATTGAATCGTTTATGTCAGATACCCGTCCAACGCCAAGTTTGTCATGTCGAGAAAATTGAAAAAAAGTGTCCCAGTTTTCCTATTTTAAAATATTCTTTAATATTAAAGCAGTTAATACATGAATATTTTTCAAGTAAATATGGAATAAGCGATGTATATATCCTCATGGAAAAATATTACACCGCTAAAGAGCATTTTAAATTTTGGCGTTTGGCGGGTTTCTGAAACAAACGATTCAATTATTGTGGTGCCGTAGAGAACTGATTTATTAGCTACATTATAAAATTAAACCTGTAATACATTTTTGCGCTGCGGTAATGTTCGAATCGCGTCGTGTTGAGAAGTCATTTCTACTTGTGTTTAGCCCGACTTAGAGCAGTAGGAAACTCTTACTCATGCTCAAAAGGTTTTACAGTGCTACATAATTCTCAACTACAAAGCCCCTTTAGGGGGCACCCCGCCCCAGATGTCCCCTCAGCGCATCAACATCATTATTCTTCAACGAGTCAACCGTCAACAGTAGGGCTCAGGCAATAAGATCAGATTCGAAGAAACGGAGTCTCAGCATCCTTCAGGTACACGACACCAAACGCAAGGCTAATTCTCGCCCTCGGGAACATTTCCATACTCGAGCACGAGACGTATGAATATCACGAATAAAATCTCAAACTCTCGACTGTTTCCAAAGACACTATGAATTAAAAAACATCCCCTCTATTTATTCGTGAATTAACAAGCTATAAGGTGACTGTTTTTTTACAGTGAAAATGAGGAAGAAAAAATTTAAGACGTACAACGTAAATAAATTAAACATTTTATTAATTAAAACAAGGATACACTAATTATTATTTCATTCCATTTATTATTTAATTAAACGAGTGTTTTTACCTTGAATGAATAGTTTTGTCAATGTACATTTTCTAACAATATATTGGAAATTTTGAAGAAAGAAATATTCTTCACATTGGATTTTACGGTAAGTGCTGCAGCTAAAGCATCAACATTCAATCGTGATTTCTCACTAGATTAACATATTAACACTAGATTAACACATTAGTTTTAAAATATCAAAAAGGAGGACAGGTAAGAGGTTACCCTCTTAGGTACTTCTGTATGCTCTGTCTTTAAGTTATTTTGATCCCTTATGCTTCTGATCATATTCCTGTGTTTCTCTCTTAATCCATTTACAACATGCCAAAAGTCTTTATTGTTATTGTGGAACTGTTACTCCAATTCCGTTACAAACATTTCCCATGACTCCGCCTTTGCTTTCTTCACTTCTAGTTTTGCTCCATTTCTACTTTCCCAATCTAAGTACTTTTCCCAATCTTCTTGCGTTCTTGAAACTATATACGCGGCGTATGCACCAAGAGTCTCACTAGAATCAAATCACGCCTGCCAATGACCGATTCAGACCACCATAACTACCTTAGAAACTTAATTAAACTCACACCTCCGCCCCTCAATCCTCCACACACCTGACATTTCCCATCACCCTACTGCGCTGAACTTAAAGTTCATATAAATGAGGTACCCGGTGGGGATTCCTTCTCACGGATGTAAGGGGTTATGCTACGTTGTTTTTCCCCTGTTCTGATAGAATGAAACAAAAAATAATCATGTAGTTCTTTTAGCTATGCAAACAAGTTTCGTTTCGTTTCGTTCAACAACTCGTGAGCAAACATTTCTAGTTTTCAAACAATGCCAACCATGCTTTGTTTGTTCGATTATTCGTGATTCAATTATTGTAGTAAAAGGGTGGATAGGGTTCTGGAGCTCAAGAAAACGTGCGCATATTATACCTCTCCATCCTCCATAAATTAGTTTTACTATTGATTAACGAAAATAAATTAAATGATCTTCACTATTACGCAAGTCGCATATTCCATACAAAAGAAGCGGTTTATTAGGAATCAAATATTTTATCAAATATTACCTGCTGAAAATAAATTAGAATTCTCGAATAGATTCAATAACAACATCAAACTCACATGTAGGCTACATAGTTTTGAGTAAACTATATCTTGTAGATTTTTACTGATGATATTTAGAAATGTGTTTCAATAACACGTTCTGTGGTAGGTGTTTACTTGGCATGGATAATTCTCAGTGTGCACGATTTCATGAGTATTAAGGAATTGATCGCGTGAGCAATACGAAGTAAACAACTTGTTATTGTCCTCATACCATTTTACTCCCAACTACAGCACCCCTTCAAAAATGATGATTATCGTTTCGCAAAGCTTTTTCCCCCTTGGCCTATCGAAAAACATTCTTGTTCATTTTAATTTTTGTTACTTCAGTTGAAACTGCTAGTAAGGGGCGCTATAGAAAAAATCTGTTTCGATTTTCAAAGCAGAATATATACAAGCCAAAAATGCGTAGTGTTCCATTTAACGATCTGTGGATTCTGCAGGTAATATTTTCCGTCACATTTTCTATTTTGAAACGAGTTTAGTTGATATTTCAATGCAATTATAATGAACTAATTATTCAATTCAACTTCAAACTTAATGATCTATTTATGAATCGCTTAAGAAGATAATGTGTGTTAAACTTCAGTCACGATTGAATTCGTGTAAATTGTTAAACGTTTCATTTCTATCATTTATTTCAGACAAATTGGAGAAAGATTTCTCTAGATCTTCTTGATGCATTGCAGAAGACATGAAACAAATGAAGTTACAACTAGTGAATCACTGTTGGAATTTCAATTTGTAAAATTACTTATGCATTATTTTTTCGATAATTATTATCAGACATTGTTCTCGCATTTTTCTCTGCTTGAGATTTATGACGCGTGCTGAAACACATTTAGAACGAAGTTTCAAGTTATTGGTTTGTCCCAGTTCCTTTACATCTGCATCACCGTGTCAAAATCATGAGACTTATTACTCGTAGTACACCATGGTATATTTTATGAGAAACCACTATTTCAGACACATTTTATCTGCATTTTAACTGCTGCAACGTGCGCAGGAAACTTCACACCCGTATCGAGTCACAATAAAAAGCTTATAATAATTGTTAGACATATGTACTATAATATAAAATTAACGATGAAAAATTGCATTCTCATATTTAACATGTTCATCTTGGTAGGAGGTACAATTTCACTGAGTAAGCAATACAACACGTTTTCCACTAATTACGAATGCGAAACCCCTGATAATGTTAATCTGCTAATGAAATTACGCGACCACCTTCGTGAAGTCACGCGCGTCCTGCAAGTGGTAAGACTGGAAACGCGAAACCACTCCAACTCTGTGGACTTCGACCATCTCATCAAGCTCCTATTGGCTGACACGACCATCAGCCTTTTTCCCCTCCGCATCCAACGCAGCGACGAAGCTTCGAGAAAGGCGAGGAACACGTCGGTACTATTCCTGCCTAAACCTTCGTCTCCGCCACACTTGCCGTCGTCCTCAACGGTTCTCCATGTCCCAAAGTTTTTGCAGGAGGAAGAGGCCCTCAGTGTCCTCTTCGTTGCTGACAACTGCGACATTATCTCCGCCCACATTCACCTTCTGCATTCGCAAGGTGTGGTACTCGACCCGCTGTCTTTCCACGTTCTTCTTTTTTTGTGGAACGGAGACAGTTGCGAGGCACTCCGCACTTTGTGGAAGAGATTCGGGATCTACAAATCACTGGCGATCGCTGTGTCGTCGAAATCATGCGTGGTCGAAAGAGTTATTGTGTACAACCCGTTTGTGCGGGATGGCAAGGTGTGGCCTGGTGCATTCTCCTTGGTGAATGTCAGTGATTTTTCTCAAATGTTTCTTGATCTGGAAAATAGGATAAAAAATCTGAATGGGTATCCGGTTCAAGTAGCTTTGAAAAACCACGGACTGACAGTGTTTCGTAAATCTCTGAAACCTTTGAACCGAGAGGGAGAAGTTCTTAGTAGGGATATGCAGATTATTAATACGTTTGAAAAAACCATGAACTTTCAACGGGTAGGCGAAAGTAAGTGTAAAGATGAAATTTGGAAGAAACCTAAATCAACTTGTCGAAGAATAGTGGAAAATGTATTTTTTGGGTGTGCCGAAATAGGGATGCTAGCGTGCTCAACGGACTCCCATGATTTAACGTCGTTTACAATGTCGGTGATAGACTTTTTGGATTACATAATTGTTGTACCAAAAGCACCTGTGCATCCAAAATGGACTACAGTATTTAGGTGCTTCCAATGGCCTGTTTGGTTGATGTTGGCAATTACATATATGTTCTGTTCTTACACATTTCACTTTATAAACAAACACGCGATGATCCCAGAATCGGGTGCAAACAGTTTTTATTACATATTTAATACATTTCTCGGTTCAAGTTGGACAAAATTCGGTTGGGAATTCCATTCCCATCAAAAAATTCTAATTGTGTTAATATTACTCTGCATTGCAGTCGTTTTGATCAATTCATTTCAAGGGGTCATGTTCACCCTGGTAATGCATCCAGCACGTACACGTCAGATAGAAACATATGAAGACCTAGCAAATTCGAAGATTCCAATTTACGCAGTGTCAGACGGTAAAATGACTGTTTTCAGCATCTTTGGGTATGATTTGTGGGACACATTAAGAAAACAACTGGTTAGAAAGGGAAGTGAGAGAGACCTACCAGATATTATTGAACTTACAGCTACAAAAAAGAAGTCTGCATTCGTGTATCTAGGGCCAGATCTTCTTCAGAAATCGTTTATGTTTCCTCATTGGTTCGAAGAGTTACGTGTTATTACACCTGCAGCAAAAATTAATTATCTTTCGTACGCCGTTCGCAAGGGATCTCCGTTGCGCAAACCTATGAATACGATTATTTCGCGACTCGTCGAATCTGGTCTCAGAGACTGGTGGTACGTCAGCAGTGTCAGGGATATTGTAAAACTTGAGATGCTGGAATTTAAGAACAGTTCTGATATTCCCCGCGATACTGATGCAAAATATACAGATGTTATAGAAATGCCTGCAATGATTTTCACTATAGGAATTATACTGAGTAGTATTGTGTTTTGTGTAGAAATGCTGGAAAAAATCAAGCATTGTGTGAAAATTAAGAGAAAACCTAAGAAATTACATTTGTTACGGATGTTTTGAGCACTTTAATTTGTATAAATGTAAACTAAGTAGATGTGTTGTTGTGTAGCTTATCTCGTAACGTATGTAATAGTTGTTTTTCACGGAAATAGCTACCCTACCGTCTCTCCCATTGCCAAATATCTCTATTTTAATTTGTGAGCACATAATCTACATTCATAACGTGCATTAAAATCATGTCATAAGAAAAGTTGAATTTTAATGGAACAAGAATCACTGTGTGATTTGTCATTCTCATTACATTCCTGTCATTTGTCCATTTAATGTGATTAATATTTTTCTCTTATTCTACGCTCTTTCGCCGATTATATATATGCAACGCCGATTATATGCAACTTCTTGCAAAAATTACTTCCTACACAATCTGATCAGAAATGTTTAGTGGTCAGTCCATACATTAGAACGCAAATTTCAAAACTCCTCCCCTGTCCCTACCAAATGCATCCCTCTGAAATGGATAACTTGGTGAGATCCCTTCAGTTGTGAAGTAAAGTGTGTCAAGAGGTAGACCAAGAGATTTTACCAAGAGCAGCCAGCCTGCGAGTCGAACTTGCGAATCATCTTTGTAAACCAAGAGCAACCAACGGATTCAGTCTCTGGTAGCACGACTGCTTCTATCTAGTGTCAGGACTGCTGGTCTCTGGTGGCAGGATTGCTTGTCTCTGGCGTCGCCCTGGTGTCAAGATTGCTCATATCTGTATGCAAGACTGCTTGCCTGTGGAGGCAACGCTGCTTATCTGTGATGGCAAGACCGTTGCTGGAATGGCAAAAGACATTTCCTCTTGTGGCAAGACACCTCGTCAGTGATGGTAAATTTGCTTGCTCGTGGTGGCATGTCTGTTTGTCTGTGATGGCAAGAGCGCTTGTCTCTACTGGCAATCTTCCTCTGTGGCGACAAGTGTGTTTCTATATTCTCACGGCTAATCTGTTGACAGTGTTCCGAAGATTTAATAGAATTTCGAGTTTTCTTCCAAAACGACAAATCCACTTTCGAGGGAGAATTTTGGTAACAATGCTAAGAATGAAAAATGTCACAGCAGGTGATTGGAGAAACGAAAATGTTATAAGTAGGGACAATGAACTATTTACACGAGAGGAATTTTTTATCAAATATTGTGAACCATCATTCAAAAATTTAGTCATATCATTATCATAAAGGTCTAAAAATGTTCATTTATAGAGATTTCAACTAGAATTGTTTGCAGAAACATATGCTTTTCGAGGAATGTTTTTGTAGCTTATTGAGTGATCATTTCAACTTCCGTTATTCAATCGCTTAACATCAATTAAAGATATATTTTGCACTGTATCGTTCAAAAAATATTCGTATTAAAAGATCAAGTAATTATGAATTTGTGATTATTACTAATAACCTAAGTCATTGCGTAAGAATTATTTACTCACTGACTCTCATAAGAGTACATAAATTTCGTTTACAAGATGTTACCAATAATTGGAATTACAGAACCCGTGGTGTGACATAATCCATCTCAAAGTCCCATACAATACCTTTCAAAGCTATTTCCAAAATTGGCAGCTTTCGCCCACAAACTTCCGGCATGTTATGAGCCATGCTGCCGGTTTCCGATGGGGTTGAATGGTGGAGACTCGTCCATCATCCACGGTGAAGGGTTCATCGACATTTATTATTCCTTTTTTCGAGTGCACTGAATCAACGCCGATTCCACAACAATTAGTTCTGCATTGATTGACGATTATGCAACAGCCTACCAAGCATCGCTTATTGGAAGGATTATTTTTTCGAAACAATGCCTGAGTTATTGGACTCTGGCGAAAATTAAATTTCATTCTCATTCGTTCTGTAATTCGCAGCGTTGATTCAACCGTCACGCTTTTAAGAGGACCTATCAGATTGTATTATATATTAAATAAACGTATTCCCGGGGATTGTTTGGAAATTGGTTCTCCGCTAATATATTTTTGTATTTTCATACCTGTTAAAGCAAATCGTGCCAAAAATTCATGAACTCCGTAAATTCATGTTCGAGTAATGCTGAGTGGCTGTTTATAGAGCGATTTACGTCTGTGAAACTACTTTCTTGCATTACTTTTAATTTTTGCCCTTTTCTAAAATTCAGAGACTTCGAAGAAACTGAAACCGCTGTCATTCTTCTAAGCATCCCTTCTTCTATTCGTGAAAAAAATGAAAGAACAAATTCGGAGTGCTTTTAGAGAAAATGTTTTTTATAAATTCCATAAACTTCAAGAAAACATTTACGCAAAAACTATTCTTTTTTAAAAACATTTTTTAAGAATTTGATTTTTTAAAAACAGATTTAACTTAGACAAACTTTTCTATCTGCAAATTTGAAGTTTTGAATGTTAACTTTTTGCTTTTTTGAAAATATAGATTTCATAGATATAGATTCATTATAGCCAGAAATGGAACAGCATCATTTTTACTCTAAGTAGATAACAGGAGAAATTTTAAAGAAAAATTTGGAGCCATATTCAAGACAATAGTAGCTTAAAAATTGTCTATATTTAGTGTAAAATTACGAAATAACTACTTTTATTTTCGAAAAATGTAGATTTCAATATCTGTTTTTGAGCAACAAATTGTATTAAGAAAAATCTGAATTGTCGAAAAATAAGGGTTTTAGAAAATTTTTGAAATTTGTTGAAACGTATTTAATTTAAATCATAAAAATAATTCAATTTAATTAATTCAACTCAATCAATTCATTAATAAGTAATTCAATTTAAAACATTTTCAAGATTTTCAATGTCGTTGTGTATGAAAGAAAAAGAAAGCTACAATCAGTACATACAAACTATCAATACGTCAGTTCAGACTTTCTTATTCCAGTACTCATCCTCAGCGTCACATATTTGTTACATCATCACAACACCTCATAAAATTCTTGAACAACTTCACAGTTATAATTTACCCGAGAATTTGCGAAACTAAATTCTCGTTCACTACATGTTTTTTAAGCACAGTTGAAAGAGTTGAGTGTTAGAGTATGAAGTCACACGACCGCAACAATATATCTTTCCTTTAAGATTTTAAAGAAAATAATTAGTAAATAAATTAAAATTCTCCTCAACTTTAAAATTTGTTTCTTCTGATCAGAAAACTTTTTCGCCAGGGGTTTGTTGTCTATTTTTCAAGCAACCATATGCAAGTCTCTTTTGTCTTATGGATATTAAATCTTCCTTCCTTCTTCCTTCCATGACAAATTCCATCCTTTATTTTTTCTTTATTACATTTTAATATGATTTTAAAAATCGTGTTTGTCATATCTCTGATGATCTTCCTCGTTTCATTCTTCCATAAGGAATACTTTTTTTTTATTAATGAAAATCGGTGCTATTTGGTTTTCACTCATTTTTGCTTATACACACCATGTTATTGTTTTTTTAAAATATAATCTACAATTGACCTAGAACATTTGTTTTTAACCTATATAAATCAATTTCCCTTGCTAAAAACTATAATTTTAAAATTTTAATGTCAGTCAAATTTTAATTTTAAATTTTAAATGTCCAAAATTTGCTCCATATTTTGAATTATTATTTTAAAATTACAAAATTGGAATTATTTGAGTTATTCTTATTTTCTAAAATGAGATCACTTGAAATGGCATTTTTTACGAATTTATTTTTCATTGCAAGTCTATAATAAATCTCACCATTAGTAAGGTTATACCTATAAATTTATATTCCTTTACTTGGGATATCTTCATTTCTTTTCTCCTTCTTCTTCTTATATTAAATCATTTGTTCTTATTACTTTATACTCTGGGAATAATGAACATTTAGTTAAGGCTAGGACAACGTTTCATGTTTGCAATTTATTTACGGAGCAAATAAATATTAAAAGGTAGTGCTTCAATACATAAATAAAATATGAGGGAATTATTTTGATGGCTTAGATATGAGACGCTCTATCGACTTGGCAAGACAGTGCAACTAATACCCTTACATGTTGCACTTTATGTACCTTTTTCATAACGAATGGAATCCTTTGTATCTTCACGAGAAAGGAAAAAGCCTGCCGCCGGTTTTTAAAATTATTTCCTCGAGTTAGTACCACGAACTTTACCCCCACAAAGGGCACCTGCAATATAATGGCACTGCCCCTTTTCATATCTCTCACGCGCGTTCTCTTAAAAAGCTTTGTTTTGCCCGCGGCGCGTGGGAAAACTTTTCATATCCATCTGCATACATCACCCCGTGAGTGCACGCTCTTGTCTCCGTTGGCAGCCATGCTTCTCCCTTAGCATTCTAAAGGCAAATAACAGGCAACGCGACAATGTATTACACATTCAAGCTGCGGAGCAGCCATAACAATAAATATGAGTTTGTGTCTAGAGGGTGCAGGATGTAAGGCGTCAGAAACCCGCAGTCTTTGTAAATAACCTTGACAAGATCTTGCTAAGCCAACACTGCGAGCGGAATGGAGCAATGGAACGAGAAAGACGTTTCAGAAAGATATTGGAAAAAGACAATAGTGTCCTTTAAAGAAGCAGTAGTACAGGTGGATTCCTCTGTTACTAGTGTCGTGTGTATCCAGCAAGAAAAGTGAATACTTCATTTCATACTTGAATCTCTTCAGTTGTGTTTTATATCCCTCTTCCAGTGCCATGATACCAACCTCACGTTGATAAACTAACCAAAATCACGTGGTTAAGTCTCATTTTAAGTGCTTTTTGGCTATGATGAATATCTCATGGATTGCATAAATGCTTAATTGTTTTTCCATGTAACATATTTATATTTCCGAGACACAAGCTTGCTCTTAAAATTAAAGGCAATTGCTTATATCGGTTATGGCGTGGCGGTTTCAATTTGGACACCAGCTTCCTTAGAACGTTATTTCTCCTTGTTTTAAGGTGCCAAATAAAATAGTTCAGAAAGACCTACCTGAGATGCCAATTTGTTTTCTTTTCTCAGTGATTTGAAAACTAATGCTTTTAATTGAATGTTCACAGCACTTGCGTTATTCACGTAACTCTGAATGTTACGATGGTGTGAGTCTTATTAGATTTGTATACGAAAGTATAGTAGAACAAAAGAAAAATGATTGACGCTGAAAAAGTCGTAATCGAAAGAATAGCATTGTACTCTTCCTCAAAGATAAAATGTGCGACAAGAAAAAGTATAGTGACAAATTGTGTAAATGAGTAAATTGTGTAATTGATATATTGTGTTGATAGTGACATGAATGAATTCCATTTCAGTGTAGTGCAACAAATTTAAAATATTTGTATTCATCATGAAAATATTACCGCGAGCGACACCAAGTCAATTTTGAACTTTGTGTGCATTTATTTTCTGTTCCCACAAGTGTACGTGAAGAAGAAGAGAACGTGCAAAACTAGAAGATGTGCTCCCAGGGGAAGGCATTATGTTACGGCCAAGAGCGCGCGTGATGAAAGAAGGCACGCAGCGCGGAGGGGATGCCTACACTTTTCATCTCCGCGTGGAGGGAAGTCTCTCCTCAAGGGCGAAAGCGGTGATGGGGGTGGAGAGTGCTCCTGTGAGCGTGAAAGTGGTGAAGCTAAGCGGGCGTGGGATGGTGAAAATAATAATACTAATACAAGTGTACCATGGAAATAAAGATGCATCATTACGGTAATTATTGTAGTTCTAACAATACAGTTTGCAGTGTAGAACATGTGCAGTACATTGTTAGTTTGTTAATGCCTTACTTGACGTGGCGAGACTCGAGCGAGAAGGCCCGCTCTTCCGTCTGATCACGCAAATTTCGCTACGTTCCTTTCACCATCTAGCGGAGAAAGAAAGTATTATGGTAGGAGATGAAACTGGTGATTTGAATTTAGCTCAGAGGCTTCTTTTAGGCTTGACGTTCTTTTACATGCAGTAAATCTAGTACATGGCATCCAGATTTACTTCCCCTCCGAAGGAAGTGTACGAACAATTTTTTCGTCCTTAAAAATCCACAATCCTTTCTTCTACGCCATTTTCGCTCGTTGGAAGTAACATCTGGTAAATTATTGTTATTCAACTTCTCGAATCTACAAACTTGGGTACAACTGTCCGGTACGCTTACCGTTATATCTACCGAATCCGCTTAACAACACCACAAACACCGCAACACAAAACATTGTGGGGAAAGTTACAATGAATTAACGAAGCATTTAGCACTCAAACATGCAGTAACGACTGGCATTCATGGTAGGTGGTGCATGGTCTCAAAATGAGAATTTATTGGATTAAAGGTTATGGTGACTAAAGTAAACATGATAGAGGGATTAATGTATGTCAACTCTGTTTGGTGGGAAGTAAAATAATGTCTCTCTCCACATATTGTCTCGAAATTTTCCTTCTCCGACCCTTTTTCTATGAAGATGGCGGTCTGAATGCTCTGTGGCTTACCCCACTTTACGAGGGAAAGTTTTCTTTGATATATTGTGTGTTTTAGGCTACCCGAGCCGGTTTTCGCCCCCTTATATTCCTCAGATGTACAAACAGCCCAAGTTTATTTACTCGGAGTTGGTTTCTCCTTGCCATTTTCGCTCGGTGGAAGTCACATCTGGTAAATTCTTGCTATTTAGCATCTCGACTTTGCAAAGCAACTTTTCTTATTTTGTCTCTTGGTTTAGAGGAAGATAAATAATAGATACTCTGTTAACGATATAATGGACAATTTTAAAATTTAGTGTATCACACATTATATTTTATACGCGCCTCCACTGCCTCGAAACTGCCCTCCATAATGGCCATTAATCCCGCTTGTGCGGTGAATGTTTTATCCTAGGATGTGGCAGCGTTCTTTCCCTTGCTAGATGGTGAGATTCGGCGCCGACCTAAACATCGGCATACGGGCAACTTGCTCCTCCAGTTACCTGCCCTAGCGAGGCACCGCTCCGCCCCAATCGGAACAACTTCTAAGCTCCCGACTAGTATCCTTACTTGTGTTGGCTATGTGCCTTTAAGGAGAGAGGATAGGACAAGGAAGAGGAAGGAAAGATCGCGCAAGGTCATTGGCCCATTTCTCAAGGTACTGATCCAGCATTTTCCTTCTGACTTACAGGAAAAACCAAGGAAAATTGTCAATCAGCGCAACCGATCGCAAGAATTCTTCTGCAGTTAAAGGCTGAATTCGACTTACCTATATTGGTAATATCGAAAATCTAACATCTATGGTACTCGAACCCTAAGACATCCGGTCAGGGGCACACTACCTAATGTTGAAACAAGGCTGCTGAGGCAAGGCTAATGTTGGATCTGAGCCAACTCATCCACTCTAAATATATGTAAAATAATAGATCTTCAACATCAAGGATTAGGCCTGTAAGACTGTTCCGTCCTCTTCAACGTAGACATCAATCTACCGAGTTTTTGGTTAAAAAAATTATATTTGATATTCTGAATTAATGTAGTAAGAGACACATTCATTATTTCAGCGCCAAGGGTTATCTTACCGTTTTCGATGGTAGATGCTAGAGTTGTTTATTGTTGTGGTTTTGAGAATCGACTCAACAATCTGTCAGCTATGAGTTTCAATGTACTATTGTGTTATATTGTATTAGGAAGTTTTATTGGAAATCCTTATCATGAGACGTGATGGGCATATCTCTGGATCTTTTTATCTTAAAATCTTTTGTAAAATCTTCAAATTGAAGGTTTTATATGTCAGGCCATGAAAAAATTAACGAAACTGAACACAAACGGAATCTCTCTCTGTCTGTCTGTCTCTCTCACTCGCTTGCTCGCTCTCTCTCGCTCTCTCCTCTCGCTCTCCTCTCTCTCTCGCTCTTTCTCTCTCGCTCTCATTTCTCTCTCTCTCTCTCTCGCTCTCTCACCCGCTCTTTCTTTCTTCTCTGTCTGTCGTCTTCTCTCTTTCTTTCTCTCTCTCCCAATTATAGCCGTATTATTTCTTCGCAATTTTTTTGTATTCATAATTGATTTAAATAGTTATAATAATTCTTATTGTACATGAAAGATAATTTTCTACTTTCAATGACATCGACACGATTTTAAAAATGTTCTGCGTGAAATGAAACAAATATCCATCAAACAAATAAACAATCGTAAAAATGTAAGTAAATGAACAATTCGTGGTGAAGTACGGGAGCTTATAAAAAGTATCTAATTCGTGTCCTATGAAATTCGAACAAAATGAAAAACCAAAACGCTTCAATAAATTGTTTGTAGATTCAGTTTCTGCCATTCACAACTCCATTATTTACCAATAATGCTATGAGATCAAATCTGTAGTAGCATAAATTCATTTGAAAATCTCAGAGAAAAGTGGCTTTCACGTCTTTGCTTTCCAGATGTTCACTTCTTACAGGCTGAAGCTTTATGGATGGAAAAGTCTTTATTTACAGGAGAGAAAAAAGCAAATAAGAAACATCAAAGGCCGATGGAAGCAGGGCTTATGTATCGGAATGACGAGAGGACTGGAAAAGGTCTTTCGACGCCTCAGGGCTCCTTCTTTCTTCTCCGGTCTTGATCATTTCGCTCCGGCCCGTCTGTATATTTTCACGAGCCATCTCAGATAGGCATGATAAGTGCATTCAGAACCAATCATTTTCCGTTTGCTGGCGAAAGTATCGCGCCTAGGGTGTCATTTCCTTTATTTCTTCCTGCCGTCCTGAGAGCTTTATCTCAAACGTTTGCGCCGTCATCCAATTTTCTCTCTCATTTCCTGGCGGCGCGGCGGCGGCGGCTGCGGCGCTGCCCGCAGGGGCGAGGGCGGGGAGGGCAGGTGGCGCGCTCGGCCGCGAGGCGGACCGCCCCTAAACGATATTTATGGCGCGCTTGGCCGGCTGGGCGCTCTACGCTGTTTACCGCCTGAAGAATTTGTCAGGCGGCCTCCATCCCGCACGGCCGCGCCATTTTGGTTGACTCGAGGGGAGACAAGAGAAAGTAAACGCGAAAGGAGTCAGTTTTAGATGTTCAGGGGGATGACCAGAAGGATTGAATGGCAGCTTGAAAACAAGATAATTTAAATTGGATGAAAAAATTGACCAAACGATGAAATATGAAAATGATACATTAGCAAAAGGGCCTCATAGATGGCAGGCCTAAGCTTCAATCGGAAAAGCAGAGAAACTATAGATGACCAAATTTAGGGAATGAGTGTTGAAAGAACGCGTAGTTCATAGGAAAAGATAAAAGTGTACATTTGCAATTGTTCAATACTTTATAAAATTATAAGAGTGGGAATAGAAGCAAAATATAAGCGATAAATTCCTTACAACAATGGCTAACTACTAATTCCAAACTACGGCACATATCCTAAAATTGATAATGTCCATAGAAATAAATTGGGCAGTGCCATGTCTAAGTAAAGAGGCGAAATTAATATAAATTTAATGAAACCACAATTAATGTGAGAGAAATGAAATTTTGTCTTAAGAAATTCGACGCTAGCAATGATCTAATGCTAGATGAAAACAATGGATAGCAAAGATGTGTCGATGGTAGTGGGGAAGCACTATTCATTATGTGTGGGTCAATAATCATGGGCATGTGGCATGCCAAGCCAACGTTGAAGTGGCGTCACCCGGTGCGACAGTATGTAGCAGCAGTATGAGCAATCACTGGAGTAGGCGTCGGTAGTACCAGTGGCGGCGCAAACGGCAGCGGCGCTAGTGGCTGAGGTTACCAACTTTCCTTGTTGGTAACTGAGTCAAATTAACCACTATTCGCTCTATATCCCTTCTCAATAACCCAAGAGAATACAGCACTCCCAAGCCAAGGTTAAACTTGGGTCACCCGGTGCGAGAACCTGGGTACCATACGTCGCGTGTAGCGGCAGTGTGAGCAATCAGCGGGGTAGGCGTCGCTGGTACCAGTGGCGATGGAAGCGGCAGCGCCGCGGGTGTCCGGGGCCAACCTCCAGCGGGGTAGGGGTAGGCGTCGCTGGTACCAGTGGCGATGGAAGCGGCAGCGTCGCGGGTGTCCGGGGCCAACCTCCAGCGGGGTAGGCGTCGCTGGTACCAGTGGCGATGGAAGCGGCAGCGTCGCGGGTGTCCGGGGCCAACCTCCAGCGGGGTAGGCGTCGCTGGTACCAGTGGCGATGGAAGCGGCAGCGGGTGTCGGGGCCAACCTCCAACGGGGTGGGCGTCGCTGGTACCAGTGGCGAAGGAAGCGGCAGCGTGCGGGTGTCCGGGGCCAACCTCCACGGGGTAGGCGTCGTGGTACCAGTGGAGATGGAAGCGGCAGCGTCGCGGGTGTCCGGGGCCAACCTCCAGGCGCGATTTGTATGCGTCGCGAGGGGTCCCGGTCGCTGCTCTCCCATTTGGCGCCGCGTGAGACGCGAAAGCTGCAGCTTTCTGCTCCGACCACGTCTTGGCTCTCGACTGTCATTAGGCTTGGAATGGGACGCTTCTGCTCTCTTGACTCCTCCAACGAGAGATGTTCGCCTTCAGTTTCTTGTGAAGAAAGTCGACGCACAGAGACGCCTTTTAATTAGATGTTTTTGCGAAAAAAATCTTTTGGTGCTTTTGTTTTGTAAGAATTTGAAGAAGGTTGAGAATATGATAAGCAATGATCTTCTTTTCAACAATTTTTCTTTAGATTTTTTTCCATGTTTGGTATCTTCTTTGACTTTTTCTGAAAGAAAGAAAAATCAACAATTTTTATGAACAGATTTTTTCTTTTTTATATTTTATTTTTGTATTTTATTTCCTTCTCTTTTATATTCCTTTCTAAAAAATTTCTGATGATAACTGAAACATTACGTAAGAAAAAATTTCCAGCAAAAATACATTTTAATGCAATTCAATCATTGTACACTTCCGAAGATGAAATTAGTAGATATATTAAAACTCCAGATTCGCAGTAGTGTATGTACACTGACAGTATCTGGTGACTGGTCATTAACTGATGTTATTCCACAGCCTCTGACCGGGAGATTCTAGAGTTCGTGTCCTGACGGTAACCTAGATATAGACCGAACTGCTAGGTCGAATTCAGCCGTTGTCTGGTGAGAATTTTAGCGGCCTGTTGGTCAGCTTGGTAGTTTTCCGAGGTTTCTCCGATCAAAACTAGACGAATGCCGGAACAGTACCCTACAAACGGGCCACGGACACCGCACGATATCTTCCTTGATGTATCCACACCCCTTACTTACACGTTTACACTTCAATGCTCAACACTACCACACTTGTCGCAGACCAATCGAGAGTTTAGAGCTTGTCCTGGCAAGGGCGATGCTTCTCTGGTGGGAGATACCTTCTTGAGGAAACCCCCGCACACCGAGATGTAGGTAGGCGCCTGATCAATGAATATTGTATGATAGTTCTTAGACTATCAAATTCAGTTTTGGGGATATTTAGACTCGTTGATGAATTCAATTCGAAACACAGCTCTATCACTGATATCTCATTCCTTACAATTTCCTTTGATCTTTAGTTTCTTTCACCCTCTCGTTAACTGAAAAATAAATCCGTTTGAATTTCGATTAGTACGTAAACCACTCTCGTTAGTTATGAAACATCGACTTTATATCACTGATATTTTTTTTGTTTGATGAATACAATAAAATCTTGTGTAATACGAAAAAGTGTTTTAAGATACTCAAACGTGTCTTGTATGCATTTTCATTCAGAACAATTTGGTGAAACACGAGATTTGCATGAGTTGATTATACATTTTATACACATCTTTATTATTCCTAATAGTTTGATATTTTATCTCCCGTACATTATTAATTTTATCGTGTCTGATCCGCCAGCGTTGCTTTGCGATTGTGCAAGATATTTCTGCGAATGTTTTGTTCAATTTTTGCTTTCCTATTTACATGCGTTGCTATGGTAACTCGAGAGGAAAACACGATCACAAAGGATGCTCTTCATCTCCTAAAGGGCATTTCGTTTGAATTCGAAATCTTTTCTGTACCTCCGAGACTTTAAGTGATTGTCGGGCTCTGAATCAAAACTCAAGCTTTGTTATCAATAGCACTTTTCATGGAATTGCCGGATTTTTTCTGGATCTTCATATTGGTAGAGAGAAGCAAAGATATTCACAAACAAGAAGTAACTGAGATGTGCTTTCAATATTAATGTACTGGAAACATAAAATATATTTAAAATGTTCTATCTACTTGTGCATATTTTTGCATTGACCTTTTGACGAAAGCAGTGGTTACCAAACCGGTCTATATAGCGCCTTGCGATCTATGAGGACCCTCCTGGGTCCATTGTGTTTTCTGGTTTTCCTCCAAATGTCCATCGTTTTATTACAATTGAGGAATGACGATGTTCAGATATCCAGAGGTCTAAAAAGCTCCATCAGATAACAGCTACAGGATTTGAATGTAGAAATTAATAGTTCATGGAACGATTTATTTGACTGGCAGCCCAGGGAGTATAATGTCTCAATCATCAAAGTCACAGGTACGTCATTGACTTCCCCTCATTCGACCACTTTTTCTCAAGAGAAATTATAGACTTTCTCAACAACAACAAAATAAGAGTTTAATCACAAACTTCAGTCTTACAGGTTCACAAGTCCTATCAACTTCTCCAAACACCAAGAAATTCTCACTACTAACTCACTACTAATTATGCATAAAACGTACACCCGGTAAAACGAGAAGCCCAGTCTCCACGACCGCACAGTGTTCTGCTTTTATCTTGGGTAGTCTAACTTGATACTCCATAGCTAGGTGGAGGCAAATGACAAAAATAAACCTCCATACTTCCGAAGCTTGAAGGGGTCAGAATAATTGAAATTTCTTCCGAGTACAGCCATATTAAAGCTAAACCGACGTAAACCAGACATCTGCAGCAGACAATCTACATTGAAAAAAAGTGCACAGCTGTCATTTCGTCCATCCAAAGTGAGGAACCTTTAGCATTGCTATAAACATACTTGCAATTTTCAGGAAATATGGATTATTGTTATTATTATTGTAGATCTCAGAAAGATGAGTACTGTGTGTAACGTCCACGTTACCTTGCCTTTATAACTGGCCGTTACAACTTTATATATCCATACAACATCCTTTTTTTATGTTGTATCTTTATCATGTTGTTTATTATATTCTTTGACGTTCTTCACTTTCAGATATCATATGAGATAGATTCTTTCTTTTAAAATAACAATTTATTTCACCTTTCAGAGGTTACATACAATTCAATTCAATTTCAACTTTTTATCAACATCGTTTCGTCTTTTTAATCTCTCAACCTTTTTATATCATATCAACAATTTTCGTTACTATCGTAACTTTTAACAATGTTTCCAATATTTGTTTACATCTCATGTTAACTTGGCAAACCCGCCAGTAAAGTTGAAACTTACAACACCTCCCTCTTTCAAAATTTTGGTCACCTTGGTGCCAAAATTTATAAATCTTATAATCAAAATTTTACAAATTCGTATACAATAACAACTCTTATTTTATGACAACTAGATTAGTCCTGAAATGAATTTGCAGAAGCCTCTACTTAAACAATCGGCATTTCCATGTGCTTTACCTTGTCTATGCTGAATCTGAAAATTATAAGCTTGCAATATCAACCTCCATCTTAAAATTTTACAATTGGCATTTGTGTTTTCTTTAATATATTTGAGAGGGTTATGATCTGAAACCACAGTAAAGGGTAAATTTCCATCAAGATAATGTTTCAACTTTTGAATTCCATAAACAACGGCAAAAAATTCTTTTCAATTGTTGAATAATTTTCTCAGCAGTGTTTAACTTCTTATTAAATACAAAATAGGTGTTCTTCCCTTGATCATTTTTGGCTTAGCACTATCCCAATTCTATATCTGACGCATCAGTATAAAGCGTAAAGGTTTTCAAATTAGGTGCCATTAATACAGGTTTGGAAGTTAAAATTTTTTTATTTGTTTAAATGAATTTTCACTCATCATTCCAAACAATTTTTCCCTCTCTTTAGCCTTTCCTTTTGTTTGTTCAGAAATTGGGAATAATATTTCTGAAACATTGGAATATATTTTCTATAATAGGAAATCATCCCTATTAGTTGTCTAATCTCGTTTTTGGTCTTAGGTTTAGGAAATCCAAATCCTTTAATTTTTGCTTCTGATGGCAGACAGTTGTCCTTGACCAACTAAATGACCTAAATACATTACCTTACTATGAGCAAATTTACATTTGGTTGGTTTAATAGTCAAACCATGTTCTTTGATTCTTTTAAAACCTCTTTGAGCCTTGTCAAATGATCTTCCCATGTTTCGGATAGAATTGCTATGTCGTCTAAATATGGTAAAGCATAGGGTAAATTCCGAAGGACTTTTGACATTAATAAACAAAAATCGAACGGAGCGTTTTTCAAACCAAACGCCATTCTTAAAGGTCTGTAAGTACCAAATGGTGTTACAAATGCGGCATAATGACTAGCCTTTTCGGTTAATTTAATTTCCAATATCCTTTTGATAAATCTATTATAGTAATAAATTTTGAATTTACTACTTCCTCAATCCTTTCTTCAATATTTGTCATGGGAAAATATTTGGTTTTAGTAATCTTATTGAGTTTCCTTAATCTACACGGTCTAGGATCTTTACCTGGTGCTTCGACTAAGATCATAGGTGACATATATTCTGAATCTCCTTCTATTATAATTTCTCCCTTTATCATTTTATCAATCTCTTTCTTTAACATATCTTTTTGTCGAGTCAGTCTATATGGTTTACACGTATTTTCTCTTCTGTTTCCAATTCTATGTCATGTTCTATTAATTCAGTTTTTCCTGGTTGAGTAAATATTTCCTTGAATTCTAATAGCACTGTTTTCAATTCCATAAGTTGACTTTTATTCAACCTAGTCTCAACTTCATCATCTTTAATCATTTTCTGAATAATTTCAAATCCTTCCTCTGTATTCAGTTCTCTTTTTCCATATTCAGTTTCCCTTAGCCCTTTCTTCTAAAATATTAATTTCTTGAACAATACTACTATTCCTGGAATGATATGGTTTAACATGTTATGATGATACATGATCCCTCACCTTTTCCTTTTCATTAGTATGCAACCTGACTACATAATTCTATCTGATATCTTTTCTAATATTTCACCTGGTCCTTCCCATTTTAATGATAGCTTGTCACCCTTTTGTGATAAGATTAAAACCTTATCACCCACTTTGTATTGGTTTTCCTTAGCTTTCTTATCATAATACACTTTATTTTTTTCTTTCTGATTTTCGTTCATTCTTTTAGCAATTTCTCTATACTTTCGCAATCTATTTAACAATGTAAAAACATAATTTACAACAGTATTTTTTTCTTTCGGTTCTCTATTCCTAACTTTCTTTGAGCAAAGTCAGTGGTGTTCGTAAATTAGTGCCATAAACTAATTCAGCTGGAGAATATCCCGTAGCTTCATGCACTGTTGTTCGTAGTGCAAATAAAGCACAAGGTATAAATATATCCCAATTCTCTTTTTGTTCTAGACAAATCCCTCGTAAGACCCTGTTTAATGTTCTATGCCATCTTTCTACACTATTGCTTTGTGGATGATAAACGGAGCTGAGAAATTCTAATTCCCAGATCTTCCAAAAATTGAATAGTCAGTTGACTCATCATAGAGCTTCCTTGATCACTTTGGATTTCCTTAGGAAATCCTAACCGACTAAAGATTTCTAATAAAGCGTATACTATTGTTTTCGATTTTATATCCGGAATGGGAACCGCCTCAGGGTATTTTGTAGCTTCACAAATTGCTGTTAACAAATAACGATTTCCAGATACCGTGGTTCTCAATGGACCTACCGTATCAACACAAATTTTTGAAAATACTTCCCGAATTATTGGAACCAATTTCAATTTTGCCTTCAATTTATCTCCGCCATCAACCTTTGACATATATCACATGTTTTCACATAATCCTGAATATCTTTATAGTATCCTGGCCAATAGAAATGATGGTCTAGATTTCTTTTGGTTTTGTCACTCCTACATGGGCTCCTAGCAATTCATTGAGATAACATCATTATCTCATTCCTAAATTTCTTTGGAATTACGATAAGATCCTTTTTTCAATCCCCAAATTATCTTTTCAAAAATCAGTAGTTCTTGTTTAATTTTAAATTTAGATTCATTTCCTATTTAGGATCTAATTTTTGTAATTCTTGATCTTCCATCTGTTCTTTAATAAATTCTGTTCTTGTTTTTAATAATTTTGAAACATCCTTTACATCTTCGTGAAATTTGGTGAAATGTTTACTCTTGTCATCTATATCATACTCTTGATTTTCTATTTCCATGGATTCCCCATTCTCTTCAGACTCTTCGTCCGTTTCTATTTCATTATTATTTTGACATTCCTCTCCTTCATTAACGTTTAATAGGTTAATTTCATCTCTAAGATCTCTATCCAATTCTTTTATCAATTTTGCAGTTTATTTCCTAATATATACTCATCTCTGTCTAACTTATCTGAAACTACTACTTTCCATAAACCTTTCCAAATTGGCCACAGATTTCTACTTCTGCTACAGGCAAACATATGGGATTTTCTGTTAAGGGAGTACATACCCAGACACTTTCTCCAATATAATGTTCTTGTCTAACATTTTTTCTTCCTATTAAATCTATAGAAGCACCAGAATCACGCAAAATTTTCAATTTTTTTCCATTTATATAAGCTTCGAACGTATAAGGTGCTAATAAATCTTTACTGGAAGTTTTTAACAATTAACGTGCTCAGATCCTATATTCTTTTCACCAATTTTTATATTTTAGGCAAAATGGTTTTATATGTCCTATACCATTACAAAAATAACAATGTACTTCTTTCCTTTCTTGAATCCTTCCTCAATTTCCTGTTTTGTATCAACTTTTTTATTACTTTCCTTTTGAATTTTGGATTTCTCATAGAATTTGGTAGTATCAGCTGATTTATAAATCTTATTTTTTTGTTCTAGTAAATATTGATCACAAGTTTTCAATTTAAAATTTTCTCTAGTGATGTCATAATTTTCTAATTCTTCAACTATGTCACGAGGTTTTGTATATTTAGTCCATTTGCTAACTAGATCTTTTAAAGGAATGTTTATTTGTACCTTTTACGCCTTCTAACCAACCATTAAGACTTATTTTTAGCTCATAAGCAATATCTTTCCACGTTTTATCTGGTGTTTTTCTGATCGAAAGGAATCTCTGTCGTAATTTTCTGCAGTTACTTTGTATTTACTCAATAATATTTTCACTATTTCATCATAATCTTTTACTTCCCTACCATTTCTCTCGTTATATATTCCGCATCATGTCCTAGCAAATGTGTCATTAACAAAGGTCCCATTGGTCTTTAGAAATGTCATCAGCAGAAGCAAAATTTTCAAATTGTTGAAGGTATAAAGAAATATCATTTTCATTTGATTGAAAATGTTTCATGCACTATGTGAGTTTCAATGAATTTTACTTTGTAATCCTGAGTTAATTGACCTTCATTATTTATATTGTTTGTTTCAGAGTATTTCTCGACATCACCTTACATTTTCCAACTCAATTTTGCCAGTTCAATTTCGTGTTTCTCCCTTTGTATCCTATCCTCCTTTCTTGTTCCTCTTTCTATCCTCTTCTTCAACCTTACTGTTTCTAAAATCTCTTTACTATAGTTTCATCATAATCCTCTGTTTCCGATATTTTTTTTATAATATTCTTAACAGTTTCTTTCTCCGAAACCTCGCAGTTCAATTCTCTAGCTAAACTGATTAATTGACTTTTCTTACATTTTACTTAAAAAGCCATTATCTTTGTTTGACCAGTTCGACAAGGAAACACTTAAATTAATCTATCTGAATACCGTTTCACACATCAGCTGTCACTCCGTTTCAATCTGACAGTTTCTAGGCTCCTTCAAAATCTCCAGACATGGTTAAAACATTCCACAGTTCTCCTTCATATAAATGTTCCTCCACGCAATTAATACGTCTTGATTACCAACCACAGCAACCACTCACAGTTCAGACTGATGACTCTGATTCTTTAGACACCCTTTCCGCAACTACAAATCCAGGCACCACGTTGTTCCACCACTTGGTTAAAACATTCCACAGTTCTCCTTCGTATAAATGTTCACTCCACGCAATTAATACGTCTTGATTACCAACCACAGCAACCACTCACAGTTCAGACTGATGACTCTGATTCTTTGAACACCCTTTCCCGCGAACTACAAATCCAGGTACACCACGTTGTTCCACCACTTCTTCTAACAATTTCCACGTCGTACCTACCGCTGCTACCAATTTTGTAACGTCCACGTTACCTTGCCTTATAACTGGCCGTTACAACTTTATATATCCATACAACATCCTTTTTTTATGTTGTATCTTTATCATGTTGTTTATTATATTCTTTGACGTTCTTCACTTTCAGATATCATATGAGATAGATTCTTTCTTTTAAAATAACAATTTATTTCACCTTTCAGAGGTTACATACAATTCCTAATTTCAACTTTTTATCAACATCGTTTTCGTCTTTCAATCTCTCAACCTTTTTTATATCATATCAACAATTTTCGTTACTATCGTAACTTTTAACAATGTTTCCAATATTTGTTTACATCTCATGTTAACTTTGGCAAACCCGCCAGTGAAGTTGAAACGTTACATGTGATAATGATGATAAACGAACCGAGTAAGAATATTGAGTGCTTCAGGAAGTGGATGATAGTTTCGCATGTATTATCAATTTTCATAGATAATAAGAATATATTCATTTTATTGTTTGTTATTTATGATCTGTGAACTAAAAAAAAGAGACAAGGTATAATCAAATAACTCAATATAAAACAAAGGAATTCTAAGTAAATTTCTACATTAAAAAACTGCTTTGTCCAAAATCTGAAAATACTATTTTCTTTTTTGAACAACCATTGTCCATTTTCACCTTCTTTTATAATCATTTATTTCAATGGAGAAATCAGATTATCTCTGCTCTTATAACAATTCACGAAGAAGAAAGTTTCGGAAGAAATAGCTTGATCCATTTCATAATGAATGATCATTCTACTCATATCAACACAATCCATGAGAGACAGTCTTTTGTTTCTCATGGAAATTTTATATTTTTGGACAAATACTGATTCAAATCATTTGTTCTTTCCGTCGACATGTTGCGTCCTTTACAGTTCATTTGTCCTTGCTACACATTTCACTTCATTTATTTCATAATTTTATTTTAAAACCAAATTATTTTGGGTAATTTTATTTTATCTGATTGAATAGTTTTGTAATGGATCGATTTTGTAAGAAAACATTGCTGTTTTTCAGGCAGACAAATAGCATAACTTTCTAACTACTTCTCCTTGCTCTTACACAATAGTTATACGTTTCATGGCAGCACCACATTATCGTTAACCCGTGTTTGATTGTCTCGAAAAAAAATCATTTTTACGCCCTTCCAGATCAAGAGCATATTTTCCACAATGTGCAAAGTATGGAACCACTGAACCATGAAGAACATTATAGCGACTCCCGTGCGAAGAAGGAACTCCGCCTTTAACAGTTGTAGTGTATTC
This sequence comes from Teleogryllus oceanicus, assembly GCA_964035755.1. NCBI lineage: Eukaryota > Metazoa > Arthropoda > Insecta > Orthoptera > Gryllidae > Teleogryllus > Teleogryllus oceanicus. The sequence goes on along the minus strand of CAXIVR010000004.1, from coordinate 83,794,242 downwards.
ATAGAAAGTCGCGGCACAAAATTTGGAACTTTTGCAATGAAAAATTAGAGATCACATGATTTTAAAATATCTTGTTTGTCATAACTTTGATGATCGTCCCCATTTTATTCTTCTATAAGGAATACTTTCTTCAATAATTAAGATAGGCGGTATTTGGTTTTCACTATTTTTTGCAAATACAAACCATGTTATTGCTTTTGTAAAATATAATCTAAAATTGACCTGAAAACATTTATATAATTTTCCCGTGCAAAAAAATAAAATTTAAAATTTTAAGGTCAGTCAAATTTTAATTTTAAATTTTTAATGTCCAAAATTATGCTCCATATTTTGAATTATTATTTTAAAATTCCAAAATTGGAAATTTTGAGTTATTTAAAAGGAAAAAGGCACTTTTTATGAATTTATTTTTCACAATTGAAGTATAATTTCTTCATCATTAGCTTTAAATCACAAACATATTTCATGTGCGAAGTATGGAACCACTGAACCTTGAAGAGCATTATAGCGACTCAAGTGCGAAGAAGGAACTGCGCTCATCTATCCATTTTTTTCCCCGGCGAGAGCCACTAGACGCTAGAACAGGCCGCGGCGGCGGTGCGTGAAGCAGAGCCGGCGTTCTCGACTTGTTCTACAAGGCGGTGGCGGCTGCCGGCGACACTCCTTTCGCCTTATCTGGATGACCCGGCGTTGGCGGGGCGCGGCAAATGGCGCGTTCGGGGCGCGGGCGGGCTCGCCGCCGCTGCCCCGGGGAGAGAACAAAGGCTGGCCGGAGGACGGTGGGCGCCAGGCAAAACGGATGAGACGGTGGGGTCATGTGGCGAGGGGGCACCGTTGTTTGAGGCAAGGGGTTCCGGTAGGAGAGATAGGGCAAGAGGTCGCGTGTTTGTGAGGATGACGAAACAAAGGATTTGGTGGTGATGGAGGAGTTTTTGAGTGAAAAGCTGTCGATTTAATCTAAAGGAAAGGTGAGAACTGAGTTGAGAGTTGCTTGTAAATCTACAAAGAGGTATCCTAGATAAGCGGTAATCGTTATACTATAAAAGAGATTTTCGTAGAAGGAAGAAATCAATTTCTCAGCGAAGAGCAGTTGCTTTGTCGACTAAAAGTGGATGACCAATGAAGTAGGAAGTGGGTTTTTATTCAAAGACGATGTCTTCATAAAAAGAGGTAGTACGCTGAAGGCGTTCTTTGTGAATGAAGCTAAAGGAAAAAGTAGAAAGGACTTATAATTCGAAACGATGGCGATTAAAACAATAGAGGGGTCTGGCAACCACGTGCGAGTTCACAATGGTTTTGGCGGAAGCAGCTTGGTGGGAGGGTATCGCCGTACCGAGAGTAAGGGCGCCTGTTGGCCGAAGGATGGGGGCGCGAGGGCGGAAAAGCCGGAGTCAGGAGGCACAAGGCCGGGGAGAAGCGGCGAAAAGGGTTTGGGGGGGGAGGAGGGGCCGGAGGCATGGGGGGGGCGCGGTAGGGCGGCGTGAGGCGGCATGGGGCTGGCAGGCGGGGAGGGCGAACGAAAGGTGGCGGGGCGGGATAAGGCAGGGTGTGGAAAAGGGATAGACGAGGCGGGGTGAGGCGGAGGGATGGAGCGGGGCGAGAAATGGGCCTGGCGTGTTGGGACATAACGGGGGGGGGAGGGGCGGGATGGAGGACAGAGCGAGGCGGCATGAGGCGAAGAGGGATGGGGCGGGGCGGGTTTGGGGGATGGGACAGGGCGAGGCGGGTTGGCTGGCCGGATAGGGTACGTGCTGCGGCGCTCGCGATGTCTCCGCGCTCCGCCGAGCATATTACAGTTTGAAGTAATCGCCCCTCGTGTAAATCCTGCGGGTATCGGGTTGGCGCGGGTTCGCTCCGCGAAGGCCCCACGCGTCGGTGCGCGCTTGTTATAAAGCGCCAGGAGATTTAGTGGCCGGCACTGCATGCTGCCGCCCTGGTGAGCAGTCGCCACCGTCGTCACAGTTCGCCATTCTGGAGAACCACTCGGACAAAATTCAGAATCGTGTCTTTTCAAAATCAGCTTTCTCTGTGTTCAGTATCAAAAATCGATCGGATACTATTTTCGCATTTAGTACGATAGTCAGGATTAGTTAATTAGATTTGAACATTTGTTCAAAAACCACATACTTCGTGCCCGACAAAGGTACTGAGAAGTACGTTGTGATTGCTGTTCTTTGCCTAAAAAGACGACAATTAAAGTCTGGAAAATAAAGTTATGTCAATAAATATTTTTTTGTCTTGTGTATTGACGTTGATGTTCAATTGTCGACACTCACATTAGCTACATCTCACATAAGTTAGTGATACATTTCCTGTTTTGTTGATTCGTTCGGTTTTATTTACAACGAAGTAAGTAGGTATTCATATCTGTATCCATATAGTACGTATTTAACCGTACATAAACATATTACAAATGTACAAGAGTTACCATATTTTTTAGAATTAGAACTTTTGCCTCAAATGGCCGATTCTTTGCTACTCACGTGTATTTTGCGTTGTCTTTTTCCGAAACAACCTCCATTCAATCCGCCCCCATTCATTCTACCGTTTTGGTTCATTGATTTCCTTGACCTGAAACACTAGACATTACTGCGTCGTCGCTGCGGCGCCTGTATCGCCCGTTAGGCGGCGCAGAGCCCGTGCTCCGATGCGTCTCTGAGGAATGGCCGTGCCCTCATCGTTCAGGCTTCGCCCTCCGGGAGCGCCAGCAGAGCAGGCTTTGAGCACGTCACTACGTTCCTTTATAGCTTTCACTCGGGCAATTCAATACGGCAGTGATGTTCAAAGTTCTCGATTTTTTATACACTGCCGTTGTGTTTTCAACCAATGTTTCTAATTATTTTAAAGAATCTGAAGTGTTAAGGTGAATGTCTTATTGATTTGACATTTTCGTCCCCATTGGGCATATTTAAAAACATACATCAAAAATATATTTGCTTTTTAAAATGAGACTTACAAATGTTTATTTTCTGTAAAGATCTCTGATGACTTTGGGAGTACTAGGGGTAATAAAGTAGTATATGACATAAATGTATCTCTTTATACATAAAAGTATAAATGTCTAAAAGATCCGTCTCGCATTAGATCAATGTGAGAAGAAAACAAGGAGAAAATACTAAATTTGAACTATATAACTATTTTTGACTTCGGCATCTTTATATTATACACTGTACTTTCTTGGCAAAGATCAATCAGCACGATAGTGAAACACTTGATTCCATGTGTTTTAATGATGTCACGACTTGTCAAATACTGCTCACATTGTTCCAAAAACGATCAGATCATTTGCATGAATGCACTCTTGACTGTGCTTCATACCTTAGCACCATTCTCAAAAGAACTTGCAGAGATAGTGAGAGCAAATATCTCCTTTTTACTGATGAGGTAGGATATTTTTGAAAGGTTGTTTCTGGAATTGAAATCCCTTTTCATTCAGTCTTAGCCAAAAGTGCTTCATAGATATCCAGTAGTTCCTCCGACACGCCGCGTGGAAAAATTAGACATTTCGGCTTCTAACTTTTTCTCCTGGAAAAGAAAATTTTCTGAAAATATTACGTCAACTATATGCGGGAAATTCTTAAAATAAGGTAACATATATAGAATGAGATCCTTAATTTATTCATTAGGATCAAGACATCCCCATTCTTTCATAATAGGATCTCGTGTAAGTTTTATATTTTCTTACCGCATTAGTCTCTTATGTTGAAGTGATTTACGTTGATTAAAACCATTTACACAGGTGATATAAATGTGTGTCAGAAATTATGATTCTAGTATATGATGTCAATAGGTTGTTAATGAACAGGTGAGAATAGAATAATATATAATGATGGACCAATGATATAATTCGAATCATAAAAAGAAGTGTACTCAAAGAAAAGTTTGTCGAACCCCCTTGTCGAAGTAAACTTTTACCCGCAACAGTCGAGACTTGACACCAGTACCCGTAAATGGAAAGTTAGCTATGCAACCGTAACACTACCTGCTGCTGCCCATCAGGAGTGTGTTATTTAAGTTTCACCATCAACTCAATTAGAATGCTAAGACCCTATACATCCTGGTGATGAAATTTCTGTTTAGTTCCACCGATATACAGATTTACCAACTTCATTTGTATCATGTAATTGTGTGGCAGTATTTTAATCCCCAAATATAACACATCGGTAAAACCAGATTGCAAATCCAAGCCGTCGACAGTTCTGCTTTCTCCATCCACCGCCAAAAGCTCTGCATCGCCCTCTGGTGAGACCGCATTTCCAACCGCGCACATGCATCAGTTGTTACGAGAGGCGTACATCGTCAGGCGCAAACCTTTTGAGAGCACGATCCCCGGATAACGCGAGGGTGAAGAATTCGCCAATCCCCGGACTCCGTCCCCTCCGCTTCCACTCGGGTTGCCCCGCCACCCCTGACACCCCCACCGTCCCGGCGCTCTGCTCCGCGGTCTCCTCTGCCGTGAAAACACCCTTCCGCCGCCCCCAGTCACCCTACTACTACTACTCTTGCGACGTCGCCACATTCGACCTGATCAGTGCATAAACCGATATCACTGTAGTGCCTCTGACCGGGAGGACCTAGGTTCGTGTCCCAACGGTGCACCGCAGTGGCAGGAGTTTCAATACTAGGCAGCTAGGTCGAGCTCTCTCCCTGTCTGGAAGAGAATTCTAACGGCCGGCTGTTTTGATCGGTAGTTTTCCGTGGTTTCTTCGATCAAACCTCAGGCGAGCAGTACCCTAATAAACCGGTCACGGACCACGCGCGATCTTTCCTTCCTCTTCCTTTTCCTGTCCTACCTCTTACACACACACTAACATGCACTACATTACCACATATGCCGGGAGACCGGTCGGGGACTTAGAACTTGTCCCAGGTGGAGCGGTGTCCCGCTGGTGGGAGATACCTAGTTGAGGAAAAACCTGCTAGTCTGCGGTTGGTCGGCGCTGGATCTCGCCATCCAGTGGGAAGATCACCGCCACCTCCTGAAGAGAAAACATGCACTACGCGTACGGAACTAATGACCGCAGGTGTTGACACACCCGAAATCACTAAATCAATCAATCAATCAATTGACCACCCCGCTATATCGTCACCCCCACCAACCCGTTTCGTCGTCCTCTCCCAGCTCACCATTGCATTCGCGAGCACGCCCGCCATTACCGCCACCCTGCTCCGCGGCCCAAGCCCTTCCTGTCCCCACCCCACCACCCCCATGCACCCTACTACTCCTGTCTCATCGGACCAGGAGAGATGGCTCAGGGCATCAACAAGGACATCAACGGTAGCCGACGATAGGACGACACTGGACCTCCCCATCCAGCCACCTCCTGCATCCATCCACCATCGCCACCTCCTGCGATAAAGAATACATTACACTTACGGGACTAATGACCTTCCCGGAATCACTAATCAACCATCTACCTGCTTCCTCGCCACCCCCACTCACTCCCACCTCCCCCCCGCTTCATCACCCTCCACCAACTCACCATATCCCGCCCGCCACCACCGCCACTCTGCTTCGCGGCCCAAGCCCTCCCTGTCCCCCACCGCCCCCATGCATCCTACTTCTCGTGCCACATCCCCACAGCGCCCCGCACATGCCCCCCCCCCAACCCGCTTCGTCACCCTCCCCACCACCGACCGTTGCTTCTGCAAGCGCTCGCAAGGCTGCTTCCACCCGCCCTTTTCATGGCCCTCGCCGCCGCCGCCGCTCCCCCCGTACTCCATTTGGCGCGGGCGGCCCGCGCTGACAGTTCAATACCGGAGGCGATCCCGTATTCACGCGCTGCGTGTCTCGTGCCAATAAATTCCTTGCGCGCTGGCAGATTGCGTACGGGTTTTATTTACGCGTATTTTTGCTGCTGGCCTCGTCGACGGGCGCCTGCCAGCTGCGTCTCGTCTGGAAATGTTTGATTCGTTGGTGGTGGCAGTTGCCTGTGGTCGGAGGAGCAACGGGAAGAGGGGACTAGATTAGGATAACTCTGTAGAGAGTAGGTAGAGGGAAACTCGTCATGTTGTTTCAAAAAGTTCGGAGAGGAAGAAAATGGATCACTGAGGAGAAACAAAAGAAAAATTATGATTGTATGCGTAGGAAAGAGAATTCGATTTAACATTCTAGTTATTCGATGTATCTATTCCATGAAACAAATATATTAAAATTTAAACGCATATGTATTTTTCAGCATTATAATATATTAGCAATATATAAAATGCAAATTTATTTGTATAGAAACATGCTTAATTTCAAAAAACAATGTATTTGCTAAGACAAATAACCACAAAGAGAACACTGTTTCGGTTCAGTTATGGTCTGAAAACACGAAATGGAACAATAAAGTGATGAAGGGATTCTTTTGAACAACAAGTGTTCTTTGTTGCCCGATGTTATGAAGAAGGTGAACCGTATGGATGCGCATATTGTCGTGATGAACCGTACACGAACCGTAGGGCCACCTGCTCAGTGTTGCTGCAGGGGCATCGACAATGCTGTCACTGATCCACCACAACCGAACCCTGTGTACGGTTTAGACGCTAGAATTGTTTATAAGAAGATAGACTTTCTTGAAAGGTAATAGTTTTCTATATTATGGAGTCGGAATTTCTATCAAAAAATGGATATCGATTTTCGCCGCATTAAATTGCTTTCTCTTCTCTGTATTGCGAATACAATAGGAAGTAAAATAAAATTTGAAATGAGAGTTTTGTGTTCTGATATAAGGTTGAAAGATACAACAATAAAACCAAATCTAGAAGAACTTGTTGCAGAGGGAAAACAAGAGTACAATCATAAAATTTTAAATATACTATCTATCAAAGCCCTTTTCTCTATACTTTTCTTTTAAGTGATCATTTCGCTTATTAAAAGGTTTTGAAAGAGATAACTTGAATCGCTTTGAGCCAGGTTAAACCGTTTGTTATATTAGAAATATATTATATTTGTATGGGTATTAGATAATTTTTTATGTTGTGAAAATGCAATATGAGATGTCAAAATGAAAGCGGAAACCCTTGCGGAGAAATCTATCACTATTCCACATCTATTACCTTACATGTCTTCGGTTCCAAGAAAAGTGACCTGTCTCCTTAATTGTCATTTTGGAGGAGAACGGTTTTAATTTGAGCGAAGCCGTTTGTTTTGCTGCCAATGAGAAAGTGTTTTGCAGTTTATACCAGATGTCTTGTGAATAACAAAATATTTCTTAGCTTAATTCAAAAATAACAGTTTTCAATACAGGTACTAATATAAAAATTGCAGTTTACAATACAATTACTGACGTTTTACGAGCATCATCTATAATAGGAAAAACCGCGGACGAACCTTGGAGGCCCGAGGCCCTGAGAAGGAAGACAGCTTGTTGGCCGGTGCAGCGCTTGTAGGTCGGCTGGCAGAGGAGAAGCAACGGGCGACTCGGGGCGCTCCGGGACAGGCTGCCCCAGGGCGGCCGGCGCACGCTGGTTGCTTTGTAGCGCGGGGCCCGTGCTGTTTCGTATCTCGACCGGGGGTTGCGGCTGTCAGACCGACGAAAGGATGCGTTGCGACTCGACCCGACCCGACGCGGTGCGCTGGAATAGGATTACTCCAAGGAGGGAGCGCTTCGACAGCTTCTGCTTGGACACTTCTGGTAACAAAACTGCAGATTATGTCCATATGTTCTATTCGTCAGTATGTTCGTTAGCAGTTGGCTCATTTGTAAATGGCTTCGATATTACATGTTGCAACGCTATCATCCGACTTGACGTTCCTTTGTTTCGCGACCTGTTCAATCGCTCCCTTCTTAGATTAAACTTCTCGAGAGCAGTGGACCGAGCTGAACTCTCCCGTGCTCTATTCGACTAGCTGCGTCGCATCGGGTTCTTCCGACGAGCTAGAATATACTGCATAGAGTGGCTGAAGCACCTCCTTTTTTGCAGAAAATTGAACCTTTTTTTTTTCAGTCAAAGCAGCGCCATCTGAAGAAAAGAGTATTCCGTTTGGCGCTGGTTGGGTCGGGTGGGCGCGCGCCGCAAGTAATGTAAATCCTCTTACTCTGTGTTTCACGACGAAAAATCAATCATTTAAAAACGAAATCAAAATATATAAGGAGAACAAATTGAGAAACTTTACCAACACGTTGCTTCCCGATCGGTCATTGCCATAAGAATGGAAGCTGATGAAATGTTATTGTAGTTAGCATAATGCTTGAAAATGAATGTTATAGCAATAAGAAGCAAACAAACAGATTACAAATGAACGACTCATATATTTATGGTTTGATATCTTCTATTTTACATTTGTATGCTGATCATATTGAAAGCAATATGAATTATATTATACTAATCACTAATATAGTTTAAATACAGATAAACTAAAAACAACAAAATAGAAATAAGAACCATACAAATAACACGTCGATTGATTACAACAGTTTTACACGCCACCATCAGGCACCTCTCATGTTTTGACTGAAAAAAAAAAAAAAAAAACCCAGTTCGTCAAGCGTTCATCAAGAACGCTGAAACCGTAGGGTCCTCCGCTCTATGTAGTATATTCTAGCTCGTTGGATTCTTCCCTGTCAGTGAGCTCTGCTCGCTGGTCTCCCGCTGCACCATGCGAAACACCGCTTCGCGTGCATTCACTTCGTGTTACTTCTCGTCGCTGCAGAACTTCTCTACATTCATTCTCCTCTCCACTTTTTCACGTTTCAGTTTGCATTCATTTCATTGCGCTCTATGCAGCAAACATTCAGAGCGTTCTTTTAGATGCGTTGCCTAGTCATTGATAGTGTAATGAAAACCCTCCACTTCTCTATTCACTCATTGTCTTTCGAGGCGTAGTATTTCACTAAATAACTAAATTCAAAAGCAAATTGTAGTACGTAGTGAATGTACTACAATGAATTCCTGATTTAGCAAAGCGTAATACTTTTAATTCATATTACAAAGGATAGTAGTTTTTCGTATATTCTGTCCTCTATGGATCCGAGGAATAGCTAAATTTAGGTTCATTAGTTAAAGTGCAATATTTTTTATCTTTACTGTATCCTTCTCACGTTAGTTCACCAAGAACTCTATGTTTTAGTAGTGTAAAGAAGTAACCCTGTGTTTTCTTCGATTTGTGAAATGTTATGTGGAAAAATAAACGAGGCCCTTGAAACATAACTTAGAGGTCTAGAATTTATATTTATCTGCCATAATAGAAAATAGTTGAAGTAAATCAATCACAACTCGGTGTGAACCCTTTTTTCTATCTCTCACCGCTTATGTTCCTGCTGTTATTTTTTTCGCTTCCACTTCTTCACTCTTGCATCAAACTCATCAATTAAATCGTTCTCCATTTTCTTTTTAACCTCGTCATTCTTTAATTCACCATCCAATTTTATGCGCCTTTCTTTTTCTCTTTCCCTCCTCGCATTCCCATTTTCATTCGCCGACCCTTTCCGGGGGCGTTCCCGCGCAGCATCCAAAGGTCAACGCGAATTTCGGCGGCGCCTCTGTCCTCGCGCTCGCGGCTGGCACAGCAGACGGCTCGCTATAGACTGCCACATTTCTCAACGTCCGCGCAAACAAATTGCAATACTCGCGTTTAAAAATAACTCGGCAGCGCGTCCGACTCCGAAGCGCCGGGACGGCGTGGCGGCGGTCATTTGAACGGGTCCAGAAAATAATAGGGCCTGTGTGTCGAGTAATCCTGATTGATAATGCAGTTTCATTCGAGCTTTCGCATAATTTACCTGTTTAATTTGCGCCGTACTCTCCGCGCAAGCGGACATTGCCGAGTTCGATGTTTGTTCGCGTGACGAATGGCTCCAAATTTCGGTTTTGGTTATGCTGCGCGGGGGCGGGTGGGTGGCGGACGGAAGGGGAATGTAGCTTCGTGCGAACGCTAATGTCTCTTTCCTGTCGTAACAGACCTCTTGTCATCACGCTCGAATCCATAATTCGTAAGTGTGCGTATATCCTGAATGAGATAGCTTCGGTGTAGTATTGTACGTCGCTGGTCATTTCGGTAGTATTTCTGTAAAGAACATTGTAATGTTTCATTGGTTGATTAAATGCAGATGTTGAGTTATGTCAAATGAAATGTTTAGTAGTAGGTCGGTTTCCCAGTGAAGTTTCTGTTTGTTATTTTTCTGCATATCCTCGGAAAACATTTGAAGTCTCTGAACTTCAGGGCAGCGCGATTGTACATTCAAAACTATCCATATTTTTATTTACGTATCTTTTTGTGAATTATGAGGAGGTATTTGTATATTCAGAATGTATGAAGTAACTAACAAAATTTATTTGTTAAAGGTTTACAATAACCACAATCTAATTCGTACAGATACAGACAGTATTCATTTTACAGGAGAAATACTATCGTCTTACAGTGGATTCCCAATTCGTAGCTCTGATCACTAACACTAAAAGATCACTATTACTATGCAGTGTTCGTCATAGATAGTTTACAATACAAATACAACCAAATGGAAATTTTAACATTTAAAATATGACCCATTTTATTGACATCGTCAATCACGTGTAAAACTGTCATCGCATATTCCGTTTTTACTTTATTTCCTCAGTATAAATTATGTAAAAAGTGTTCTTCCTCTGGAAACACAGTAAACTATTTACGTAATGGGAGATTATCCAGATGTTATGTATGTGACCGATCTGAACACTTGCAACATTATAATCTGCATCACTAACATTAATAGCACTTTCAACTCCCAAACATTTAAATTATTTTTACGCGCACACCCACAAATCAACCGCCGAACCTACCTGCAAAGGCTCCACTTTTCGCCTATCCTTTCTGCGCTGCACTTTATGCGCTCTTAAAATTTCTCGAAGCACCTCCTTCATCCGGCATCGTCCGTCTCTGGGTTGGCGCCTTGATGCGAATGCCCATTCATGCGCGGCGGCGTCTCATAACCGCCCGAGCAGCCCGTCACACGCGCCGGCGGCTGCTTCCTAGCAATTTCCCTTCTCTCCTCGGGCATCGGCGCCCGGCGACGCCAGGGGGCGGGGCTCGGCGCCTCGGAGCCAGGCCAAGCGGAGCCGGCGAGAAGAGGAGGCACGCCTTGCCAGGAGTGAAGTCCGTGGTAATCTCCAGAAATAGTGAAAGAGACGAGTTGCTAACGTTGGTTCCAAAAGTAATGCTTGTCACAGGAACAGTAGTGCACGATTTGTATGTACTAATGATGGGTGGAGAGAAATAGGACACAATAGTAATTTGGATGGAACTGTAACGTTGAAATGAACGTTGTTCAAAATGGAAAATATAAAGATGTTTTGAAAATGATGAAAATTGCGACTTAATTTACTGTTTGGCTATATGGATTCCGTATGCACTTATTTGGCTATTTGGATGAATAAAGAGAAATAATTGATATATGAATAAAAAGAAAATATGGTCACGGTAAGAATAAAAAGAGATGTTGGAAAAATATATAAAATAAAAATATCGTCATAAAACTGTTGTGATAACGGATACATTACAGGAAGATGATGTGCAAGTGGAAATGGTGATCACAGAATTATGCAGATGACGAGAACGATGTAATTTACATTGATATTCTACTCTATATAGCGTTACCATTATAAATCGAAAAGCCACCCAACAGAGACCGGGAGGGGTGGCTCAGTGCATCAATTGATATCACTGCAGTGCCTCTGGCCGGGAGGTCCTAGGTTTCGAATCCCGACGGCGGCAAAATTTGCGACACTTGCTTTTAGCTAGGTCGAAATCAGTCGCGTCTTCTAGGGGCCGGCTGCTCTGATCGGTAATTTTCGGTCGTTTCTCCGATCAACACCAGGCGAATGCCGAAGCAGTACCCTAACAAACGGGCCACGGACGGCGCGCGTTGTTTCCTACCTCTTCCTTGTCCTATCCTCACCCCTTACACACACACACACACACACACACACACACAAATATTCACTACACTACCACACATGCCGGTGACCGGTCGGAGACTTAGCACTTGGCTTGGGGGGGGTCCCTGCTGGTGGGAGATCCCTGGTTGGGGAAAACCCCGTTAGCCGACGGTAGGTCGACGTCGGATCTGGCCACCCTGCGGGGGAAGACCACCATCACCTCCCGTGCAAAAACACGCACTATACTAACGGGATTAATGACCATAGTTTACGCGCCCGGTACCACTAACAATCAAATCAAGTAAATCATGAACTGAGTGGGGAAAGAAGAGCTTCAAGCAATCGACCGTAGCGCAGCGCAGTATTCTAAAGAAAGAGCAGCTCTAGGCCGCCGGGGAACCCCCGAGCCGTCGATGGGCTGTGGGCGCCGCGGCGGCGATCGCGTCTCCGTGCGGGCACGCGCGTTCCCAGCATTCCTGGCGGCGCTACCACCCTCCGCTCTCACTCACACCCTCACCCTCACCTCCGTCCTCAATCCAGCTTCCCGACCTCGTCCCTGCTCTCATACAAAGTATTTACCTTCCCTTCTTCCTCTCTCGCACCACACGAAGCTACATCCCCGCTGGTCGGTTGTGTAACCGTCCTCCAGCCTCAATATCCACCCTTCCTCGACGCCTATCCCCATTACTGCTCCTCCGTCTCCCTACACGTTTTCTCACTTCCGCTGCACGACCGTTCGGTGGGTCTTTTGTGAGAACTTGGATTTACAGCACCCTACGGTTATAGGGGACTCGATGACGATTGACGAGGTATTTGACCTCAATTTTTCGCCATATCGTGCGGTGGTGCAGTGAAGATATTGGTTTTATGCTCGGGGCGCAAATGAACCAAGGATAATATTCTCGTAGAACTGAACCGTGCATTAACGTTCAGTACAACTTGTATTTATTTTTGTTCTGAAATACAATGACTTAATTCATATATATATTCGACGTGTGCCGCTTTATTGAGCTCTTATAATACAGCTCTTCGTCAGACGCATTGTGTGGCTGGGTTTTGAGAGGAAGATTTAGTTAGAAGGAAATTATTAAATTATGTAGATAAACTTAATTAAAGCACACTAAAAATTCAATCATTTTCGGAGTACTATGCTAGAAGTTGGCACATATGAAGACAATGAGATTCACAATCTGATGTTTCACGTAGTATTGAATCCAAGTGCATCATTGTTAATTAACACAAACATTCTAATTAAATTAAATTAATGTGGTTACTTATTTTACAAAAGTCTTACTTCCCACGTAAAGTACACCTAAATAAAAAAAATTTAAAAAATTTAAAAATTATATATAATAAAGAATACTAAAGCAGTAATACAAATTTTGCCGTAATTTTCCTACTTTTAAAAAGTATTAACAATATTGTAGATAATTCAAAATTCAGTGGTTAATTAAATTTATTTTAATTTATTATAATATTGCTTCCTCATTTGGCGTCCCACGTGTCATCTTATTATGTTTTACTATTATTAACTTTCATTTCCCATCTTGCACTAAAAATATGTATTTTTCAAAATGAGAAACTCAGATAGTAATAAAATATTTTGAAAATTTATGCGAGAAGTATTGCATATCCTTGAAAAAATTCTTCGAGCAAAAACATTCCAACTTTGGGCTGAATGGAAATACCTTATTCCTCGCCGTGTTTATATGAGACCTCGGAAAGAGGGACCCGGATCTCTCTCGAGATTGATTTTGGCTTTCAGCTGGTCTGGAACAGAATACATTACCATCGTAACGGGCCGCTCTTCTTCTTTTGTCGTGTGTCGATACACCTCGGAGTGGCCCAGGCCACTTTTGCATGCGTCGTATCGACTGCAGTACATCCGTAGAATTACCGGAAAAGCTTAGGAGAAACGAAATAAGGAGTAGTCATCTGAATGTAACACTTGACTATCTAATTTTTTTTTCGGAAATAGCAATGAAACCAACATAATAATTTATTTATTAAACTTTCTCATGACAATGATTAAATCATCTCTGTAGCAAGTAAATAAAAATGAAATTTTGAATTATGAAATGCGCAAAGAAGAGGGAAAGGAATGAAAAGATAAAAAAAGACACGCGTAACGCCTCATTACACAATCATTATCAGGCACCCGGAACTGATAAAATCAGTTTTCACGGACAATTGTTTCTATGCTTGTAATGTAATGTTTTCTATTCTGAGACTGAAAAGAGAAAATTGTTAAAAACGAGTTAAACTTTCATGAGAGGAGTCTCTAAATGTTGTTCAGTTTCTTAAAGATACTTTTTAATGTATTGCAAATTATGTCTGTTATTTCTTGACAATCGTTTTTCAGTGCCTTCAACTTTTATTCATAATTCCACGTAGGGAAATTCTATTCCCATCATATAATGGTCCAATCTACCTAAACCAATACTTGTGTATCCCTGCATATTTCTTTGCGAAGTATTTTGTTGGAGGATCGTGGGGCGGTTTGAATATATTTTTTCATTTTCATTTCGTAAGAGTTTCCTTCGAGCCCGATTTTTCTAATGTCGCCATTTGTATTTTAGTTCTGCTCCTATGATGCCGGAATAACGTGCACACCTATCGGCGAATCCGGATATTTGGCCCTCGCCTTCGGTGGCCTCTCAGACACTTGAGCTTTAGAAGTGGAGGTTTCTTTAACGAACGTTTTTGGAGACGAGGTTCTCCGTAAATTATACAGCACTGCAAAAAGGAGCGAAAGGGGCAAGCCGAAGTTGGAAGCTGTGGTAGTGGCAGAAGTGTATGGAAATAAAAGAACTTGAAGATTAAAATTAGCAAAAATCAAAAAGCTCTGTAAACACGAAGATGAATATAACGCAAAGAATGCTGGATTACAGAAAAAAACACGAGAGCAAGAGACAACCAGAGTAAAACGGAAGAAATAAGAAAGTGGAAACTATAGGCAAGGAAACTGTGGTGAGAAGTAAAGTTAAAAGAGTTGATAATTACTTCAATGACGTTGTATTATTGATATATAGATATTGGCACAAAGGGTTCATGTGGCGATACAAATGGGCAAGAATTGTACAATAGGCTACTGTTGTTCGTAGCTTTTGACGTGCACTATAGGAGGCAGGACATTAAGAGCGGTAGGGAATAATGAAAGCAATTAAAGGAAAATGAAAAGAAGCAGATATTGAAGGAAGGATTTATTGAAGAACAAAAGGAAAAATAATAATGTTTCTATTATATTACCTTCTTTACAGTTCTTTCTAGAGTTCGCGAGTGCACAGTCTATTGTTTATGTGACATTTGCGGATCAATAATTCGCAACGTCTTCTTTGTAAAATGCTTTAGTGTGGCATTTTTCACTATCTTATTTCACAAAACAATGTCCAACATAATTCATAGAATGTCATATGAAATACACCATTAATTATATCATTTCAAATAGAAAGACTCTCTGTAGGGATATTATGTTCTGTAAAGTTCAAACATCGCTTTCTTCGCTCTCCTGCTTCTGAAATTCGATACCACGCCTCCATTTGTGAATGGCCCACAAATCCTCCCAAAACAAACCCATTCAGGAACAAACACTGTACATCGCCCGAAGGAAGGCAAAAGGAGAAAATGCGGAGGCTGGGACGCGGCGTGGGAGATGAGTGGGAGGGAAACTGCCGGAACATCGGCGCGGGCGTTACTTATTCGATTAGCCACGCGCGGCCGGAGCCCCGGTCCCGCAGGGCGCGGCGGTGCGGTGCGGTTTCTTCCTTGCGCGTGTTGTCTTTTCAGCACCGCCCACACCCACCACGCCCCCCCCCTCCGCCCCGCGCGATTACAAAGCGCGTAATGGGCGCGTTGTGCGAGGTAAATTTCGCGTGACATTGCAGACTTCCTGCGGCGCAGAGTAGTGCTGCGCGGTCGGCCCCGGGGTTCCGCGTCGTTGTGTGCGGTCGCCGCTTTTGTTCGGCGCGTCGCCGCGAGCGGGGGGGGGGGGGGGGCGGGGTGTGGGACGCGTTGGTGGGGAACGCGTTGGTGGCGGTGGGCGGGCGGGACGAGCGCCAGTAGTGGGACCGGAAGTGGCCCGGAGACCCGGCAGGGACGGAAGTTGCGGAGCTGCGGCGGGGAAAGTTTGGGAGCGCGTACGCTGCACGCACCACGCTGCGGATGAGTGCGATGGTAACAGCGTGCTTGACAAAGGATTTGACTGAGGGAGGGTGTGGGTGCGTGGGAAGAGCACAAAGGATCGCGGCCTGCTATGAGTCATTGGGGTAGGTTGTTCGTGAAGAAACTATACTATGTGGCTGAAACATTGTTTCGCATGACTTTATCGGATCGGTCATTGCTTGCTTAATCGTACTAAATAAATGCAATTCGTTTACCTGAACCTTTGAAATTGTTTATAACATTGTTTCTAATTCGATTATATTTATAACTTGAATTATAAATTTTTTTTTTTTTTCATATTTCGTCATTTGTAGGAAAAGTACTCCAAATATTAAAGGACCGTATTTATTTTCACAATTTTAACTCTTTTTAATAAACGTTTCTGACACCGCTGTGATCAATAGCATTAAAAAAAAATATTGTGAATTTCCTTTAACTGTACAAGTATCGTAAAACAGTAGAGGAAAGAACCGAAACCCGGGCCTAGTTTCTAATGCCCTAAGCCCCTGGATATGCTGCTCTGTAGAGTACTGTTGCGTATTTGAAACGTACTAAAAATGTAGTTATTTGCAAGACCTTAGCCATTAATGCGAATAGTGCTAATTCTCAGTTGCCCGATTTCGATTCTTCATCGGTAACTCTAACCATATCATTATTTTGAAGGGGACATTACAAGCTATTGATGTAGAGTAATGTCATTTACTTACCTTGTAAAAATGTTATTAGCATTTGGAATATAAACACGCTGGCGCCTAGCTCGAGCGACCCAAGTTTGCTTAGGCGGGGCACCAAATTTTCGTCTGGTAAAATAAAAACAATTAAGAGTTTTGGTACTCCATATACCATAGAAAGTTCATAAAAAGCAAAAGTCTATCTGTTCGACAGAGCAGGAAAAGAAAGAAGTGAAGAGGTAGTTTCAGAATTTAATCCCAGAGAAGTCGAAACGAGAGAGATTAAAGAGAATTCTGATGTTAAACGAAAAGCAAAAGGAAGATTCCACCTCCAGCGAGGAATCGAACTTGCCTTCTGGCTCTTTCGAGTTGAAGGTTCTACCAGGAATTTTCCTCCTTCCACGCGAAGAAGATCCAAAGTGCTTGTTTTTCAGTGTAAAATTTTTTAGGGCTCTAGGTGTACTTATGGGTGATGTGCCTTGACTCATGTAGAATGTGCGGGGCCGGAAAAAGATGATTATATATGTGACTTTCGTCGCAATATGTAGACTATGTGCAAGACATTCTTATGTATAATATACTAAACTTGTATTTTTGTAAAAGTATACTGTGTTTGCAGTTATTTCATTTTTTACCCATTTCTTAAAACGCTTCTTTTTTAAATATCCACAAAATGTAATGTTTATTAAAAAATATTTTAATCTTAAACTACTGGACCAATAATTTTAAGAGTAATATAACATTTGTATAAGAAAGTAAGGTATGTACAGTATATTTTTTTATTTTATTGTGCAGAAAATCGGATTTAAAAATACTCGACTAGAAAATGGAGACCTGAGTTTGGATACATTCTTCTATATTTCAAGAAATATTTAAGAATGTATTGAAAATAATATGATGAAATAAAATTGATACAAAAATTGTATTTAATGGTACATCCGTTTTTCTGTGTAAATTAATACTATTTTGAATAATTATTCCATCCCTTAAAACGTACTTTTGAAATTATGAAAGTGTTTAAATCATTTTTATTTACGACATAAATATTTTTTGACGATAGAATATTTAATCTCCCAAAACGAAGTATTCTTCATGTTTGTTGAATTTCAGCAATAGAAAAACTATACCCGTCTTTTTGCCCGTACTTTATTTCCACGCATTCAAATCCTTCGCTTTTCGGAAGGTTCTTTGTAAAGACGACCTCTAACAGGCCGTATCGCACTTCGTTCGAGAGCCCCGCCTGTTCGCGTGGTTGGTCGCCGTACGGAGCTCCAGTTTCTCGCAGCGCCCACCCGCCGGGCTATGGGAAGCGTCGCCTCGTATTGGCCGCCGCCTTTGTCTCGCTACCCACAATGCGCGCGCCCAGAAGAGAAGAAAGCGGGCGCACGCGAGGAAAAATCGAGATTCCGGGATAAAACGAAGCTCTGCAGGCATCATGTCTCGGAACAAGGGAAACCTGGGTTCTCATCCCCTCTTCCCGCCGCGGCGGTCCCCTTCATCCGCTGCCTTCGTTATCGCAGGAGCGGTTTGCGTCTCCGCTGATGCCCCGGGGCGCTGGCTCGGTCACGACGTCCGGCCACCGCAGTCCCTTTTGCTGTCGACGGTGCTGGTCTTCCGTCGGATTCTGGGTCGAACTAGCTACGGAGGTAGATAGTTTCAGGCTTGATTTCATCTGAAGATTGTGCATCGCGAAGAGCGGAAATCTCGATTTGCTCGCTGGATAGCGGACCTGATGATTCTTTCGGTGCATAGAACAAATCACAATTCAGTAATGTGAATGACTCAAATGTATTTTTATTCTTTGTTTCACGCAGAGTTTCATTGGAGCTGGAAATGGTTGGCTACCAAAAACTGGTCACAAGGAGTAAGAGTTGGGCTCTATCAAGTCTTAAATGTCCAAATTCAGAGAATTAGCAGTGCGATTCTATTGAATTGAGAGGAGGAGAAACTTTACCTAAAGGTGCACATCGGCCGTACTTGAAATCGGGAAAATCGTAAAGCACTTCAGAAAGCCGATGCCTTTTTTGTCTTTCTAATTAGTAAAATGTTTCTTATTCGTACAGTTAATCAGCTTTAAGGAGCTAGTTCTTGTTGTGTATCAACATTATTTTGGGTAATCCTAAGTTCGTGATTCCTTCTTTTTTTTCTGATCTGTCAGAACGCATTTCTTATTTCTTTTTAAACTTACTTCCACTTTACTAAATGAATGTGTAATATATGTACCTCTGATTAATCTTCAACTCTCCTCGAAGTACTCTAAGAGGTCCCCTCCACTTTTGCCAGGCTCCAGGGAACGACGTCCTTGCGATGTGGGAAGGACGTGAAGTATCTGAGCGAGAAGCCTCGCGAGTCTTGCTCAACGACCTCTCTTGTCCCTCCGGGCGCCGCTGCGTACCAGATGAGGAAACTTGGAGGATTTCGCGAATTGCTTCATCACCTCTTGCGCGCGTGAATGTAATTCTGTTATGCGCCGTTTTAAGACCGGATATCTCGTAAAACTTTAACTGCACCATCGCTGCTGCTCAGGTAGTAAGGGCTGCTAGTGCAGGGAAACGCCGTCGCCGGGTTCATATTGCTCCTGAGGGGTAGGTTAAGGCTACGTTAAACCACAACAGACCCGAAAGTGAGCTGGGGGATCGTCGAGGTCAAGTTTCGCTATCGCCCTGCCCCTCAGCGGGGAGCAAATGATGTCACTAACATCGCGTTATGAGTATCTTTAACACTTCCTCATCTACTCTTGCACTCATGACTGAATTGCTACTAGAAAGAGCTAGGTTTCTGGAGTTTTAGAAAATGCTCGTTCATAAATACTGAAACATTGCGTTACATTTTTTTGATTCCTGTTCACGGTCACTGATAAGATGTCGTTCATGGGCTAAAATACTGACTGGAAAACTTTTTGATAAAATGTTTGTTTTGCTGCATGTGAAATCCGGCCGTCGGGTTAAAAAGGTTAAAAGTAATCATTATGAAAAGGCTTCATAAGAGTTCTATTAATAAAAATTGTAATCTGAAATAAAATATCACTCATGACTCAAAATGTGCAATTTTTGAGTTTTGCCAGTATTGCAATCTGTGGACTATGTGTAGATAAGCTATATAGTCATATATTTTGCTTAAAAGAAAATATCTATATCTTACTTCAGGCGTTCGCCAGATTAATTTCACTCAAACAGGTACCATTTGTTCCGCAATCATAATTAATTCGTACAATTTCTGATATTGAAACGGCTCAGAAATCACTCTCTTTAAAATCACCTAGTCCACTGGGACTCGCTATAGGCATCCCGTCAACATTTCATTCCCACCCCCGCCGCATCGTCTTAATTTCACCAACCGTTTTGCAGACGTCTGGCTAATAGACCGGCAGACAGACGTTCCAACGAAGCTGATTACTGCCCAGCCAGCCGGCCTTCCCGCGTCACGTCGACGACCACCCTTGGACGTCCCGTCGCGCCCAGCTCAGACCCTCCCCCTCCCGGCCCGTCCTGTCGCCCGGCACTCCCCTCCCCCCACTCCCCACCCAACCGGCCACCCTCCTTTCCCCTCCGCGGGCGTTTTGGCAGCTTCATTATGACTGCGCGAGCGAAAGCGGCTCGTCGACGCGACGTTTCTGCGGAGGGCGCGCTGCCCCGCCCCCCCCCCCCCCCCGCCATTCAGTCAGCCGGAGGGGCGTGACGCTGCGAATGAATTGCCGCGTTTTAAGACTCGACACGGTAGTAATTAGGTTGGAGTTGATGGGATGAATTTGAGATGAAGTGTGAGGATGTTAGCGCCAAAATCGCTTCAAAGATCCGCTCGCTCGTCTTTCCCCCGCTCGCCGGCATGCGGGCGCCGTAATGGACGACGCGAGGCGTGGGTGGAGGGTCGGAGAGGGGCGGCTTGCCCTCATTACGATAATGGCGGCGGGGTGGAGTGCGCCACGCGGAGGCGGGGAGATGCAAGTGGCGCGCTCTCTGGAAGGCCGCAGTGCGAACGCTCGTCGATTCAGCGCCCTTGTCTGCGCGCGCTTTCTTCCTGATTGCTGCTCTCGCATGCGCTGACCCCGCGCGCACGCCCTTCAACTGCGGCTCTTCAGCGCTGACGAGAGCTTCGGTGACCTCTCAGAGGCTGCTGAAACTTTTGTCGCGTTTCACGTTTTTCATGCGGTTTGTGGTTTTGGTTTTGAAGTGTTTGCTTTATTGAAATTAATTTATTTTCCGTCCAGTCCGTTGCCCTGTCGGGTGACTCGTTGGTTAGCGTGCTCGCTTTCCATAGAGCAATCCCAGGTTTGATTTCCGGCCGGGGCAAATTATAACAGTGCGCTTTCCTTACATGTACCAGTATCTATTGCTGTGTGAATCTAAGATTAAGAAGGCCATTACGCACGGTGAAGAGATGTCTTCGTGCTAACCACACGAACCCTTTATTCCATATCTGAGAGGTTACGTCACCGCTGGTCGGCGAAGGCACATAACGGGCTGTTACATCTTAGTTGTTTTCTTCGTTCTGCAATTTCTAAAAAGTTTTGAAAATAAAAATCCATTTACGAGGCTTTCAGTAGCTAGGTTCTTGCAGGAGAATCCCACTTTGGTCCATCTAAAAATACCTAAAGAAAGTAACATGAAAAGCAATGTTATGTTTCCCCAACAGCTATTGCAAACATTTTCTTTTGGTTGGTATTGTTTCAAAACTATTTCAGGAGATTTTTAAATAAAAGTACTAAATTGCATCTCTGTATTATAAAATAAGCCCAAATTGTCCATCTACTTCACAGCTTTCAAATCACTTAAGTATTTATAGTTTTGCCTATTAAATGGTAAAAACAGTAATGTAAAAGTAGTAGTAAAATAGAATGTAAAAATGTTAATTGTATTTGAATCAATTGTTTGAAATTTTGTTCATCACATGTGTTGCAAGTATCATCTACTACAAAATGGCGAAGAAAGAGTCAGACATTAAGTGAATATTCAAGGGTAAACAGTCTTATTTTCTGAAAGAACGATGTCTTTTCTTTGATATTTTCTTCGTCTCCTTGACTTTTGCATTTATTTTAAGATTTTATTCGCTTATGTTCTCTTCTTTGTAGATTTTCCTTCATTTTAGTTCCTTTATTCTCAAGAACGTTTTTGGAGAAAGATCCTTTAACCGGTGCAATCAATTTACAGTGTGAATCCATAAATATGGAGTTACAACAGAACCGCCCAGAATAAACGTTCCCTTGCGCATGCGCTAAAATATTGACTCTCGACTTGTTTCTTCCAAAGATACGCAAGTACGCGATATTAGAAACTTTTTTTCTGGGCGATTTTTGGGATCTTCTTACCTTCCAATAAGGTGAACGCTACTGTGATCGTCCAAAAATACGCCTTTTCTCTTAAGGCTTAGACAACACCAACTGTTCATTCAAGAAAACTTATTGCCAAGGAACTATTCTCAGAACTTTATTTTTAACGCGATAAGATGAATCGGACACTAATTACGTTAATAGTGCGTTATAATCGTGTTAAATAATAACAAAAATATTAATAAAAACCAATAATATGAAGTGTCATTGTTGAATCTTGAGTGGAACCCCCCTTCGTTATTTACTGAATTTACTTTCTACTGTTGCTTTTAGCTTAACTAGCTAGTATTTTCAGTTCAAAATCTTTTTGTTTTCGCCAATATCAAACTGCCACTTAGATTGATATTACAAAAGTTGTAATTAGTGGAAAGCATTGACATTCCATGCTCAGAAAATTTGTAATTCCACTCCTTTACGTGCTTGAACATTGCAGTGCAGGGAGGTTCGTTGGGAAGTGTGTACAACGACGTGACCGTCGCTGCCTGTGCAGACGGCTCCCCGGGAGTGGTCATGTTTGCTTTCGGCCGCCTTTGGATTTGTCTCAACTTTTCTGCGCCGAAAAGGCTCATGAGCCTTTGTGCGAGTGCATTACTTACTCTCCTACGCTCGCACCTGCATTTTCGCCATCGAAGTTTTCAATTTCAATTCTCTTTTTCTTTCTTTCGTCTTTGATAAGCATTATTTGTGTGCATTGCTTTTACTAAGGTTATACGTTTGGTTTACAAGACACTGCTGATATTTGGAACACAGCCAGTTTAGTTTTTCTCGTCATATATCTCCACTTCTGTATTCTAATAAACACACTCTATATGAGAAGAATACGGAGTTTCAATTTGTTTGAAGACAATATTCTTATTTGTTTGAAGATAGTATTATTACGATATTCATATTCAATAATCTGAATATGACAAAGTGATAAAATAGTTGAAACATTGTAACAATTAAATAATAATTAATAATAATAATATAATAATAATAATAATACAATAATAATATGTGAACTTCATTTTGTTGATTTTGTTTGTATTATTTCAAAGGATTAATTTAACCTTTTTTTTCTTTTTATCTTATTTTCCTTATTAGTGTTATTTTGCCTGTCTTATCCCTTTCCCTTCTCATTTTGCCTTTCCATTTGGGTGCTTCTCATAGACTTCCAGTTTCTTATTCATTAATACCTCTCTCTCCCCTCTCGAATTAAACCTCCCTCATTTTTCTCCGCTAACTTCACAATATCCTTTCCTTCCCGCCGTTCCGCTCTGCTTTCGTCGCGTCCGTCTGCTCCGGCCGCCCCTCGCCTTCGGGAGCGCTGCCTGCAGGGCGCCGCCCGTGCTCTTTTCTCGCGCCATAAAAGTGCGGCATCCAGACGTCGGGCGGCGCAGCGCGCGGCTGCCTTCCTTCCCAAGGGCTGCCAACCCCTTCCCTTCCCCCCACAACCCCACGCCCGCGAGCGCCGCCCGTGAAAAAGCCGCCCGTCTGGCCACCGCGCGCCTCCGGCCGCGCCCACCTCCTCTTGCGATTTCCCAGAATCTCCGGCACAATCCCGCTCTCCTTAGGTCGAGACTGGGCAAAGAGATGGCACAGTAACGGAAGTTAAAATTTCTCAAAATGGTGGCACGTCTCTGGAACGCAATAAAAAAAAAAGAATGATTCCTAATGCTGTACTGTTTTGTGCGCGCTTTTGTTATTTAACTGTAATTTGATTTCGTGTGTTATGTGTATACAGTGCGGATAAAATAAATAAACCCACTTAAAAAAGTTGTGTAACTTTAGAAAAATGAAATGAATACATCAATAGTAATTTATGCGCCAAGAGTTTTAACGATCTCTGGTGACAAAAAAAAAACAAGAACTTTTGGCTCTAGGACCCTGGCCCCTTTTTGTCGCCAGAGATGGTTAGAACTAGTTAATGCCCGTGGTCAATTCAATATTTTATTTTTACCCAATTTTAATGATTCAGATTTATTTGTTTACTAATTATCTAGATATTAACTTGAGTCAGTTTGTCTTTTCATATTTCTCTCTCATAACTCCCTTTCGTAATTTCCTTTCGCCATTCCTTCTAATAATCCTTCCATAAGAGAACATGTAGCTTTCAATTATTTTCATGTATTTTCCTCGTAACCATGATCCTCCTGAGCCGGGTAAGTTATGCAGCATATATCGACTCCGCATTGTAGACAATAACAAGCAATAACGCATCAGTAAAAAAGAACATTACTTCGCTATATAGCAGTTAAATGTACACAATAAAAGTGATATAAAAATGTTTTCTTTTAATTTTTCTTTGTGTGTGATTTATATCTGTACATATAATGTTGCATAATTGCATGTTTGGGAAACACATAGAAGCACCTAAGTTGAAGCTAATCGAACGTTCAACGAATGGCAGAGTAAGCATCTGTGCATAACCCGATTTGAATTCTGCAGCATCTGCAACATCGGTAGCACTTCCTTGTTGAAACAGCTGATCTGACAATTATTAAATATTTATTCTCTCAGATTGTGAAGTTTTTAGTGAAGTACACTCGTGAAGGTCCAGATATCATTACAGGTTGTACAGAACTGCGGCAGTGTGTTGGCATTCTAATTTGTATGGTATATCATACACTACCACAAGCTAAAATGAATTCGTGTGTAGGTGAAGGCAGGGAGATTTCTACTGTGAATAAACCATAATGAGATATTCTTCTCAGGAAATAAAATATAGTTTATTTGTATTTCGTGTTTATGTTAGATGAGCAAAGTAGGTGATGTTTAGCAAACTCAGACCATTGGTTGAGCATTTGATTAAAAATTGTAAACAATTTGAAAATTTAACACATGTATCTGTTGACGAGATAGTGCCTTACTTTAGAGATACTCAGCAAAATTATTTACGTAAGTGTAAACCAATTAGATTTGTTTCTAAATTATGGTGCCTGGTCTCTTCCGATACCTGCTTTCATTTATTCCGTATGGTGGAAGAAATTGTTGTAAAGTGATGGATTTAGCATTAGAAACAAGTAGTTGTTTAGTTGTAAGACGCCCGACCCATCGCATCATAAGATATTCTTTGACATTTTCTTCACGTCGTAGATGTTGTTGGAATGTTTGTCAAATACGAAATTTTCTGCAACAAGATCTGTGCAGGAAAATCATATACACTGCCAGAAGAAAACTGTCGAACTTTAGCTATAGAATATAACAGAACAGTTGAAAATCTCTGCGTCAAAATTTTTTTTCGTATCAGGAGCATTACGTAGATGTTTTTGCATCGAGAACACCTTCCAAATCCGAGGGCCTCTAGCCTGACTATTTTTGATACTCATCGATCTGTTGTTACAATTGTGATTATTGATTTTAACAGTAAAGTTGGCAACAAACAGGATCCCTGGAAAAATGCCTTAGGTTCATATGGATATGGACAAAGAAATGAGAGGGAAACAAGATTAATTAATTTTGCTGAAGAACAAATCTCAATTAAATATATTTTTTAAAAAGGAAGAAAGAAAGAAAGAAAGAAACCAATGGACATGGTCTACCTCAAATGGTAAAACAATAAACAAAATCGACTTCGATTTTAAAAAATAGAATAGTTCTAGTGATAAACTTAGATAATAAAATTCAAATCAGATCACAGAATAGTGAGGGCAAACGTGTAACTTAATTCCACAACGATACGAAGACCATCCATCAACAGCGTGCATTTGAATGCTAAAATCATTGTTTACGGCACAATGAAGCAGCAACTTTAGTCACACGAAATCACAGGAACGACATCAATACATGAAAAGTATTCAACAGTGTCAAATTCCATTATAGAAACAGGAGAAAAAACGAACATTAGAAACAAAGTAAACAAAGGAAAACAAGGGGAAAACTTCACGATGTAAGTGAAGTATACAGAAAAAGGAGTACACCATTGTAAACAACAATAGTTTTATTGAGCATTCTTTTACAATAATCCAGATTAATTTATATAATTACAAGCCAGTTCATTAATCACTGTTGTGGAAAACACTGTTTGCCGCAATGCCTTCGTAAACAAACTACGTTCCTAATTACAGCGCACCTCACCCCTCTCCAGTAGACTAAAAAATCCATGCATTATAATGCAAGCAGTAGGCACTTCACTCCAGGCACGAGCGCCAACCTCTTCCCCAAACAGGTTGTCATCTTCTTCAATTGGATTACCAACTGCACCCTAATGGCGCTGGCAGCCCCTTTCATACTAGGGCGACGTCACGACAAAGACTCGCCTCGAACTTTTCGTTACAGTGGCTGCTTCTTAGATCACGTGAACCCCAAAAAACGCGCGCTGTTCTGCTGCGCACGAGCTATTTTCAAATGTCTCCAAACATAACAGAAAGGAAACTATACAATTGTTATAAGAAAAAGAAATTCTCCAAATACAAGTCGTAAGCCGAAGAGAAGAAAAGAGAATATGAAACCGTAAACAAGATTATAAATAAAGGGATTAGATATGACTTGATAAATTACACAAAGGAAGTCATAAAAGAGTTAAAAGGAGGCATGTAGAGCTATGTGTTGATTACACGTAAAAAATGCGTAATGTAAAATTATAATCTGTGGCACAAGTTTGAAATACATGTTACGAGTTAGAGTATTAATATGAAATTTTCTCGAAAAAGAGATGTCGAGTAACTATTACAAATTGGACCAAAAGTAAAATAAGTGAATGGATACAGTAGTCTGGATATTTCAATAATAATAATTTTTCAATTAAAGCGGCCCTCTGTATCATCATAATTCTTTTTAGTGTCTGCATGAACACCCGCACTCAAATTATATTTAAACGTTTTCCATTGAGGGTATGGAAGTACATAGTTATACAGTAATGCTTTTGTTTTCACATCAATGGCCCGTCCCATAATTAGACGAGAAGCAACGTTTTGAAACGAATCAAAGTGTACTAGATGAATACATATTATGTTTCTCTCTCATTGATACAAAATGAATGACTGTCGAATACAACTTGTTCGCGTTTACCACATTGACTCCATGAAAGGAGCGAGTTAAAATACGGAGAGTTTAGAATAGAACATTAAAATCTGAAAGTATTTCGTTCTGGTTTTAGACTGATTATTTTCTTATTGTGAAAGAGGATTCATCGATAAGATACAGGAAGCGCAATCCCTCCTTACAAAATTCAACGTATTTTTTATCTTTATCCTTAGTCCCCATCTCTTCCTCTTCTCTTAGTGGTTGCTGCAGTGGACTGAGCCCAGCTCCACCTCCACCGATTCTGTCAACCCGCGACACACTTCCGCCTCATCTCACCCACATCATTCAAACTTCTTCCTAGTTCTTTCCACCTACTCCCGTCACGTTTTCCCCACTTCCCATTACCCTCTTTCCATACTACCTTCTCCTTCATCACGTCTTTTTCACCTCTTCCCGGCGCGGCGTCGCGCTCCGCCGCGCTCTCCCGCGGCCGCCAGAAGCACGCGCCGTGAGCCGGAACCGGTAATGCGAGCGCTTAGCGCCGGCTTAGATGTCGCCCGGCCGACGGCTCGGTTTACGCGCCTATGGGCCTGGGGATTGGCGCGGAGGCGCCCGCGCCCCGGGAGGGGGGGGGGGGGCCGGGGAGGGGGGAGGACGGGGGGCGGGGGAGGGGGGGAGGGGGGCGGATGGCGCGGGTAACGAGGATGGCGCGGGTAACGAGGATGGCGCGGGTAACGAGGATGGCGCGGGTAACAACGATGGCGCGGGTAACAAGGATGCGCGGGTAATGAGGATGGCGAGAAAAGCTGGGGTGACGGCGAGGGCGGCGAGGGCGGCGAGGGCGGCGGGGCGGCGAGGCGGCGGGGCGGAGGGCGGCGAGGGCGGCGAGGGCGGCGAGGGCGGCGAGGGCGGCGAGGGCGGCGAGGGCGGCGAGGGCGGCGAGGGCGGCGAGGGCGGCGAGGGCGGCGAGGGCGGCGAGGGCGGCGAGGGCGGCGAGGGCGGCGAGGGCGGCGAGGGCGGCGAGGGCGGCGAGGGCGGCGAGGGCGGCGAGGGCGGCGAGGGCGGCGAGGGCGGCGAGGGCGGCGGAAATGGCGTGGGCGGCGAGGGTCGCGGGGGTAGCGGGAATGGCGTGGGCGGGGAGAGATGCGGGAGTGCTCCGGATGGTGAGGGTGGCAAGGATGGCGCGAGTAGTGTGGATGACGAGGATAACTGGAGCGACTACGAAAGTGGTGGTGGGAGGGCGGAGGCTGCCCTCCAGAGGTGATGGATAGCCTGCGAAGGCCTCGCGCGGCGACCGTCTTCCATTAACAAGTGCAATCCAATATTTTGTTAATGCGCCACGTCGCCCTCAGCCGCTCCCCGCAGCGCCTCCGCCTCCGCCAACCCCTTCGCCTGACAGATGAGGTGAGCTTGTGAGCTTATGTAGAGAGGGAGTTTATGCAGCGCTGGGGAAAGTGAATACGGCAAAGTTGAAATCGAAACAAGGAACACGGTTAACAAAGATAATAACCTATTGGGTAAAGAAATGATGATCAAGTTTCGAAGTTTGAAATATATAAAATAGTCTTTATTCATAGAGCCTTTGCCTCTTGCTATCCTTTGAATATTTAACACAGTAGTGATGATATAAACGTTCATTTAAACAAAAGTAGAGGATAATATATCGGAAAATATGTTCACAGAAAGAATTAGGGAGTATGTCAGAGTCGCAAATCAATGTAAACTTTTATGAATGTTTCAACAAAAAAGCAATTTATAATTACAAGTACACAATTCATTAAAAGTAACTAATGGACAAAATGTGCAGATACGAATTGCAGAGAACGTAGGTAAGAGGTGAGGAGAATTATAAGTAGGTAAAAATGTGAGGTGTTTTTGTATTCAACTGAAACCATGAAAAGTAAAGAATTTTACTTCCTTGGGGAAACCGAAGAACGAAAAGACATCTTAAAGCAAACGTGCGTCTGGAGACTCGACTCAGATGCTGAACCTTGTGGTACGCCCTATTCCTCCGGTGGCACCGCTGCGATTAACAGTCATTTATCATAAGTGTCGAGGCGTGAAGCGCTTGCGACGTGCCCGCTAAGCGGCGATTCAATACGCTTTTAGACGTGGCGGCGACGGCGGCAGCGCCTCCGCTGCGGGGAGTGGTACGAGCTCGGCGCCACTGCAAAGATTTCCATCTCCGCTGGCGCCCCACTGGTTCAAAATAGGCCGAAAGGCCCATGTACTGAAAATAAGAAAAACAAAAATCCACTGTCAAAGTGCATCTTGTGGAAAATAAATCTATGTGATTAATACCTTTAACTGTTACGACTCATTATTAAAAATTATGTTGCTGCGAAATTTTAAGACAAAAATTTGCGAAAACAATCACTTGGAAACTCTAGAGCAACGATATGAAGTCAAAGTAAAAATGAAAAGGCTCGACGAAAGTATTTAAGGGATTCGTGGAATATAGGATGAAACCTTTATGATGAATGAATTTATATAAATGGCATTTCATGGTGATATTTTTACAACACTATAAATGCAAATTCGTAAACGGAGGTTTTGGAGGGAATTCATAAAAATATTCGAGATATATTTATTTAATTTTTTTACGGTACTAAATAATTATACTCCTTATCCATTTTATAAACGTTGAAGCAACCTCACAGAATATAATTTAAGAATACGTTTTTACTCATTTTCACCCTCTTGATTGTAAAATGTGTTCGGAAATATGATGTAAAAATTATCGATCATGCTGTTTGGATAAGTAAACGAAAAACGTATTCCTAATTTCAGGTGTTTTATTTTTACTTATAAAATTGCGTTAATGTATGCGTAAGGTAGATATCTATTCAGAATACAATTGGAAGACTGCAGAGCAGCGAAATGAATGTTTATGAGAAAGACGAAATAATAATAATAAAATAATAATAATAATAATAATAATAATAATAACAACATGATCAGAAATGATTGCCTATAGAATAAAGAATAAGAGAATAGAGCTGCAAAATGAAGTTGCTTAAGAAAGACGAAGTTATGTTCA
Source organism: Teleogryllus oceanicus (assembly GCA_964035755.1). NCBI lineage: Eukaryota > Metazoa > Arthropoda > Insecta > Orthoptera > Gryllidae > Teleogryllus > Teleogryllus oceanicus. Next base: position 83,764,262 of record CAXIVR010000004.1, on the reverse strand, counting down.
AAAAGATAAGATCAGAAATGGAAAAATACTAAGATACCGAAATGCTCAGCATACGGAATCAAGAATGGGAGAATAATAGAAGTTGATATTAAATCAGCATATTAAAATATTGCTACAAACATACTCCTAATGGGGATTGGCCACAACATAACAACTCCATGAAGATAGTTAACAAGGAAACACGATATGCACAGCAACACACTTTGTTTTTGGCTCCGCTCTGGAGAAAAACCGTTCTGCAAAATGACAGCATTTTTGTTGTGTCATTTTTCTCGTCCAGTGACCATTTGTTCATTGAAATGTTCCCTGGCAAGCAGACGGACTCCGCTTATCGCGCTTTGTTCTATGTATGCGACATCAATGTCGGTGTTTCCAAAACGGCGATGTTCCTGTAAAATCATCAATATATTTAACATTGAATTTTTTAAGCTTGAAGCGTTCTTTTTAATATCATTTTTGTATTCAATTTATTATGTGATTGATATTTTTAAATGAAAAACGACCATCATAACAAAATTTATAATATTTTTTTTTATTTCTACAAATTGAATATTCTTCGACGTAAGTGACCAACGGAGAAAAATAAATAAACTCGAGTTTTCGTCAGTAAAGAAACCTATATAATTTGTGAATTATTGAATCGATAATCTAAGTTGTGTCGTGAGTTTTTTTACCGTGTTTTGTCAATAAAATACCAATTAAAAATTAATAAACGAGCCTCCTTTGAAATTAATTCCCCCTTGCGTTAACTTCAATAGTTATGAATCTAGTTTTAAGCATATGGATGTTTAATAACATCAATGTATTTGGATTTATATTTTAATTTTGATCATCGATGTTTAGAAACATCAATATTTTGTTGACGATGTCACATCCCTATAGTACCGGCGCTAAAGAATTACCCTGGCGATTTGCTGCGAAATATAAATCAATTAGCACTAAGTTGTCGACTCGAAAACACGTCGCGACGTCGTCTCGTTTTCCTTTAGTCAATATTTTGGCTCATCACGACTGACTCTTGTCACAGCACGAATGACTCGCTGCTCTGGTTGAACCGCGACAGGAAATGATGAGGAGGTGCTCTGTGATAACGGAGGATGATGAGGGAGATGTTTTTAGTTTAGGAATATACCAGCAACGCATGCGCAAAACACGGCACCTGGCGCGTGAGGATGTGTCAGGACCTTCTCTATACTCCAAATTGAACGAAGTGGCACTTCACGGTCTCAAGCTGGAATGGATAGGGAGACATCATTCAATCGTGAGCTTCAATACCAAACATTAACTTAAAAAAGTTCCCAATTGGATGACTGTCCCTCTCTCCATCCAGCTCGTGGGTTTGAAGTGCCACTGCGTTTAAATCGGAATATAGCGTCGGTCTCTATACTTTCGACGCGATTTCGGCCCACTGTGTCGGCGCCGCCAGCTCCAGGCGGGCCAACGCGGCGCGCGTGCCTGCCTGCCGACGAGGCCTTCGCGGTTAACAAGGCGCGCGCATCAACGCCCCAACTTTTTCGCTTCTCGCGTCGTGATGTACTGCACCTCGGGGGCAACGCGCTCGTGACAAATGATGCAAGTTTGAACCGCTCTCTCGCTCCCCATAGCCGTCGACGCGCTGTTGTTTTTGTGCTCGAGGGAAGTGGGCGAATCGCGCCGAGAAAGAAGGCCGAACGTGCTTGCTGGGTGGGAAAATATAAATAATTGTTGTGTGATGTGCTCTGACTGTTGCAGTTGACCTATATTTTGTAGATGGCTTGGTCGTCTGGCGTTGTCTTGAGGTTGATTAATGTACGTGAATATGTAATGTATGTGAAGTAATATATATCGGAATATTTAGAGATGTATTTATGTAAATAATATTGCATGTTGTCCCTCTATTTTTTAAATAATAATTAATTTACCTGGAAAGTAATACTTATTAACCTACAAATACATTTAAAAAGTCACCACAATTAAAAGAATCAACTGGAAAATTATAATTATGAGCACTCATAACTTGGAACTTGTGTTTTCCTTCACACTTTATTGTTTGGAAAGTACTACTCGCATCTTCAGTATTGTTTCGTTTGTTTTTATTTAATGCGCCCATTTCTATCACCGGCTCGGACAGTGCAAAGGATGTTTAATAACGAGGCAGTTCTTCTTTTCGTTAAAATCTCCGAATTTCTGAAAATTGCAACATTTCAAAATTTTGTCAATGCCTTCCTACAAATGCAATATTGAAGATAAAGTTTGTTTCTTAATGAAATATGTTCTTCAAAGAAGATCTTTAAATAAGTTCAGATCAATTCTTCAAAAACGTAGTAGTTTTCGCTAATCTTACGTTAAAAGTAGGCAATTTTTATACAGTAAACCCTTGTTACCACGAACTCGCTTCAAAGGAATTTTGCTGCAACACGAACAAAACTTGGGTAAGGTATAATGGACATTTTAATACTTGGTTTACACGAATTTTTAAAACACGAACACCGATTATTTGGGTCCCTTGGAATTCGCTTTAATGTGGGTTTACTGTACTATTTTGTTTTTATAAAAAATGGTTGCAATTTCGTTCCTCGGGTAGAGAAATCTATGCTTCAAAATGGCGTATGTATAGCTTTTGCCGCACTCTCTAAATTCTTGAAAATTGCAAAATTGTATATAATGCGAGAAAATATTTACTGTTGTAGCACTAATAGTTTGATCATTCTTTCACGACTGATACTGAAATTCCATTTATAGAACATATAAAGTACGTACCCGATTTCGGCCCCTAGAGACTTCGCTGCCTGGAGAATCCAATAGTCAGTCACAAAGGCAATGTACACGACGGGTTATTTTCTGCGCGAAATTCAATTTTCTCTTTGAAACGCACCTACCTTGTTAGAGAGCGCAATACAACTGGTAATGAGAATTGTGGCGCGAGATCTTCTCGGTTTCCTTCGTTTTCTCTGTCTCTCCCTCGCCGTAGTTCTTCTTGCCCGCTGGCGCTTGTGGGATTTACTTGAATTGCGCTCTGCACCGCAAGTAATGAAGCTCGCGTTTTGTGATGTTCCTCACGGCTTCGCGATACTGGAGAGAACTGGTAGAAATGATTAAAGGATTTAACGACTTACCTCAATGTAGTTGCGAAAGCTTCGTAACACGTCGGAACACGTCACGCGACATGCATATGAAGAGAACTTTGGTATGATTTTCAAATGTCCCTACTTATTACCAATCCCGAGTGAAATCGTGGTATACATTCCTATGAATGTGTTTCAGAACGGAGAAGTGAAACCGAAAAATATACTTGTTTAGTAGAGATACATTTATCTCGTTGGATATATTACACTACAGTAATTTTACAATATATTCCTGATGATTTTGTGAACATTCTTTGTTCTTTATTGAATTCAAATTGTTATTTATTTAATTTTACATTTTCAATAACCTTGTTTTTTATTTTCACTACTTCGTGGAAATGATTCTTGGAAGGAAGTACCCCTTTCATAATTATCTTATTCAAATTCCATACTATTGCATAAATAGTGTATTGAAGAAGTAGTGAAGTATTTTTTTTTGGTTGGTTGGTTGGTGATTCGGAGGTCAACAGCTTAGGTCATTATTCCGTAAGTGTAGTGCATGTTTTCCTTGGGAGATGGCGGTGATCTTACACGCTGGATGGCGAGATCCGGCGCCGACCTACCGTCGGCTAGCGGAGTTTCCCCCTAACCAGGACTCTCCCACCAGCGGGGCACCGCCCCAGCCGGGACTAGATCTAACGGTCTCCCGAAATATGTGGTAGTGTAGTGCATGTTAGTGTACGTGTGTGTGTGTGTGTAAGGGGAGAGGATAGGACAAGGAAGAGGAAGGAAAGATCGCACGCGGTCCGTGGCCCGTTTGTTAGAGTACTGCTCCGGCATTTGCCTGGTGTTGATCGGAGAAACCACGGAAAACTACAGATCAGAGTGGCCGGCCGTTAAATCTCTCCTCCAGACAGCGATTGAATTCGACCTAGCTGAAAAGCTAGTGTGGAAAATCCTGCCGCCATCAGAACTCGAATCTAAGAACTCCCGGTCAGAGGCGCTGCAGTGACATCAGCTGATGCACTGAGCTAGTGTGAAGTAGTGTATTGCACTGTTTGTCAGTTATATTTTTGGATTCATCTATTTTTGCCAAATTAATTCCATGAAGTTCTCCAATAAAACGTACAAGGGTAGAAACTGTGTAATTATTTCCTCAGAAAGATTCTTGGGAAATAGGGATCTGATTCACTGGTAATCGGTTTAAAAGGCATTGTTCTCTTTGCATAAAGCACCTAATGCCTAGACACGGGACCGATCACTCCATGGTAGCGGCTGAAATCCTGTGGTATTTAATAATGGTTTAGGGGCAAAGAGATATTAGCCACAAAAGTTTTTGTTATGTAATTTTGTAAAATAATTATCCAAATGTTTCGGGAATTTTATTCCATTTTCAGTGGTAGAAGAGCGAGGAAAATTTGCAAACCAAGTATAATTTTCATGCAAAATAGAACAAAAAATGATTCAGTATATAAAGATGTATAACATAAATAGGATTAATGTATTTGAAATCTGATGAAAGGGGATACTTCTCAAAGTATCATGGATTGAGCACGTGGGTACATGGAGAATTTACCTCGGCACCAACTTGTGTATGACTAGGGGAAGTGAGGCGAATAAATGACTAGGGGAAGTTGCAGGCAGGAAATAGAAGAGTAAGTATCCTATTTCATCGGTTTTCAAGTAGTTCAGTTTATATATTTCATCTATTTTCATTGTGTACTAAATTCTTATATTTTGTTCCGTCACATGCGAAAATAATATATGATTTGCAAATTTTTTTCTGTGTACTGCCACTGAATATGTAATAAAATTCTCGAAATGTGCCAGGATAATTATTTTAAAATATTGCAAAACTTTAAAATTTTTGTGGTTGATATCTCTTTGGTTAATCAATACTGGCTATATTTATTCATAGCTAGAGACGTATTTTTATATAATTACATATTTTTGTCTTTCTTCTCATCCTTGTCAAAACTAAAATCTTCACGAATCGTCGTCATCCTAACACAATATCAATTGTTTTCGTTACATATTTTTACATATTTAGTACTATATTATATATTTTACATATTTTGCTATTTTCACAAAATATTTTTATTCTATTAGTTTTCTTATATTTTGTTACATATTTTTATGAAAAGAAATATTACAAAGAACATCAGAATTTTTTCCTACATGAATACTAAGTGCTGTCAACTCGAGATTCATTAAGGCACGGTAGGATGTTTTTATAGTCCGTCACGAGAATTGCGCGACTGAGATCATTTTCACCTTTAGATGTACAAAGAAGTACTGACACCCGTTCCGAATTTATGTTTTAAACATGGGCGCCAGGAAAAGGTTACATTAATATTATTAAAATTAATGCTTCAACCGTATCTAAATAAAATGGGCTTGTATATATTGTCTAGCTACTTATTAGCTGGAATTGGCCAAATGCAAATCGTTTGTTCTATTTCAAAAGTAACTTATGGTTTATTCTCAATGCCAGGCAAAAATATGACTTCAAAAATTTGTAACAAATTAAGAAGGTTCTTTTGGTCATGAGCTATTTCGAATCTTATCTTGCAGTACCCGTCTTCGCGCGGACTTTTACGAGGGCGCCACGAAGAACCATTTTCCTCTTCTTCTCGGTGACGAGAATTCCAAAATCCAAGGACCAGATTCTTCTCTCCTGCTCTTGCACAAATGTTGTCGTGTCACTGATCCTCACCGCCTCAAATACTTATAGTTCTAATTTAATTTACTTCGCGAAAGTTCCCAGTTCTTTCTGATTACGCGACGAGAATGTTAAAGTTCAGCAAACTATTATTTACTCAGAATTATTCGAAGTCCATCACGTTATTTCATCCTGAGAAATTCTAATTTCCGTTAGTCGCACTCAAGAATTACTCTAAGTCCGATAACTATTCACTCTCAAGAAAAATTTACAAATCCCAATCTCACAAAATTAATCATCCGCGAGCGACCCGCACAGCACCACGACTATGTCAGAATGTGAAAATAATCTTTCTGTTCAGCCCTTCAAGACTCGGCCCATTTCTTTCTACTGTTTTTCACCAGAAACATTCGACGCACTTCCGTCGTGAATAGACTGTCACTGTTCTCCTGGCCAATCCCTAAATTGATTACATAATCAACAAGCTATGCCCTAGGCTGTCATTGCTTTCTCAACCAATCCCTAAATTGTTAACTTGATCAGCTAGCCGTGCCATCAGGTCCAATGCCAGAATGAAGTTTATTAATACAACTCGGCTGCCGTTGCTAGGGCGCCATATTTCTATTTGTTTATCCTTGTATGTTTACCCCATTTACGACAAATATTAGTAAATAAATGTGTGACAGTTGGCATGTCACAATATTTTTAGGTAATTTCTAGTTAGGTTAAAGTGTTTTATAATTTGTGCATTTTAATATTACGTATTATATCTGATTTTACATATTTATTTCATATTTCTACTGTTTTCATTACATATTTATGTACATATTTTGATATTTCGATATGAAACAATATTTTTTTAGAATTGTAGAATATTTTCTTATTAGATTAATATTCACTATGAAATGGGGAAATTTGCTGTGAACCCGATAACCATTGTCCTGTATATAATAAAACCGGAAAGGCCCCGCCATCTGGCAGGCACGCGGAGCGCCTTCCACAATCTGACGCCCCTCTGTTGCTGATATGCTCGCACCCATCATCGCAGCCTCGCGCCGGACTTCTTCTCTTTTTGCCGCTCCCTTCTTGTTTTTGGCGCCGCGTTCCGCCCTATGAGATTGTAAACTTCCAAATTAGGAGCACGAAGGATGGCAAGTTTGAGGCAAGTTTGGCGCCGGCCGGCCGAGACAATGGTCCGCGTCCTCCTTCCCCACGTCGGCCCGTCCTCGCGGCGCCGCCGGCCTCGCTAAGTGTCGGCCCGGGCGCGTCCTCACGCCAGGAAGTTGCGGGGGAACAACAAAACTCAACGGCCTGCCGCCTCGTTGCCGTCGCTATTGCTACCAAAGGCCCCGCGTCTGTGACTGTCATCTTGGCGATCTCCTTTTCATAAACGCCGCTTCATCTAGGGGCTCCATTACCACGCCAGCACCGTCACCGAACCTCACGCGATATCCACGTTTATTCCACTCCTTTGCTCTTATTTCTTGCGCCACGTTTGACGCCATCTCCTACAATTATCTTACCAGTCGTTTTAAATATTCACCGTTCCTTCTCCACTGTTGCGTACATCAGCTCAGCGCAATATAGTGTGTGTTTCCATTGGTGTGATAACACTGATTTTTTAGAACCATCTGTTTGGATATCGCAATACTGTCAAACCTTACTTACTATCTGAGACATTTTCTTTAAAAAATGTTTTCTTTGGTTAATATTGTTATCCGCATCCTTTTCCCGCTTCTGTGGAGACTTCTCATACATATCTCCCTCTTACCCTCATTTTCTAATCCGCTCTTTCTTTCACACATTCTGGCTTCATCTTCTTCTGCGGCGACCTAGTCACCATTGCTTTTACTTGTGCAAGCATCGTTTTTCACTTTCTCCGCAACCACCATTGTGCCCTATCTTACTCCAGCAACCACTGCTTATGCCAAGATACACTGGGCCTCCCGCCTTTCTCAGCGCTCCTCTTGCACTCTAAATTAATGCAATGGTCGAGAGGCGGCGGGTCGTTTCCACTCGCCCGTTGGCAGCACTCGCTTCTCGGCTGTCTCTCTCCTTTTGAGTGGGTTGAAATATTTAAATCCAGGCGAACTCTTTGAGGAGAAATTATTTGCACGTCGCTGAAGTCTTGGGACACCATTAGACTCTCAACAAAGATGGAGGATGCATTGTGGAGTTCGCGGCTTGAAGAATGTTTAATGCATTGAATGCTTTGAAAACAAAATTTGAAGAGAAAACCGAGGTGTTGTTATTTGTAATTTCTCAAGAGATGTTTCTTATATTTTATTGATGTAGTACTTGTATTGGTAGAGCACTTTGTTGGGATTGACATTTCTACATTATTCGAATATCGATACTTTGTCTTTAGCTATAAATAGCTACACTTTTAGGTTAAACAGCTATAAGAAAACTTAGATCTAAATGTGAATACTGAAGAAAAACTAAATAAAATATTTGCAATTATATTGAGTATAACTTTTTATTTAATTGTACATTAACTTAATTTTTTTTTTTGGAATTAAAGACGTTCTCCTATTAATTCAATTACATTCTTACTCGTATGTAGTTAAAGTCCCCATAACTCGAATTGACTACATTCCTTTTTATCTTGCACGCAACAGATATCTGTCTTTACTTTACTTAGTTTTCTCCATAAAAAACTTTCCTTCAAGCAGTTTATGTGAATCGTGGGCCTAAAGTATGCAGCGTTCCAATGAATCACTTCTCTTACGTATTCTCACTATATAAGAGAACACTTCTCAAAGCAAAAGAACTATAAACTACTTTAACGCCAGCAGAAGTTGGGAAAGAACGACAAGCTCCTTCCAAACCACGAAGCCCCATCACCTCCTTCAGCCTGCACACTGTGAACGCGCAGACGTAGTCTCCAGGATTTCTCATTGAACTAGTGATGCTAAAACACCACATACTTTCTGGCTCGTATTTTCACACAAAATTACCAGAAAAGTACTCAAATTTTCGAAAAATTGTACATAACCTTATTTCAAAATCTATCTTATGGAACAGATTTCATGAAGGAAAATCTCTATCTTTAAAATTTTAGATGTAGGAAGACTCGAAAAAATTTTGAACTTTCCCAATTTTCGAAAAATCAGGGTATCTCTTAAAGTCTTTCACTCTATCAAACACAAAATTTAATAAAAACGATGGAGCAATTTTTTGAAAATTTTGAAAATGTTCCAGGGGCTTCATGTAAAGTACCTCCCAAAATTAAAATATCGTTTCAAATTCAAGAGACCGAGAGATCAATCGGGGAATGTCAACTTTGGAGAAAATCAGCAGACAGTTAGCCGGTATCGTTTTTATGATAGACGCAGACGGACAAACGTTTTGCTATCATTCGATTTTTCGATATCAAGGACCCACAAAACATGGATAATGGCTACACCACGTGTTAGATTTTTTCTCTAAATTTATCAACTAGATTTATCCAATTTTTTGTTACAAGGGCCCTATAATAACAGCTTTTGCCAAACATTCGACCTGGAGCAGTAGCTCAGTGCATCAACCGATGTCACTGCAGCGCCTCTGTCCTAGGTTCGAGTCCTGACGGTGGCAGGATTTTCGACACTCGCCTTTCAGCTAGGTCGGATTCAGTCGCTGTGTGGAGGAGAATTCTAGTGAATGCTCTAGGCGAATAGTGGAGCAGCACCCTAACAAACGGGCCACGGATCGCGCGCGAAGTTTCCTTCCTCTTCATTGTCCTATCCTCACCCTCTTACACACACACCTACACTAACATGCACTACACATGCCGGGAGACCGGTCGGGTGCTTAGAACTTGTCCCGGGTGGGGCGGTGCCTCGCTGGTGGGAGATACCTGGTGGCGGGAAAAAACCTGCTAGCCCACGGCAGGTCGACGCCGGACCTCGCTCTCCAGCGGGGGAAGATCACCGCCATCTACCGATGAAACATCACACTTACGGGACTAATGACCTACGCTGTTGACGCGCCTGGAAGTACTAACAACCAACTAACCAGCCAACCGAAAATTCGCACTATTTCGTGCAGCATTATACAAATTTCTTACTCCGTGGCGAGAAAGTAAAAACGCGGAACGGAGCGTAGTAGAGGCGAACGCTGACGCGCACGTCTGACTGCCGCTGCGGGCAACCGAAAACCTCTCCGACGTTCCGGCGGCGACGTCAAGACGAGCTCCACACCAACACCATTTGTCAGCGCGCGCCAACGAGGACGAGGCAGCGGCCCCGGGGCAGACCCCACGGCTCAGCCTGGCGCTCGCTGGCAATCATGCGCGCGATAAGGCAAGCTGCTGGGGGGAACGTTTAGGCGCTGGATGAGTGGCTGGATGCACAAGTAGGCGAGCAAATGGGTCAACGTGCGCAAAACAAGGCAGATTGATGACGGGGATAAATGCGTGGGTGATGAGGGGTGGAGTGACGGAAAAGCGAATTTGGTGCGCTTGGGTGTGAATAACGGTGAGTAGACGACTGTGATGGTAAATAAAAAAATAGGTGCTATAGAAGGGCACAAACTTTCTAATTCTAATTAGCTTCCTAATCTCTTTAATGTGTGCTAACTTTCAGGTACTGCTACTCTCTCTTCGTAACTGCTTCCTATCGACTCCAATAGGACATTTTTTCACTGTTTCTCAATTTTCAGTCCCGTAATAGTACAATTGACTTTAAGAATTTTATACAAGAGTAAAACCTCGGATAATACGGATTCTAGTGTTAATTGAAAAATTTGTAGCCGGTTAAGGGAAAATGTAGTTTGAGCGTATTTTAAAATGTGCAATTTTGAGTTCACCCTCACAGAAACGTTTGAGTTTTCGAGAAACATTATAAGACGTCATTTGAATCACTTGTTTTCACAAATGCAATAATGTATAAAACACCAGCATTGTAAATGTTAATAAAGGGAGAATATATCAAAAATATAACACTTGTTTAATTTTTTAGTAATCAAAAGAATACATCTAAATGGAGTTAATGCCATGTTATTCAGTTATTTGGCGCTCTCCTACAAAGGCGAAAAGAAAAAAATTGAGTTTTTTTAGAACATCTTATTTTAAATATTCCTCATATTTCATTCAATTTTCCCTCAACCACTATTTTTTTCTAAATAACGTAGATAACGTATTAATTTAAAAATAATTGTGGAGAACAAATTTTATTTGAAGAGCGACTTTTTTTCGTCAGGCCTATGCCATCTTAACAGGTGTATTTCACTCTATTCTTATAGATAATTAATTTGGAGCTGTTTTGTGAAAACTTTTAAAATCCTGGACTTCATGCGAAATATTTTCACGGAGTTTTCTTTTTTTTATCCTTAAGGTTTGGTCAGCCAATCACGGTCCTTATTCATTTTGGCAAAATATTAAAATGAAGGTGCTAGTGTTTTTCACAGACGGATGCACATACAGACGGTCGGACTTAAAAACATTTTTCTGGTATCAGGAAACGCCAATACGTGTGTTTCTATTGAAATCTCAAGCATTACATAATTTTTTTCTGTACTAAATATATTACGTCGTATACAAGAATGAAACAATGAGTTAAGGACACTTATGTGATCCGTGCTCCGCAGACTTTACTCGAACTGGGTGACGAGAGTCACACGAAAAACTGAACAAGGGATTTCGGAGAAGCAAATAATCAGTAAGAGGTTTTCTGATGCACGAGAATATGGGAAAAGAATGAAAATGTTTAAAACATGTGAACATTCGATTAGAGACTGATTTTGTGGGCAGTCGGGGTCTACGAAAAGGCCAGGGTGAGCCCACATACTGCAGAAGCAGCAGGTGAGGATGAGAAATAGAGCGACCGGTGAAATGAGCGTGCGAATACCGGCGTTAAACGCAAGCGGCCCCGTCAGACGCGAGGCACAACTTAAAGGGGATAGTACGTATGTGAGGCGGCCACCGCCAGGCCCGCCGCAGGCCCGGCAACAAGCCGAGCCGCCCGGGGCTCCCGAGAACGATCACGTGATCGGGCGCGAGGCCGGCCGGGCGGGGGCGGGGCTCCCCAGAGCCTCTTCCCGAGAGGGGAATAAACCTCCGCAGGCTTGCGTAACACGACGGACGTCTCCCCGCGCGCCCGCCAGGCGCGACGGGCCGTATCATTCTAGCGCGCGCGTGTGTGCCAATCCAAATTGAGTACCTTCCTGAAGAAGGGATTTCTGAATAAAAGCGGAACCAAGGGTGTGGGGGAAGCAACGGAAAAAAGGACGGGGGGAATAAAATGTACGGGGACCGGGAGCTTGGCAAATGTTGGGCAAGAAAAGAGTTTTATGCGCGCTGGAGGAAGTCGCTGAAATTCATAGGCTGTCGAGGTGGCGGCGGTATAGGGGCTGCAAGAGGAGTCGGTGCTGGTGGAAACAGCCTCTTAGAAAGTGTGGGTGAGCGGGAAGACGACAGTAACAAGCACAAGGTGATTGAAGGAGAGAGCAAAACGGACTGAGGAGCCCAGGGTTTGGGATGCCGGGAGAAGGAAGGTAGGGGCGTTAAGGCGAAACTTAGTGAAAGGAATGGCGTTGAGGGGGGTGTCGTAAAAAGGGGGGTGAAGGGAGGGGGGGGAGAAGAGGGGGCGGTGTGGGATGACTTGCGGAAGGGGGGTATTGATGGGTTGATGGGTGGGGGGGAAGGGGTGAAAAGGGGCAGAAGGCGCGGGGAAGGAGGGCGGGGAGGAGGTGCTATGAAGGCAGGGCGTGGATGAGGTGTAATGAAGGCGATGGCATGAAGGGGCGGGCGTTGATGGGAGCGTTGATGGCGTGAAGACAGGCGCGTAAGGTGGGGTGAAGCGGGTTGAGGAAGGCGGCATGAAAGTGGGGCGTGAAGCGGAAACGTAAAGAGCCGGCATGAAGACAAGGGCTAGAAGACGGGGGAGAGAAAAAACGTATATGTATAGAGTGAGAAGTCGATGGAAACCCGTCAGGAGAAGTGGCGACGGAAACAACTGCGGGGAAATGAGGGATCGGAAACGTAAGCAGAGAGAGAGGGAGAGAGCGGTGTGAAAGGAGACTGTGGTAGCGGAGACGACCGCGCGGCGTATAGGCCAACCGGTACGTTGACGCCTGCAAAAACGAAAAGAAAACGTGTGTGAGGGAAGGGGGCGGGAAGCCTGACGCATGGGGTTGGAGACGTGCGGCGCAGCTGTGCGCTTCGCCTTCACGCACCTTCCCTCCCGGCGGCGCGCGTGGATTTTATGCGCGGGGCGCCGCGCGCGCTGGGGGCCCCTTTCGCATGCATCGTCGGCCGCCCACGCCCGTCATGAGCGGAATGGACTGCATAATGTCTGTTCGCGGTTCTCGCCTGTCGCGAGCAGCCTTCGGGCGGGGCATTCCCTGCCGATGTATTCCGTCTGCTCTTTCTTCATAAAATGTGTTCTTTAAAATTATGTAGCTTCTTCAATAAGATGTGATGTTACTGTCTCAGTATGAACACTTTATACATTAATTGAGAGTTTTTGCTGTATGTTTAGTTAATCGAAATTCAAGAATCATGTGGAACTGTAATTAGGCAACTTTTACTTACTTATTTCTGGAAGTTTTTTGTGTACTTTATTGTAAAACTTTTCTAATAATTTTCCTCTCATTTTCTTCTTCTTTCAGTCAACATGAGAAGCACGTACAGATTTTTCATTTCAATGTCGATCTAGTAATTTCTTCACACTAGGAGGAAAATGTGCATCTTAGAAGTTATAGTGATAATATTAATAATTGTAGTAATATCAATTACAATAGTATTAAAAATACTATAATTTACTCGTTAATATTTTTTCTAAAATAAACTGTGCATTCCCCATTTCACGAAATGCATAACATTTCCAGTTTCCCTTCTTTCAATGCGTTGCTTTGCCACGTCAGTCATCAGTTAGCAGTTTGCAGTAACAGTTTGCATTTTACTTTAAACTGATGCTATAATTGAGCTCTTTAGCTGACAGATCATTAGCTGGCAGTTGATTAAATTACTTTGACGCTTCTTATTTTGATTAGTGGAAACTTTTTTAGTTATATGTATAAAAATTAATTTTTTTTTATTTTTCTAATATGTTTTGAGGACACATACACCTCTCATAAATAGTGTTGAATGAATGATATGTCAATGGCTGAAATAAACGGAAAATTGATGATGCTAAGTAGAAAATACATAAAAAGGTAATAGTTATTACTAGGGGTGGATTTTAATGATATTTTTTCTTTTCACTTTAGAACAATGATTTTTAGTATAGACATTATTTTTATGTTATGACAAAAGGAAATGATCCATTTGCATTTTATTTTGCACATTTCGTCGATTTCCACAAATAAGTCTGTTTTTCTTTTCCGTCATTTTTAAATCAGTTTTTGCTGATTACATCGATTTTAATATAATTTTAAGGGCACTTGCTTCAAATAATATTTACGGGATACAACAAATGTTCTCCACAGAATTCCTGACTGGCCTTTTCGAGTTATTTGCTCAGAAATTGTAACTTGTGAATGTAATCTAAGGTTTTTGTACACATTTTTCGTGTAAACAATTTCATTTTGTGTAAATGTGAAAGCCAACTTTTCTCCCTGCTGGAGCAAGAGGCTTTAAAGAGAAAGAGATTTTGTAAGCTTAATAAATAAATCAATCTAAGGTTTCTGTGACGCCTATCAGCGTTATTGTCGGTTCGACTGATTTTGAGATTACAACAGACAGAGATTTCCTGTTAAATAACAGTCCAAACTAAAATTTTGCAAGCTTAGTTCACTTGAACGAAAAAGAGAAGTTTTGATTACATCGGTAGTAAATCCACCAGCTTAAGTAGTTCATCGCAACTGGTTTTGATCACATTTTTTACATCATATTTCCTTGCTTTGAGGTCATTTTAAAAACTTTAAGAACACTTTATTTCTCATTTCTGGTGATGTTTTAGATCATTTAATCTGCCCCGTAGTTAGTACTTTTCACTGTTTTGATTACAAATGGAAACGGGAAAGTCCTACCCGCAATCTATTGGCTTGTGAAGTGAACCTGCTTCAGTGGACGGCGCCACATCTCGTGATCTTAAAAATATTTTATATTTGAGAAATTTACCATACTAAACTTTAATTTGCTGGATCGTTTACAATTACGTTTGTTTCTAACGAATCTTCTATAAACTTGTAAGATATTTGAACTAATATATGTTAGAGGTACAGCGTGTTTAGAAAAATAAAATACCAAGGACCAATCTAACTATGGTTAAAATATTTTAATCTCTTAATACTTCTTCTGCAATACGTATGTAAAAATATTTCTTAATTTATTTGAATCATTTGAAACGAAATTGATTTAAAATTCAACAAGCATGCATGTATTTTATTTTTCATTTTGGATATAATTCAATATCTGCTCTATTGTTCGGGAAACAATCCAGTAATTATTATTTTTCCTAAACAAAGTTATAGTTTGTACTATGCGACTGTCTTTTGATACATGAAATGAATGCATTTCTTCGGATTCTGCTTACTTAGAACAGATTTTGGACCCGCCCAGAAAACAGCCAACACTGTAATTGTGTCCAATTTTCATCTTCATAGCCTGTTTGCGATACAGACAGTAAGTTGCGTTGAGTTAAGTCTTGTGTTTTATGGTTAGTTCAATTTTTCATATATTGTGCCCTAAATTTCTCAGATATCTAAAAAATAACCTATCAAACATTTTCTACAATAGATAGCAATTGCTTAAAAAAATAAATGATATGAAGCTGATTATCATTTTAATTAATGAATTGTTCTATCCCGCCAAACAAACAAAATTAAAGTATCAATATTGCAAATTTTATATCTCGTTTCATACTGAATGTAAATGGGACTAATGAATAAATGAATAATGTATTACAATAGGTTTATTAATTAACTAATTCATATTTATTTTTGCATTCCTAACTACACCCGAATATGAATGCCGCTTACATTTTCATTTTCAAATAAAAGCTTTATTCGTGTATATTAAGAATTTAGGAAAGAAAAGCAAACATTCATTTCGTAGTTTGGTAAAACTGTGTGTATTAAAACAAAATGTATTGTTTGTTTTGTGAGATTTATATGTGTATTCAATACTAGATCGCAATGTATCACAGGTTAGGTAGCATTACACCTTTGGTAACTTTCCGACATAACTTTCGTGTTTCCATTGACAACTTCTTCTTGTATCTGTTATCTGATATAATGGGAATTAACTGAAATCCTGTAACTTTAAATCTCTCTTGAAAGCACTTGCATTTTTTGGTATCTCTCTTAATAAATTGCTGAACTTGTTTTCAACTAAACAATATTATTACTAAATTCAAGAAAATGTATTACAGACAATCATAATTTTTGTGGTAAAGTAGTAGTTTACGTAACAAGAGCGCAAAACAGGTAATTCGAGGTGAGTCGAGTTTGTCGTCTGAGCGCAACGAGGACGATAAAGAGACGAGTTCGAAAAACACCTCGCGCCCGTGTTGCGTGTACCATTTTTTAAACGTGAGCGAAACGCAATGCGTCAAGTAAAAGAAAATAAATTAAATATCAAAAAACTTTAAATACCTTACTTGCACATAAGTAAATGGATTTCAGTCAGTCTCGTAACATTACTGTTTGTAAATAATAAAGACATCATGACGAAAGACAATTGCGAATCGTTACAGATGTTTCGCACACCCTTCGCGATATTTCCAGCACTGTGAAAAAAATAGCTGTTTCGCACACGGAAAACAAACGTAAGTAACTGCCTTTCGCGCATGGGGTGTATTGTTCAAAACTCACTATTGCACCATAATCATACCAAAGCTAACTACTTTCTCCATGAAACTGTTGAATATCATACGGATCACTAATGAAATCTTGTTACTCAATCAAGAGCACACGAATACATTCTAGTATGGAGTAAAACGTATTTCGACAATGGGTGGAAGTTTTACATTACTAGTTTGAAATTTCAACCTCGTCGCCTCGACAGGAAACATTTTACTTGTAAAGTAACACTCCGCCCTTGTACTACATTAGTAAACACGACTCAACGGTCACTGGAATCGACGGTCATCGATTCCAGAACGTATTTTCGAGGAAGGTTCCTGTTTAAAATGTTTCTTTAAATGAATATTTTTCCGATACTTAAAATGTCAAACAAAAATTTACTAGAATTTTTTTTCTACAAATGTTTAAATCATTGAATATTTTACTTTTGATGAGAGGGTACTATTTATTTCTCAATGACTTGGACATGTTGTCCTCACAATTAATGTATTTTTTAATATTATTCTTGTAATGTGAGAAATTTCTCGACAACGATGCATATCTAAGTCAATTTCGTAATCTCAACTTGAATATTGCTATCCGACCATATATCATTACTATAAATATATAGTAATGGTATTAACCTAGTTTAATTTTATATTGCAGAAACGAGGAAGAATATACACATTCAGAGTAAGAACTAGAGAGAAATGATATCTCAAAAGTTTAGTTGCTTTCGTAATGTGCAATATCTGGAACCAATAATATAGCAAATAGATTTCCATTCGAAAAATAACCAATCTGTAACATTTAACATTGGCCTTTGATAATTTTTCTTAGGCAAAATTGCGTAAGTTCTTCTAAAATGTCTACAATATTTCATATGGGTAATTTTGAAGCATTAGAGAATCGTGGGGCTAAAAGTTCATTGAAAAATGCGATATTAAAGAAATTTTCACACGTTTTATAGCTAATATAACGCTTAAGGCGTGAAAACTCAGTAATATATGTTATATTTTTCTCTCTCTCTAATGAAAAGAGACCTGCGTATGTTTTTGTATTCTAGTACGATATATATGTTTATACTTGAGTGAAAAAATGCTAATCAGTAGGGTTCAATTACGACACGCAATCCGAGAAATTTTGATTTCGAGTTAATTATTTACGAGTTAATTAACTTCTCTGTCAAAATTTCACGATTTGAACGCACGTTTGATCTTCAAATAGTCAATACGTACCGCTATTGGATTTGCGATAGTGACGAATTCAAAATACCGTTTTTAGGCTTGTAAATAATCAGGCGTTGCGTCATGCTCCGAAAGGCATAGGGTGTAGGAGATCAAAAACTTAAAGAAGCGTGAAACTCATTGTCGAAGTATTTCATTAAAAAACCTTGGGACCAGATGCACTCGAAACAAAAAAATTAGAGACTTCATTTTCACTTCCTTGTAAATAGAAATCGTAACTTTTAACCACCACCAACACTGACCAAATAGATTTAAATTAAAATAGACTCATGTAAAACCTTGCAATCGTGAATATTTAATTACAGCCGACATTGCAGTAAGCTTTAAGACAAAAATGTTGTAAGAAAACTTGAAGAAATAGTCCGTGAAGAGCGGGTCCACAGATAAGGGTAAATATATTCTGAAAGCCGATGAGCAATAGCTATTTGTCTACGGCCACCGCTGATGTAATAGTCATACGTAGGCCACCGCTGGTGTAATACGTAGTATACGTGTGTACGTATTATACGTATACACGGAGTAATATATGTAGTAAAAAGAAACTTATGAATTGTGACAGAAAATCGATTTCGATATTTCAATATACTATTCCTTTTGGGATACCCCAAAACCCAAAATGTTTTTTAACGTTCGTCCGACTGTGAACAACACTTGCGCCCAAACTATTTATAGAATTTTTTCAAAATTAATATTCTCCGGCCGATATGGCCATTACTCAAAGTCTGCAATTTTGAAAAACATTCTATAAATTTTAGAAGGAACTTAACATGTAGGGAGGGCATTTTTAAAATTTTCTCAAAAATGACTCCACATTCTTCCTTTTATTTTCTTGTAAGAATAGAGCAGGCATGTCGAAGTCGCGGACAAGGTATCGCGTATTAGGGCTCGCGAGCACTGCGTTCAGAGAAATTGGTGCGAGTTTTAAAAGTAAGGGTTGAACAAACGCTACCGAAAGGCGGTGCGACACTGGATACCTGGCCCATGACAATCTTTGGGAGATGTTATTTGACAGTTCTCACAAATTTACCTATATTAATTAATATTTTCTCTTTATGGCAAATAAATGATCCATTAAAATGAAATACTACATCAGTCCGATTTCAAATTCTCAGTTGAGAGTACAATTTTGAATCAAACGTTTCTTGATTTTGTAACCTGTTTACTTAAAAGTGATATATAGCATCTATTCTTCATCAGATAACAGACAAATATTCTTGACGGTCCGTCCGTAAGCGAGAATTGTTAACGTATAGAGACTTGTTAATTTATTTCACATTATTGCTAAATACAATAAATAAGTGAATGATTTAGTAACACATACAAAACGAAAACACGGACGTTAAATTTAAAGGAAAATTTAGTAAAAAACTAGTAGTGAAGAATATAAACGTAATAGAGTTCTCGGTTATTTGATACAAAGATCTGGCAAACATATTTTCGTATGAAGCCACTATTCACAGCCTCGCGCCGACATTTTCTCAGAAACGGCTCCAAATTTTTCAACGAAAATTTGCTTATAGGGGCAAGTTTTACCTCCCATAATTTCTTGAAGTCATATTTCAGTTCAGCCGAAAAATCCGAAAGATTGAGGTAATGTGAAAAAATGTTCTTTATGCGGCATTAGATGGCAGCTGTGAAGAGGGTAGGGCATAACTGGCAATCTAACCCAGACTAAAGAGATTGGAAAACTGCCTTGTACGAGAAAGTCTGTGTCATTATGTAGTACCACTATTTTAAAGATGTATTACTCTTTCTTCAAGATATTTATCATTCTGTAATATTCTTTCAAAAATGTTTGACTTTCAAATATATTTCACTAATTGTTACTTTCTCGTTGTTTTTGAAATATTGAACCTTTTGATATGAAATGAAGTTATTTATCAAGGGCAAGTACTAAAGTAATCAATTTCTAACAATCGGTAGCGATTGAAGTAACACCTTATTTTTCCTGTTACAGATATTCAGGAGTTCTACGAATTGACACTTCTGGACGACACCAAGTCCATCCAGCAGAAGACTGCAGAGACGATCCGAATAGCCAACAAATGGGAAGCCAGCGACGGACCCATCACACCCACCTACGGAAACAACGATGTGAGTCTCATTGTTTTCTTTCTATTTTACTTGGAAGCTGGTTACTTTACATCTTTCTCTTACAGCAAATGGGATAAAAGCAGAATCATTGTCTTTCGGTGTATTGGGTTTGTTACCTTTGTATTATGTTGAGTCGTTCTCGAAATGTCATAATATGATATAGTAATGAGTTCTGATATATTTCATAAAATGAGAAGGATTTTATGAGAGATCCCTGTACTGCACTATGGGTATTTTCGTGAATTTTCAAGGGTATTGGACAGTACATCACAAGCGAATTATATTTCACAAACCGGAAGCTAATACATTTTTTACGTAATGGCGTAAAGTTGTATTGTTCTTTGTATTTTCAGGCGAGAACGAGACTAAACAAATTAAAGATCTCACAGATTGAATAAAACGCACTGCAGAATTCAGAGAAAACTCATTTCGGTCATGACCGCGTGTTCGTTTTCCATTCCATCAAAAGGGTTTATCTACTTTATGGCCTTCGTGGATTCATTTAAATTATTGCGCATTTGTGGAAAGGATAGCAGCAGTTTACCCAGAGCGGGACTTAATACATTAAGTTTTGTTTACGAAGAGGCTTCTGGGTTTGCAAATTTAATGAACTCCTCGAGAACACAGCGCAGCAAACTGCGGGTGCGCTCAGGGATAGTCCTCTGCGCGGCATGCAGCTACAGCGCTCGCTACCCTCTGGACACTTTTCGCAGGCCCCAGGCGATGTGTCAGCTCTTCTAAGGTGTTCAGTGTCTCTAAAATAAAACTATCAGAACTCTTTTTTTTTCTTTTTCTTCTTCATTGGTTGATTGATAGTGATTCCGGGCGCGTCGACTACTATGGTCATTAGACCCGTAAGTGTAGTGCCAGTTTTTACTCGGGAGGTGGCGGTGGTCTTCCCCCGCTGGATGGCCAGATCCGGCACCAACCTCCCGTCGGCAAACTGGGTTTTCCTCAAACAGGTATCTCCCACCAGCGGGGCTCCGCCCCAGACGGGACAAGTTCTAAGTCCCGGTCTCCCGACATGGGTGGTAGTGTAGAGGATGAGTGGTATGGAGTGAGCATGGGTGGTAGTGTAGAGTGTAGGTGTGTGTGTGTGTGTGTAATGGGAGAGGATAGGACAAGGAAGAGAAAGGAAAGATAGCGCGCGGTCCGTGGCCCTGGGGGGCCCTTAGGGTACTGCTCCGGCATTCGCCTGGTGTTTATTGGAGAAATCATGGAAAACTACCAATCAGAGCAGCCAGTCGCTACAATTCCCCTCCAGACAGCGATTGAATTCCAGCTAGCTGAAAAGCTAGTGTCAAAACTTCTGCCGCCGTCGGGACTCGAACCTGGAACCTAGGACCGGTCAAAGGCGCTGCAGTGACATCAGTTGATGCACAGAGTCACCGCTACAGCTTTTTTCGTCTTCTGTTTTTTCTTCTTTTTCTTTTTCTTCTTCTTTATTCTTCATCTTCTTCTGCACTTCAAAAAATAGGAGGCTTCCTGTTTCTTCTTCATACATCGAACCTACCTAGTCTTCCTACACTCCTTCCTGTTGGGTAGTACAGTAGCACTTGCTTAGTTAGCCTATTTTGCTCCATTGTTTCTAAATGGTTTTTACATTCTTCTTTATATAGTTGTATAGAATTATTTAAGCTAAATATATTTAATTATTTTCGTATATCTTCATTTCATTGTTTATTTCCTTAAAATTTATCTCTGTAGCTTGAATTTTAATTTTTCGTTTTGAGAGGGTCCATTTTCACCCCTATGTAGGACTACTTGTGTTGCCATTGTTTTATATTTCAAGATTGTATTTTTTCTAGTCTTGTTTCTCAATGTCCTGCGCAGCGTGCCACATTTATTGGTGCTTGTACAATTTATTTTTATATCTTCGCTCCGCTCGTAACTTATATCACATCACAGATAATTGAAATGTGTTACTTGATCTAATGTTTGGACTTCCTGGCATACCTTTGTTCTAATTGGATAAAGTCCTTTAAAAGCCACGACCGTCGTTTTTATTTTGATATTTTTTATTGCAATTTTTAAACATTTGATTTAATTGATGGACTGCCATTTGGAGATCATCTTCCTTTTCATACTTATACTATCGGAACTTATTGTATTTATTATGAATCCAGTACCTAAGTTTTGGCTATATATGGAATGCATAAGTTATTTGATTGATAGGTGTTCATGGAGATGGTATGATAGGCATAATGATGGACATAGGGTGGAATACGAAGCAGAGCAAACAGGAGAAGCCCGAGAAAATCCGTGAATGCGCTTTGTCCATTACAGGTACTTCATAGATCGTTCAGGATTTGAACGCGGGAACTCTGAGAACTTCGCGCCGGTCGTGAGGCTACGGATTGCCTCTGCACTAGAGATACTCAAACTTCGGAGGTATTTTTTATTTGTTGGGTTTTCACATTCAGTCACCTCGTTATGTGGTTGTGAACATACGATTACGTAGCATCATCTTGTTAAAATGAATTTTTAAAGTATAAACGGTGTCCGGGATGTTAACGTGGAAAACTGTAAAATAACCTCCTAAGACAATTTTAAGCATATTTTGTCTAATAAACTACTTGGATATTCTGAATGGCGGAGCGGCAATAAGCACTCAAAAGTTGGTTTGAAAAAATGCTTTCTAGGCAAAAATTTGCATTGCAAAAGTATAGAAACACTCTAGAAAAATGTAAATTGTTTATTATTTCAAAGAAATGAATTTATTTGTTGAGAAAGAAAAATTAACCTAGAAATAGAAAAACACAATTTACACAATTAGACTGCTTTTTTATTTCTCGGTTCCACGAACTCCTCACTCTACGAGCGGTCATGATACTAGTGCTTTACAGGTGTGCCGGATGCGCTTTCGTTTCCCAACGCTGGATCAGATCAAACTGCATTGCTTCTTGTCGGACTGTGATTAGTGACACGCCCACTTAGCGAATTGCAAGATTCTGTGCTAGAAATCCATGTCACTTTCAGGATACTGTCAAGTGCATTGGATTTGAAACATGTTGCTTGATTGAATTGATAGTGGATAACTATATCTCAATATTGTTGGATTTTATTCCTATCTTCTGTCTTCTATTTTATTTTGAATCCGTTAAGATTAAAATTACATCTTTGCATGTTTGGGTTTTACAAAGTGAAAATATCCAAACTATAGACATGACTATGACAACTCTAAATTATTTCGCTGAATGCAAGCAAATATGTCGTGAACTCCTACATACGGAGTATCTAAGAAGATCCAATGTTATCGATGTTATTATTCATCTTCATCTCTCTTTTTTCTCTTATTGCTTAATTGATTGTCCTCTTTTATTTCTTGTAAAATCTATTTTTGTGTAGGAACCTCTTGCGGATGTATTGGACCAATATACTACTCATATTAGCGCTAGCGTACTTTTGAGAATCTTTACAATGTTGAATTTGTTGTTAAAATATTTATGAACTAATAAAACAGAAAGCAAAATCAATACGTACTTAATACATGTTTTGTAATATTTGATGCGGTTGTTTCACTGAGAAGAACTTTAGAATGTGAATTCTTTATCCTTGCCTAAGATTCCATGTGCATTTTCTTGATGCAGTACGCAAACGTTTCGGAAATTTATTTAAATTTTTTATGCAACCACGTTTTGCTTTTAATTTTGGGGGATTTCACATATTTTCATTCATATAATAAAGCTACTATTCCAATGGCGATCTAATTATTAACAATTCCCAAAACACTGGTTTATTTCGAGAATCAGAAATATTCGAAATTCCCATTGCACGATAGTATTTTCGTAATTTGCATTTACAATATTCTTTCTCTGCCCTCGATCCATTGCTTTTTGCATACGGATCCAATTTTCCCTAAAACGAATGGAAAACATAATATCGAAATATTATCAACTAGTAATCGTGTTTCTGTATTATAATTCAAGCTTTGTATTCAGCGCTAAATACCGCTATGAATTCAAATGCGAATGGAGTAAAGAGATCAGGCCAGTGTGGGGTTTAATACAACTGTACAGAGCAAACATTCTCGAATTCGCAGTTTCAATATTCTAGAAATCTTTATATGCCGAAATTGGCAAAACGTTTGTTAACCTTGAGATTAGAATAGAGGCTGATAAAAGGGAAGTTGTAATTCTTATTTAAATGAGAGAAAACTGACACAATTTCAAGTAAGGGGGAAAGTCTTCTGTTAGTTTTAATTTCTATGAAAGTAATATGAGAGCAAAACTTGAACAAATGAATTCATAGAGAAAATAGTCTGCATCGTACTGTGTTTCTCTCAATATATTCTGAGAATTACAATTTGTGACCATCCTCTTCCGAGATTCTTATTTATGTTAATAAAAATGCATGTAGATAGAAGAAGTTCGGTTTGTTCATACGAATGTAATGAATGTTGTTCATATGAATACTACAAATGTCTTATACGAATGCTTGAAGGTTGTCCATACGAATAAGACAGTTCTTTATGAAAGAACTCTCCCAGGTGAAATTAATGACGTGTGCCAGTTAATTAACAATGCGTCCTTTCCACATATCACATTAAAACTCAATTCACGACATTATCAATTCAAAGATTTGGTAATGAACATTTTGCTTTAACATCGCGCATTAATGACTGGTACCGTCGTCGCTTCATTCACTGCACTTGCAAATTTAACTACTCTTGGCTTCTGCAATAGATCTCATTTTTTTCTCTCGAATTATCTTTTTTTACATCTTTGAAAATATGGTGAAATTATGAAAATTGAATCTACCGGAGAACTATTTTGTTACATTAAAAATTTAACTCGGTGTTTCATTCCCAGATCTCAAGACCATTTGTACAATTTTCCCCTATCACAGAGAGATTATATTCGTGAGTAGAACGTCGAGTTTGAGCTTAAAGTTCCGCGAATAATAAAGTCATTTGGAGCGTTCCATGTGTACATGTTTTGAGGAGTCGTTTTCCAGGATCTCGCTGCCTGTAGAACGCTGTTTCTGTGTGCGCCGCGAGCTGTGCTTGTCGAGAAAAGGTTGACGGATGCTTCCCCCGCGGCTCCGTTTCCGCATGTGGGTGCGTGCTTGTTTATGCTCTTCCTGAAGTGGAATTCTGGCGCTCGTTTCGCCCCCTGACTGTCTTTAAAGCGCACGGCGGTATCTCCATGAGCAAGTAAAGAGAACATTAGCAAACGAGATGCAAAAATCTATGCTCGCTCTGGAACGTTGTTACTATGGGAAAAAAATATTACGTCGTATTATACAAAACGCTCGTATGTTGGAGCAGGTTTCGTTTATTTAGTTAATTTTGGGATTGTAGGCAAACGCTTATTCTCAGAAAATGGTATTCAGAGAGAAGAATGGGAAGTACGTGATTGCTGGTCCTCGGTAGATACTTTAAAATGTAAGGTATTGCTTTTATTTGAATTGATTACTTTTTCAAGTTAATACTGAGAATCATATTTTATTCTTAAACAGGATGGTGATTATACAATAACACTAATAATAATAATAATAATAATAATAATAATAATAATAATAATAATAATAATAATGAGAAGAAGAAGAAGAAGAAGAAGAAGAAGAAGAAGAAAAAGAAAGTATCAAAATGAAAATATTCTAGTTTTAAAACCTTAACTTATTTGCAATTCAGAATTTATTTCACGTCAGGTTATCAATTTAAATTTTGTCTCAATCATCTGCTGATTGAAGCAGCGATCACATGCACAATTTATTTTTTAGGGAAACTGTTCGTGTGGGCTCTTCGCAGCTGAGTTTCTTGCAGAATTTCAGTGCGAATTGGAAAGTATTAAATTATGTTTCTTTTTAGCTACATAGGGGCTTCCGGGCTGATCGAGAGCCGTCGCATTTTAGGCTGTTGCCAACGTTTTGGCCGCCACCTGCGACCTTTCTTAAGAAATAAATGCGAAAGCGGAATAAGGACGCAGTATCACCGCTAGAACATTAGCAAATACTGTGCGTAGTACGCGGTGTCTCCTGAACTGATAAATATATATATTGACTCCGGCTGAGGGAGCCTACGCTTTTATTGTTATTACTCTTCGTTCTGCATTATGTGGGGTTTACCTGCTTCTACCCGTATACTACTAACCGTTATCGTAATCAGATAGGAAACGACTGTCTTACATCTTTGCATCTCGAATATTTTTTAGATATTCTGACAGCTTCACAATTCATTATCATGTAAAATGTATTAATACAGATTAGAAAAAATAATTTAGTCTTCATTACCTTTTCATAGAATAATATATTCCAGAGTAAAATTAAAAAATTTTTAGAGGTATTTAAACCCTCTAAATTAATGAGAAAGGATAATGGTGTTACTTTGCAAAGTACGGCTTTTATGAAAATTAAAGTGTGTCGGAATGAAACTGACTCGATAATTCCAACGTTGTTTCCTGGGGACTCGTACGTGACAAATGTTCTCGAGGTGAAAGTAGGCAAACTACGCTCAAATCTAGAGGTCCTTAAACTCTCCCGTCTTAAATAATTGAAACGCTGTAAACCTGAAGTCTTCTTGCTGTTGATCGTCATCACCACAAACTTTTATCACTGCTCAGATTTTCCGATATAAAATACGACTTTTTTATGGAACATCGTAAATCCCATGTTTCCCAAGCTGCTCAGCCATCAAAAGTGCGCCCAATCCTTCTCATATTTTATGCATTTGGTTTACTTCACGGTCTTCTGTGGATCCTGGGAATATCTTCATGCGTTTAGTTACGGCACTAGTGAGATGGGATGCTTCCCAAGAGTGTATTTTTGATGTACTTAAGTGTAATAAGGTAAATTTGATCGTGCTCTAATCTCCTTATTGTTTTAGTATGAGATAACTGTTATATTAAATCACGGATTATTTAATTTTTACAAATTTTTAGGATCTAGAAAAATAAAAACCTATGGTATTAAATTTTCATTATTAATACTTATAATCCATTTGTATTTTGCATTTAATATTTTTGACTTTAAAAATCATTAAAACCACATGAAAATTCTGGTTGAAAGTTGCTTTGACTCAAGTTGTATTGTAAACGACCGGTTAAACTGATATTTAAAAAATTTAAGTAAAATGTAATTCTGTCAGGACTGAACTGTTACCGAATGTAGTACCTATTTTGGGATCCCAAAACCTTTACTTCTTATGAACAGATAAACTGCATTTCTGTAACGTCGTACCTTGAATTTCATAAAATGTGTTTATTGCTTCCATAAACTGCTCCGGTTGAGCGTCTTAGCATTTTACTGTGTAGACCGAGCAGATATTTTAAATTTAAGGGCGTGCTGCAGAAACAGCAGCCAACGTCCTTTCTGTTTGCGAGTACTACTTTTGCGCCCCGAGGTATGAACTTCCCTGGCAACCTATATCGCGTCTCGTTATTACTGACACCATCTCCCGTAGGCAATTAAAACATGTTTCATCTTTTCACTTCGAGAAACAAAGAGCCCGTGGTATTCTTGCGGGCCATATACGCAAATGCTCCGTTCATTTGTTTTGAGCACAGATAGCGTGTAGTGCCGGATGCTGCGTAAAGCGTCGGCGATTCGTTCTCTGTAATTAAGAGTAGCAATATTAAAAGGAAATTCCCCATAGAAGGGAAGCAGATTCGAGAGATTAATGCGAGCCATTTAGGGTTAATGATTGGCCCGATCTAGCACGTAACAAATGAATCCAGCGGCTGCAATTAAAACTCACGTCCGGGTTTGTGTTCTCCTATATATGCGCGTACATTAGCGTCGTGTTTAGTTCAGGATTTAATGTTTACTTGGTGGTACGTTCACTTTGTGTTGCCTTCGCCCCTTCCTCTGGCAAAATGCTTTGCAGAGTGGCTTGCAATGCACAGGAGATTAAGAATTAAAACGGTAGAGTGATATTTAGCGTTCAAAATGTAAAGGAAGGAAAAGACGGAAGGTTTATGGACAAGGAAATAACGTTTGTATATGGATGTATTAATGACTAGAATTTTGAGACCAGAATTTGCCAAAAGTATTATTTTTAGTTATAATTCACAAGTTGTAAGAATTGTCAGTAACTATGTCTCTTGAAAAAAATCATTTAATTGTTATCATCTGTTTGTAATTCAGTAAATTAATTTGATTTGGATTTCAGCGTTACATCCTTTTGGCCAATATTTATCAATTAAACGAATAAATCCTTATTTGCAAATTTAAAAATAAAATAAGCGCCTCATATGCAAACCTAGTAAATTTAGTGTAGAATATAAGACTATACCAATTACTCAAATTCTTCTTTTCAGAAAGATATTGCATTAAATTCTAGTTTTCTGAATTAATTTGTAGTTTACAAATGCTGCAAAAACTTTTCGCTCTTATATTTATTAATTTTTAAACTAAGAACAGTAAAAGGTGGGGTTCAAGAAACTGTTCACAGACTTTTCCATCATACGTCACATACTGTATTGCAAACTGCAAAATATGAACTATATTGTTTCCGACTGCCTAGTAGTATCTATTTTAGTTATTTCTATATGTTAATACACAAAACATATGTTATATGCAGCGTAAGTCTTTTTATTTTGTTATATAAACATGATTTGATAGGAACTGAATTCTCTTTTATAACATAAATATATTTATTTTCTTTATACTAAATTATAGTGGTATGCTTATCAAATGTAACCTCAGGGTGTCATCACCAGTTTTTACACTCTTATACGAATACAGAAATCTTGAAAGATTCTAGTTTTACTCTTACAGAAATTTCAGAAAAGTTCAGACGACAGAGGCGTCTCAGAACTGATCTCTATCAAACGCACCGTGACTACGTCACCATATCACATATTTAATTTTACTTTATCTTGCTAGAATGGCAGATGTCTTGTAGTCTAGGAAGGGGTTGCTTTATTTTACTTCAGAGCGATAACGCAGTTTTGAATAATAAAGTAATTCAGAAACAAATCGACCATATTTTTAAGAATAGAAGGGCTCAGTAGAACATCCCCAATGGGCAAGGTTTTAGATATTGAGAGTTTTAATAGAACTTTAATATAATAACTAAGTAAACTTTTATACTTTTTAAACACAGCACGCTTAAATATCACTCCATACTAGATTTCAATAACATAAAAATGGGTAAGAATAATATTTGAAGTTATATTTCATGGTAATAAATCAATTTCGGAAAAATGTGCGAGAGTCCTTTATACTACTGAGCTCTTCAATTTTGAGCTGCATATTAATTTAAAGTTAATTAATTACCTTGTTCCTTCCTTCAGTTGAATGCGTGGCTTATAAGACTAAAAACTACTTTGAAAATTGTGCACTTTATTCTCAATTTGAGAAGAATAATAAAAATTTTAATTCCACTTTTGTTAATTGTCATTCATTGGATTACCGTAGAAATGGTAATTAAATCGCTTAAACAATTTACTTCCAATACGGCGCAATTAAAAGTAGTTTCCCCGAAATGTTCGTAATAGATTGGGTAAAATTAGTAATATTGGTCATTAAGAAACATCTGGTCTTAATAAGACAACAGATGTAAATTGCTTAGACGAGACGTTTAAAAACGAAAAGTCGTGCGGACCACTTTACGACTCGTTGTATTAACCAAACTCATCGGAGCGGAAACAAAGGATAATCACAACGATGAACCGAAGATTGCGTGGGTTGATTCAATTTATTCCTGCTTTCAGGGTACAGTTTCTTTTCATTTTCCCGTCATCTTTTATGCTTCAGTTCGCCGTAAAACGTATCTCGGGTAATGCGCCCCATAAACCTCGCTGAGCTTTACGGCGCGGCCTGCGGGCGATCGGACGCTCCCGCCCACCGGGCATGACCCCTCGCCCAGCCACCCCCGCCACCCCACCCCTTGCGCGCCCCTGGCTGTGCGATCTTCTCCGCTTGCCGGGGGTGTGCAGAGGAAACGGGGTGAACGAATTTTTGATTCATTGATTAGTGATTCGGACGGGCGCGACGACTGATTAAGTCATTGTTCCCGTAAGTTAAGTGCATTTTTTGGTCGCGGAAGGTCACGGTCATCTTCCTGCGCTGATGATGAGAATCGGTACTCTTGGTCTTGGTGAAGGAGATGAAGTGGTCTCTGGACGAGTGTGGTAGTGTAGTGCACGTGAGTGTAACTATGTATAGGGAAAGGGGTGAGGATAGGACTAGGAAGAGGAAGGAAAGATCGCACGCGGTCCGTGGCCCGTTTGTTAGGGTATTGCTCCGGCTTCGCCGGGTGTTGATAGGATAAACCACGGAAAACTACCGTTCAGTGTAGCCCGCCGCTAGAACTCTCCTACAGACAGCGGCTGAACTCGACCTAGCTGTCTAATTAGCGTCGAAATCCTGCTACCCTCGGGACTCGAACCCCAGTTCCTTCCGGTCAGAGGCACTGCAGTGACATTAGTTAATGACTTCAGTTGATGCCTTGAGACATATTTGCTGGTAAAGTGAACAAATGATGAATGAACATTTTGTTTCAGTTAATTTAACTGTATTTTAATTGATTAGATTTTGAGACATGGTTTTAATTGATGGAGAATCTTTCAGCCTAATGGAATTTTGAAATTGCCAGCGATTCTCGACAATACTTCCATGTCTTTTCCCTGGCAATAGGGATATATTGAAGATTTACGGTAAGGGAACTAGAAGCATTCATTAAAATCAGTTTGTCTGCTTTTCAAATAGCGGCAAAGACTGAGGCTATAGTTACCATTATTAACATAACCATGTTTTAGTCGCTGAAATCTCAGGATTTCTTGAAAGCCAGTAACTTATTTAGTTATAGATCTAAGCACCTGTATCTATACTTTATGTTCTTTTTAATATACGGAATTTTTAGTTCTCGACTCCATTTTCTTGAAAAAGACTGGAAACTAAGTTGATCTTAAAATGGGCCAGGCGGACTTGGTTGTCCATTTCTCTAACCAATTGATCAGAAATCGGTTTTTGATTATAACTTTCATCGCTTTTTCAATGCTTATGTCATGTGATTGATTATTATTCATCATCGTTACTATCCAGCACATTTCGAACTCATCAATCTCTTTGAGTTATTTTTAAAATGATAACATATCCTAGTTTCTTAGCCCATGAAGTTGCTGGAAGAGAAGACACTTTCTCCAGCACTTAGGAAATACTTTGCAAGCTTACTCCAGCATTTACGAAGAACTTACGGCTTACTTGTTTTGCATTCTTCGCTCAAGTGGGGTGTTTCATATTCACCATATATTTTTCGTTGAATTGCCTCTCCTTTGACAAGGACCGTTACCATCGTGATGACGAAATTACGATTTTTTATACAATTGCTTTTATATGTTAATTGAATTTCTTAGGCAAACAAGACGGTAAAATAATGTTTCTGGCGGTATTGTGTATTCAGTTACATGTTTAATTCGTATCTGCAAATACGAGTTATTGTTTTTGTATCGGACTAACTAGTATCTGCCGATATGTTTTCCAGCAACTTCGTATAACGTGTGAAATGAATTACGAACTGCAAGGAAGAAGATGTGTTGTACCCTGGGGTAAATGATAACCGAGGCAGGATGACTTATTGCATTGACCTGTGACATCCACAACGATTTTGCGCTCCGTGCCTCCCGCGAAAGCGCGTACCCGACCAGTGTACACCATGGAGCCCCAGCTCGAGCGGCAAACATGGCGCCGCTGCATGCGTTGCCGCGGTGGCGGAGCGGTCGCGGTGGAGGAGGAAGTAGCGGTGGCGGAGGCGGAAGTGGACACGGTGACGGTGAAACGTGAGGTGACAACGGTGACGGTGAGAACGGTGACGGTGACAACGGTGACGGTGACAACGGTGACGGTGACAACGGTGACGGTGACAACGGTGACGGTGACAACGGTGACGGTGACAACGGTGACGGTGACAACGGTGACGGTGACAGAGGCGGTAGCTGTGGTTTGTTGGTGGACATGGTGGTTGGAGATGGCGGAGGCGGAGGTGGGACCGAAGGCGGGTCGGAGACGGTGGCGGAGACGATGGCGGAGGCGGAGGCGGTGGCGGTAGCGGATGCTGTGGCTGAGCGGCGGTGGTGGTGATGGCGGCCCGACGGCAGGCAGTGGCAGTGGCGGGGGCGTGGCCGGAGGCGACCGGGGCGCGTCGGTGCGTGCCCCCGCGCGCGTGGCCCAGGGGGCGGGGCGGGGAAGCCGGCCAGCTGCACCCCTCGGGGGCGCGAGCCACGCGACACCCCCTGGGGAGCGACCTGCGCACCCCCAGGCGCCACCTCCCTCGCCTCCCCCCTTCACGCCCACGCAGCCCGACGCGTCCCCTCGGTTGCGGCTTCCCGGGCCATTGGCGCGCCAGATGCTGCCCCCCACGCACCAGCGTCTAAGGGCATTCGACGCGCCATTTATTATCTGCTTTAGGCAGTTACATCATTTTAATTAATGTAGGATAGGGCTGGGGAAGAATCGGCTTCTAAAAACCAAAATTTTGGAATTTATAATCACACTACCATTTTCTTTTCTAATCACGTTGTAAAATTTAAATTTGCTGGTTGTTACTATTCAATATTCGAGGAACACAAATCGCGTTTTCAAACCAAACATTTATTTACAATATACTACAAATTCCTGAAAACTTGCGAATTAAAGGTATAATCTCTCTTCTAGTCCCTCTGGCCGGTCTAATACTTGCGAAGTTTAAGACATTGATTTAAATTTAGGGAAGTTCTCATGTTCGTGAAATGGTCATTCTGATACTTCTGGACATGACATTTATTCTAATGCGTATGATATCTCAAGGATAGATTCAAAATTTAAAATTTAAAATATGAAAGAAACTTATGAGGATAAAAATATATTAATGTGTATGAGTCAATTTAAAATAATATTTGCCTCTCAAAAGTGCAATTCTGTCTGCAACAAAATATAAATTGAAACGACGATGAATGCAAGTCAAATAGGATTGTAAAATATACGGGCATAGCTGATATAAATCATTTTTGATTATTTCTTTCTCCTCATCATAATTCTTCCCTATGCCCTATATCGCTCGCGGCATAAAATGATGTCACTGCATTGCGTCTAACCGATAGGTCCCCGGTTCGAGTCCCGACAATGACAAGATTTTCGACACTAGTTAAATAGTTGGGTCGAGTTCAGTCACTGTGTGGAGGAGAATTCTAGCGATCCGCTATTCTGATCGGTAGCTTTCCGTGTTTTCTCCGATCTTTACCAGGCGAATGCTGGATAAGTATCATAACAAACAGGCTACGGACCACGCGCGATCTTTCTTACCTCTGCTTGACCTATCCTCTCCCCCTTACACACACACACACTTACATCCACTACACTACCACATCGGCTGTGTGACCGGTCGGGAACATCGAGCGTGTCCCGGCGGGGACGGTGCCCCTGTGGAGGGAGATACATGGTTGGGGAAAACCCCGTAGGTTGACGCCGGATCTCACCATCTATCGGGGGAAGATCACCGCCACCTCCCGAGGAAAGAAACATGCATTTACCACACTTCCTGGTCTAATTACCTTAGTAGTTACCAAACCCGGAAGCACTAATCAATCAAAAACCCTCACCGTTTTCCTTCATCGAGGCCTTTGATAAATCCAACCGTCCAATGAGCGTTCCCTTCTGATCCACGCGCAGAGAGGGTGCTCGCGTCCCGCTTCCCCCGGGCTCTCCGCTGCGGCCGCGTGGCGCCCTCCCCGTCCATTCACTTTCAGGGTTTGCGCGTCCCCCGCCGGGCCTCCCCTCCTCGCGCGGCCCTTAAATAAACAAACCACTCGCCGGTGCCCTCCGCGACGCCTTGGAAAAGGGCGACCTCTGCGCACCCTCCAATGAAAACCGTGAGAATGGCGGTCTCTGGGTCATGGAGGAATTTGTGTGGGGAGCGAAGGGTAAAATGTTTATGAAAACGGCAAATGCCTCAGTTGTGAAGGAGTTGACCAAAATAGTGTTTCTCAACGAAGATGAGTGGAGTCAAAAGTTTCATCTTGTTCTGCTGACTTTTTCTTTGTCGTTTATTTAATGTACACTTTATTTAATGTCCTATATGGTATGGCATTACAGTGCCCAGTGAGTAAAAAATATCGTCCGCTCAAGGGGGTCTCAATTTCTTGTGCAGTTACGCTGTACTAAATGTTTTAAAGACAAATACCGTGACATCATTCTCTCTACGTAGTTTGACTGATCAATCTGAGAACTCAACCAGAAAGATATCTCAAGAACTATGTGAATTATTTAGGAAAGAAGAATATTGTTGCCTGAAGAAAGATGTACATTGTTGTTTCTTCCCACCACTTATGATTTATTGTGACATTAAGATGCACCAGGAAACATTAGAAAATTGTTTAAACAGGAAATAAAGAAGTCCAAAAAGGTAAAATGAGAAAACAACTGTAAAGAAGGATTATAACATAAATACTAGTGTATTCAAAAGAAGAAATAGAAAATACTCACAAAACAGGCGCTAAGAATAAACAAAGTAAGGCGACAGAAAGAAATTGGAGGAGAGTCGGGAGAAGAGACCGAGTCGGACTGAGACGGCGGGTGTGTCTTGAGACCAGAGTCGGGGCGCAGCGCGTGGGTCTGCGGCAGGGGCAGGGCGGGGGGGGGTGTTCTGAGAGGGCCCTCCGAATTGCTTCTGCCGGCCGCCCTCATTCCGCGCACGGCCGCACCGGGGCAGCCCGCCGTATAGATTAGACCCTCCGCTTCCCCGCCCGCCCGCCTCTCCCCGCCCCGCTCCTTCGCCCCACGCTCAGTTTATGGGGCAGCTCCGCGCGGTTTATGAATGACCGGGGCTTTACTCGGCCTCTGGGAGCCCCGCGCTCGAACCCTTGTCCTCTGCGGTCACACTCCAATGGCGACCACGGTCGTCACAAAGAGTTTACGGAAGGGAAGACGTGAGTTTTCGAGATCTCGTTGCAAAGTAAGAGGATCGGTTCGTTATGTTTCCACCCGAATGTGGTTAAGGAACGATCTGCTATGTACGCCTATGGTTTCTGTAGTAACTGTGCAGCTAATTGCGCATTGTGGCTGGTACAAATCGAGAATGAGGCATGCCAGAGCAAAAACGATATTAAACACCCAAATTCCTGGGACGCAATATGAAATACATTATATGGTTTAATACACAATTTGTGAGCACACTCAAAAATAGCAGGACCTTTCGATTGAATTAATGATTTTTTGTGTTCTATTTTATTATAGGCAAATTAAATAATGCAATTAACACTAATTTATTCATTTTCAATTTAAAAATATAAACCATTGCCTCAAATTTAAAGTACAAACACAATTAGGTGAAATTGTTGGGAGATGAATGCCTCATGTACTGATTTTGAGGCACGCAGAAAGTATTCCTAATCCGAAAAACATGATCCACTTGTTTGTTTTCTGTCATGTAAATTTGGATAGCTTTATAATAATATCGTATGCTAACACTGCTGTAAACATAACGGTTTGCATATTTTGCTTATAGATTAATTAAATATCATGTATTTAGTAGTTGACCAAACTGCAGATTTATAAAACATTAATAAGGCCTGTGATTACTCATGCATCAGAGACCTGAACATTAGCCTAACAGCACAAAAATAAGTTACATTTTATATCTGAAAGAAGTATTATGGAAAAATATTTGGCTTTGTCCAACTAAATAATATTATCTTGCAAATACGAAATAACAATGAACTAGATAGGGGAAGAGGAATATAGAATGAAGGGGAAAATATCGCAAGATTTATATGTCCACAAATGGATGGTTTGGTCACATACGGAGAATGGAAAGCAATAGAACAATAAAGAAATCAATGAATGGAAACCTTGAGATCTCGTCCTGTTGAAAGACCACGTGCCCGATGGAATGAAGAAGACGTAGTGACCTTAAAGTGAGAAAGTTGAAATCCGACGATATATGGTATCAACAGAAGATGCGGAATCATTAAAAAAGCTAAAACACACAAAAGGTTATAAAAAAGCCTAAGGACGCAATATTCATCAGGTGAGATTCATGAATCATAAACTCAGAACTAACGGCTAATGAAAAAAAGGTCATTCACGTGTTGCTCACGTTTTGTGGCGCCTTCCGTACAAACGATATTCCTCCCTTCCACGGAACCCTGAATCAATCGCGGACAGCTCTGACGTGCAAGCGGTCGCTTTGAACTGTGAGCGATGCGGATCGTTTGAGGCTCTGCCGTGGGGTTGGGTTAGAGGCGATCTCTTCCCAGAAGCGACCGCAGTCGCGCGCCGGCTCGTGGGTTGGAGCTGGCGGGCACCGCCCCCAAGGGCGGGCCGCTCTGATAAGCGTTCAGCGGAATGGCGCGCGGCCACTGGCTGCCTTTCGCGGAACTCCGTGGAACGCACGTCACGACACGTCTGCGGTACGCGAGACTGGAAATGTCTCGTGTGTGTTGCGATGCAACTGCTCTGACACGGTTGCGGGAAATGTCAATACCGGAAACAACGCGAACTCCGACAGATTCTGTCAGAAACAAGCTATAGAATACGTAACTCTGTTTGGAATTTTTTAAAATATTCCTTCGCAAAATAGTTCAAAGGTCGTGATTACAAAATGGAATGATTTTTCTGGAGATGAGAAATTGTGCTAAACCTTGAAGGGCAAAGACGAATCACCACGTAATCTCTACAACCCTTTAAATCGGCGTGCATAATTTCTTAATTTCTCTGCGATGACAAACGTCATTCCTACAATATTTCGCCATTATTCTATTAAGGGTGTAGTATAGTCAAAGACTTCGGAGATTAAAAAAAGGAGAACTGGCGGACCATGAATACGAAGGAGAGGTAGAAGACCAAGAATACGAAGGAAAGGTAGAACAAGAATACAAAATAGGGAAGAAAAAAGAAAGAAAAAAAAGAAAAGAACAACAACAGTTATGAAAGAGGAAGGACAGTGAAGTCGGCAAGCCTCTTGGAAGGCGGGAAGTGTGGGACCAAGGAAGGGCGGGGGGAAACAGCGGACGGGAGCAGACGGGGCGCGTTCCGAGAACGCGCACGGGCGCAATAACGCGCGGCGCGGCGTGCGCGGGCGTGCGCTAGCCGCCGCCGTGGCACGCGGGGAACGCGGCTGCGCGAGGTCGGCGCTCGGGCCCCCCCCGCCCCTCCCCGCCCCGCCCCGCACGCGTGTCTCCCCGGAGGACGTCAGCGCTGTCCCTCTTCCGCCACGCTACGCGGCGGGCAGCCATCCGTCTTGACGAGCCATTCGACACAGGCCGCTGGCGACTGCGAGGGTGGAGCTGATCAATGCGCTTGCGGTGCGGTTCTTGTCTCGGGCTCCTCCTCCTTAATAGATGGTGAAAGGAGTTGACTCACGTAATCATGAAGGAGAATATGAATGTGTTCATGATAGCGCGAATTAATTAGAGGCATCGTTCTCGCCCTATCGAAAAAAACAAAAAAAAAACAAGTACCATGATATTAAAATCCTTTTTTTAACCAGTAGTCATGAAGTACTGAGAAGGCGGCTTCCTGTGACAATAGACTCAGGGAGTGTGTGTTGATGGGACAGAATTACGAAGTATGACGATTCTTATTTTATGAATTCCACCATACTGGGAAGGTACTAGGTATGTGATACTGGGCTGCCAATATATGAAATTTTCGTTGAGCATTAACCGGAATTTTCCCAACGTTGCCACATGGCAACGCAAAGCTACCGCCACTCTTTCGGCGAATCGTTCCCACACGCATCTTGCAGTCATATTGTTGTTTATCTGTGTTTTATTTTTAGAAGTTCAAGGAAGCATCTCTCACGAGCTTGGGTCAGTTTTTGCTCTAGCTTTTGAGAGAAATTTCTCGGAATATCAATGTGATGTCGGCACCAAACGAATTTGCTCCAAGTATATGAAATTGTATATTAAATTCTAAGAAAAAAAGCAAAAAACTGTAAAATTTTTTTTATTCTTTGAGAAACTTAATAAAAATATTCAAGGAACTTCTGAAATTATTTTAACATTATTATTTAGGCACGATATTTGAACGTATGGGATTTTACGAGAGAAATGCACATCATAGCAATGGATTATTTACAAAACATAGATTTCAAAATTTGAATTATAACAAAGTATTACTAGGTCTCTTAAAAATAAAATACGTTTATCGAATACGTCTCCGTTCAAAATAATATTGTATTGGTATTATCCATAGTATTTTATTTAATGATAATTTTGATTGGATTTTCTGTATCTTTCCAAAGCTTTTGATATATTGTAGTATATTATACAATACGGTTGGTATGATTAATAATATTAAATTGGACTGAACAAGAATTGAGTTATTGTATCATTTTTAGATATTCTATGATAATTTGCTTTATATTTATTGTAAATCTTTCAGTACATGAGTGAAGGTGATAGTGATTTTCGGTTTTCCACAACTACCTGATAATGCCATGAATGAAGATACCTGCGAAATAAACTTTCTAAAGTGCGTGTAGTTACTGCAGTGCCACCGTAAACAATTCTCCGCATTTGCAGGGGCTGTGATAAATGCGGTAGGCTGTATATGGAACATAAACTTCACTTATTAATAAACACACACGCTCCGTTCATCCGTGTCCTCGTTTGGTCAAAATTTAATGCTCCCTTGTTTACTAGCACTAGCTTCGCTCAGATGAGCCTGTCGTCGGTAGGCTATTTATTTTCCTACTTTGAACTCCGAATATACTGCCGGCAAAGAGACGGCAATAAGCCCTATTATGCATCTTTGTACTGTTGTGGCTGCATCGATTATTGTGGTTGCGTTTTCACTTTATCCTGTAACATCCGCGCTGGAGAGAATTGAGCCGCGTTGTATCAGAGGCCACTCGCCTGCTGATCGAGTCAGGAGAGCACGGCACATATGAATTTACGTGACCGGGAGCCTGAGCGGAGATTGAGTTTCTGATTCTACATTTGCATCGCTCAAAAATGTATTATTGTTATCATTTCATGTATTAAACCAATTGCAGCATAGTGAGGCATATAATTTATTATTTGACTTTCTCGTATACATATAGTAATATTCATAGCAGAGAGGAAGTTATGTGTAGTGCTGTGGAAAAGGTATTTTACACGATGCCCCTAGAACATTTTAAAATATTTATAAAAATGGCTCAATTTTTTCTTCTTTTTGTAATAATAGAAATATACTCTTATACCTACATCAATATCCACACGATAAAAGACTGTTTCTTCTAACATTATTGAGAAATTTAGACGTCAGAAAAAACACCCTTCTCGAAATATCTCTCAAAAAATATTTGTACACTAACAGTTTATATCAGTCTTTAAAGATTTAGTTTACGAGGGATGTGGAAGGCAAAAAGAAAGGAGCATAATTGCGTAGCTGGTTTTTCATCCTAAATAATGGCAAATGTTTATTTATTTGTTGCATTTATGAAGATTGTTTTGATATATTGTATTCTAAATATCGCGTTGCTAACACAACCCACTTTTAATTTTATTTTCCAAAATGAATTTCAGTTTAAATTGATGTAAACAACTCACGATAGTTCTGCGTATAGTTACTATCGATACTGACATTCTAGTATCTATATATCGGAGGAAGAAAAAATAATACTGATATGTACGTAGGCTTATACATTACCACCAAAGAAAAGGGAACAAAATAGCGATATGAAGAACCAGAGCAGCGAAGACAGACGCCCTCACTTCTCTGCGTCG
Organism: Teleogryllus oceanicus; assembly: GCA_964035755.1. NCBI lineage: Eukaryota > Metazoa > Arthropoda > Insecta > Orthoptera > Gryllidae > Teleogryllus > Teleogryllus oceanicus. The sequence goes on along the minus strand of CAXIVR010000004.1, from coordinate 83,724,874 downwards.
TCCCGTGCGATTTGTCGCCTCCTGTTTCACCTGCGCCTCCCTCTTTTTGCAGACTCGGTGTTAATCACGGCGTTATGGCTCCCGGTTTGTTTCATTTGCGAATGGATTACCGGCGAAGCGGGCGCGTTTTCCCGCGAGCCGCGCAGTATATCACGCGCCGCCGACTCCGTTGCGAGATTGTTTTTGGGCTCGCTCGGTGCACGGCGGGGGGAGGGGCGGTGCAGGCCGGGACAACGCGGTGGAGGGAGTGTGACGTCACCAGGACTGTGACGGAAGGACGGTTGCAGCGCAAAGAGGATGGCAATGGCGGAGGAACTCGAAAAGGTACCGTGGAGGTTTGTTGGATAGGTGGTGGCAAAAGTCAAAAATAGAGTTAATGGAAAGTGAGTTTTATTGACAAGGGGTTTGTGAACCAAAGGTTAGTAGTCATGGTGGCATGAGTGAATTAGATTTTCGATTCAGCTAGGTCGAATTCAGTCGCTGTCTGGAGGAGAATTCTAGCGGTCGGCTGCTCTGATCGGTAGTTTTCCGTGGTTTCTCCGATCAACACCAGGCGAATGCCGGAGCAGTACCCTAACAAACGGACCATGGACCGCGAGGTATCAGTTCTTCCTCTTCCTTGTCCTATCATCTCCCCTTACACACACACACACACACACACACACACACACACACACTAACCTGCACTACACTACCACATATTCCGGGAGACCAGTCGGGAGCTTAGAGCTTGTCCCGGCTTGGGCGGTGTCCCGCTGGTGGGAGAGTCCTGCTTAGAGGGAAACCCCCCAACCGACGGTAGCTCGGCGCCGGATCTTGCCATCCAGTGGGAGGTGATCACTGCCATCTCCCGAGGAAAAGACACGCACTAGACTCACGCGACTAATTACTTAAGCTGTTGACGCGCCCGAAATCAGTAACAACCAACCAAACAACTAACCATGAGTGAATTACGTACATGTTTAGAACGCTTGAAGAATACATGACTGCAATCAACAGTACCAATACTTGCATTAATTGGAGCATCGTATGCAATTCAATTGGTTTATATCATTTATTGATATTAAATGCAAACTGCTTGAAGGATTCAACGAAGTTTTTTGGTAACTTTATACTACTTTTACTTAGAATTATAATATTGTTATAATAACGTATGACACACGCACTACTACAAAGACCGGCGAATTTAGTTTGTCAAAGCTTTAGATTTTTAAGAAAGTATATTAGAATATGTGATAACTTAGACTTCTGTGACAGTCATGCGAATGACTCAGGAGATCATGACAAAATAGCTGAAAGTTGGCAAACGCCTTCATGGCGGTATTGTCTGCACAGCCGAGAACACTCGTAGATTCAGAGGTTTTTCAAGTGTGAGGGTACATTCCTAATATAGTGTAAAACTATCTTCAAGAATCGAAGTGGAAGCAAAATATACTAAATACATACCATTTTAACCCAATTCGTACTTATAAATATATTTTTTTCTTTCACAAATGAATTCTAACAGTAAGAAACTTCCACCAAATATTTAATGAATGTTATTATTTCAATGGATGTCAGAATGGGATACGACACACACGGACTTTATTGGAAACTCCGCGGTATGATGAGATTTCCTCACGTATTAGTAGTCTACAGATATAGCTATAACGACGAGTCTGCAGATGAATCAGGATAATACAGGTGGCGCGATGCATAGTCCCACCTTCCCGTCCGGGGCGCAGAGAATGGCAACGATGAGCGTCATGGATGACGAGGACGGAGCCGGTGGCGGCGGCGGCGGTGAGGAAGGCGGGGATGTCACCGGCTCGAGCCAGCGCGCTCCCTCGGATCGCGTCCGGGCCGCCCCCTCGGCGTCCGTGATTTATGTGACGCCACATCCCTAGTTGGCTTTGCTCGTGTTGCCCTCCTTTCGGGCTGCGAGCGCTGCTCCGCCCCGCCCCGCCCCGCCCCGCCCGAGCGGCGCTGCCGCGGCAGCATTCGTAAGCTTATTTGTCCGACATTAACCTCGGCTCGGCTGGGCTCGCTGGCGGGCTCGTGCGTGTGCGGGGGCGTGGGGAGCGATGGGTGGAAGTAGAGGCGGAGATTCAGATGTGCGCGTTGGGTGTGGCAGGTTGGGGGTGGAGGCAGGGTGGAAACGGGCGCGGTGATGGGTCGGGACGTAGGCTTCCCGCAGTCGCTAAGTGCGAGAAAGGGGAGATGCATCGTAGGACGGACCCAAGGGAAAGGCGGGAAGGAGGCGTGTGTGGAAATGATTGTTAGTGATTCCGGTCGCGTCAAATACTATGGTCATTACTCCCGCACGTAAGTATGTGTTTTTGTTTGGTAGGTGACAGTGGTCTTCTCCCACTGTATGGCGAGATCCGGCGCCGACCTACCGACGGCTCGCAGGGTTTTCCCCAACCTGGTGTCTCCCACCAGTAGGACACCCCCAGCCAAGACAAGCTCTAAATTCCCCAACCTGTCTCTCGGAACATTTGTGGTAGTGTAGTGCATGTTAGTGTAAGTGTATGTAAGGGGTGAGTATAGGACAAGGAAGAGGCAGGAAAAATCCGTGGCCGGTTTTTTAGGGCACTGCTTCGACATTCGCCTGGTTTTGATCGGAGAAACCACGGAAAACTACCGATCAGAGCAATCGGCCGCTAGAATTCTCCTCTCTCAGTGTGTAAAAGATGTTATGGCGCAAGCGGAAAGGGCCGGGTGGGGCGGGACAGAGGTGAACAATAGCGCGGAGATGGAAGGGAGGAAGCTTGGCAGGACGGGGCCAAGACGGGAAGGGGACGTATGTGGAGACGACAGGGGTGGCGGGGAGGGCTGGAGGCGGGGAAGGAGTGGGGGCGGGGCGGGGCCAGGTAGAGATGCACTCTCAGAAACTCACGTACGCTGTGGGGCGCAGAAGAACGTGGAAGGACGAAACAGCGGAGGGGAGGATTACGGGACTAATTTACCGCCGTCGTCTGGGGCGTGGAGTTCAATTTTTGTGGCTCTGGTGCTTTCGCTGCCGCAGCCGCCCAAGCCTTAGTCGCAGCTTTTGTCACCCTTCCTGATTCCGTTGCCTACATTTCTAATCTGTGGTTCTGCATTTTTTCGACACTGTCATTTCTTTTTTTTCTTCGGATTATCGCCTCATTTGTTTTATCGTCACGATATCTCCCCCTTATTATTATCTACAAATTTTTAGAAATATTTCCATGTTGACTTTCATTTCGCGACCTCCGTTCTAGCTATTTTTTCTTCCATTCCCTTATGTCTTCTATTACCCGTCGATATATGATTCTGCTGACCTGACGTTATTTGCTTTTTCTTTTTTCTCCTCTTCTTCAATCTGCTACAACACAACTTCGTCATCTGTTTCACATCCACCCACTTCTTCCTCTCACCCCGAACCGCTGCCGCCAATCAGGAGTTTGGTGACAGAGTCAACATCCCGCGGGTAAGGAAATCCGCATTCTGCGTGTGAGGCTGGTTCTTTGGCTGGCGAAGCGGTGCGGTTCGAGATCAGCGGACGGCCGAGTATTCTTGCTCCTCGCAGCACTACATGTTCTGGCGTAAGTCTACATTGGTGGCAGTGGATCCTCTCAAAATTAATCTACGCCAGTATATCGTCTTAAAACTGTCTAGTGAAACGCACAATGAGGCGCTTGATTTAAACGTCTTCCAAGAGCTTTTTTATTTGTTCTTTAGTTCGAAATAGGTGAAATGTACGATGAGTACTTATGCGTTTCGTGATTGTTATTGTTTTTGTGATTGTAGTTGTGGTGGGAAAAAGAACGAGAAAACTAATAAAAACTAGCCTTTTGACTAGTACTACAATAGTGACGTTTAAGCTCCGTATTGAATGTTATCGTAACAGCTGATTAAACGTTAATGGACTCTATTTTTAAATTGAGGTATAAATATAAGATAATACTTCAATATCTAGAGGTAATCTTGTTTATTTGTTTTCGAAAAGTTCGCAAATCGAATTTTATCTCTTTGAGATTAATATAAAAAAAATATCTGTTGTTATGGGTAATTCGAAGAGTGATAAGGAAAATATTAATATGCCCCCCCATTTCCTCAAAAATATTTTTGAAGTATGGAATGCTTCATGAGAGAAGTGGTAAATTTCGAGTTTTTTTAATTCGATGAAACTGTTTAAGATCAGTTTCTTGTAATCACAATTTGTTTGAAAGATTTGTTCGTGATTCGGCGTCGATGTAGTACATAAAACTTACTTAAATCAATGCTCAGATTTTTTCTTTTATCATTCTTTTTGTCGTCGTAGTTTTTCCTACCCATTTATTTTCAGGGATTTACTGCTCATGAGAAGAGATATAGTCGTTATACAGCCATTTTGTAAGTTTTATGACTGTAACATAATGTTCCTTCCGACACATTTGCGGTCAGTTATTCTTCAGAATGCATATTTAATGCTGGTTATATTCAGATTACATTTTATAGTGCATTTTGAGCTTGTAATAAGGCCTATTTTCTACTCTCCTCGCATTCCTACCCGAAGGCTTGCATTTGCCGAAGAGATATCAATTTGTCGAGTATGTACGAAGCTCACGACGTTTCCTCTTCCTCTTTCATGTCTCTCTCTGAGCCAGGCATTTCTCATTCCTCTTCTCTAATGCGAATTTGCACGGAACGGACCTAGCGAATATTTTTATGGAGTGTCTCTCTGCATCACACTGCTCATGAACTCTCTTTTTTTTAACATCTCTCTTAACGGAACTATTTCATTTATTTACCTTACCCTTTTAATTTTTGAGCAAGCTTGCTTTACTTTATCACGACATGTATACCGTCGCTGCACCAACTTACTAACGTACCAACAGCAGGACGCATTTTGTTTTTATAATTTATCTGCATAATTTAAAGTCTTCGTAATGGACTCAACAACATACATCACCACTTTGCTATGCTAATAAAGTTCTCATGAATTTTTCTGCACTGCACGACCTGTTTTACCATTTATTTCCGAAAGTTTGTGCTGTTGGGCTCAGAAGTTTTGTATGTTTCCGGAGTGTGCTGAGTATGAAAATTCACCTCGTCGTCCTTGTTAGTAACATATTCAAAAATGCCAAACAACTCAAAGGTGCTTTAGTCTTGTCAGTGTTTTAACATCGAACTCTTTCTTTCTAGATCAACGGAGAGAATATTATGGCCTCTGTATTGTTCTGTTTTCAGTGAAAACTCTACTATAAAAACTTTGTAGAGCGAGAAAGTAAAACAATTTAAGATAACTCAGAGAAAATCTAACGACGGAGATTATATGTGGAATTGGAAAAAAATGTATGTACGTAGAATTACCATAACTACGCTATCAGGTTGTCTAGATCAAATTAAATATAGATTGCGATTATTTCATTATTATTGCATTTTATTTTCGATTTCATTAAGAAATGATTGAATGAGAACATAGTTTTTACAACAGCTTTTTCTGTTTCTGTTTCCAATTTCGTTCCGGTTTTAAGCTGCAGGGGCATTTTTTGTTTAGTATGCGTGGAAGGTTCTTCTAGTAAATAGTTGTACAGGGAGAAAATAGTTCTTTATAAATATAATGTCTTAAATAATGCTGTAAATTAGATAAACAGATATGTATTTACATATACGTGAATGTGCACATGAAGCATAGCGCTGGCCAGGCAATTTTCTCCCACTTCCAGAAAGCATATGTGACCTTCTATGAGCCGGTAATTTAGAGAAGGCCCTGGAAGTGGGAAAATGTCAAAAGACTGTAAATAATGGAGTCTTAATCTCGAAACCGAAAGCAGGTGGTTCCTGCAGTACATTGTGCAAAGGATATTAACATTTTTGTGTTATTCTTTTCAGTTCTTTACCCAGTACTGAGTACTTCTGTACTCAGAATCAACTGTTAACTTCGGTGAATATTTCGCATTCTTCCAGTAAATGTTTCAGAGCAAATTTCTAGAAAAAAATACGTAACTTTCAAATATTTTTCCTAGTTCTACCCAGTAGCACTAACAGAAACATTAATGCAAAACACATTAAGTTGAAATATACATATAGGACGCAGGCAAAACGTTTCCTGGAATAGGAATGTGCATTCTCTGTCTGAAACTCGTCCAGCGCGGCTTGCCAGTTCTGTCGCGAGGTTGACGGAAGGTCGCTGGCTGCGTCCGCCTATGCACCACCCTCGGAATTTGAGTTTAACGCTCTTGAGACGTAACGGAAGCAATCGAGAAGTAATTGTAGTCAAACACGGGCACTGGCAAGTCTGTTTATCTTGACTTAGGAGTTGAGTTAGCGCTGCGTAGAGCGAGTTTGAATAATCGAGAAGCGTGACAGTTTCCCTCGTTAGAATTAAGTGCTTGCGGCTGCAGGCCGACGGGGGCTGACAGACGCGGGCAATGATTTAATCTACGGTGACAGGAGCGTACCACTATGACTAATCTCCGGTTGCTCTGATTGCTGTGTAAACTGTCTGTTTGCAGTTTCAGTTGTTGATTTTGTTATGGATGGCATGGAGGTCGATCCATTTCTCTGGAATAAACATTCCTCCAGAGACAGAAATTGCAAGGCAAACAGTAGTAACTTCACGCTTTCCTGCGTGTTTCCAGCTTCCGCTGTACCATGAAGTATTTCGCGCGTTACTGACAAGCAGAATGTGTAAACAAAAAGAAAATATTAGATATATGATACCAATCCAGTGCTTTTGTGGCACATAAAAATGTCATCATACTTCTTTTAAATTAATTGCTGAACTTTTTAAATTTATTTCATCTCTCAAACCCTATGTTGTAAAACACACTGTATTTACAATAGCCGCTGACGATTTTTCATTTAACATGAATGAAAAACATTAGTGCGGACGATTTTTGCCCAAGCTTGGCATGAACACCCTCGCGAGTTTGATTGACGGTAAAACGAGGCCAGACAAGTAAGACTGAGTAAAATGCAGAACGGAAGGCGAGAGCGCTCCAAGAACAGTGGCTAGCATACAGGGGCGCCATCCATCTGGATAATCGCCCTGATTATGATTGCCCCGACGCGCCCTCGCGCGTTCCCGCGCGGATTGATTCCTGGCCATTAATCAGCGCGCCACGCGACCACGCGGGAAGCGCCATCGGCGCCGCTGGATCACGAGGATGCGCTCCGCCGAAGGCTGCTCCGGCTCAGCATCCATCTGCTACTACATTTCTCTTTGATTTGATACTCATGTAACTTCCTGTTCACATGACAAGTGCGGGAGTTGTTGTTTTCCTACAATGTTGATGTAAAAGTGCATCCATTAGGACTAATTTTCATCCAGAGCATCTTCGTTAATTTAAGTTTTCAAATACAATAAGAAAAAATAGTCTGTTTTGAACATTACTTTAATTAGTATTTTGATATTTCGTATGTTTTACATTTTCTTAGTTATCTTCCAACGTCTTTCATTTTTTAGCTAAATAATTCATCTCGTTTACCTCTGCCCATTTATCATTTCTGTTCCAAACTTGTCGATTTATCATTTCATTTTCGTGAAGTCAAATCGATATTTAATAACTGTTTAAAAAATGAATGATAGAAATTGAGACCAAATTTCATAATTCCTAAGAACATTAAAGATTAGAATCTTTAATTATTTTGTAATTCGTTCAATAAATTGACTTGTAATGCTCTTTTCATGTTTGAAGATTTCCCCACGTCACTGCAACCTGTACTCATGAATGATAATGTCATCGGACTTACAATTTCTTCTCTATTCGGCAAAATATGAGTTTGCTTGTTCTTACTACTCTCTGTGATAAATGGATGTTTGAAAGCTCGCAAACTTAGTGTGCTTTCACGTGCATAACTTCCTGCCCCTTCTTTTCCCGTAGTCACTTTTACCTCGTATTTATCATGTGAAGGCGATAGATCAGAGGTGCTGCCGAGAAAGAAAAGTTGTGGGAACGTGAGCAACAGGTCCAGGAAGATGAGGTTAAGCGTCAGTTTCATTTCCATCTTCGACCTCACGCGAAGAAACAGAAAGCAGACCAGGCAGGAGGAAGTAAGATAGAATAGGAAGAAACGAACACAAAATGAATCGAATATGAGGTGCAGAAGAGATGTCAATTGTATTTTTGTAGTGGTTTATAAAGCCTAACTTTCTAAGAAGAAAATCTTTCTATTGTTCTTTCTCGTTCTTTAAACATATTTTATGTGGAATAACAAAATTAACACGGAAAGCAACGAACTGGAGGAGATCAAAGCAGAGGAAATGTATTTGCATAGCTGTTTCCATGTGTTGTCGAAATCGGAAGATTTTTCTTAACTACCAAAGGAATACATAATGTGAAACAAAATATTCGTCTATAAGCTTTCTTTAACAAATTTACTCAGAAATACAGTGTTTCTTGCTTTGATTTATAGGCTACACTATTTCAACGTATATATACTAATATGGCACGCTGTGAATAGAATACTAAAGCTAGAACGTTGAGGAGAAAAAATGTTAGGTACCCAAAATTGACTTGCGTTCTTTGTAGTCTTCAAGCGTTCACTTCTCATTAAAAACTTTATACCTATTATTCTTTTTTTAAAAAAACTAGCAAAATACGTTGTGGCTCTTGGTCCCCTTCGAAACATTACATTTATAACATTGGTAATATTTTTTCAAATTGGATCCCCCTTCCAAGATACTACAAACTCTCTTCAGCATTCTCTGAAGACGTCTCCACACATGCGGCATTCACCGAGCAGCGAGCCAGTGCTCGCCCAATCCCGAGCAGCTGATATGTTCGGCGAATATTCGCTCCTTTTGATGTGTCCAAAAGAACGACAGGCAGTGGGTAGGGCTAACACCGAATGTTCGTCACTTGGCAAATAGCAAGCAACTCATCCTCACTACTCGGAATTCGGTGTGCGGTTGCTCGAAGTTCGCCGAATAACGAATGTGGGGAAACGCCTTGAGTTGGCCGCAGAGGCGAGGCAACGGCAGTGCCCGCCAACCGTGTAGCGCAGGGGGTAGGGGGATGAGCAAAGGTGAGTGACGCGGGAGCAGGCACCTGCCGCGCGGTTAATTCCTGGGCACGCGCCGCCTCCCGGGTCCTCCACCTCATCGGCCGGCCACTGCACGCGCACGGCCGCCACGCCCCGCAACACCGCGTCGCGCCGTGCGCCTGTAGCCGCGGGGCGCGTCAATATTTGGCGGCCCACCGGCCGCCCGCCTGCCCGTATGCCAGCCCGTCCGTCTCCTCCTCCGTCCTCCGTCCGTCCCTCCGTGCCGTCCCTCCGTCCGTCCCTCCGTCCGTCTCCTTCCGTCCGTCTCTCTCCGTCCTGTCTCCTCCGTCCGTCCTCCGTCCGTCCGTCCTTCTCTCGTCCTCGTCTTCCTCCGTCCGTTCCTTCTCTCGTCCTGTCTCTCTCCGTCCGTCCTCCGTCCGTCCCTCCGTCCGTGTCTCTGTGTCCGTCCCTCCGTCCGTCCCTCCGTCCGTCCCTCCGTCCGCCCTCCGTCCGCCCCTCCGTCCGTCCCTCCGTCCGTCCCTCCGTCCGCCCGTCCGGTGAATGGCCCTCCTCGCTCCACAGAGCAGAGGGGTCGCTCCAGCCGTGGGACCCGCGCCCGGAGGGACGCCGTCAGCGCTGACCCGGAACGCCACCGCGCCCGACCTCCCGACTTTTCAGCATTGGGCGCTCGGCCCTTGGGAGAGCGGCTGGGCTGGCATCGAGCGGCGAGCTACCGAAAATGTGATGCGAATCGCTACGGCTTAGCTGCAGGTTCCGAAATAAGTGAGACGCCACATGGTCAAAAGAAGCTGAGGCCTGTGTCACACGAGCGTTACGTTGACACGCGTCTTTGGTTGGTTTTGGTTTGTGATTCCGGGCGCATCAAAAAGCTAAGGTAATTATTCCCTTAATGCATGTTTTTTCATCGTCTGGAAGGTGGCGGTGATCTTCCCCCGGCTGGATGGCGAATTACTGTGCCGACCTATTGTCGACTAGCGGGATTTCCCCCCAACCGGACAAGCTCGAAGCTCCCGACCGTTCTCCTGGCATGTGTGGTAGTGTAGTGCATATTAGTGTAAGTGTGTATAAGTAAGATGGGACCAGGAGGAGGAAGGATAGATCGCGCGCGGTCAGTTTGTTAGGGTAATGCTCCCGCATTCGCCTGGTATTGATCGGAGAAACCACGAAAAACAACTGATCAAAGCAGCCGGCCGCTAGAATTCTCCTCCGAACAGCGACTGAATTCGACAAGTTAGTGTTGACAAGTTAGTGTCGCGTTGACACGCGTTACGTATCGCGTCAACGCAACGCTCGTGTGCAGGGGCTTATAATGGCCATTTCAACTGGACGTCACAGTCAACTCCATCTCATGACGATTTGTACGAATTAGCAGGAAGTACTTCGCGCTCTAAATACTTCATTAATATTGGTGAAAGATAAAAATATCATAGAGATATCTCTTTCATTCGTGTCCAACACATCACTCAGAATATGTCCCTTTTCTTATCAGTAACTTTTCTTGTTGTTTTAATGCTTTAAAAAATCCAACTATATACATCGTCGTCCTCATCATCGTCAGAAGACATTCACGATTTACATTGGCGCGTTATGAAACTAATGTTTAATAGTTCTTTAATCCTACTGGTAATTTTGTTTATGTCTCGTTAGAGTTTTAATAAAACCAAGCAGAAAAGATGACTGAAGGTGCCCAATATTTTCTACTTCAATTATAATAGTATGTCTTTCCTCACATTTATTTGCCGCCTATTCGGAATAATGTACATCGAGTATTTATATATTGGTTTTATTACAGAATACTGGTCTTTCGACAAATTGTAATGAAAGAGATATACTTCTATCTCTTACTCTGGTTTCATCGTCGGTTTGAGGTATTACGAGATAATATGTGATTTGATGTGATAGCAGTTTTACTGAAACTGAATGTGTAAACGAGTACAAGCAGTAGAAATGATATGAAATTTATTGTTGATATATTGTACGGTGATAATCTTTTAATTGTTGCAATTTATAGCTCTTTGATTTTTTCTATTTGTAATTCACCATGATGCCTATATGTTTTTTTCTCAAGAGTTATTTTCGTTAGGTTGTAGTATTTTATATTTTGTTCATCACGAAATCACTTCATCATTTCCAAATCACGAAATTAAGTTGTTATTAATTTTCATTTGTCATGTCAAATGTTCTTTTACGTTGTGCGAATATTAAAAATAAAAATAGTAGGTTTGTTGTTCGGAAAAATATGCCTACTGTATACAAGATTCTTGAAGGAAACATGTTCTGCACCATCTGTTGAAGTATTCAAATCATTACAGAGAGACAGGAGCCGCTGGAGAGATTATCTGGTAATTAAATTGCTTGGAAAGTTCACAGACTGAAACCTAGCGTATTATCGAGTCTAGTTAATTAGATGTACTAAGTTAACAAAGCTAGAGAGAGAGAATTCTCGAAACCTGGCCTTCTGAACTGGTTTCATGTAGTTCGTGGATTTGCACACTGAGTCTGGTCTCTTTGACCTTTCAGCGGGCAGCGATAATCAAACTTATGAAGTCAGTTTTTACATTTTTTTACCAACTTTTCAGTCCGAAGACTTTACATGTTCGTGTTAAATTAGCATTACAAAATATCAAATTTGACATATTTTAAATGTAATCCACCGGTCATTGAGGTCCTGCTTGTATCTTTAGAGATTTGTCTGATGTAACTGTTTTTATTTAGTTTTAGTTGGAAGGGGAGGATATGTGGGTTATAGCAAATAGATGGTACATTACTGCTTCGCATGGGAATTTTTGATGCATTAATTTATGCATTTTGTTCCTACAAATTCAAGTGGTAAATTAGCGTGGAATTCAAATATGTAGAAAAATTTATATTTAGATGTTAAACGAAATAAATGATTGGATTCCTATATTTCTGTGAGATTAGGAATGATGCACAAACCAGGGAGCATTAGTAATATTTCTTAGTATATTAATTTGGAGATTTTGGATGTTAGTTGAAGAACCTTAGGAGAAGCGTAGGTCAGGATTGGGCGGTTAATGGTTTTACAGCACTGAATTGTTTAATTTTAGTGTAGAGTTTCGGTTTAGCAGAGGAATGTAGAGACGTGAGTTTTCATTCCGCTTTCTTGTTTTGCTTGGTTGATATGGTATTTCCATGTTAGGTGACAATCAAATTATGAACTCTGTATGTCTGACTATGGTCCTGAGCCCGAAGGCCGAATCCTCAATGCTGGATGCACTACTGGAGAGTATAAATAATGTGTCGTACTATACCAATTCGCGGAAGTAATTTACCGTTAATTTCCTCTTACAGAAAGAAGCATCGAAGCACCATTAATGCTTTTCACAACAATACTTGACACCACCCATTTGCGGGATAATGAAGTTGATCAGCAGTGATTATTGGCATGCAATAAAATTTGTGGCGGAGATTATATTCTCATTGACACTAACTAAATTCCATCGATCGCTAGTAATTCATTTAAACAATAGATTACGATATTATTACGTATTACTCCTTTTAAAGTGAACTGTTCAAAAGAAATTATTTCAGATTACTATCACGCATCTGAAACGCGATCTTTGAGGTTGTATTTTAGTTCAGAACTATTATTCCGTTATTTCAGCATGTATTCGAAACCTCAATAGAAAAACACAAATGCACATCAAAGTGGCAAGTAAAGTACTATGACAGGGAGGGAGAATAAATTAAAGTGCATACAACAAAATTACCTCAAACAACGCGTGGCCGTTGTGTAAGTGGATGCGGTACTTCCCGACAATGGTCGCGCGTGCGGGTGAAACGCTTGCGTGACATTTTAACTCTAAACGCCGGCAGCTTAAACGAACACAGCGGCCTCTCTCGCACCTGTAATCCACACCATCGTCGGGCGCACTTTCAACGTCATTCACATTCCATACTCTCTTCTCTTGTGTATGTTTTACAAATATTTGCACACCTTCCCTCGCACGTACGAGCGACATCGGCGCCACCTCGCACAAAGCCAACACTGCAACTTCGCCCGCTTCCCGACTACGCCGCGCCGCGCCGCTAGCTCCGAAACGTCGGCTTTTCCCTTACGCGCGCGATAGTGCCACACGCGCTTTCTAAACGCGTCCCCGGCGACTCGCTTTAAGCGCGCGCTGTTGCATCCTTCTTCTTTTGCCTCTACTCTCGGCCGCTGGCTATGCTGCGAACAGGCTGTCGCAGTAGGGGAAGGACGGTGAGTCCAAGGCGAAGAAGCTATTTTGTTGTAATATTCTTGGCGACCGGGTCAGGCCGAGTTGAAAATTAGCGCATTTCTTCATTTTTATCACATAAGGTAGTCTTCTTTAAATATAAATAAAATGAGAATACAACCAATATGATAATGAAGGTCAAGATATATTGACCGAAATGGTGGCACACTAATTTTCTAATCAGTATGCTTCAAACAGAGAAAAGCACCATGGGAGGGAAATACTTCAATATTTTATTGTAGTTTGTGCTCTCCGATGAGAACAGAGATTCATTTACCAAAACCAAATTACAGTTGATGGAACCTACTTTAAACTACAAAATAACATAGTTCGAAAAAATGTTAGTGTGATATATTTCGTATTATTTCGTCAGATTACTATTAGTAACCTTTAGTCCAGTGATTTAAGATTGCATTCAGATAAATATTGGCCGTTTTGCCTCATAGAACGTTGTAAAACTTGCATGGAATGCCCTGAACCTTCTTAGCGAACCTTTAATGGTAAGAGATTTTGAGTTCTAAATACTTATAAAAATATGAAAATAAAATAATTTTGTTGAAATATTGTATTATCAAATTATGCAGAATTTTCTGACAAATTATTTGATATATTTAAAGAATTAATCCTGTCTATTAAATAAATAATTATCTCAGATACATTCATAGGTGTTGAAAGCCAAACCTCAAATGCAACATGTCACAAAAACGTAATTATGCTAATTTCAACGAAAACACATTACCTAGATTAATCGGTTTTGTTGGAAAACAACATCACTCTGCGGACGTATATTGTTTTAAATAGCTTTCCATTTAGTTCTAATCACAATTGTTAGAATGAAAGAGATTTTTGAACTGAGAATACAGTGCGTGCTGAGTGAGTACGTGCTTTCGAATTTGACGTTCTTGCAATTCATTCTAATGCTGCATTCTCCATATACATAATACTAGTACTTTAAATGTATATTTCAACCATCATATTATTTAATGGAAAATCGGAAAAATTACATCAACAGATTCCCGTCGAAAGAATAGACGTCCATTCTCTTTCATGTGATTCGAACTTCATTGAACGCAGCAAACTTGAAACTTTGCGTGTTTGTGACGTGTAGCATTTCCACTTTGCCCACCTACACAAGCTTTGTGAGCCACTGAAGTCCGTGTCGCGACGGCGGCGGCAGCGATGGCGGCGGTGACGGCAGTGGTGGCAGCGGCGGTGGAGGTGGCGGCGGCTGGGGGGGGCGGTGGTGGCGGTGGTGGTTGTGGCGGTGGTGGCGGTGGTGGCGGTGGCGGCTGTGGAGGCGGTGGCGGTGGGTGGCGGCGGGGCGGCGGGGACGGCAGCGGTGGCAGCGGTGGTGGAAGTAGCGGCGGCGGCGGCGGTGGTGGCGGTGGCGACGGTGGCGGCTGTGGAGGCGGTGGCGGTGGTGGCGCGGGGGCGGCGGGCGGCAGCGGGGCGGGGGAGGCGGGCGCGCGGTTGCAAGGCCGGCGGCGCTCAGCAGGCAGGCGGCGCGGCTTGTAATACACGCTCGTCGTTATCTAGAACTCCTGCCGTGAAGCAGGGCGCGCTTGCCGTCAGTTGGAGGGGCCGCGCGCGTACGAGACGGAAAGCGACCGTTCTGAGAGAGAAGCGAAGGCAGGCAGGGGAACAGGAGGCGTCGAGCGGGCGCCAGAAGGAAGCTGAACACACGGTTGAGTGGGCAATGGGAGAATGGGGAAGGAAGAAACCTAAGCTGAAGGTAAAATAGAGAAAGATATAGTGGTAGTGATTAGAAGATTTAGCATTGAGGCGTACTGAAAGGGGTTGGAAGGCTAAAGGGTGAGGAAATGGTAATGGATACGAGCAAAAATGTGTGCACTAGATATACTAGGTGATGTATAAGTGGAGACGGCATCTAAGGTATGTAAAAACATCCTGATGGCAAAAGAATAATAAATATATGTTAAGAGAAAGATGTTAAAAAAAAAGGAGGCCATGTACTACAAGATGTGGGCCATGTGACAAAGAGATGACCGAAATGAAACAAAAAAGGTATAGGAGATATTCGGGCCGGACGATTAGACTAATTCTGTGGGCTGAAAACGGATTAGCCCAAAATCTCACAAGAAATGAAAGGGAAGCAGAATTGGAGAGCGAGATGGCGGTTGCAGGACGAGCAAGGCGTTGGCCGGCGGCGGGCCGTAGCGCGGGGCGAGGGGGCGGGGCTCACGCCACCGGCCGCATGCGCCGGCACATTCCCCGTGGCCGCACGGCAGGCAGGATGAGCGGGCGGGCGGGCGCTCTCGTGATAAGAACGCGTAATGCTATGCGCCCTCACACGCGCGTCCGCCCGCCCCCACCATCCCCGCTTTCCCCCTCCCCTTCCGCCTTCCGGCCTGCCCACGCACCGAGCGGCTTCCACCGCCGCCTGACATGTGAAGTGGCTCCGGCGTCGGCCTTGCGGCAACGCGGCGCCAGCCACCGTTTCGTTTTACGCCCGGGATTTCCTTGTATTTACTCTGCTCCAACAGCCCCCACCACCGCGAGTTACACTCGTGCTTGCCGAGGAAACAAAGACGCTCTGCCGTTTGTTCGCGAAGTGCACGTGTACGTTTGGGTTTTGTAGGGTGCGTGGTGAGGCTTATAGAGAACATGAATAATATATTTTTTCGTGTATTAAAGGGTAATGTATTTTTTTTTCAATTTAACAATGTAATTTGAACGCGTAGAATATAGGTATAACCGGCCCATTTCTTTACGATGTCTAGCAAACGAAATTATTTCAGCAAGTAAAGATTACCGCGAAGTTCTGAGTTTAAGACATCGATTAAAATGTAAAAGCGTTAAGTATATGTGACAGTATTCATGAGATTCGCATCAACACATTAAATAATTGCCCATTGTGCAAAATCTTCAGAATGTCTAGAAACCTGCAAAAAATGCATACTGCAATAAATGCGATTTTGAAACGAAGAATTTTCTATCAAAATTCATACTACAGTAAAATGTTATTTCTTTCGAACTGTTATTAAAATTATCTATATCTTCAATGCATTTTTCTCTCCTCCAACGGCTAATTAATAGTTACAGCTCCATAGAAAAAATGCTAATTTAGACTTCCTCGTTTATTTAAAATGGGGAAATCTTTTCCTTTCAGAGAGAATTCCGTCTCGATCGCTATTAGGACGCAAAAAAGCGAGTTCGTGAACGAATCTTTCGTCCTCCTTATTCCATTGATTTTCGCAAATTTCTATCCGCGCGTTCTCCAGACATTGGCGTTGGAACAACAAGGAAGCGACCAGACGCTCCAGCGAAGAGCGAAACGAAAGTTTTTTTTTTATTCTTCCTGTGCTGGTGCGGAAGCTGTTCGCGTGAGCTGAAGTTCAATTTGAGCGAATGGTTTTCAAGTTTCCAGCCACGTGTACGTAATTTTACTTTTGCTCGTGCACAACAGCCTGGGAAGTAGGAGGCACCGTGACGTCGACAGCGGCGGAGGCGGGCGCCTCGAGATGAAATTGACTGGGGAAGATTGAGCGGCGGCGCTGGAGGCGGAGGCGATGGCGATGTGGGCGGTGGGCTTCTGGGACACGCGGTCCCATCGGTCCGCTGGCACATCGCATCTCGTCATTCCTTCTCGCAGCGTCGCCGACGCGTCATTCCTCGTCCGTGTTCCCTGGCTCTGTCCGTGGTCCTCGCTACCTCTGCTCCCTCGCTGCATTGTCAATTCCGCTACCAAACGCTGCGGTGTTACCGTTGTCCCTGACCTTTCTTTCTTTGGACTTCATCGCTACTACATATTAGATCTTTTCATATCTGCTTACCGGGAGCGGTAGCTCAGTGCATCAACTGATGTCACTGCAACCTTCTGACCGGGAGGTCTTAGGTTCGAGTCGGATTTTCGACACTAGCTTCCAGCTAGGTCGAATTCAGTCGCTTCTGAAGAGAATTTGCGGCCGCTGCTCTGATTGGTAGTTTTCCGTGGTTTCTCCGATCAACACCAGGCGAATGCCGGAGCAGTACCCTAACAAACGGGCCACGGACCGCGCGCTATCTTTCCTTCCTCTTCCTCATTCCATCTTCACGCCTTACACACACACACACTTACACTAACATGCACTACACTACCACACATGCCGGAAGAGCAGTCGGGGGCATAGAACTTATTTCTCGGCTGGTGGGAGATACAGGGTTGGGGAAAACCACGTTAGCCGACGGTAGGTCGGCGCCGGATCTGGTCATCCAGCGGGGGAAGACCACCGCCACCTCCCGAGCAAAAAATCGCACTACACTTACGGGATTAATGACCATTGTAGTCGACGCGGCCGGAATCAATCATATCTTCTTCAAAAGCCTTTGTCTCGTATTTCTTCTTTTCCCCTTCTTCTATCATTCCATCTCACGTAGCCCTCCCCTCTTAAATTATTTACTCTTCCTCCTCACTGCGTCATTCCCACCGTCTCACTGCCTTCCCTCTCCACTACCTCCATGTATCCCTTGCGTCTCCTCCACCCGCTCCTTTCTTCCCCATTTCTCCACCATCACCTCCGTTGACGCCGCCAGCAGATTTGAGTTTGCTGAAGGCAAACTCGTGCTGGAATCTGCGAAGAGCAGGTTCCTTCTGCAGCCTGAGCGTTCGGCACCTCATCCCTCTGCAGGCTTTCTCGCGCGAAAATGTCGCCTTGGAGAAGAATGTGTCTGGTGGGCTGGTAAAATGTGAGGGAAAGGTAAGATGTTGGCTGCAGAGGATGCATAAATATGTGTAAATATTTTCAACAAGTACATAAGAAAATAATTTTCTTAATATATCTTTTTAAGATGATTTTTTTTCTTTGTGTGCAATCTCTAATTTTGTGTGGAGGATTAAGCAAAGAAATTATTACGTAAATGTGTATTAGTTGTAACATCACTTTCTACTTTTTTTTAATGTTAATTACATATGAGTCGGTGGAATGAAAATCATTATAATATTATGTGAACAACGAGGAATAGTAAAAACGCGTTTTAAAAAGTCGTCTTTGAGATGAACTGAACTAATCATCTTAAAATGCATTCGTGCTTGCAACATCTCTGCATTTGACTGAAAGTGTAGACAGCGTTTCCATGAAAATGTCTTCCTTCTTTTCGCATTCTTATTCATTTCGAATTCCTGAGTTGCGCGAAAAACTCCTTTTTGAATGTAGAAGAAGACCACCAAGATTCCAGGACATCTTGGCGACGTCTTCCGCCTTTCATCTTTCGCTCGTTAAACAACACCAAGGGACCACTCCCGCCATTTTCACTCCTAGAAAGAAACCAGACGATAATCGCTCGTTATCTCGACCGCAGATTCACCTCGCCCGACGACGTCTTCTTCCGCAGAGAGGAACGCGAAACGAAAGCCTCAAGCCAACGTTGCCATTATGTGGCCGATAAATCAACGGATCTCGACAGAAGGTGCCGCAAAAATGAGGCCCGGCTCGGGACAATGGCATCAACGCGCCGTCACTTGCAAGGCCTTCGCTCTCTCCACTCGTGTTTACCGCTCACGGCAGTTAATTGTTTCTTATGGCGCTGACACACGATAAGTCGTTGCGGGGCCGGGTGGCGATGCGAGGGGCGGGAGGGAGGCGGTGGGAGGTGGGGCTTCGCAAAACGGATCGATACAGGCGGGCGGGCGGCGCTTTGTAACATCGCTAATGACTGGGCTCTGGTTGCATCGGCTGGGCTCGACCGGCGCAGCGGGGCGGGGCGGGGCGGGCTGGAGCGGGGGCCACGGAGGGGGTGGCACAGCGCGGCGCGGCGTTTTTCTGATAAGACACAACACGCTGTACATTACAGGCGGCGGGTGCCCGCCGCCACAAATCATCCACCTCTTTTATTTTTCTTTTCGCGCGCGTTTCTCACCCCGCCCCCACCCCCGCACGCCGAAAATATCGCCAGGATTCCCTCTCCGCACGACACGTGGCCTGCGATTCGGGACTTCCCCGCCTACTGCTCTCGATTCTCACTGCCGCTTCCGATAAAAAAAAAAAAGAAGACATGCTCGTGGGTGGAATCGACGCAAAAATCGCGGCCGCGTTCACCATGGGGTCGATTTCCGGAGATCTGATAAGGAAGGTACTCTATTTTAGCAGTGACAGCATTTGTCCGAACATCGCTTAGGGGCAAGATACTTGCTATAAAACTGCTTGTTTATCTCGTGATTTAGCGCGGAGACATTTTGTGCTGTTGGTGTAGGTTCGCAAACAAAGGAGCTTTTCTGCCTGGAAGGGCTTTCTTCTTTCTCTTTCTAAACTTAATTTCTTCCTAATGTTTTTCTTTCTTTTTATGTAAAGCTTCAAAAGTGTCATGTTATTTTGAAGGTAACATTATGATGCTAAAATGATATTTGCTGATATATTCATGAATAAAAAAGTATAAATAATGAGGTTGAGGAATGTATGTATGGAAAAGCAGTTATAATTAATTGAAAGTATGAAAACAAGTATATAACTTTTAAAAAATAATTATAAATCTTCTATGTTTTTTTAATAATTGACAAATCGTTAATTCAATAAGAGGCATAACGCATGCAATCTGAATTCATTTATTAAGCGATGTGTAATATTTTATGGACCATTGAAGGGACTATGTACAGGGTTCGATTGAAACGTCACTTCTGTAGTGTTGGGTTCCACGTCCGTGTCATGCCGTGAGAATTTGCGTTACCACTGACTTTCACGTATATGCAAAGATCTGAGTAGATTAACAAGTCATGTTTCAATATAAACTTCTAACGTAAAATATATAAACATAAATAATGGTGATGGATAAATAAAGAGTGCACTTTCTGTGTCCATAATGCTATAATGATATGAACGCTAAATCCATTTTTTGCATGAACAGTAGTGAATACTTTCTGATCCACGTGTTGATTCAATTCTGACAGTGGAAAAAATTATATCGTAGAAATATTATCGTTTTGCAATAATGAACTGAAGTGAAAACTGTTTGGGAAGAGCAGTCTATTTTAAAAATACAACATTTTTTTTCATTTTGTCCAATCAGTTTCATTTGCATTCCAAGCCAGAGATAATGCCCCCAACACGCCAATCGGGCCTTAACCAAAAATGAAAATGTTATCAATACCCAGTCCCCTCAGAGTTACATAGCGCGTCGGGGGTAGTTAGCACAATTTCCCATCGAGAGCCCGGAACTAGCGGCGCTCTTTCGTGCATAAAGCGACAACTCTTGATTGTTCTCCAGCCCTCGAAATTCAATTTCACGAAGGTCCCCGGAACAAACTTCATCAAAACCCCTTTTAACTGCTTGAAAGCAGATGGAGCGGCAGGCAACCCCTCCGCTCGTGTCCGCGAGAAGTCCTCTTACGCGGGCGGCCACTAAAAGGGCTTTAATAACTTCTACATTCAGGACGTAGTACTGAAACTTCTGTAGCCATGTTTTTTGCGGGGAGAAAATTCTCAGCTTCACTGAGGGCAGTTTGAAGAGCCCTAAATTGAAAAATGAATCTCGCCATTAATCCAAGAGACGCCGACCAGAAACGACCTCGCTGGTCAACTTGACCTACAGCAGCTCCTTTGCTTCTGTACGTCACTTTTTTGCCAGACATGAAAAACTGGAAAGTGTCGAAGAATTTAAAGACCTTCTTGCGGGGGTGTGAGAAGTAACAGACATTTGGAAAGTAGTCCCAGATATTTTCTTACTGAAGATCACCTCTAATTCAAAGATGTTTAGTGCGATTTGTACCCGGTTTAGAAGAAAATTAAATTGTAAAAAGTAAATATACTCGAATGAACGTAAATCTGCATGAAACTCCAACATATATTTAGAATCCAAGAACGTCGCAATCTCACTCTCATCTTACACATAAATTATTTCTTAGTCGACTTACGTGATCGCCTTCAGAACTCTAATTTATGTACCTTTTTCATTTGTGTCATTTTGATTTTTAACCATAATAATTTACACAGAATATAATAAATGCCAATAGGTCATTGTACCTTCACTCTTTTGTAATAAAAGTGAAAATAAAGTCCCAAACATTACACTTTTCAACACTCTTCAACTCAACAAATACAGTACTACTTAAAGTATTGTAAGACATCTTACGTTTCTTTCTGGAAATAAACTTCTAATTAAAACAACAGAAGAACTCAATTTTTGCCAAATGGACATGTCACCTATTGAATATTTGCTCCTCAAATAACGTTATAAATTGTAATTTTAATTTTGTACCTATCAAAAAATATTTGCTACTACCTACTTATATTTCCTACTGTTTCTTACAACTTCACGCTCATTCATCTTTGCGCTAATCCGTTTGTGAGCTGGTCACGCCATAACCCATCCATTTGGGCTTCCCCGCGCTCCAAGGCACGAGATCCGCTGGGGCACTGCGGAGCAGGTTCTCGAGCGCGCCATCGGGCCTTGTTACCCCGCGCGTTGCCGCGTGCCAATATTTCGAGGCGCCAACTGGCTGGCGGCTGCGGGCGCGGGTGCGCCTGGCGACTTCCGCAGTGCTCAGGGGCCCCCGCTCGGTATGCCGGCCCCCCCGGCCGGGGCCCCCCCTCCTTCCGCGCGTTGCCCCCTTCTCCGTTCTCTCGCCTCTCTCTCTCTCTCCCCACTTCTCTCTCTCTCACTCTCTCTTTCTCTCTCTCACTCTCTCTTTCTCTCTCTCACTCTCTCTTTCTCTCTCTCACTCTCTCTTTCTCTCTCACTTGTCCAATATTTATCTCATCTCTCGTATATCTTCATCACATCTAACGTTGATAGTATACTTTCTTGATGTTTTATTTTTCTTCCTCATGAACACACTTAAGCAGGTATTGCTCATTAAAAGTGATTTCTGTGCAGCAGCGATATCAAAATACAAATTTCAAACAGTTGATAAATAACACAATAACAGGAAAAGCGAGAATAATGGTGAGCCGAATACGGAAAGAGCGGATATAATAGGGTTTAACGATGTCTCAAATCGTAGTGACGTAGTAGTTACTCGTAACGTCAAATTAAGGGTTTTATATCGCGATGACAATGCATTGAAGTCTGTATCAAGAAACAGCAGCGGGGTGAACGATAGAAAAGCGTGAGGTCTTCCGAAAGCAAAAAGGGGTGAGTAAAGGATGTTTTGTATCGTAGCTATTCAAAATCCAGTGTCAAACATTCCTTTGACGAGATGAATCTGCTGGAAAAGGATTGGAAGGGCGAGAGTGATGCGGAGAGGAGATGTATTTTGAAAATTATCGCATCTTTTTGAAGCAAAATATGACGAAATAAAGATCCAAAAGTGTCAGGCAATTGTACCTGAGTGACTTGAACAGCAATAATAATAATACTAAATTTTCTTCGTAGCAAATAATAATTGCCAGAGATCAGAATAAAACGTGTAAGAATGTATTCAACTCACAGGAGAGTATTTTCGAATAGAATGACGCAAGAACATAGATCTGGAAAAAATAGTTATATCCCAAAGTGGACGCGCGTGGGATTCAAACTGGAGTATGTAAGCGGGGATCTAAGGGGCTATGGACGAGTTCAAGGGTGTGTGGGATCGAGAACTGAGTAAGGGGACAAATGGAAATTCCAGGTGCGGGAGACGCCCCGGGACATTTCGTTTGCCGGAAGATGTACTAGAAACCCTGCGACCAAGCAGCGGAGAAAAGGCGGCGATAGCGCCTGTCCGAGGGGAAGTCGAGGGGGGGGGGAAGACGAAGGGGGAGGAGGCGCCCGCGGGGTTGAATGAGGGCGGCTGCTCGCTCAAGCCGCGCTGCGCCGCGCACGCTGCTTATCGTGTTTCTTTTGGGTAATATTTCCGAGTGCCGAGCCGCCCTCGCCGTAATTGCGGTTCTTCTGTTCCGCGGTAATTCGTTTGCCGCGCGCCCCGCCCCCTTGGGCCACGCCCCCGCCGCCGCACCAATCCGCCCCCACTTCCACCCTCCGCGCGACCCGCGGCTTTGGGGCCAAGTCGCGGGCGCAGCCTTTGTCGCTGCACTCGCTCCTACTCTTTCTGCTGCGCGCCGCCTCCTCCGTTGTTCTGTTCTAAATGGCTGCCGCCATGTCAGCTCCGAGTTCTCCTTCGGTCGCTGTGCCACTTCACAAGATTGCTTGAGTGAGTTTGCGGTGTTCTTCTTGAGATAGCTTGAATAATTGACAGCATACATTGTAGTTTGTGTGTGTGTGTGTGTCGGAGTAACATGTTTATTTGAAAGAAAAATATCTCTACTGAAAAGTCCCAGTTCATTTGCCATTGAAGCAAAAAAAAAAGTTGTCAAAATTCATAAAACTTGGAGACAAATTTTCTCCTTTGTCTAGATAATGTAATACGGAAATTAACTACTGTAGACAGTCTGCAATAGGACGTCCTCTTTTCTCAAGGAACCATATTACTGTTGTAATTTTCGTAAAACAGACGAATTGTGATTTTATTCATACTTTAATTTTTTTTTCATACCAAGTAACCTTTTTGACAGTTTTCATAGAAAATTAAATTTAGCAGGTAAAATTTTTTTTTTTATCATTAAATGAATCAAGTCAGGAATACGCCACACTTCCAATTTAAGATTTTGGATAAACCTACTCTATATGGAATTTTGGAATACGCCTCTTTCCTTGTACTTTAGAAACTGGGAAATGTTATTCAAGTACGTCGTTCTTTTCCAGGAAGCTGTCACATTTTTTTAAACCGCGCCTAACGAAGTTTGTACTCGTTTTCTCTCTGTGAATTACTTTTAAACTGATTTCGCAGTTCTATTCGTTACTTCTCTTGCTCTTCTGACTTATCGACAGCCGAAATCACGGGACTCAAGAATTCGACGAGCAGCGCCTTGAAATTCGGAGAAAGGAACACCGGGTGGGAGGAACGGAGGAAGAAGCTTTGTAAAGAAGCGTCACACTTCGACTCGGCGACTTCCTGGCGATGGCTGCTGCTGTTATATATTACACAACTTTTCGCTTAGCGCCGACTTTCCAGCACTTTTTAATACGGCGCTCTGCACTAATCCTTAATCTTTGTTTGTCCGCGCATTCGTTCTCCGGGACCGCCGCCCGTCCCCTTCCGTCTCCCCCAGTTCCGGGGCTCGGCTCCCGCCGCGATATAAATCAACGTCATCGCTATTTTTTACAAATGGCCGCTCCACCCCTTTAATTTCGCCTTTTCGCGGCGTTCCTCCTGCGGCGGTCGTCGAAACGCGAGAGAATTCGCTATCTTCATTAAGTGTTGTTGCCCTACACACGTGCTCCAACACTATAAATTATCGTGGTACTCTCAAGAATTATTACTCTCATTTTCGTGGCTGGGGTTGCGTATTACATTTTTAAGCGTACGTGTTAATTATTTATTTCCAGCGGGTGTGGAGTTGGGGTAACGGGTGCTTGTGTGAAAAGTACGCATGGTGCGTAAATTGGAGAGCTCAGACACGTGTGAATGTACGGTACACTTGTGACTCATGCGCCAGGAGTTATATAAATGACCCGGCCGGTTGTCAGAACGCGCTATCATGTTAATATTTAAACTACTTTCATTTTCCGATGCAATAGTTTCAGTTCCGAATTAGTTTGTGTCACTGGGAATGCAAATAATACACATTGCTGCCGATGATATTGCTTGGACGAAATACATCGGATGACGCAACTATAAAAATCTATATATAAATAGAAGTCATGGTCATTGGATGCCGCAATGCAATGCAAATTTCATGCGAACCGATTACAGGTGAATATACACTTCACTGCACGTAAATAAATTTTGGCTCGTGATAACTGGTTTTCACATGCATAAACGATCGTTACAAATACATTACAGTAGCAATTACATGAACATAAATTGTTCATAAAGGTGCGAAAACTGAGGTGCAATATCTAGTAACCGATTTATCTGATAAAATCGTTAGGCTTTGTAATTTTCATCGCTGGAATCGCTAGGGTATGCATTATAGGGTTGCATCCATATTAGTGTGGCTAAAATTACGGGGTTGTTTTTAGTAAAAGTATTTACTAATAAATAATAAATAAAGTATAGCTTCCGTATACTATCTTATACATAAATTGTTATTATAGCTTATGTTTTTATTGATATTATCTTTCTATTCATTCACTTGTCCTTAGAGAGTGTATTTGATCAGTTCACGTAGCTGAAATATGAAATGATAATTACTAGTCTATTTAAAATTATAATAATAAGAAAGTTATTATAAATCAAATAAATATATAATTCTTAAAATTTTGGAACTATATCCATGTGTTATATCTTAATACTATTAACGACATAATCGGACAATCGAAAAAACTTTAATGATTTTTTTTTGGCAGGTATTAAATTGGTGAAAATGAAAATGAAGATGAAAATTCAGTTTTTAATGTTATATGGTATTAAATCTTATTTCCACTATCTCTATTTTATTTTATTTTTATCACAAAATCACAAAATTATAGTACAAAATTAACATACTGAAGCGTCGAATATTACTTATGTCCTAAAGCAACCAAAGACCAAAATCGTCTCTAAGTAGGTTGAAGAAAATACAATGACACTAAAATCAAACAGAATTCAACAGAATCCATATATAGTGTTGCTTATTGAGTTTCAACCGAAGACACATTCTGGTGATGAAGCCATGACTACGATATTGATGCTCACTGCTGGAGCAACCCACATGTTTGAGTATTGAGCCGGTGGGCTATGCACGTTGCATTTCCGTGCCGCAGTGCTGCCGGCAGTTACTCATTAGCTTTTATTGCTCTACTGTCCCCGCATTTTGATGAGACCGGGCTACATCAAACGATCATCCGTCTGTCGATTTGTTGCACATGGGAAGTACATTTTCATAGCGCGCCGAAAATAGATTTTTGTTACTTTAAACATTAATGCTGACATTTTCTATACTTGAAGAAAGATATACATGTTTGTTCCATTGTATTCAATAAAGACAAAACAATATATGAATTCGTTCATGTGGCTAATTGTTTTTTGTAATATTTTTATAATAAATCGAGAAATATAGTGTAGAATATGCAAATCCAGAAAATCACTCGCCTTTTCGTCCCGACATTAAATTCAAATGAACTTTCATTGATAATCAATTATACATAATAATAATAATAATAATAATAATAAACAATATAAAATAATAAAAAATAATAATAATAATAATAATAATAATAATAATAATAATAATAAAATAAAATAAAAAGGAGTACATAATACTCGTATGAATACGGTTATTGTGGATATTAGAAAAATTAAGTAACAAACACGTCATGATGATTGTAGGTATCAAAAATTTATTTTGGACTAATAGCAATACTTTTCCCACACAAGAATTTCCTCATCACTTACAAGTGCACAAACAAATGCGCTAACGAAATACAGTATCATCTAGTACAACAAATTCCTGTCTTTGGACTCATTAAACACATATAATACTCAAATGCTATGATCTAACAAAGTACAGACGCAATACTACCAGAATCGTGCGCGACACGAACGTGATGTTCATCAACCCCACCACAATCACCTTCAAACACTGCAGCTTAATTACTAATCGAGTATCGTTTATATGCAGGCATGCGGGCGCCCAGTAATTCCTGCTGCGCCGGCGACCGTGACTCCCGATGCATAGAGATGTCGCGCGCCCGGCGGCGGGCGCCTCGGGGCGGGGGCGGGGGCGGGGGCGGCTATGATTTGTTGATGCGGCGGGTGCCCGGCCCCCGTAGCGGCTTTGCCTCGGGTGGCGAGCCCCCGGCGGCGGCGAAGGTGGGGGGCGTGACTGCGAGCACGGCGGAAGCGATGCCGGTCGTGCTCCTCAGGGTGTAAACGCAGAGGTCACGGGTGAAACAGAATGGGAGGGGATAGACACGTGAGGTGTAGAAGCTGTGATCTATGTTGCAATTGTGTGGAGGAAATGTGTATTGCTTGGAGCATCGTCAAAGCTAAACAGTGAATGTACAGTCTGCCACGGCACGTAGTTTGAAAACAGTTAAGAAATAGCAAAACAGTATGGATTTGATTGACTGATTGGTGAATTCGGGGGCGTTAACGGTAATGAATTATAGTTCCGGAATTGTAGTACATATTTAATACCGGTTGGTGGCGGTGATATTTACGAGCTGGAACATGAAATCTGGTACCGACCTACACGTCGGCTTTCAGGGTTTCCCTCTTCAAGTTTCTCCCTCAGCAGGGCATCCCCCCCCAGGTGGGACAAACCGTATTAGTCTTGTGACTGGTCTCCCTGGTAAGGGGAGACGACGGAACTAGGTTGAAGAATGATGGATCGAGCGCGATCCGTGGCCCGTTTGTTTACATGCTGCTCCGGCATTCTCCTGATATTGAGGAGAAAAGCAGAGAAATCTTCTGAAGGGAGCAGATTGTTCTGCAGACAATGGTTGAAATCGATCTAGCCGTTTAGCCAGTGTCGCAAATTCGTGTCCGTCGGAACTCGAACTCGCAGTTCTTCGAGGTCAGAGACGCAGCAAAGACAATGGGAGTACTGCCACTGAGTCACTTACGCCGGTGAAACTGGAACGAATGGAACACGAATCGTAACTAGACGGCATAAAATAGAGCTAGGATTTTTTCTCACCAACTCAGAAAATGCAGTAGAGTGGAGACTGTTGGTGCCTGCATAAGAAACTGGGTTGCAAAGAGGCTAAGATGCTGGTAGAAGGTGATTGTGCAAATGATGAAACTATATAAAAGACTCACATGCGAGCTTGGTGGGTTTTAAGAGGGTTCAATTGTTGCAGAAGCTTTAAAAACCCAGGGGGGAGAGAATGTGCACGTACTCATAAATAGAAATCATTCACATAGTTAATTGTAGGATCATCAATAAGAAGAATTGAACGCAATGTGAAAGTGGTGATATGTTTTGCAAAAACCCTGAATATTGGCGATCTAATCCTGGATCTCTGAGATTTGTATGACTCTATGATTATTGACGTGTATGTTGGGTTGGGATGATGACGTGGATTACTTTTGCCTGTATATATTAGATTGACATTGTCTTTCACATAATATATTCACAATACAAACGGCCATGCCTTACATCGGAATCACCCATCCTTTGAGCAATGAAGTTCCCATTGCCAACCGACCGCTTCACATGGTTTGGCACGTATGTGTTGGCCTCGTCTTAGAGCCCAGATGTAATTTAATTGAAGTAGATAGTAGCAAACAATAGTACAATAGGAGCGGTGAGTGCAGGCAGGCAGCTGTGACTATAGGCGTGCGCGCGCGTCGAGTGTGGGAGCGCCGCGTGGGAGGCGGCGCGAGCGGCTCGCCAAACGCACGGCTGAATATTTCAGCGCCAGCTTTAATTCACTGAGCGCCGGCGGCGTTCGCCGCGCCCTCCGTCGCCGCCGCGGCTGGATCCTCGGCGGGGCTAAGTGGCGGCGCTTCTGAAGAGCCGCTGCCGCATCAAACATTCACCGCGCTGCCCCGCTGCCTCTGAATTATTCGAAGCCGCGAGGCGGCCGACGTCGAGCCTCCACCGCCGCCGCCGCCGCGCTGCCAGAGGGTCTCCGGGTCTCGTCCCCGTGCGCGGGTCGGAGGCGTTGGTGGCGGTGGCGGGGCGGCGGGGCGGCGGGGCGGCGGGGGCGGCGGGGCGGCGGGGCGGCGGGGCGGCGGGGCGGCGGGGCGGCGGGGGCGGCGGGGGCGGCGGGGCGGCGGGGCGGCGGGGCGGCGGGGGCGGGGGCGGCGGGGCGGCGGGGCGGCGGGGGCGGCGGGGGCGGGGGGGCGGCGGGGCGTCTGGGCGGCGGGGCCGGCGGGGGCGGCCGGGGCGGCGGGGGCGGTGGTGACTTTCATGGCGAGGGCTTTGACGTCGGCGGCGGGGCGACGACGATGGCGGGAGCTGCAGGAGTCGGGGTGGCATGGGTCGGAATAACGGTTGGTGTAGCGGAGGTGGGGGCAGCAAGAGCGAGGACGTCATCCTAAATGACAAACATGAGTCGGAGTAAGGGCTCTGAATTGGTACACATTGAGGATGAATAATGGCAATGTGGAAGAATCGGCAGGACATAATGCAGGTTGTTGTATTTTGTTGTATCCACGGTGGATAGTGAAAGAAGAGAATTGATGGTTTTTAAGGATGCAGAGAATCAACATCTAGTCGGCCTCTGCATGCGGGACGCAAGTATGAAGCAGAAAAGTAAACGCGAAGTATGCCGAGAGTGAATACATGGACGAACTCTAAACAAGGAAGATAAGAGACGTCATAATGTTGAAAAGGTAATAACTATGAGATATTGTGGAGGATTTGATAGACCAAATTGTTTTGTTATGTTCTTAAAGAGATATAAGGAGGTTTGATTAAACGAGGTAATGAGATATATTATTTTTCCTGATTTTTTTCTAGAAGTTCGTATTTTTATCGCTAAGCTGCCAATTGCAGTTCTCAAGCATATGAGGCAAGAATTTTAAAGGTGGAGGCTGTTGTGATGGCTGACTAATTGAGCAACAGCGTCTCGCCCAGTCTGTTCAATTGCTTCTACGCGGAAGTGAGAGCGCTCACTGATCAGACCAAAATTGTGGGATTCCAAAGAGAACGCAATATTACAGACTTAATTTTCCTCGTAATATTTCTAATGTTGAATTACTTACGATAATAGTGATTTATTTCAATACATCAGACTGAAACTTTGCGAATTGTATGACCTGGATTCCTCCCACTAACTGTAAATTATCCCTGCGACGATGGATTTTTATTTATTTACAAAACAAAGAAAAAATCAATCTGTATGGTCACTATCTATTATTCACATAAATAACCTTCTTATAACAACTGCTTAATTTACATCTTAAAATAATACTTACTAATTCCCAATGTGTTGATAGTTTGAGTTCGCTAAAGAGACTGATTCAAATTCTTCAATAAATACATACATCTAACAATTTCCCAAACTTGTTAATTATAGTTTCCTACTCAAAATAGTTTGTGAATTATCACTTTAATCAGACTTGGATGTTAACTACAGTTGTACACAAATTTTTCGTGAATGTAAGTCATGCATATGTTTATGAAATAAATAATTTTTATTCTTCTTATTCAATCATTCGTATTTACATAATTAAAAACATCCGTTAAATAATAATTTGAATACTGAATCGATGAGATAAAACTTCAGAGATATCTTTGTTGAAGGACAAATGAACTCTTTCGGGAAATCGCAGACGTCTTAAAGCAGGATTAATGTTTATTACTCGTACCGCAGTGCCTAACCATCTGCAAGCCCGATGAGTAGTCTCAGAAGAAATCCTACAGCTGTGGGTAACCCTCATCCCTGGCCCGTCCACCTGTGTTGCTTAGCTGGGGCCTGTAACAGTATGCTCCCTGCCTTCTCGCACGGTGCGTGGCAGGCTGCAGCGCGCTCCTTAAATCTTTCACGTGGCCCTTGCCACCCTGCCGCCCGGTTGGCGAGCTGGTCTTTGCACTCACGTTCCCGTTGGGAGAGCTTGGGAGAGGGTTTGAGCAGGAGTGAGGGACGGAGACTGGGTGGAGTTTACGAGAGGAGCAAGGGCAGGAGCCTGCTGGCATAGGAGGGAGTTGGAGACGGGGCGAAGGGTGACGGTAAGAACAATGGCGAAGGTGAAGGTCAAAGGGAAGGCGAGGATGAGGGGGAAGATGAAGATGTGAATGAGAACGATGCGGAAGGTGCGGACATCGGAGAATCTGAGAGTGAGGACGAAGAAAATGAGAGTGGGGACGAAGAAAATGAGAGGGGGACGAAGAAAATGAGAGTGGGGACGAAGAAAATGAGAGTGGGACGAAGAAAATGAGAGTGGGGACGAAGAAAATGAGAGTGGGGACGAAGAAAATGAGAGTGGAAAAAAGGGAGGGAGGGGGGGGGGGGGGGGAGGTCGAGGGTCGGAGTGCATGCCTCCGCGTCCCAGCAGAGAGCACGAGGCCGCAGGGAGGAAATAAAGCGCCCGTAACGCACTCCGTGCCTGGCTATGACCGATTCACTGTGGTCGCAAACACGTTAACGACACAGGGCCTTTGAGCGCACGCGCTGCTGGTTAAGCAAAGCAGGTCTATGGTGGTGGATACACACGAACACGCAAAGTGCTGTTTTCCGCGATTAACTCACTGCTGAATGCACCCGGGACCGAAACAACGGTCGTAGGTTCTGTTTAGGCCTATATTATGGTCCCTTCTCGCTATAGTTGTTCGCGAAACGGCATTATATCAACGATTTCACGTTTGCTTACATAGTAATGCAAATGCAAAATCCCTGTATGATTTTCGTACATATATGAACTTCGTTCACCGCAGTGCGAATATTATTCATATTACTCCACAACGTTATTTTGGCTTTCAAACGCGCACATTACCAATTTTACAACATTATTAAATTAATTAACTTTTCTGTTTACTTCGTTTCCTCTAATTTGTGACTTTATTGTTTCTTATACATTTTCAATATATCGACGTCCTTGTAAAAGGAAAAGTATTAAAGTTTTATTTAACTTTCTCCAAACCGTAGAAGTGCACTCGTATTTCTTTCGATTGTAATTGTCTTCGACAACTGGAACCACTTTCGGTTTCGAGTATCGGGAAAACGAACTGAGAGAATTGTTTTGCGACTGTGGGAAAGAAGAGATATGAGAAAAAAATGGAAACATAGAAATATTTCAGAGAATCTCATCCTGTTTTTCAGACTTCTTCAATGAAGAAGGAAATGGTACGTTAATATTAACATTAAAGTTCAAAAAGATTTATACCTAAAAATGTTTACCGAACTTGTACAAAGGATCTGAGCCTAATCAAGTGTCATTTGCAATTGAAATGTTGACGTGAGTTCTAAGAAGCGGGAACTTTTACGATTGCCCGTATGTGAAAAATACCTCTGGCATGCAATAAAAGAGCATTCATTCTAGTCATAATATTCACCCCGCAATTATAAAATACATTTTATTGTGTACAAAAACGGTTGTATCTTCACTACATT
The DNA here is from genome assembly GCA_964035755.1 of Teleogryllus oceanicus. NCBI lineage: Eukaryota > Metazoa > Arthropoda > Insecta > Orthoptera > Gryllidae > Teleogryllus > Teleogryllus oceanicus. The sequence continues at coordinate 83,692,805 of CAXIVR010000004.1, read as the reverse complement.
CTTTGGAAGACTCAACGTGTTACCTCAGTATTTTTGTAAAGCGTATTATGCATCATGACTATACGAATGTTTTCTTCTTGATTCATTAAATAGTTTAATATACTTCTCCAGTCCATTGAGAGTAGAGTTTTAGAGACGCTGCGAGAATTTACAGTTCTCCTTGTTAGGGTTATTAGACACCTCATCACGAACTAGTTTTGCCTTGTAAACGTTAACTAAATAATAATACGAAACTTATAAGATGGAATGAGTATAATTATCGACGTTTTCCCGAAATATTATTGTAGTGACTAGGTATAAAATGTCAACGAGAAGGAAGGAATGCATTAACTTGAAGAGCCTGTCGCTTCTTACGTATTTGCCCATTAAGGGATCCCGTCAACCTGTGTACCGTCCGCCAGTTACTACTCCCGCCTCCATCCCATAGTCCCTGGTCGGCGAACCTTCAACCACACTAATGGAGCATTAGGTATTCAGCTAATACCTGGGCGGCGTCCATAGACCAGTCGCCTTCCGGCGAGCAGCTGACAGACGGCGAGCAGCTGGCAAGGTACCACGAGCCCTCTCACGTGCCCTCGGGGAACCCCCGGATGGGAGCGGCGGCGGCGTCACGTGACAGGCGGCCCGGAGAGGCCACCAGTCCGGGCCAGCCGTGCCTGGGCCGCCGCGGGACGGTGCCCGGGGCCGCGGGGCGCTGAGTCGACGACGTCGGACGATGAAGGGCCTCCGGGCGAATAAACTCGCCGCGGCACGAGACGCACCGCCACGCTGCGCCACTGCACTAGTCCCGCCGCGCAGCGCTCGCTCCCCCGGGCCTAATGGCCTCGCCCACAGCGCCTCCTGTCACCACATTAGAAGAGCGCTTTATAGCGTTATGCCTGAGTGCGCTACTGAAAGACCTACGCGCGGTGAGATAAGGGCAGTTAAATTAACGGTGTAGAAATTTGTTCGTTTCAGGTGTGCGAAGTAGGTCATTGGGTGGTAAGTTACGATGTGTACATGTATTCCGAGCGCTGTTTGAGTTGCTATTTGTGAACAGGGACGTAAATAATATTTACTTTATTCGCAGAATAAATGTTATATTTTTTATGATGCAGAAATGTAAGCTTATTTATATTCAGAGTGGTCAGTGTAAACTTACTCTGATGCATTGTTCGCAAATACTGAAAATTAAAACGTAAGGTAAATAGGAAATGAAAATCCAATTTAATCAATATTTAAGTTATATACTTTTCCATTTTATGTATTTTACCAGATGTGAAATTTTGATGATGCAATGAACGGTTGTCCATCAATTACTATAGTTTAATTATTAATTACTGATATTTTGGGTTTAATGAATTGTATTTATAAGTAATTGTTTGTGAGAGCTGTATAGACTATTGAACAGAGTAAGCCTTTGAGGGGAATCTCGTGGAATGGAACCCAAAACATAAGTAATACTTCCTACTCACGATATTTGGAACGTATAGGATGTCTTCTATTTCAATTTTCCTTATCTATTAGTTAATAGGATATTCATTAAAATGTAAAGAGATGTAAATATATTACAAAAGTTGGTTCGTTTTCTCTCTCTCTCTCTCTCTCTCTCTCTCTCTCTCCTTCCGTCTTTTCTTCTATACTTCTTTCTCTCTATCTCTCATTATTTTAAAGAACTGAAGAACGATTTTATAACTTTGAAATAATGTTGGAATAGCACAGACAAAGAAATCTCGTCACTTTTTCAGCTGTCATCTTACCAGCCATTAACCCACCCTCACCTCACCACAATCCTATTTCACTTGTCCTCGGTATCTAGTATTATTTCTAAAGCGATTTTGCACATTTACTCTCCCTCTCAATTCACCACTCTTCACACACAGACAAATCTGTCCTAGATACATCCTATCGATTCTGAATTTCTTTCTCGCATTACGCCCACTTCTTTATTACACTTGCTTCATTCATACTACTTCTTTCGATTCTATCTTCAGTTTCCCAAATGTATTATCCTCATTCTTATTTTGCATATGTTGCCAACCCGTCTGCTTCCCATTTGTCATCTTTACTGATTCAACCTCACTCTCCATCTCAACCACGTCTCCTTGGCTCCCAGGTCCCTGACACACCGTCGTAGCGCGCTATCTCCTAGACCACTCGCCAGCCTGTCTGTCCTCTTTAATGAAAACTCTTGGGGTCTCAGGGGGAGAGTGCTTTATTCAAGAGCCCGACCCTCGTAAGCAGAAAGCCTATCAGCGCCGGCGACGAGCGGGTGCGTTCGTGGGGACGAGAAAATATTTTTATTTTCCGCGACGGTCTCTCTCGCCTGCTTCTGCGGAGCGCTTCTGCTTGTGTTTCAGATTACGTCAGGCGCGCCCCTTGTGTTCCTAGTTGCTTGCTCTTTTACCTCCGGATGGATAGCCGCTTTTTTCTCGCAGGTGACCTCAAAGAGCGTTTTTAGTGTGATTTAGAGTTCATCCTACTGTATTTTCTCCGGGCTTCTTAAGTATCTTTAAAGCAATACAAATATTATCATTAATTTAGATTATGGACTGTGAAGGATTGCCTAAGAGAAGGGAAATTTGTGAGAACGCCGGAATGCCTAAAATCAAAAATTTTAAACGTGATCATTATTTTGAAATAAAGCCCAACTACTGATAGCTTATCTTTGTGTATTCTCATTAAGTTAAACCACGAAAATTAGTTAATTTTCATGCATACTATGTTTGAGAGTAATTCGAGTATTAAGTTCCTAACATCTGAACTTATGTATCAAGAATTAAAATTGATTAAAATGGATTTTCTTAGCTCCAATCTTTACATTTGTGATGTGTGTTAAGCTCTTAAGAATATATTGTGAATTAATTGTTTGACTCTACCCATCGTTTGATGGAGTAAGATTATTCATGATTGCTTCAATGCCGTATTCCCCTTAGGTTACGCTTTAATTTATTCATAAGAAATTTAAGCGGCAAATTTTCATTATAAAACAAAAGTCTTGATAAATATAAATGAATTTCCTTCCAAAAGAAATTAAAACCTCGTAATAAGATGAGAAGATCGAGGCTTCTCGGGGTCTTTAGTTTAATGATTCTTTCTTCGAAACATTCTCCATAATTAAATTTTGCCCAATTTCCTGTCGCAGTATCTTTTCTTTTTCTTCTTTCATTCTTTGAGCTCTGCATTGTAGGCATTAATCTAAATTATGTGTTAGAGACGCGAAATCCAAATGTAACTTTTTTATATGCAATTTGTAACATTTGCATAGTTACTGGATGATAGAAACAAGTAAAGAGTCAAATGGAACATTATATCTTCTGTCTTTATGACTAACGTCTTTAATCATAATCAGTATTATATTTAATCTCAACACCTTTACGTCGCACATTCATACATCAGTGTAGTTAACTGCAATTTATTCGCCATTCAAATGATAGTACACTTATTATAGCACTTTGTTTACTTCTCCATTTGTGACAGTGAGGCTCGTATGCTTTTATGCGAACTTTAAAAGCGACTCCCCCAGCCTTATGATTTATGGTCCCATCTACATTAAACATTCTTCTCAGTTATAAAAAATATATGCTGTAATAAAATGGCACCATCCTGAGCATTCCTCGAAAACATAGAGTTTTACTTCCCGGTCTGGAAATATTTGCTGGAGTGTTAGATTAAACTACTAGTGCTCCTTGCACACGCCTCCGTTCCCTTTAACAAGGATAATACAGCCATTTTTCCTTTACGGCTCATATCTCCAGGGCGCGCATTATTCTGTGGGCGGGCGCGGTGCGGCGTGGCCGGGGAAGGAAGAGGGAAGCGGTGACTGGGCGTGGGCGAGGTGGGGGGAGGGGGCAGGGGAATGCCGGGGAGCGGAACGGGTCGGAGTGAGGCGGCAGCCGCTCACAAAGCCCGCGCGAGCGGCTCGTGTGAGGACGATAGTGCAGGATAAATAGCGCCTCTGGCGGCCCTGGTGGGAGCCCCGGGACGTGACTGCAGGAGGAGTCTCCTGCGCCTGGGGTCCTGTGGAGGGCGCGCCCCGAAGAACGGTTGCTCCTTTTGGATCCTCTTGGACCTTTCAACTCGTACGCTGGTTAGGAGAAACCGTGTATTGGTAGTTTTGTCAATTTATATATATATATATATATATATATATATATATATATATATATATATATATGGAGATTTAGTCACTCATTTTCTTAGGTAATTACATAAAATATGCAGTATGTCTCCGTATAGGTTTAACAAAATCCTAGGGCATGTAAAAAAGTCCAAAATGACCTTTTATTATTATTTAATAAGCATGTAGTGGTAAATTTCATATAACGGAATTACACATGTGAATTTCCCCCTGGTGTACGGCACATGAAATATTGACAATATGAGATGAACAACACCTGTTCGTGTGCCCTGCAGAACACCTGTTCGAAAGTGTCATTTGAGTTACCTAACACTCAGTGGCAAATGTCACGTGTATCTCCAAAATATAACATTTCCCTCTTCATGCTATTTGACGCACAGTGATCATTTAGAATCCCCCTACATGTTCAAAAGGTTTGTAACATTAATTTCTGAGACATTCTATAAATAAATTTCTATTTCATATGGAATTAATTTCACCATTCTAATGTTTCAAATCTTCGAATCGATGACGTTTGGCCGTTCAGTTATCAGGCATAAAATGTACTATGACTAAAGTAGACGTAAGGGTAAGAGTATAAAACAGTGACACATGAAGCAAACCCTCCTAAATGCTCTCGGGTACCCGGTCGCCAATAAAAGATGATGGGACGATTATAAAGCAGATGATGTAAAGAAAGTAGGTAATTGTATACTAGCAAAGAAAAAAATTAAAGAAGACCTAAAAATCCTACTAATGATGTGTGTTCTGTCACATAGTTTGTGTCAATTATTCTAGTAGATACAGAACCTACATCGCTGATTGTGGGAAGCAATACAAATAAACTATTGCAGTTGTATATTTGGAAAGTTGTGATGAAAAAGACAATGAGACAAGTATTGAATTTTTTTGTGAAATCCGCACGTGACTTTTATTTATATTTTTAAATCAGCTGAAGCAGTTGTGCCCTTACAGACAAATACAATCCGTGTGCGTGTACGTGTTTGATTACCAAAATGAATATCTTTAATTGAATGATTTTCAAATTTTATATTGTCATTAATATCGTTACATTTTTTAAAAAAATTTAAGGTATTATTAATTATATAACATTTAAAAAATGTCAACATTAACATTATTACTGCTGAATCCATTTTGCTCCCTCTAAATACTCTTACTTGCTGCGTTCCTCTCTACACTCCCTCGTACGTCATTGTTTCACTGTTATCTGTTCAACTTGTTTACTTGTCACTTCCTTGGTACGTCATTAAATTTTCTCTTTATTTTTTTCGTCGTATGTAGTAAAGAACTGTAAAGAAAATTACCCTTTCTTTTTTTCGCACACTCTCAGTATTTTGGAAAAAAATAAACATTGCAACAGTACAAGTTGGTGATAGAGAATTTTGTGAAATGAAATACGTTGACATTCCGCTGCATTTCGTTGAAAACGTCTATATATTTGGAAGGGAAATGGTCAATTTTGGTCGTACGAAACGAAACCGAAGTAGGTTATAATCTGCGAATTCTCATCAAAATATGAGCTGAGATAGTTACCTTCTAGCGCCTCAATATGCTCTGCATGTTTATGAATTAACCATATATTGCCCTTCTATAGCCTTGTAGTATTATTTCATTTACGCACATTCATCAGATATCTGTAGCAACAAACGTCCCCTCACGTCCCTGGAGTCATCTTCCGTTTACTCACCTCATCCAAACTGAGGCGACTGGGCTACGCTGTGTTTTCTCACCAGCTGCGCCCTCCCGCAGCTCCGCCAGCGGCGCATGCCAAGCAGAACTAGCTAGAAGCCCCCGAAGAAATTCTGTAATTTGCTGCGTCTGGCCTCGATGGTAGATACCAAGTGAAGACGAGTTTCCTTTGTGCTCCGGAATTCCCGCTACAATAGCAGACGCTGTAGGTCTAAGCGTTTCTCCGCGGGGGAGCCACAGAGCCGATGTGGACACTTCCTTTTGGGAATGCAGCTCAGAATAGTTGTGATAATTGCACTTCCCCTCCGGAATTCCTTTGTAAAACTCCTTGTTTTCTGAATTACCTGGTCTCATTGAAAGACAATTTTTTTTTTATTTTTGCGTTCGAAAAATCAACATCACTGGGACATAAAAAGTATTAATAAATTGTAGTTGAAAATAAAATAACATAAAAAGCCATTGCATTTTTATATTTACAAAATATTATAATACAGATTAAAAATAAAATAAACGATATCCAAAACAGGGCATTAAGTTAAAGAAAAAGTAGAATACCAGGTATTTTAACGTCTCGCATAATTTAGATGCAACTCTTTTTTCTGTACTAACGTACGTAATTTAGCGTCAAGCTTTCTGGAAGATTGAGAATTATTATGCCTTTAGCAGCTGCTAATGTAAATTTATTTATGTATATTAAGTTATGCACTTAGATCAGACATGTCAAGGTCACGGGCAAAGTAACTGTCTCACTAGAGTTGGCGCGCACTACCTCCAGAACAACTGCCTCGAGGTTTAAAAGCAAGGATTGTACCACTTGCTCAAGGATTACAGTTCTGCATTAGATACCTCACTCAAAAATCGTTTGGAGAAATCAGCTGCCAGTTATTGCCCCAAAAGCGATATTAATTCCCACTTTCTTCACTAAAGCATAGAAATAATCATTAAGTGAAAATATCAATCATATTTGAAATAGTCATTTGAAAGTAAAATAAACATTTTAAATCGAAAGAATTTTTATTTCGTAATCGGATAACTTAGAAGTGGAATAACTGCATTAACGTCCTACGTTCAGGTTAGAAGGTTTAACGAAGATTCTTGACTCATAAGAAAGATATCCGCTTGCAAAATAAATAGAGAAACTTGTGAATGTATTTCACATTATTCGCCATTCAAATGTATTCCTACCCCTTGGCAAATGTTTATATACAAAGCAGAATTTAAAAATTAAATAAACATAAAATAAAGTAGTAAGTTGTTAAGTTTGTAAATCTAGTTCAGATTTTGAGGGCTTGATAGAAAACATATTTTCCTTCGTAGCTTGTAGCAAAGCTTCGTAGGGCTTGATGGCAAACGTATTTTTCTTCGTAGCAACCATTCAGAGTGAATCTTCGTGTGCGTTTTGTGCCTAGCTTCCTCGCTCAACCTTGCGTGTGTACATCCCTTTCTAGATTTGAAGGGAAAACAAGGACGGAGTGGGAGGAAAACTTGTAAAAGAAGAAAATTGCGAAAAAGTAGAACAAAATGTCTTTCCCTGATTGAGTAGCATTGGATAGTTGTTTGCAATTTTACTTTTTCATGCACATACGAATATACGGAGTAATATACATAGTATAGAGAAAGTTATGTAATTGTGCGGCAAAACCAATTTAGCGATGTCAAAGGATATACACGTTTTGGGGTCTCCTGATACCGAAAAAGTGTTTGTTTTTCAAAACGTCTATCCGTCCGTCCGTCTGGCCGTCTGCGAACACTACTAACGCCTAAACCATGCGTAAGTGTTTTTCCAAATTGAAGAAACCCCTGTCCATCTTTTTCTCGTTTTCATTCATTTCCCTACTGGGTATTTCCGGTTTGGGGTTTGTTAATACAGAAGCCAAAATGTGGAACATTACATACGTTGGAAGCCATGGGAACTCGTATTAATAATGACGTAGTGTTTTCAAAGTATATTACCACCGTTTCTGCATTTTGACGTAGATTTGATTAGATACATTAGGAAATATTGTGGATGTCAATTTCGTCGAAATTTGTGTTCAAATAGCAATCAAATACTTCACGAATATTAATGGCAATGCAGTCCTGAATGAAAGAGACAAATTAAACAGTAGCAAGTGGTAATGACAAACTAGTCATCAACGTTCTACCTTTCTGTTTACAAATGTATCTCTAATTTATTTATTTCAAATAAATGGATGGTGATAATAGTAATATTGAGATATAAAATATTCAAAAGCGAATAGCTGTATTGAATAAATTTATGTAATATATGTGTTTGGAATTTTACGGACGAATTTATTGGACTTTTTCCAGCTAGAGATGTTCCCATGTCTGCCCCTATTATTATTTATTATCCACGTCTGGGGTAAAGGAGACATGTGGCGAAAATGACCATCACCGTACTTAACATACTTGGCCCACCTGGGCTTTCTCTTGCATTACACAGCTATAGAAACTGTGACATTCGTGTTAGACTGCTGGCCAGCTAAAAAGCCGAACTAACGGGACAACTTTTGAAAAATGTCACTGTCGGATGAGAACATACATTTATACTCGATTTAGGGTAGTTTCGATTCGTTTTATGTTGGCTAAAGTTGTTGCCAACCGTCACACAAATACCCTGAATATATTACCTTCAAGCGGTAGGGACATTTTTTAAAATTTAAGTTTGCAATGAAACAATGACTACTTCCGTAGATACCGCCAACATTCAAAGCCATCCAAGTGAAATTGTGTTAGTTTACGAGTGTTGCTAAAGATTTGCATTTTGCGTTTTGGTGCTCTTCGTTCTTTGCGTTTTATCGTTCAATTTATTTGTTTAGTAGTACTAGGCGTTTTTGAGTTTTATTTCTTATTTTACAGTTGTTTTCTTTAGTAATAATAATAAAGTTAATTGAAATAGTTATAGTAGTTCATTATTTGTTGTTGTTAAGTGTCCCTTTAGTATTTCTTGTTTTAAATTAATTATATTATATTTATTATTATTTTTCTGAATTCATTTTAATTATAATTGGAAAATAATGGTAAGCCTAACAACATCTGGGTCTATACTTAATACTGAACCTTTGAAGATAACACGTTTTCGAAGACTGTCTCTGGTAACAATGGATAGGTTATTGAAAACTTACTTACACTAATGATGATTTTCATTATTTTTTTAAACTTACTTTTAAAAGCTAATGAATAATTGAACAGATAAATTAAATGGTTGTATTTGCATTGATATTGACATAACTGGACTGTTAGGAACATTTTATTAGATCACTTAAAAACTACCATGTATATCACGTTAATTAACTTCAATAATTGTGGTATGTATTTGTTAAAAAAACCACTTCAAAACGTGAAGGACTGTTGTCACACATCTCAAAAGCATTAATAACATAGAAGTATGACCGCAGATAATTTTTGAGGTTGTATTTTTCATTTGCACTTGACACTTTTTAACACTTCTTAAGCTCGCAATAGTTGATAATGATAATTCTTAATTAACTTAATAATTATTCACAGAGTTAATATTCGTTTATAGATGAACATCTCTTTTTAATTCTACCGAAAAACGAAACATGTATTATTGAACAGTGGACAAGACTCGAGACCGCGCGAGGATTGTGAATGAGACAACAAACAAAACAAAAGCGAGAGACTTGATCAGAGTTATAGTTTCATAAGTTGGCTATTCCGACAGGAAATCTTTCAAGCTGCCATATTGCGAATTTAGTGCGGCCTGATACACGACCTGGAGTGTAGAAAGCTAGAACTTTATTCTTATCCCAACCGGGAATCAAAAGTGCGGCCGTCTCACATAAAGCTAGCACGCTGTCCATTAGCCACACGAGAGGCTACCTATGTTTACTTATGAATTTCAAATAATGCTTCAATTTCATTCCATTCATAATCTGATACAAAAAACGATATTCGATTTCATTTCGTTAAACGCTTGCATAGTTGTTAGGAAACGGTATATTTGTTTACGTAATGCACTCAAGTGAAGACATAGTAATTTATAACTTCCCAACAGAAATGACCTAAGATTTTTCTGTGCTAGTGCATCTAGAAAACGTTTTATGTTATAAGCGAAACAAACGGAACTCAGAAAAGCATTTTCATAACCACAAAAATACAATCCGTACTACATTCAGGATTATCATATCCAAGATGCGATGAAGGCCAAGAAAATGATACTCGCCCGTCAAAAGTAATGGGTAACCTCTCAAAAATGAGGGGAAGAAATTGAACTCTCGCATTAATATTTAATAAAACTATCGATATTTATATGTCTTAAAAATTAAATGCTGTGCAAGTTATTTTTCTATCATTTGAAGATTTCTTTATTATAAATTTTCCCCATGAAAATGCTCTTAGAAGCACTTTAATTAACATAAAAATAGTCCTTAGAGTAAATGAAATATAGTGGAACTCATCTTTTTGTAAATTTTTGTCCTCATTCCCCACACACAATGAAGAGAGCCGCAAATTGGTATCAATTTAAGGAAGCCTATCTGGTGTTGCTGTAATAGCGAATACTCCAAACACTTAAATTGCTTCAACTACTCCCCAAACTCATTCCTACTACCCTCAAATCTTGAAATATAGAGTAGTGCAACGCAAAAACTATCACATCGTACCGTCTGTGTCGTTTCAATAGCATGAAATACTTTTGTGATTTCTTAACGACCCGATCATTTTTTCCGAAAAATCTTTTTTGGCAGTGTAACCTTCAACCATAACTAAAAACTTGCAAAAAAAAAAACACCTAATTTCCATCTTTCTCCAGTTGCATTACTTTATCGTACAATACGGACCTAAGTGGCACAGGGCATCAATATATGTAACTGTAGAGTCTTTTACTGGGAGGTTGTAGTATTCGAATTCCGATGGTGGCAGGATTTTCGAAACCAGCTACAAAGCTGCGTTGAGTTCAGCCGCTGTCTGGAGAAGAATCCATCCAGCGGAAGGCTGATTTGAACGGCGGTTTCTCCGATCAATACCAGACGAATGCCAGGGAAAAAGGGACACGGACCGCGCGCGATATATCCTTCCTCTTTCTTTCGTTATCTAACATGCATCACACACTACAACACATGTCGGGAAGCAAGTTGGGGACCTAGAGCTTGTCACTGCTGGAGCAGTGCCCCGCGAAGTGGGAGTCGCTGGCGCTCGATCTCGCCATCCAGCTGGGGAAGATCACCTGATTGGAGAAAACAACACACACGACGTGTAGGTTGGCGCTCGATCTCACCATCCAGCTGGGGAAGATCACCACCATCTATCGCAAAAAAAAAACATGCACTTTTCTTACGGTACTAACGATCCCATGAGTTGACGCGCCTGAAAACACTAATTAGGCATTAACGATACAATCACGGAGCCACAGGAAATTGTGTTTCAGGAGGGGGCGGCGGCGATGGTGTAACGATTAGTGTATCGGGTTATACCCAAGTTCGCGGGTTCAAACCCGATCGAAGCCGTGGATTTTTAAGGGCGAAAAAATCCTTCGTACGCCTTCCTTCGGAGGGGAAGTAAAGCCGGCTGTCCCATGTTAGTAGATTAACTGCATGTAAAATATCCTCAAGCCTCAATGAAGCCTCTGAGCTAAATTCAAACTACCAGTTTCGTCGACCAAGTAATACCTTCTTTCATCCCTAGTAGGTGAAAGGAGCGTAACGAAATTTGCGTGGTTAGACGGAAAAGCAGGTCTCATGGCCTCAGTCTCGCCACGTAAAATAAGGTTCATTCATTCATTGTGGGTAGCCCTTCCCTGTGCCCATTTGACGAAAGCAGCGCCGTGAGCGTTGACCATCGCCCATTGCGAGGCGTGGCCCTCACACGGCGCCAGGCGCAAGCGGCGGGGGCGCGCGAGAGTTCCGGTAGGCGGGCGCCGGAAGCGGGTCAGCGCCCCTGGCGAGGCGTCGTCAAAGCGCAGACACGATCTTCGTGCCGCGCAACAGGTCGACAAGCACTCACGGCGCCGCCGGTGGCGGTGGAGGGGTCTTGCGTGGCGCAGACAGTGCTGTCGTGCCGTAGTTGGAGCGTGCTCGAAAGTTTTGCGAGAATCGCGAGGGGATAGATTTATAAAGAAAGTGGTAGTTGGATTGTGTTGAGTTGCAGATTATCCTAGTATTATAGGAAATAGTGTAAGGATATACAAATTAAACCATATTCGTAAAACGGTAGGATTTAAATTTGCAAATAATAATTTTTCTTGTATGGAATCTTTATTGTGTATTTAAAGCGAATATGTTTATTAAAATTATTATTATTATGTTTATTATTATTATACTTTTTATTATTTTTTATTTTTTATATATTTTATTATTATTGCTATTTAAAAATATTGCAATAGTGGGAATAGTAGGCATTTATCTACCAAGGTACGTTTTAATTCAAATACTTCCAGAAAATTAAAAATATTAGAAACTCTAATTGAATATCAGAACGTATAACTGTCTCTTTTGCAACAATGTAAACCACAAGATTATAAATGTTTATGACTTTTAAGAAAGCACTTATGCCTTTACTCGAAAATCATGTCATCATCACTCGAACTTGTTTGCGTTGCTATGTTGTTTCAAGTCTTATTTTGAAAATGACCTCACAGTAATGTTGTTAAATAGGCCATAAAAATTGCACGTCACGCTATAGAAATTAACGATGCAGCAAGAGTGTTGCTACATCATGTTCATTCCTAAGATTTCGCGGTCTCGACGCTTCGGCAGATTGGTCCTCCAAGAGCACTGTCCATTCGCTCCGACAGCCCTCCACCCCGAACCCTTGCCCCACCGTCCGCATGCACGAGTGCCTTCCGTGACCGCCTCCACCCCACCCCACCCCACCCCACCCGCGCTGACCGCTTTATTCAAACAGTTGATGGAGCGATGCCGACCGGAAATTCATTCCCGATGCAATCTCCTGCCCTCGCCGCCAGGGGCGCGCCTCGGCCGCCCACGCGCCGCCAAGTCAAACACAAGTGTAAATTACGGGCGTCGGGGCTGTCCGTCGCGGCGACGCCCTCCGTGGGCCACGGCGCGTGACGCCGCAAGCGCCGCCGACGACGCCGGTTCCTTCCGTCGCACACCTGCGCAGAGGTAGTGCCTGCATGGGCATTGCCTTACTCCGTCATTTTATCTAGAAAGATTTGCGTGTGTGAAGAATCGAACTCAATATATGTACAAATCCAAATATTACAACCTACAGAGTAACTCACTTAAGGTGAAAAATCACCTTCTGCTCCTCAATTAAAAAAACAAATATTTCTTATGTCATTTTGCGCATTCATGGCTCAATTCAGCACAGCAGATTCTTGAAGATTTGTCTTTCTCCACAGCCACCAGAATTGTGTTTCGAGTAAGTCGAAGTACATAGAATATCTCTAAAAGTATTGACGAAGAAATATATACTTTTATCGGATACACACGACGAAAGTTGCAAATTTGTTAACTGACAAATTGTAGTGAAATTTCGACAGCATTATGGGGTATGGAGAACTTCCTTTCGAGATTTACTGAGGAATTTGCGATTATGATTTACTAAAAATTGAGGAGTGAGGATTGAGGATTGAAGATTGAGTTTTTTTACTTTATTGATGTACTTCTCCAAGGTATTATTTTCATGTGAAATTTTGAGATGACGTGCTAAAGAAGAAACACCAAAATTTATTGAAGGATTTTCGTAAACGATTTAGTATGTTTTAGAATTATATATTAAGCTAAGGCTCGAAATTGCACAACCATTTTTTATTTCTTGATTATTTCTCATCAGTACGTCTTCTATGGCAAAGCTAAATTCAGGGAGTCATTTCAGGTAAAAAGAAACACACCAGCGCCTTATTAGCAATTAACAATTTATTTAATGGTTTGGCATCACAAACCCAGATGCCAGTGGAAAATCTTTTTGATTTCGTCTCGGCATTTATATTATTGCATCGTTGGGCGCATTTCGAAAACTCGAAGCGTTGTTTAAGACTCGCAAGGTCATTTTTCAAAAGCGAGTGCAGTGCAATTCTGACGTCAGACTGGCGAGATTATGCGCAATCTCAGGATCACGCGCAATTTAGGATTGACGTAACATTCGTATGCATTACAATTCCATCCATTTACAAATTTGCGACTTTCGTCGGGTGTATCCAATAAAAGTATATTTTTAATTACGACTTCTCTTAACACAACCTTTGGGGTTATCAGAAAGAAATTGAAAATCTGCTGTGCGAAATGAAGCGTGTGCGTATGGAAAAAGTCGTAGGAAATATTTGTTATTAATTTAGAGCAGATGGTAGGTTTTTTTCACTTTAAATGAGTACTCCGTAGTTACATTTTTGGATTAGTTTTTATATTCAGTTCTATTATTCAATATACCCAATAGCTTTCTAGATAAAATAACAGTGTAAGCCAATTTCCGTGTTACTTCAAACAGTATGTGATTTTATAAATATGTTATCATTCTATTGAAAATCTTGGGATCCGAAGTTTGATACGTATTAACATGTCTGTGTCGACGTTCAAACAAATACACATTTATAATTTTGAAAAAGATCAGAATAATAATGATCGAACAGCCAATGCTCAGCAAATTTGGGTTCGAAAGTTCCTTGTTTTTTTTTTTTGTAAAATCTATTAATCACCCCACATATGTGCTAATTTATAAAATACCTTGCTTTTAGTCTGTAATAAATTATAGGTGAACGTATGTTTTGGGAGATTTATTCTAAATTATTAATTATTCAGCATTGTTGAAAACACATCATAAGAAATCTGATATGTGTGCCAGAGCGTGTGTTGTAATAGAAATTTCCAAGAATTCATGTGATAATGAAATTATCTGGTTTAATGCTTTCCTCTAAAAATATTTCGAGTAGATAGCAAACACAGCGCTGATGCATTTGAATGCAAAAAATCTCATTATAGAATGTGCAACAGATTTTCCTCGGGTTATCTCTTTGATTTGCATCCTAAACGAATACAAAAAGTTTACCATGTATTTGCCACTGCCTCTCTGGACGCACTCCACGAGACATGGTTTACATTTTATCGTATATACCATATCAGCGACGCTGCCTCGAGGCTTAAAGAAAAATGTTATAATTTTAAAAAACAACAACCAATGACATGGAAAAATGTGTGTTAAAAATATGTGTTACCTTTCCAAAGCTTTTCCAAACTGAAAGCAATGTGGGTGCATTCTCTAGTAGTATCCATTGTGGTAAAATGTTGATTGAATATGGATATGAAATATGAATTGCTTTTATGCATTAACAGAATGAAAAATTAGTTTAAGAAAATAATAAAATCAACTGTTGTATTTTTTATGAAGTCTCTTAGAGTGAAAAGGGGCTCGTTTAAAATTATTTTCTTTTGATATAATTTCAATTACACTATTCAAATAGTGTGTGTTAGCTCAAAAATGTTATTTATTTGTCGCTCGATTATACGAATACACGTTAAACAATAGAATATTTGCAAATAAATGAGGATTCAGAATATCATAATTTTATTTACAATCTCAACTCAAGAATTTTTATGCAACATACAAACGCAACAGAGCATCACAACATCATATACAATATTACGATACGAGACGGACAAATAAAAAATAGTTATTATGTTGTTAACGGAAACTATTATTGAAATCTTGTAAAGGCAACATTTCCCATCAAAATAGTATTTTTCTCCTTAGTTACTTGCAAATTCAAATGATTTATAAAGAGGACAGCAAAATACATACTGCAAACATTGGAAGTCTATCACAAAATATGTAGCTTGTTTATATTTATATTCACTTAGTATCTTCAAGTTCATGAGTCAAACAGAAGAATGTTCCCCAGAATCCAAGATAAACTTTTAATGTCACATAAATGTTCCGCAACCGCTGGTCCACCTTAGATGATCATCAGTCTTCTCATACCTGCATTTCATGTGAAGCTGATGGTCTGGAGAAGAAACGGTACCTGATAATGACGAACTTATCATTTGATTCATATACAAGTCGTGATAAAATAGGCTTATCTCGAGAAACCTTTCCTTACATGGTCACTCTACCTACATAAAACATTACTTAACTCAAAATATAGTGTTGAAACATTTCAACACGCAACATATTATTCCACAAAATATTTTTAGGCTTTTTCAAGGAGATATATTTTATTCTAATAGTAGAATTCATACGTAAGCGTGTTATCAACATAAAGACAAGCAGTACGGATACTTGTAGAAAAACTGAAGTATTTATTTAATTAGTTTAACTCGATATGAAATATTTCAGTGAAATGGAAACAAATTAAGAAAAGGGTACACGTATTCAGAATATACTATTCTTTCTCATTTCTGAGAAAAGGTTGGCGCCAGTCACCAATCTTATATATTATAGGGCAAAGCCCCGTTAACATCCTATCCTACTCCGTACTAATAAGCCACTATCTACCTTACGCCTGAAACTAGTATGATGAAAATTTTCATCAAAACTACATTAAACTATTTCACGTTTCAATGCTTCCATTCATAAACAGGTCTCCTTCGCCGGACAGCGCATCAAAAAAAGCCACATGATGTTCGCCAGGTATCTCCGTACGCCGTTTCCTCGCCGTCAACACGACATCCGCGCCGCACATATGCAAACACATCCGTCGGATGCGCGCGAGCAGACGCGCGCCGACCGCAACCGGAGCACAAAACTCAAAACCCTAATCTCCGGCCCTGCCCCGCCCCCTCCCCTGCACACCGATACTGCGCTTCGGAGAGACAGCGGGGCGCGGACCGTGGGGCGCATTCAGAATGGATGCACACGAGAGGCGAATTCTCATGCATTTCACATTCGTTCATTACACACTCTAGTACAATATATGTTATTCAAGCAACAAAAAACGTTTCCTCGCACTTTATGAACATTTACAAAAAAATTGAGATCTAATATATTTGTAGTAAAATATGAATAATATTTGTATATATGTCCTACTATTTCGAATCAGAAATAAATGTTAAAATGAGTGTACATTTACTAGTTAAGTTCAATGTAGTGTAGTGTAGTGGAGGGCAGAGTTCAATGTGGGAATTGGGTAAGAGAAAGGAAATGAATGTGGTGGACAAGTGAAGTCACTTGTGGGATGAAATGTACCGTGAAACAGGCAACAAACAATAATTTAATTTTCAATACTGTATTGTTTTTTTATTATTTTATTGTGGTTACTATTATTATTATTATTATTATTATTATTATTATTATTATTATTATTATTATTATTATTATTATTATTATTATATCTACTGTGACATACCGATATGTCACGTTAAAATAAACAAACATTTATTTGTAGACAATATGGTGGAACATGCATTACGAAATATCACGAGAGCTAGAGCTTAGCAACGACCGTGAATAAACAATGTAGTTTTTGTTTTTTCTAAATGCATTAAGAGTTTTCTGGGTGCCGAAAGTAGAAAATTTGGGATTGGGCGAAGAAGTTTAGACGATCAGGTCAGCTACACCAAAATATAACAAACGTATGGATTGGCTGGGTGAGAGAAGGACGGTCAAATGTTTTGAAAAAAATGAAGGTAGTTTAATACGAAGTCTTCGAGGGATGAATCATGCAGGAAGACTTCATTCTGCTCTGAAACGCGCTACTGAACTGATCGTATGTTCGTGAGAGGGAACGAGTACAATCGAGATAGAATTGGGTTATCAGTGAAATTTTAAGGACAGTGAATGATATTGCAGATATTTTGATGTGGAAGCAATATTGGTGTATAAATTGGAACTTTGGACTACGGCAAGATCGCAAGATATTTCGACTGAGAAGTTTACGAGGGACATCAACGAAGAAAAGATAAGTTAACCGCGGTATAAGGTGTAAATTGAAAGATATCTTGAAAATTGTAAATTCTCTAAATTGTTTGCCAAAAAGAAAAAAATAAACTTTGTTAAATTTTGTTCTTTAGAAAAGAAAGTGATCTTTCATTTAGTCAATCCAAACAGTAATGAACTAGGAATAGAATCATTCTATTTCAGATTCCCAGCTGCGCTGTATAGTCGGCGGATCCTATAATCCATTATAGAGGTAATAAGGATTATAATTATATCGTGACCCATTGACCCAGCAAGCCGGACGCTAAGATCTTTAGCAGATATAGATGTAGAGAGAGAGGAAAATTTTGGGTATATCTCACTACTATCAATCCATTTGACTGGTTGGAGAATAAATCAATATATCTACTATAAATAAAGCATCATATACTAATGATGGCTAGCGCGAATAATGGCACATTGTTGGTAAGCAACTAAAGTTACGCATGTAATTCTAAAATGGGAAACAAGGAAAAAGAATCCATAATTTTACGGTTACATAAATGGTTTTCAAAAAAAGAAGAATAAATTTACTTTTATCTTTGAAACCTTTAACTTCAGAGTATATACTAACTACGAGTATATTGTATGTGAGAGTAATACAATAAACCCTTTGATTTAATGTGAATTACGAAAAAACTTATCCTAGGAAACTAGATTGACATTGTGAAATTAGATTGACACCGAATTCATCGGTAAACTGCAGCGCGACGTGATTAGTCCACGAGCAAACAGCCCGTTTGTTAGCCCTAAGGCAAAACGGCGAACGCATGCCCAGGTAGGTTTCCAGATCGGAAGCTGTGAGCGAATGAAACGTAAAGAATAAAGGTCGGACGCAAGTCGGGATAAAGGTCGGACGCAAGTCGGGGCGAGGGCGGGGCGAGACGAGACGGGACAGGGCGGGATGGGACGGGGCGGGATGGGACGAAGGCGGGATGGGATGGTGCGGGATGGGACGGAGCGAGGGCGGGACGGGGCGGTGCGGGGCCCAGGGCGAATGGGACGGAGGGGTGGGCCGGGCTGGGACGGGACGGGACGAGGCGGGACGGAGCGGTGCAAGGGCGGAGCAGGACCAGGCCGGGGCGGGGCGATGGCGAGGAGGGGGGGGCGGGGCAGAGCAGAATAGTGACGGGGGCGGGGCGAGCTGGCGGTACTGCCCTCCAGCCCGCCCGCCCTCCTCCAAGGACCAGCGGCCTCGCAGCAAGGCAGACGCCCGCTCGCCCGTCGCCCGCCCTCGCGAATTTATGGGCCAACTATCAATAACAGGGCGCATGGTTCGCGGCTGTATCTTGCACCGCGAGGAGACCAAGGCGGTGCGGCCGGTGGTCTCGCTCGACGCATGGGGAGGCGACACAAGTTTCGAGGGAGGATGAGTGGGACAGATACGTTAAAATAAAGGACAAAGATAATAAGAGGTTGGCGAAGAACAAAGGGAAGGGGAAAAGATGGACCGAAACGGAGGAATAGGAGATCTTTATATTTATTCAAATATGGGAATTTCACTGGGTCAAGATTGATTACAAATAGATAAACGATCGGAGATTCCAATGGAACTTCTGTATTTTCGCCTAAAGTGGCCCAAGATGTAATCTGCTGGTGATAGACGAATCGATCGTGCAAAAGAGCTCGCAACTAGGACAAAAACTGCAAGATCCGGATGGACAAGGTCATGTGATATAATTGAAATATGCATTGCAAACCGAACAATGAAGACGTCAAGCAGCAAGCAATGTGACTAAAGGACTGGAGGATCAATCATTTATTAGTGATGTATTGTTGGCATTCCAAATATTTGAACAAAGGTGTTGTCATTATCTACGTTTATTTTAGTACGGTACTGGCAGCATTTGACAGCTTAGCCGTCATGTTGATTGATTATTGATTTTTAGGTGTATCTGATATTTGAGTCATGGCGGTGATCTTCCCCCCTGATGGCAGATCCGGCGCCGACCTACCGTCGGTATGGGCTTTCCTAACCAAGACTCTCCACCAGCGGGGCACGCCCCAGTCGGACAAGCTCTAGCTCCCGATCTGCTTCCCGGAATATGTGGTAGTGCTAGTGCATGTTGTTGTAGTGTGTGTAGGGAGAGGATAGGACAAGGAAGGGAAGGAAGATCGCGGCGGTCCGTGGTCCGTTTGGTAGGTACTCTCCGGCATTCCCTAGTGTTGATCGGAGAAACCACGAAAACCCGATCAAAGCAGCCGGCCGCTAGAATTCTCCTCCAGACACGACTGAATTCGACCTGGGTGAAATAGAGTGAAAATCCTGCCACCTGGGGGTGAACCCAAGGGCCCCGGTCGAAGGCTGCAGTGACTCATTTATGCACTGAGCTGCTGTTCCCGATCTTAGCCGTCATCATCAATCTGTTTCCTGGAACACAGAAATCCGATTATTCCGTGCTTTGGATTCCAGACAGCATATCTTATGATAATTGGCTAACCGTTCAAATTTGCTCATATAATAAATAAAAAAAATAAAAAATAACTTGCTAATTGCAACACATTTTCTTCAAATGTCTGGAAATATAAAGAATTCGAGATCACAGGTTGACAGTGGAATCTCCAACTGGCTCCCTGTTTTTGCTGAGCGGTGTATTACTGGCGGAACAGAGGGCGGGAGAAGAGATGGGAAAATCTACATAGGGAAGTAAATCCTAGGAAATGTAGTTTTAAAGGCGAAGACAAATTTGACTACGCCAAGCATACGGACGACGCTAGAGGACGCGTCAACAGAACTGTCGCCGACGACGAAGACACACTCCCTCCTCCCCACCGTGCGAAGGAGGGGCTTTGCAACTTGGCGCGCTCCGTGAAGACGCTGAAGGTCTTAGCGCTCATCTCATCCTGGATCGCAGCTAAGTTTAAGCGCCTACCGAACACGCGTTTATCACCCGCGCCCTCTTAGATGCAGGATCCTGATAGCGAGGTGAAGTTGCTCGGGGACGCCTTCCGGCAACTGCTGTCTTGTTAGTAACGTTGCAAAACTTAGGATCTCTTGCTCAGTGTTCTCAGCTGCAGATTTCACATAGGAGGTAGACAAATATACAAGGAGAGACTCTTGTATTATTGATGTGCTTGGATATGTCGAGGTGCTCTGCTTTCTTGGAATCACTGTGTATGGAAGTAGACTTTGCGTGCACAGCCAAGCTATGGGAATATAAGACACATTTAGAATGTATATATGCAAATGATAACAGGAACATCATGAATGAAATGAAGTTTAAAATATGTAATGAGCTCTTCATTATGTAACTATTGTTAATACGTCGTCATGACTGGGCCAATTACCATGAAGGAAATACGGGATCCCTGTACGTTTGTATAGTTTGAACAAATTTAATATTGTAAAATTACTTTCGATTCCCTCGGGTGCCTCATGAATAGCGTACTAGCTTTATGCGTGGCAGTCCCGGGTTTGATTCCGGGCCAGGGCGAAGAAACTGTCGCTTTCTAATACAAATATTCAGTTTCTATGGCTTTCTGACGAAAGAATGCTCAGACGCGCCAAATAAGCTAGGTACGACGATGGGAATATGTCGTATTCGCCAAATGTCTCCCTTATCTCAAGGTGTGTATAATAAACGTCGAACACCGCTTGGTATCGAATGTTGGATTAATCCCACCCGGCAATGCCAAATACAGTTACATACATTGCTCTTTGTGTTTTAGCACATCAAATATCTGAAATGCTGTAATTAACCTTCTCATATGTTTAAAAATTAAAAATTTGTTCAGTATTATTAAAGCTAGTGAACTCACAATCTCCCAATAAATTCTAGTTCACATTCACGTCGTCGTAAATTACAAGTCCTGCTCGACATCGCCCAAAAACGCAGTTTGCCATCCTCATCCCCGCACTCCGCCACAGTCCTCAAAGCATAAGGAATATGAAACTGGAGTTTTCAAATAAAATCGTTGTTTCTATGACTGTGGAACGAAAAGATGCTCAGGCTGTCCAAAGAAGCTACGTACAGTGATTGGAATACGTTATTTATGTCTAATATCTCCTTTACCTCCA
The DNA here is from genome assembly GCA_964035755.1 of Teleogryllus oceanicus. Taxonomy (NCBI): domain Eukaryota; kingdom Metazoa; phylum Arthropoda; class Insecta; order Orthoptera; family Gryllidae; genus Teleogryllus; species Teleogryllus oceanicus. Next base: position 83,671,146 of record CAXIVR010000004.1, on the reverse strand, counting down.
AGCGTGGGTAATAAATCAAAACGGCACAGGTCTAGGAACACCGCTAGCTATCAAATGTGGGATTAATCCCACCCGGAAATGCTAAGAACTTAGGCATATACATAGGTTTTCGAGTTTTAGCGCATCAAAAATCTGAAGTGTTTTTAATTAGCCTACTCATATGTTTAAAAACGAAAAATATATTCAGCATTAATACAGCTGGTGAATAGATATCACAACCTCCCAACGAGATCTCGTTCACTTTCACATCCTCGTGGGCAACAAGTCCTGCTCGACGTCGCCCATAAGCACAGTTCCCTTCCCGCAAGCCCTTACTCGCCGTCCTCGTCGTCACACTCCACCGCAGTCCTCGAAGCATAACGAATTCACGAACGAAGCCCTAACGAGAAACAAACACAGCGACAGGACGCTTCTTTTCGTGCGGTCGCCGCCGCCGCCCCCCCCCCTCTGCGGGGATTAATGATGCATCGCCAGCGACTCCACAGAGACCGCAGCTTCTCCCACGCCGCTGCCCATCGCCGGCTCAGTGGCGACGCGAGCTGAATCAATCGGCGCGTTCTACTTCCCGCGGGATTCCTAAGTCCGATGTGCAAATCGCCTCCAGTGCTGAATGGTCAATGCTCCCGTCATGTTAATTCTCAGGGGATGAATTTGAGCTTTCAGTAAACCTCGCACCCTTTTCTCTCTTCATTTTAACGAGCAAACGTGTCGTTTGTGAATCGTGACATTTTGTTTTTTGACAGATTCTGGGTCAAATGTATTCGGTGTCAAGGATTTTTTTAAATAAAATATATATCGGCGGCGATGGTGTAACGTTTAGCGTATGGGACTGTATATCCAAGTTCGCGGGCTCAAACCCGATCGAAGCCGTGGTTTTTGAGGGCGAAAAAGTCCTGCATACGCCGTCGTTCGGAAGGAATATAAAGTTGTCTGTCCGTTGTTAGTAGATTTACTGCCTGTAAAAGATTCTCAAGCCTCTGAACTAAATTCATATGCCTGTTTCGTCGCCCAAGTAATACCTTCTTTCTCCCCTAGTTGGTGAAAGGAGCGTAGCGAAATTTGTGGGGTCAGATAGAAGAGCAGAGCAGGCCTCGTGGCCCGAGTTTCGCCTCGTAAAATAAGGCTTTAATTCAATATCTTTGCTATAAACTTGTCTACAACGATGTTAGGAAAACATCTACTAAACTATATTCATGACAGTCGCTAAGACATCTCACCAGTGGCACAATCGAAATCAATTCTATATTCCTAAAAGATTCCAATGCCAAAGATTCAGGGTTCCAACGCATAAGTCACTCCTACGTAATGATCAAATCGCCCGTTTTTATTCTTTGGGGGTAAATTTCTGTTCTCAACCAAATTTTCACGTTTTCTTCTCTCTTAATTTAGAAAAATGAATGTTTGATACTTTATTTGATTTTTTTATTCTTTCTTTGATTTTTTTATGTAACTCAGTTTAAGAGCATTCGTTGTCTTAGAGACTTTATTAAATAAAAGATTATTCGGGACTATGAACTATTCTGAATGAACGGAATAGATATGCATGTACAATCATTGTGCCCAATATCTCAATTCTTGTTCGGCATTGCAGCTCTCTTTCATGCGGAATCCCCTAGTGTGAAACACAAATCGCTCCCAGTGCTGAATGGCCAGTACTACTTTCATGTTAATTCTGCTGGGATAGAGCTTTCAATAAACCAGCCACGTTGTATGCGCTTTTTCGTTTTCAATTTGCACGCACGTAATGAATGACTAATGTGGTCATATTTGCTTTTTTGTTGGAACGTTAGTCCTAGCGCCCAGTGGTTTTTAGAAGTAACATTTTTTAGATTTATTGGTTATTTAGCAAATATCTTCTATGTCTTACAAAATACAATTTTATAAAACCTTACACAAGATCAGAATTTTGTTTCCTTAGGTTTTTAGTGGACTGACACCTAAAGTATGATAGCAAAAAGTTTTTCCCGATGCTTTAGCAGTTTACAAATATTCAGCACAATCATCATTCACTTCGTGGGGTTGAAACTTGTAGGTTGTACCAACGAGCTTGATATTTCTTGAATAGTATAGTAGTTTGAATAGTTTTTTAAAATAAACATGGGGTTTTATTTTTTGAAAAATTTTTAACCCCTCACTTTTTTTTCAAAAAAGTATTATTATTTTTTGGCGTTATTGGGTCGGTAGTCCGACTTCGCCGGGCCAGCTACCGGTGTCCCCTATGCCTGAGCCTAGTTTAATTTTCCATACTTTGGGCGTAAGAGTGACATCTCTTCGCCGTAACTAGCAAGATCCGCCTGCTTGACCCTTTCCTTCGCCCACCCCGGCTCAGAAATTTGGGACAAAAGGAAAGCAAAATCACCCCTCACCGGGAATCGAATTTTAAAACAGCACGGAAGCTGTGCGCTGTCCAAAAACTATCCAAACCCAAAAAATATAATTACTAAAAAAAATATTAATCTCCAATCCATTGACTTAAAATAGTTTTTAATTTCAGAAAAGTCTGTAAATCTGAGATATGGGGTAAATTTTTTAAAAAAAGTATCTGGGTTTTCCAGGGTAATGCCAAAAAAAAAAACTGTTTTTGGGTGCATTTTATCCCTAAACAACTCGACTTCTCCCTTTCCCCCGCGCATGGGAGTCAAGAATGTGCCTGCGGGGGCCCCTCCCTTAATGTCGTACCGTTGACCTTCGCCAGTTTTCCCCTTGCCCGGGTTTTGGGGTTTAGGCGGGGTGGACTGGAAATCTCCGCGGGTCGGGGGGGGCGGGGGGCGCCCCCCAGATCAGGCTTTTCCCTTTTCCCTTCCTTTTTTTGCATTTTTAAACCCCACAATTTTCACCCGACCTCGCCGCTTTTTTCCCTCGGGGGCCCCAAAGGGCGGCCCAAGGCAGGGACGGCGGGAAAATGCCAAGAAGAAAAGAAATGCCCCTCGGGAAAAGGGGGAAAAAAGTTTGGTTTTGCTGGACGGGAGATCCCCCGGGCAGTTTATTTGTTTGTTAAAATAACTTCAGCTTTTTTTGACGGGTTTTTTTTGTTAATTTAAACCCAATTATTTTGTTTTCTTATTCATTTTTTAGAAAGCTTGTTTCAGTTCCTTTGAATGTAAATGACAGGCTTTTGCATTGGTTGTTTTTTATATAAATTACTTTGTGCTATAAATAATAAATATATTTGTACAAATATGTTTTGTATGATGAATATAGATATTAAACGAATTAAAATATTTAAGAAAGTATATAAAAGTATTTTTTAGAAAGAAATGGTCAGGTGAGGATGAAAAACATCGTATGCGGATTATACCATTGTATTGCACTTCTACTGTATCAGAAGTGACGATATTCCACACATTCATCATTCGGCTCGTAGTGAGCTATTGCTTGCCAAATGTGGAGACACAAGGTGGGTTCCTTGTTATTTGTCGAGCGCCAAATATTCCTTCTTCTCGCCTTTTCCCGTGTGTCGATCTTTTGGGCTCATCAATTGAAGCTAACATTTGCCGAGAATATCGGCAGCCGCAAGTAGCTCGCCGAATGCCGAATATATGAATTTATTTCCTTTCCTTGAACTAGAGCGACTTTGGAAGTACTTTTAAAGTGGATATAGGTACGGAATTGAAATTAGTTACATCACCACAGAAATAATAAATAATGTTATCTGAAATTATACATACATAGTGCGACGTCGTAAAGATAGGGTAAGTTCACGAACACGGAATTTCCATCTACACTTTGTCAAACACTATACAACATTTACAAAACTCCTAAGTAACTATTATGGGTTGCCCATCCTTCCGCACCCATACCCCTAAAGCAAGACTCAGTTAAGCGAATCGAAAATCCGCGCAGGCAGACTTGCCGACCGGCTGTTACATACCTTTAACTTTCTCGCTACGTAGTAGATAGCATATTATGTAATGCTGCACAAAAAAAGGCGAATTTTCGGCAGAAAACCTCTTATTACAGGGTCCTGGTAAAGAAAAAGTGGATAAATCCAGTTGCTAAACTTAGAAAAGAAACTCCTCTTGGTGTAAACAGAATCCATGTTTCGCGTTTCTCTGATACCGAAAAATCGAATGACGGAAAAACGTCATTCTGTCCGTGAACGTCTCTAGCGGCTAAACCGTTCAACCGATTTTCTACAAAATGTATATTCTCCAATCGATACGGCTGATGTCACTGTTGAATTTAAAACGTTTTTTTAATTTTGGGGGCACTTTTTAAAAAGGCCCCCCGGACTTTTTAAAAATTTTCAAAAAAATGGTTTCCCTTCTTTTTTGAATAGATTTTTTTGTTTTTTGGAAAGGGACTTTTTAAAGATTTTCGGTTGTGCCCGCCCTTTTCTTAGTTTTCCAAAAACGTTCATATCGCCTTAAAAAAGGGAAAAGAATTTTTTGAACGCCCAAGCAGTGGATTTTTGGGGAATGATATTAAATTTAAAAAAAGAAAACCCCACCTTAGACCGGGGGGCGGGGCCCGGGAAGTCGGTGAAAAAGGTTCTTTCTGAAGGTGGCAGCTAAAACTGGGCGGCCCTTGGAAAAGTACGCCAGGAAGTGACTTTTACCAAATTTCCCGATTTCCTTTTTTAGGAAAACTCTTCTAGAAGACCAAAGGGAATTATTCTTTAAAAATTTGGGTTTTAAAACATAATCTTGAAAAAAGATAAAAAAAAGTTTTGAATTTAAAAATGGAAGAATTGGGGAAAAATTTTGAATAGAGGGAGTAATTAATGGCTTGAAATTCATTTCTCTTTCCATTTTTTTTTCTCTAAATGCTTTTCTTTATTTAAATCTCTCTTAAAGTTGGTGCTCATAAAAAAGGGTGATCTCTGGATTTTTTCACTCTGAATACCCAGAAGTCTTCTGTAATCAAAATAAAGTAAAATTCATATGAAGTTTAAACTTATAAAACTTGAACGGAAGAAGAGGCGTTTTTGAGGAGAAAGGCGTTTTAAACAAGGCCACGCCCTTAAAAGGGAAGCAGCTCGGGGGAAAAGGGTGTAAAAAGGGAAAGAAAAGGGTGGGACTGCTCTCGCGGGGAACACAGAAAAGGTCTTCCAAATAAAATTTTTTTGTAGGGATGGGGGTGTTTCCCAGTTTAATAAGAAAGCTCTTTTCTGTTATCTATCACGTAGAAAAAAAGGGAAGGGGAAAATTTACCCCCTTTAAAAAGAAAAAGAAAAGAAAAAGTACATTTGTTTAAAAACCTAATCGTAGAACAGAATCAATCCTTTCTTTAAAAAAGGTTTCAAGATCAAAAAAGAATATAGTGATTAGGTTTGTTGAGTATAATTAAATAATAAAGAATTCTCTGGATTTTAGAGAAAAAAATTTTCCCCTTTTTGTTGAAAAAGTAATTTTAAAGGGGAAAAATTTTTAAATTTTTTTTGTTTTTCAATGTTTTTCCAAATTTTGAAAAATAATATTTTAACAATTCTTTCAATTTCTGAAAGTGTTTTGTTAAAAAATTTTGTAGAAAAAGTAAAATTGTTTTTGAGTTATTAGTGTGTGTTTTTTTTAAAAAATTATTCTGTATTTGATTTTTCTTATTGCCATTGTATGTATTTGTAAAACAACCCAAAATATTTTAGAATATATTCGGGTTTTAGTGAAAAGTGATTCTCACCCAGTTTTTTTGGAACCATAAACCCATAAACGATTTTCCCGCCCCTCCCCCTTTTTTTTGTTTTTTTCCACACTGGGACGTCTATCTGGGGCCTAGTCGACCATCTGAGTAAATTTTATTTCGCCCCCCCCTGAACGTCTCAGGTCGGGTTGCGGGTTTAAGGCACCCCGACAGTGGCCCCCTTTAGCCCCCAAAAGGGGGGGGCTCAATTATTGGATCTTTTGAAAAAATGGTTTTGGGAATAACTGAGAAAATTTGGTGTAACAAAAATTACTAGTACAATTGAATCACAGTTCACAAAAATTTCTGACCAGGTTGCAGAGTAAAAATTTTTGAGTAAAGTGTGTTATTTCAGGGGGTTTTTTTTTTCGAAAGGATATTTATTATTAGAGTTTTATCATTTTCCCTTTTTCTGGTTTTTTCTTTTGAAAATTTTTTTGTGAGGGGTGTATGGTGTCGGGGAAAAAGAATTGTTGATTCTAGGCAGTTAATAGATTCAAAATGGCAGATAAGTAAAAATTGGGGGAATTTACCTCCGTGGAAGGAACACGGGAAAATCAGATAGCGATAGGAAACTGGGGAAAGCCCGGGTACGATGATCGGGAGAAACGACACAGTAGAATTAGGAGCGACAGGGAGAAACGTGAGACGTCGCCGACAGAATCAACCCAAAAGGAGATCAGGATGGGGAAGGAGCAGAAACCTCGGGGGCTAATTCAATGATAAAACGGTTAATGGGGCCCAATTTATGCAACAATTAATGTGGGGTTAGTCATCAGGATGAAAAACAGAGGAAACCATAAAAAGTAGGGGTTACTTTGGAAACTAAACTGAGAAAAAAGTTATTTTGGGAAAACTAAATGGAGAACAAAGTTTTTTGGAAACTAAACTAGAGGAGAACAAGGTTTTTTTTGGAAACTAAACTAGGAGAACAAGGCTACTTTGACCAAATTAGGGAAAATAACTCGGCAATAAATGCTTTGGAAACAAAATTCACGGAATTCGACACAAAATTAGAAGAAAATAAAAAGGAAAGTTGAAGAAAATTTAAGCACATTTTACTGAATTAGCGGAGCAGGGGAAAGGAGTCAATTTTAAAGGCGGGTTCAGAAAGAATTCCCGGAACAGGGAAAACAGAAAAAAAATTCACGGGCTGGGACTTGAATTAGAAGAAGTTGATCAAGTAACAAAAGAATTTAAAATGGATCGAAACACAATCGGATCATAACCCCTACCCAAACAGGCAATTAAAATTAGAACAAGGGTGAAAATTTCCCAAAAATTTTTTACTGAACAATTTTCGGGGTTCAATTAAAAAATTAGATAGTGGAATGGCTCTTTTGAACAGGAGGGGTTCTACAACATCAAATTAATGCATAAAAAGAAGGGAAAGTAGTAGAACTGAAAAATCAATTGAAAATTTCCCCATCAAGTGGAGGAAGTGTTCAGCCCCGTATGTTTCATTGCCTGTACTCCCAATTTCCCGTGCAGCGGGGGATGAAAATCCATTTTATTTATGAAAAAGTAGATAATTTCTTTTCTTTAAATTATTTTTTTCCCGGGCAGTAAAAAAACTCAGATCGTTTATCAGATGTTGCAGGGTTTAAAGCACAATCTGGGCAGATAAACAGGGGAAATTTTCCCCAAAAATTGGCCCAACTCAAAAAAAAAATTTTATTCGAGATATTGGGAAAAGAACCCCAAAACAATTTTAAAATTAACGTAATGTAGGGACGTGGAAGAAAAAATTTCGATGTCCATGAGGAAAATGCAACGGAGAAAATTAAAGGGTTATTTGTTACCCCCGACGATCCAATTTAAGAAATTGTCTGTTTATTAATTTCGTTTTCCTTCCCCGACCAAAAAATTTGTTAAAAATCTCTTCCCAAAGTCCCCTGAAAATTAAAAACCAAACTAAGGTTGTATGATGCCCTTTTTATAATGAAAAGGGTTTCAAAAGCAAGGGGAAATGCTTAATTCAGTAAATGGGGCAAAATAGCAGGAACAACATAATGTAAACAAACCAGAAAAAGGAGAAACACCCAAAACCAAACATTCCAAAAAAAACAAAACTTATGCTAGACAAGACCCGGACCTCGTCAGGGGGTAAAAAAGAAAAATTCTTTGATAGAGGAGTTTTTCCCCCCGAAAAACAGGAAAGTACATCTGCGGACAGGTCGGAAAAAATTTGAAAGGTTTGTTTAAGCCATCCGCCCAAAAACCCAAAAAGAACAATCCCGTGAAGAGGGGGGCGTTTATCAATGAATTAATCTTTTTATTTATGAACCTGGAACGAAAAAGGGAAAAAATGCAGATCGGGTCAGGGGGCAGTTCCCAGAATTAAAGTTAAATGTGAGGGGGTTGATACTTCGGTATTTAAATAGACCAGGTTGTAACCCTTCCCTCATAGCTGAAAGTTTTTTGCATGAATTAAAAAACAAAAGGGTGGAAATACCTACGGGGCCGCTCGTAAAAACTTTTTTTGATAGGGGCAGATCGGAAAAAAACAAAACCAATAACAAGACAAGTTTATTTGGGGAAAAAGGGTAAGGGAAGAAAAAAGTATCCCAAATTTTGTTCTTTTGGGGTCAGAACTTTATATCCCCCATACCGGGGGGGCGATTTTTTGGGAAAAAACACGGGTTTTTATCAACAGAGAACAATACTTTAACTTTGAAACCAGATAATCCCGGGGTCTTGTTAATTCATTCCCTGGGGTTATTGGCAGGCTAATTTTTTTGGAGGGAAAAAGGTTGAAACCCACAAATTCGTTCAGTGTGCAAAAGGAAAAGTAAAACTCAGTAAAATCAAAAAAAAAGTTAACGAAGTATTCCAGGAATCAAAGGTGTTTTTTCAAAAAAGAATCCCGTAAGATTTTTTAATTCGAAAAAGAATTAACAGATAAAACACCATTCACGGGTTACCAATATATTATTCCAAAAAAATAAAAGGGAAAAAGGTGGATAAGCTCATTTTCTACCATGGTCCAAAAATGATATCATCTTTAAATCCCAAAAACCCCTTATCTAAATCCCATAGTACTCTAGAAAAGTAATGGGAAGATAAAAGGGTTTTTTTAGATGCAAGGCGGGAAAAACAAAATTACCCCTTTCAGAGACAGACCGTTGCGTGTAGAAGGGTTTAACTAATCAATTATCCGGCTAAGTGGTTAGTTCCCCCGACTTCCCGCATCGTATTGGAAAAAGAATTTGCACCTGAATTAGACAATATAAAGGTTTTTTTCACCGGGGGAAATTTTGTATGTTTAAAAAAAATGCCATTTGGACCCCAAAAACAATTTCATCTGCTCTTGTACAATGTCTAGACAATATCATTGGCAAAAGATGTCCCCGATGTTTTTTTCTATATTGTTTCGGTTTGTAAATTTTAAAACTTTGGGAAAAACCCCCTTATTAAGCTAGATATTTTTTTGAAACTCTGATTGAAAAAAAATTTTTGGAATTTGGAGAAAAGTAATTTCACTAAAAAGTTAAGTTCCTGGGTTATTTATGTGACAATTAACGGGTCAAAATGAAATGGAAAAAATTTGAGATAGATAAAATTGGGCCCAAAAAAAATGAAACAACAAAATTTGTTAGGTTGCGTCAATTATTACATGAATTTTTTCCCAATTTCTTTGCATTTGGGAAAAATTTCTTCCTTGCAAAAACTAGATGGTGGGGAAAACAATCAAATTAAAAATTTTTACAGTTTTTCGACCATTTTTAAAAAATGAAATAAATGGCAAAATGATGAAACAAACAATAAAGTAACCAAAAAAAGTCTGTAAAAAAAAAAAAACAAAGGGGAAAAAAGGAGGAGAAAAAAAGAAGGAAGTGGGGAAGGGCAAGGGTAATTTCAAGAGGAAAAAAAACAAGATTGCTCCCACGTTCTGAAACAAAAAAAAAAGAAGAGCCAAAAATTTTGGGGAAAGATTTTAAGGCATATGAAATCAAATTCCAAAAAACTTTTTTTTTGAAAGAAGGGGTTATGTTTACCGCCGTTTTCTTAGATTCCGAAACGTGTCACATATCCCCCTTAAAAACCAGGGAAAAAATATTTTAAACGCGCGCCAACGCGGATGGATATTTGGAATGATAATTAAATTTAAAACAAAAGGACCGCCACCTTAGACCAAGGGCGAGACCGGAGGTCGGAAAAAAAAAATTTCTTTCTAAGGGGGCAGCTGAACTGGGGGGACGTATGGGGAAAAAGGTACGCCAGGAAGTGACTGCAGCAAACTTCGTTTTCAACTTTTTTAGAAAACTTTTTTCTAGAAAGAAGAAGGGGAATTATTCTTTATAAATTGTTTTTAAAAAAATCTTGAAGAAAAATAATAAAATTTATGAATTTATAATGGAAGAATTAGGGAGAAAATTTTGAATAGATGGCGTAATTTAAAAAAACCTTTATTTCTCCAGTTTTTTTTTTTCTCCATCTTTTCGTATTTAAAAACCCCCTTGAAGTTGGTCTCATATAAAAGGGGGGGTTTTGGATTTTTTCCTCTGAATATCCCGTTAGTCATTAAGCTGAATCAAAAAAAAAAAAAATTCTTGAAAATTTTTAAGCATATAAAAATTTAACCGGAAAAAAGGCGGTTTTTGGGGAACAGCAGCGTTTTTCAACCCCCGGGCCCGGCCTTCAAGGCCAAGCAGCTCAGTGGAAAAGGGGTAGGGAAAAGGGAAAGTGGACTGCTCTAAAGACCGGGAAAACGTAGTCTTCCAAATAAAATTTTGTAAGGGGTAGGAGTATTCAGTTTAATAAAAGGGTCATTTTTGTATCTATCACGTAAAAAAGAAAAGGAGGGTAACAGATTTACCACGCTTAAAAGATAAGAAAAGTAAAAGTACATTTGTTTCCGACTTCTAATACGTGAGAACAGAATCAATCTTTTCTTTCAAAAAGGATTTCAAGATCAAATATTGTAATATAGTGATTAAGAGTTTGTGTAAGAGTATAATTATAATAATAGTAATTCTCTGGATTTTAGAGAGAGAAAGAGTTTCCTTTTTGTTGTAAAAGTAATGTTAAGGGAAAAGTATTAATTTTTTGATTTTCAATGTGTGTTTCTTTCAAATTTTGTAAAGTAATATTTTAACGATTCTTTCAATTTCTGAAAGTGTGTTTGTTAAACAATTGGGTTGTAGATGAAAGTAGGAAATTGTGTATTGAGTTATTAGTGTGTGTGTTTTTTTTTTTTTCAAGAGTATTCTGTATTTGATTTTTTCTTATGTGCCATTGTATGTATTTGTCAAAGCAGCCAATATTTTAGAATATATTCTGAATTTAGTGAAAAGTGATTCTCACCCGAGTTGTTTGTAATTTTTGCATCCAATCCATAAACGATCTTCACGACCCTGCCCCCCCCCTATTTTTTTATTTATTGTGTCCACACTGGGACGTCTATACTGAGCTAGTTGACCATCTGGTGAATTGTGTTCGCCACCCCCCCTAGACGTCTCAGGTCGGGTGCTGGCCTTACGGCTTGTACCGCACACGACAGTGGCTCGCAAGGTTTCATGTTCATTGAAAACTCTGACGTTTCGTAAATAGCTAAAATTGTTCGGCGTACTCCTACAACAAAAATATTAAAGATAGAATTTTTCCCTTAATGAAATCTGTTCCTTAAAGATAGATTTTAAAATAAGATCACGTACAATTTTTCGAAACATTGAGTACCTTTCGCGTAATTTTGATTGAAAATACGGGCGAGAAATTACGCGCTGTTTTGGCACCACTAGTTCAAAAGTAGGGTCGTGTGCCACAAGTGGATTCGCTCTCTAGGTCAATGGCACGCGCGTGACACCTGCGTGCTCCTCTGGCCGCAGCGCTAATCGCCGCCCACTCGCAGCGCTAGCCACAACTTATTACTGTTCACCCACTGTTGTTCTGGGTGCTTCCCTCTTCTTGGTTGACATCAGCTGCCACTCCGGGGCCTTAACTACCACATATTCCGGGAGACCGGTCGGGATTTTAGAGCTTGTCCCGGCTGGGGCGGTGCCCCGCTGGTGGAAGAGTCCTGGTTAGGGGGCAATCTCGCTAGCCGACGATAGGTTGGCACCGGATCTCGCCATCCAACGAAGGAAGATCACCGCCATCTCCTAAGGAAAAAGCAGCCAACCAACCAACCGAGGCCTTAAGGCCCTGGCGACCAGATAAACGTGCCCTAGACTAGGACCCCCATAGGTGTGTCTAATAGTTGTTTGAGCTGAATATTACTTTCTGACTATTACTTTCCAAATATCTCACAGTTAAAATTTTGTTTTAAACAAAACAGTGGTTAAGACAAATTAAAACAAAAGAAGACATTATTGAATAAATTTCTGTTTTACTTTCAGATTTCGATTGTGAACATTTATCACACGAACATTTTGAAAATATTTTTGCCCAATTGCGAAACATCTTATCTAACGCCCATATAGTTTAGTGGCAACAATATTTTTATGGAGACATTCGCCTTTCTGAATGATAACAGTTCGAGCAGGATATTACCGATATCAGTAACATCCACGTGAATTCAAAAAGGCATTTCACATATGCACAAAATCCAAAGGATACGGCTGAAGCGAGAGCTGCATTTGAAGTAGCATTTTCGCATGTTGTAGAGAGATAAACAGGCGACCACCGTCGCAGTAAAACTGCCGTATATCCCATTTTCTGATACACGGTACCGCAATTTTCATTTAATGTGTTTGGAAGTTCTATTGGAACTGCGTTCGTAGAGACTACAGCAGTCGGCTTCATAAAGTAGGAAACGACTGTTGTCAACACACAGAACAATAATGCACACAACAATACAGTTTGTGTCTGCTGAGCAGGTGATGTAAGACCTAACTACATCGTAGAAGGTATGAAATTTGCTAGCGCTAGAGAATCGTAAAGATTAATGTACGAATAATATCGAGTTTTAATGAGTCTAATCTTTGTTTCAGCTTTCGATATTTTAGGTGTAAAAGACTCAACAAGCATGCGTATGATATTATTTAAGATTGACCGGGATGAATAAAATTAACTTTAGAGATTATAGAAATTTGTTACACTTCTTAATTTGAGGACATAAGGGAGAGAGGGAAATTTAATTTGGAGGAAAGTAGAACATTTTAAATAACAATAATAATAATAATAATAATAATAATAATAATAATAATAATAATAATAAAATAATAATAATAATAATAATAATATTTCGAAAACCTGTGACCATTACCCTTAACATCACAGTCACAGGGGTTCTGATCTCCTAATGACTGTTCAAAGAGTTGATAGTCTCGGAAGTTCAAGTGTTTAGAGCAACTGGGTTTATACTGGTTATTCAGGTTCTATTTCCGGCTGGGGCAGTTAGTTTCTTTGATCAGTCAAATATCATTTCCAACATTACTTCGGCCAAGTAGCTGTGGGGGTCGCAACAGTGAGTCGGTAACTGCAAAGTGGAAAACATATTTCTGTGCTATTATTAGCTTGCAACAGTGATCGGGTGGTTAAATGTATACAATAACTTTTGTTTATTTTTCACTGAAGTTAAAAATACAGCAGAATGTTTGATTGAATTTTAATGGCATTGGTTGAATGGAAATTACAGCTAATTATTCGTTTTAAGTGCTTACTTTTACTGCACTACGCAGGAGTGAACTGGGCTGTTGCCCAGTTCCTGGCTCAGTTGGTTACCATCAGGAAGAAGGGAGGCAGTGTCAATGGCAGATAGGTAGGCAGGCTAACAGGCAGCAGACGGGTGCGGCTGCAACCCGCTCAGCGGTCGCTCGCAGTCAATGCACAGCGGGTTTCATCTGTGATCTCGCCCTTAAGGCAGCCTGCGAGGATCGCTAGTGGTCGCACCTTTATCACAAGAGGTTGGAGATGCATCTGATGCCTACACAAAGCTACCTTTGTCAGTCGGGAGCGAGCGACGTATCGGAAAACGTATCTGGTAATTGTAAATTTTCTTTAAACAACCACTAGTAAAATCAGTTTGTTCAGGGCATGCGTAGCGTGCTAAAATTCGTTCAATTTTTATAATTTTCAATAAATTAAAATTCGTTAAACTTTTAGCAGTGATGATAAAAGTCAAACAATGATCAAATGTTCATATAAATCTATGGATGCAACAATGAAAATAAAATACACGTCTGACCGCATCAGCTCCTACTGACCCTTATGTGAGACTTGACCTAGTCACTCTACCTTCTGTATCATTGAGTGATTTATAAAATAAAATCACAATCACTAAGACTCTAAAAATAGTGTATGATACACGAGGTAAAAGTGATTTTATTACGCTAGTAGGATAGCGCTATTCGACCTATCGGCCTCGTGTCCAACCTTTCCTACTCGTAAAATAAAAGCTCACTTTTACCACTCTTATCATGAGTAACTACTACAAAACGTTGTAAATTAACGAATGTAACTTACCAGTTCAGCAATAGGTTTAGTAGAGCACGTGAGTCATACTTACGTTATATATCAGAAAAATTCCAATTTGTGTAATGGTTTACATATGCAATAGCCTAACTGAAAGAAATAATTAAAACTATGTGAGTAGTTTCTTGTAATTAAAAAAACACATGTGTAATTATTTGATGAATCTGGTGATCTTATAAAACTTTTCTCCGAAAAGAAACTTTTCTCTCAGTCTTAAATCAATACCTGGTTGACTAAACATGATTAAATACGGCCACACAGAATAAATTATGCAAAAACTAAAGAATTTCTATTATTAGGTCTAGTGAATGTTTAGGTTGACGAGTTTATTGTTGGATTTATATGGGCAAATTCTCTTTTGAATTTGGTATTGTGTTTCCTCCCATTTGTTTGGACATTTAAGGTAGAGGGTGCTGTACTATATTATCGTCAACAGAACTAGTTGAACCAGGAATTGTTTCTATGTATTTCCCACTTATCTCTAATATACCCAATTGTAATATTGTACTCCGTGATAATGTATGTGCATTCCTTCTTGTCCACACTTACCGTGGATATTGTTTAAAAGTGCAAAATCAGTTCCGAGTTTCGGGTAACTCGTAACAACCCGGGCTCAACACCAATTTTTTTTGAAGAACTTCCACATTCCGAGCTTTGCATCCCCGGGTTCTCGACACAAGTTTTCGGACCGCTTTTTCCTGACGGGGCACGCTTCCCGTTGCAGTAGATTTATCGCGACCTCTCCCCGCGGGATTTCACAAATCACGCGGCCCGGAGGAGAGGGAAAGCGGCTCGCGGTGATAGTTAATTACTCGTTGCGCCGCGGCCGGCGCCTGCGTCGCGTTTGCTGCAGGTGCCGCGGTGATGGACAGCTCCCGGCTCTGCCGTGCGGGGCTGTGCCTGCCGGGCCCTCGCGCCCGCCAGCTCTGCACAACGCTCGTTCAAGTGAAACGACGGTAGTTTTCGTCCAGCCCTGGAAAAATTGAGAGCGACTATGGCGAGGCTAGGCTTTGCGGTGGATTCGATTCTGTTTCGACTCAATAAGTCTTGTGGACTTACAGCTTAGCATGAGTTTTGAATCGACAATTATGATATTAATTGATCATTGTTCGGAAGTAAATAAGTGATAATACCAAGTTGTCTGATGAAAAGTCAGTTTCATTGTGAATATCCCTTTGACCTCTTTGTGTTTTGTACACGCCACTTGAAAATTGTTAAAATATCAACACTACATTTCGTTACAAATATTGATTGTGTTGAATAATAATGAAAAATATATTATTCAAATTTATTACATACTTTTTCAATTTTTAACACTATTTTGAAATAATGGAAATAGTGAGGGGTTCGTGACATTAGACCTTATAAAAGTAATTCAAGACGTACTTTTGTCATATAAGTTATATCAATATAAGCATATAATATTTGTTATATAAGTTAAGTCATATAAGCAACGAATCAATTTGCCGAGTGTCTAAAACGCCCACTTGAATAACTTTCGTAAAACCTTTCAAATACTTTTTCTTGAAACTAGACTTTGTTAATTGCCTGAATTTATTTTACGATAAATCAGATAGATTCGATAGATAATGAAGTAGTTGTGCGATTCAACGTCAAAATGTATAGTGTTCGTCATGTGTCGTTTTTTGTTAAAAACAATTTCTTTGCCGCAATCCTAGAAGCTCAAAAAAATAAATATTTTGAATACAAAATTGATACGTTCCTTTGTAAATGATTAGCTACAGTGTCAGAAAATTGGACCATGAGCCATTCTAGTAGCTGATGTTCAAAACTTACGTTTCACTCCTGACATTATATATGAAACCTTCCAAATAACGTGTTGGTGTTTGTGCTTCATTGGAAAGTATATTATCAAATATTAATCACAGTCTCCTTTTTCATGCTTATTCACTACATATTTTTAGATTGTACCTATTTACATCGCGGATTACCGATCAAGAACTCCTGACGAATTTACAGGGTTATTTCATGTTTGCAGGGGTAATTTTGCCCGAAGGAAGCAGATGCAGTTGGCCATGAAAGCTCGCAATCCTTTGTATCTCTATGCTTCACGGTAAAGCGTATTAAGTTGTCTTTTCCCACATAATAGCGTATAATGTTGTTTGTGCAAAAAATCGCGTTTAATATTAGAACTATTAAAAATGTAACTTGTCACCAGATGGTGAATATTCGTACCATAAATATCAGTGCGCTAGGTTTCCTTGTCTGAGTACCGGGTTTCTAATCCCGATAAATCCGAGAAATTGGATCGGGTTGTGTCAGGTTTTCTTACGATTAGCCGTTTCCACAACTTGTCATTCTCCTGTTGCTTGGCAATTCTTCATTCCATTTTTATTAGTAATCCTGACCGCATTGACCATATTTACTATATGCCTTATGACGCAGGTAAAGAGTAATAACCAATTTAAAAAAAGTGACGCAGCGTTAAAAGATAAAAAAACTGTTACTGGCGAGTCCCAGTCTGTAAATAGTTAAAACGCAACTCTTTTCAATTAAATATAAACCTCACCTGTTTCAACTGTTTATTCAGTTCTCATTTAGAAGCAATAATGTTTTAAATACAAACGAAAATTAGAGTGATATACGTTCGTCTGTCTGTGACTCGTTTTTATTTCGCGCACCACTGCTGAAGTTTCTGATGTAAATTGCATATTACGACATTCGGTCCCGGCGTACTTACGAAGCATTTTCCACAGAGCAGATACAAGTAAAAAGGCGACTTTGGGCAGCTGGTCTCTGTTCTTCTGAACATTGCAAGCAATTAGTTGCCCATTTTTTTGTTTCATGTTCTTATTGTTCAGTATTATATTTGATGAAAATTAATTTTAAAATTATTTGTGAAACAAAAAAGAAAATTTGGCACAACTTTTTAGTTTATGGGTTATTTTATTTTCACGTAAATTAATAGAGAAGAAAGAAGGATTAATGAGAATCTAACGTTTGCATAAGGAGCCCGCTCAGTGTTCGGGTTACAGTGTGTTCTCTGGCATGATCTTCTCCGAGTAAAGGAGGTTATTATTATAACACTGCCCTCGATTCATTGATTGATAATTTCATATGGCGCGTCAACTGCTAAGGACATTATTTCTGTAAGTGTAGTGCATATTGTTATCACATGAAGGCGGTGATCTTTCCTCTGGATGGAGAGATTCGAAGACGATCCGAGAACCGAACCTAGCGGCTTTTCTCCAACTTCGTACCGGGAGCGGTAGCTCAGTGGTAGTAGATCAGGTCCGGGAACGGTACCGGAGCTCAGGTTCCTACGGCGGCAGGATTTTCGACACTACTTTTCAGCTAGGTCGAATTCAGTCGCTATCTGGAGGAGAATTCTAGCGGCCGTCTGGAGGAGAATTTCAGTCGTTTTCTAGAGGAGAATTCTGCTCTGATCGGTAGTTTTACGTAGTTTCTCCGATCAACACCAGGCGAACGCCGGAGCAGTACCATACCAAACGGGCCACGGACCGCGCGCAATCTTCCCTTCCCCTTCCTTGTCCTATCCTCTCCCCTTACACACTCACTTACACTAACATGCACTACACTACCACATATTCCGAGAGACCGGTCGGGAGTTTAGAGCTTGTCCCGGCTGGGGCGGTGCCCCGCTGGTGGGAGAGTCCTGGTTAGGGGGAAATCCCACTAGCCGAGGGTAGGTCGGTGCCGGATCTCGCCCTCCAGCGAGGGGAAAATCACCGCCGTCTCCCAAGAAAAAACATGCATTACTCTAACGGGAATAATGACTGAAGCAGTTGACGCGCCCGGAAACACGAAAAAATCAATGAATCCAACTTCGTATCTCCCACCAGCGGAGCACCGTCCATCCGGAATAGTTCTATGGTCCCGACCGGTCTTCTGGAAAATGAGGTAGTGTAGTGCATGTAAGTGTAAGTGAATGTAAGTAAGGTGTGACGACAGGACAAGGAAGGATCGCGCGATACTTGCGAAAGATCGCGCGGTACGTGCCCATTGTCTTGGGTATTGCTTCGGCATTCGCCTGTTGTTATTCGGAGAAAACACGGAAAACTGCCAATTAGAGTAGCCGGCAGCTAGAATTCTGTCCCAGACAGCGGTTGAACTCGACCCAGCTATTTGGGTAGAACACTGCCTATGAGTGACTATGACAAAAGCTGATCCACGAGGAAATTCAAGTATTTGATTTCGATTGCCTAGTGTTTTGTAAGAGTGCAATAAACGTCTTCCATTGCCAGTAGAAATCATCATTTTAACGGAAGTAATTATCAAAGACAACATTATTTACTTGTAACAAAAACCTTTTCTAATTGTGTTTGGATATTATCTATATGGTTATATCACATAACACAAAAATACGTTTATTGTTGCGTTGTTAATTAAAATATATCCTTTACCAATTAACTATTTTGTCTGCTCCGGTGTCGAGTGGTCATAATTTGTTTAAAGAACGTAGATATTTACGTTGTTTAGTGATACTATTTTTAAATGTTTGATAAATTACTAGTGGAAACATAACGTGACGGTAACTAAGGAGAAATTCACAGAATTCACTGTTTTGTAAACCTATCAATTATAAATAATGTTATTGTCCTCCTACCCCTATGGCTTCTACCCTAAAAATAATTAACGAGTATTTCAGAGTAATAGAAATCACGTTTGGTTTTAATGTATTTGTGTCAAGTAAACCAAGTATTTTGTTCGGTGTATTTTAACTGTTCTTGAAGAAATGTATCAGAAGCATTGTCGTCAGTAAAATAAACGTGAAGAAAATTAATCATTAATTTTGTTTCATGTGTTTTGTCCAGACAATTTTTAGACAGTCATTAAGACAACGATTAAAAACACATAACATTAAACACAATTAAAATTTGTTGTTTAAAACTTGTGGATCAAAAACACTCAATTTTCACTTGATTTAGGTAAAACATATTTATTTCAATACTATATTAATTTCAAGTCTTTTATCATTTCGATTCTTCAGGAGTCATTTTCATCTAATAACTGACTGTCTAAACATTTTGTGGACAAATCATATGAAAAAATGGATTCCTACATCGCGCATATAGTCTAAACGGGTTTGTTTAAAACATATTAATATCATTGTCATACACAAATATTTATGTGTCAATAGTGCTTTGTGTTACAGTAGGAAAATACGATGGTCTATCTCGTTTTATTTCCCGACTCTTCCCTGACGACCCCGCCGCGCGCTGTCGCGACGTGTCTGCAGAGGCATTTCTCTCTGAGCAGATGCAACCGTGAGTGCGCACTTGTGCCGCTGTGCACCGCTCTCGTCGCGGACGTTCCGCGGCGGAGTAAATGAGACGAATGGGACAGGCGGTCTGCGCGCGACTCGGCGCTAAGTGCCCTACTTCGCGTCGTTATTACTCTCTGTGGCGCTGCCCTGCCCTCCGTAAACAGTGCGTTCCGCCGTGAACTCTTTTGATTTATCTCTTTTACAAAAAGTGTGTATTTTAATTGTTTTTCCCTGTAGCTTTTTCCGCCGCTCCTCGTTCTTGGCGGGTGCTTGTTAGTGTTGGTGATGGTCAAATGAAGTGATGGAAACTGCAGATATGATGAAAAGAATGTGAAATTTTTACATATCTTAATTTTTTATATTAGTTTTTCAAAACAAGATTATTTTGTTGAGATTTTTTATGAAAAAACATAAAATATGAATGAGTTTTAGTGATCCAAGTTTTGTATTGATATAGCTGTAATTTCAGCTCTGTCTACCCTACGTAAAATAGTAAAGTTTTTGAGAGTTTTTGAAATTATATTAATTTTGACAACGTATCATATTTTGTTTTATTAATAGACTTCAATGCATTGAAGTCTATTAATAAAACAAAATGTGATACATTGTCTATAATAAATCGAAGCTGTTTTTGTCGATAAATCCTATATAAAAAAGACAACCTATACATCCTATTAATATTAATTTTGAATTTTATAGTTGACATATAGTTTTGTTGTTGCTCCATTGGTTGTAATATTTTTCTTCATTTCTTTGAATAAGAGAAACATTAGAACGGACACCGCTTAGTGCGCGAATTACGTCATTTTTCCTTTTTTCCCCTGCTACGGCCAAAACTGTCGCCCAGAACCTATATATTAGTAAGTAAACAAGTATTAAATTCACGCAAATCTTCAATATCGGCCTTTTTATTTAGCCTCTTTAGATTTTTTTCAAATAGTCCATGCGAAGAGAAATAAATTTGATCACTATTCTGTTAATCAGAACTACAGGCTCAATTAATGTATTTTTCTTGACCATGACTCCCCGCGTACCAATGTAAAGCTGTTCATTAAATAATTTTCTATATTGATATCGAAATTCACCTGTATAACACCACGGAACCAACCAAAAATATTTCTAGGCAGATATACCCTAATTGAATGTTAATCCTCGCATCACATAGCGATGACCAAGATACCATGATAACTCGTATTCGTATTTCTCATACACCTTCCTTCGACGCCTTACCGCCGATTACTGGTGCTCTCCCACCCTTGCGTAATGGGGCTGCGCCCACTCTCATTAATGACCCCCCTAAATCACGTTCGTGTTATGACTGCGTGAGCAGTCTTTGTGCCTCGCTTGAACGGCTGCAGCAAATTGCATGGAATTTTAAAATAATGTGCATCGTAACGCCATTCATTTTTATTAAACTCGCTGCCTACTCGGTAGACAATTACCATGCGAGCTTGTTTCCACAGCCGGTGCGACAGATTACTCGATAGTCGGAAACAGCGTAGGACACGTATTTACCCACGAAAACAGCATCTGTATGCCGCGCACTGTTCAGTTCGAGTGTTGTGACAGCTTGTATTGTGTTTGACAAACTGCCCAATGGATGCTGTAATTTTCACCTTTATGATACTAGTGTTCTGGATAACGTACTGTATGATATAGCTTTGTTATAGACTGGTTTTGAGTCTGAATGGCATACCACAGTGCGTTACCAAGAAGTGAGCAAATCACACGTTGTGTATCACAATAATAATGCTAGATTTATTAAGTGCTTCAGGATGGAATATGTCTTATTTTTCAGCCATTTGCTGATACACATCTTTTTATTCCCATGCCACATTCAGTTTTCATGAACTTGGTACTGTATATGGAAAATTAGTTTGCAGAATATTGCTCCAAGTATGTGTTTTTATATTTTCTCTCCCTCCCTCTCTCTCTCTCTCTCTCTCTCTCTCTCTCTCTCTTTCTATATATATATATATATATATATATATATATATATATATATATATATATATGTGTATATATATATATATATATATATATATATATATATAAAATTGATACAAGAGCTGCTGTGATGGTATTCGTAAAATTTACATCAATATAGACGTCGTTACTCATCGGATTTTTTATTTGTATCCCCCACTCATTTGCAGTTATTATGAATTTTGAGGATGTATAATGAATAAAATACCCATAATGACTTTAGTTAACGCACTATTCCCTTTAAACTTAAAATTTTGTAGTATTATTGTATTTTCGTTTTAATTAGCGATAACGTTTTTCCGTCAGGTAGGCACACCTGTTAATGAAATTCTACGAAATAGATAATTCGTGACGCAAATATCCCTCGTATTACATTAAAAATATTTTGCACCGATCGGTTTACACTTCTCTGCGTAAATCCGATAACATATAACTGAAAATGTTAAACCTCGCCTGCCCCACCTCCAGGCCCCGTGCGTTTGACGAAATCCGACTCGGCGAGCTCAAAAACACCAGCGGGGCGGCGCAGGCGGTGGCCTCCGCCACGCTGCTGCGTCGTGTTATTCAAATGCCGCTATCGGATTGTAACCGCATGGCTGATTGCTCCAAAAAAGGCCGCGATAAAAATGTTAAAACTCCAGGCATTGTCGTGCTCGCGGCGCGGCGTCGGTCCAGTCCTTACATTCGGAGCACGTCACTCAACGTCAGGCACACTACGTTCTGCATGGACGGAGAGTGTGCGAGAAGCTTCGCCGCCGGTTGCCATATTGTATAGTCGTCATCCTTTCTCTTCAGCCTCTGTCTGAATCTCTTTATTTTGTACATTTTGTCACCTCTCGCTTCAGTCATGTTTTCGCCGTGCTGTATTTCCACATACCCTGTTATCTTGCCCTATTTGCATTCTCATTGTATTTTGCCCTCCAAAACTCATACACTCTCTCTCTTTATGACTTATCTTTACCTTTGCTTTTCCCTCCTCCTCAATTTACTTATCACACTTTCTCTCTCTATTATTTCTCTGTTTCTCTCTTTTTTATGACTGACGTCTTTCCTGTTTATCTCCTTTAAAAATTTTTTAAACCCTTTTGTTACTCTGTTTTTTTCTTTCTGCGTTCCTCCGCCCCTCCTGCCTGTACTCGCACGAGTATCTCTTCCTCCGCGTCGTCTGCCAGTCCAGTGGAATCCGGACACTTCGGGCCTGTCGGCAAGGAGTGTCACGCCGTTGACGCAGCTTCTGTGTAAGCTTGTCCCTGCTGTCGTCGACATCACCATCCAATGAAACTCGTTCTTTTTATATGCATGTATTTCATGTTGTTATAACGAAAACAAATAAGCGAAATGCATTACATGATTCATTTACAAAAGCATCGAAATCATGTGATCTGTCATAATAATTATGCAGCTACAATGGAAATGCAATAGAAAATTTTGTGCACGTGTGTGAATACATATTTCTTCATCTCAATATGGAATAATTTTGAATTTATATATGGAAAATTATAGACAAAATTTATTAGCGCTGAAACTTTTAATTCAGTATTATTCCCAAAATTACATAACGATTTATTCAATATTAATATTTCAATTCTAAAGCAGATTTTTATGGACGACATGCGTGACTACTATTACGGCTCTATGTTATATCTCATATGCTCAAACACATATTTTGTCATCTCTTTCTAAATAAGTAAGTTGTTTTATTTCTCCCAGAGTGAATGCAGTTCCCGTGTGTCGGCCGCATTTTGTTTCCTCGTGCTTCGCCCAGTGCTCCATTTGCATCGCCTCCGTTCCTCTCGATCCAGCGCCTGCAGGTCCCTTCCGCCGTGGCATCGTCTTTCAAATTAAGCCTGTTTCCTCTTATTTGTTGCTCTGTCTTCTTTTTTGTATTCCTTAGCCTAATTGTTTCGTTTTTTGAAGAGCGCTCCTGTAATGAAATCCTCCGAATAAGACTAATTGGCTTTTTCATTTCCCTTCAAATGAGGCTGAAGGGTTGGACGAGTCGAAGAGGCGCAAACGGGAAAGGTCGTTAGGCCGCCGGCAGCAAGAAGTTGTTGAGCGACGATCAGGAGCTGCGGAAGTAAGGGCAAATCCACAAACCGTAATTGGAATGGTCTGCGAGAGCCCTGTAATGCTACAATGGCTAATTCTTCGGTCTTTGTTGTAAACTTGATACGAAATTTATTGAATTTACTTCTGTTTTGGTATTGATAATTGTTTTTTGACTTCACAGTTTCTGAATAAGCTGTGTAACGATTAATAAGAACCCTAATCTGTGTAATGATTTAGCGAAGAGTAATGAAATTGCAAAGAAATTACATCTAAAATGACGTAGAACTAGATAATGTATTTTACAAAGCAACTGTAATTCAATATTATTAATATTAATATAAATATTCATGATGCATGCAAATTTTTGAAAATGTATTTTCTAACAATACCTACGTTTGTTACATTTATTATTAATTGAATAGCAATCAACTCATCTAATGAGGTATTACAAGCTGAATTATTAAAATACATAGATTTAAACTGAAAAATAATAATTTATAACGAATATTTAATATGAAAGAATCGTAGGTTACATATATTTTGCAAATATGTCCCACAAAATGAAAAGCATTCAACTCCCTTAAAACAAACCAATTTTTCGCATTATTTATCTTCGTGTGCCGGTTTTTAAATCAGTTAGTTACATTACTTACCTAAGGGAAATAATGTGGTGATTTGGAAAATTATAATCAAAACGCACCATTAATTATTACTTTAAATATTTAAATTATCAAATAGAGGTAAAAAAGAACTTATAAAAATGAAACGCTTCATGTTCTTTTTCAAAGCAGATAAATTATTGCATTTCATTTAAAAAGATTTCACCAGAAAGCCTATAATGAAAATAATCTCATGATTTGTTTCCACAGATCAAAGGATCACAATGACGGTAACGTTAACTAAGGTAATGATGTCCCTTTATCAACATCGGAAAATAAAACAAATATCGTTGCTGTTGGTTTCAGTTAACAGTAAATGAAAGAAATTGATCATTAATGATGCCATAATTCGATATAAGCCTATAACTACAAACATTGGAGAGGACTGAAAACTGAAACTCATTGGACAAAGGACTTAATATCTAAACTTGGAAGACAACCATTTATTAGTATTAATTATTTTAAACATATTTTTACATTATCTTATTAAAATAAATTATGTTGATACAATTCCACATTCTTAATTGTATATCAGAAATAAATTCCCTTGTATGCGTATAACGGTTTGCTAGTTGTTCATTCTTCACATCGGTACATGTTATGTTTGTGTGCTGCTTATGTATCTGTGTGCGCGTGTGTTTGTACGTGTGTGCATGATTGGGATTGAGATTGGGTGAGATATATTGCAACGTTTTAATGTAAATGAAAATTAACTACAAAGAAAAGTACTCTTTAATAATGATGTACTCGTCAATGTGATGGTAATTGTATCAATTATATTGTAAAAGAAATGTTCAAGAATAATTTCAAAAGTAACTGAACTAAAGTAGCAGAACCTTTCTCATATTATTTATAACGGCTACTCAAAATTATCAGAAAACTCGTATACTTGAACCTGCAAAAATTGTTTCGAAACAGCAATCTTTTAATGCTGGATTCGAACTCTAATGCTTATGTTTAGTTCGCCATTGGCGTTACCTCTACATTACAACAAAAAATCTAACGCCGTTTTAAAATGTATAGCCTTTTCGAAAATGTAAATGCTTCTTGTAAAGTATCCCCAAACCTCAAAATGTACTTTTCAAATTCGTAGGGTTTTGAATTCGGACAGATGGATTGGGTAATGTCAAATTCAGAGAAACCCGTCTGAACGGTTTAGATCCTAGTATTGACCACAGACGGGCAGAAGGACAGACAGACGTTTTGCCGTAAATCGATTTCTCGGTATCAAGGACCCGCAAAACCTGCAGTCTGACAACACAACGAATTAGAGTAATTAATTTTGGTAAAAGAATTATTAACTTTTCTATTATCAGGGACATAAAATATGAGTTTTTCTCTCAAAAATCGTAACTTTCCGCTAAAGCATCACAATCCCTTCTGTTTGCCATGTACGTTAGTGTGTAGTAGATGAGAATGTTTAAATACTATGGTGTCCTACATCAAGTTTCTTCGCCGATCATTTATCGTCACCAGTGGTGAGCGATGGAAGTTATACTGCAATCTTAACATCATCTTTTTAACATCATCTGGGTAGCAATAAGAAATTCATACAATTCTGTAACACGTATTAACATTGCACTGCACCGCATTGCATACTACTTCACTGCACTGATATCTGTTAACCTGTAGCCTAATGGGCAACTTTTATTTAGAAATAACGAAAGAATTTAGAAACCTCAATTATCAACATCATATTTTTCATAAAATACTGTATCGTTTTAAATTCATTTTTGCACTGGTGCTAACTGTATTATAAACTAAGATAACTAATTTGTTTCTGAACGTCAATTCAAACGCTTTTAAAAGGAGGTTCCAAGACCACTCATGCTAATTATTCCAGGTCATATAGGCTCAAAGCAGAGCGCAAAGCGCGACGCGAAATCGCCCGCGACGGTCTCACCTCCTGAGAGCCACGTGGCGCTCTCGTCCGCCACAAAGAAGACGTTCGCGTCGCCTGACGCGGCGGCGACCGCAGGCGCGCGCGGGGGCGGGGCGGGGCGGGGCGGGCGAGACCCAGCGGCGGGCGCGCCTCTGCCGAGCCATGTGTCATTTAATCTGGCGCGCCGGGTGATGAATGGCTAGGCGCTAATTGCTTCTGCGCGCGCGCTCTGCCTGGCGGCGGATGCCGGAGGACGCCGGAGAGGGCCGGAGGAGCCCCGGCCGGGGGCCCCGCCCGTGGATTAAAAGGGCGCGCCGAAGGCATCCCTGATGCCCTCGTGGCACAGCCGGCGCTGCGCACATCCTCATGAGCTGCTCTGATGGGAATTTCTGAAATCTTGTTCGCGCAGATGTACTTCACCAAGGGCTACTTTTTTAAAAGAACCGGTAGAAATAGCTCGTTGACGACATTCATTGCTGATCGCTGATCGGGAAATCCATGGTTCAAGTGCGAATTGTGGCGGACTTATTAGCCACTGTCTGGATAATTCCAACGAATGGCTGCTCTGATTGGTAGTTTTTTTTAAGTTTCTCTTACCAATCAGGCGATGCTGAAGTACATTAACAATAGCCACAGACTGCGCAAGATCTTTTGTTCATTTTCGATCAATCTTCCTTTACACATGCATACACTTTCACTTAATTTGCACTATACTATAATACATGTCAGATGACATGTCACAAGCTTATAGCATCTCCCAACTCGGGCGGTGCCCGCTATTGGCGCTACCTGGACGGGAAATAACGTGTAGGTCTGTGGTGGATCTCACTTTCCTGCGTTAGAGGAAGACTAACATTTCCGGAAATAACATACACTGCACTTACCGGACAAACGAGCAGAGTCGTTGGCACGCCTGGAAACTATAAATACTCACTCTTTAATAGTATATTATGTAACTAGTTTATAATGATAAACTTTACTACATAAGTAAGTGTTTCGAGAGTGATGAGCGTTAGAAAATGTTGTCATACATTTTTTGTATTCTATACTTATAAAATAATGAAAGCTCATTTTAGAAACAAAATTCATAAATACGTTTGGTAGTCGACGTGAACGTTGGTATTAAGACGGCACGCGCATTTGACATTTGTGTTTACCCCCTTTTTCTCTTTTGTGAATCTGTGGGCTTATTCTAGATAACGGCTAATACATCATAATATGTGCTTTAAAATGCAATTTATGAACGTATGCTTGTAACGGAGAAGAAAATAATGTTTGGGAGTAGAATGACTTTTTCTACCTGTTTATTTCGTCATTATGATAAAAGTGAATAATAAACGATACATTTGGTAATGTAAAAGATGTTTTGTAATTTACACTTCAGGTTTGGTAATTTACACTAATTACACCTTTTCCACATCACATTC
The DNA here is from genome assembly GCA_964035755.1 of Teleogryllus oceanicus. Classification (NCBI taxonomy): domain Eukaryota; kingdom Metazoa; phylum Arthropoda; class Insecta; order Orthoptera; family Gryllidae; genus Teleogryllus; species Teleogryllus oceanicus. The sequence continues at coordinate 83,643,861 of CAXIVR010000004.1, read as the reverse complement.
ATTAGACGAAAACAACGTCGATGGAATCCGTAACCTAGCAAAGCGTAGTTACTCGTAAATTATTCTAAAAATGTACGTTGATGGGAATGATCATGGTTATTACTATAAGGTCATTTTGAAGAGATTGTGGATTACCTTGATAAGGCAAAATCATGTTGAAAGTAAAAACAGAAAAGGTAAGAGAAATGAAGGTGATTTACTACTCAATGATTAATTACTGTAAGTCAAAAGCAAAATTGTCCCGACAAATTCTGGAACTTCAACATTTCTGGAACTTTCACGTGGAATGCAAAGTGAATCACGTGGAATGCAAGGCTTACCTATTTTATTACAATTATTTGTAGTTTGACTTGTTCCTGGATTAAATTTCCCCATTTTCTGCTTGATTATCCGCGTATACATTTCAAAACTAGACACTTTACCTACCAATTTTCTCACAAAATTATTCGTAGTTCGTGTTTGTTACTATAAAATGTGTTCTGGTTAGTTTTTATACATCTTGACACATGTACGAAATAGTTACTGGTCCGTTATTTCCCTTTCTACTATGAGCATTTTTGTGGGCGTTCTCCAAATATTTTACTTTCAAATCAAATTCCTGTTATGTTATGCGTGAAATTGTTTTTTTTTTTTTTTTTTTTTTGCATATTTGAAAATAATTCTGAGGGAAAATTGCTTCATATACAACGATCTTTCTGATATTTTAGTTCTGTGTTACATTGAATTGCGTTTTTCTTTCATTTGATATTTGCATTGTTCTCTTTAATTAGAGGTAAGACCTCTTAATGTTTCGTAAAAAATCGAAGGAGTTAAAGCGACGAACAAAAGCCACCCAACCTTTAACTTACCATTTTCGTGGCATTTTTTGTTAAAAAATTGAAACAAACGAGTAGAGAATATTAAATGAAATAAATAATTGGGTTTGCAACAATTTATTAAAATAGAACACCTTCATTAAATATTAATGAGACATTATCGAGCGTAAAATGTAATTTCATAATCGAATAGTTGACAGGTATAATTAACATTTCCTCTCATTTAGCAGTATTTGAATTCAGTTATAGGCTATTCTCTCCAAAATTTACGAACCTACGCTTCCCTTATTTTTGTCGTTACACGTACAAATTCCAGTAATTTGGTAACATTTTTTGCCCACTGTGTATTGTCTGAAATCATGAAACCCTATCAGGTGTTCTTAATATCATCTAATTAATTAGGCAATCATCACTCATTGTCATTAATCAAATAAGTGACAGGAACGGACAAAGAACACACAGAAACGTGCACATTACATGTGCGTGTTGGGTTATGCTTTCGTACGAGAAATTAGTTTTGAAGGAATTCTACAGATACAACAAAAACGTTGAGGCACTTTAAATGATATGATCTGTAAGTTAAATATTACTGTGACTATTATATTTGTTGAATGTATTAATGTCAAAGCCAGTTATTTGAGTCATTACACCTTTCAAAAATAGAATATAAGACAATATTAGAAGCCCATACGAGAGAAACATTAGCATCTGTTGTGTTCTTAGCCAATATCTAAGTAAGTTCAAAATAAACGTTTTTAATATGACATTATGGCTCATGGAAATATGTTGTATTCACTCAATATGAGATACATCCAACTAAAATCACATAGCACTCCATGAAAGAAACTTTTTGAAATTACACTACTTATTCAGGGTTATATTTGGCCAACCTGTATGGTCAGGTACTGAAGCGTATTTGCGGTGAAATTGTGGCAGGGTAGTGCGGTGCACATCCTATCCTCCCAAGGCGTTGCACAACCTGAGATTCATCGCGTATGAAGTTGTATGTAGACCTGCACGTCACTTGCACGTGAGTGGAATGAGTGGGCCAATTCCACAAAGGGTAAACACCAATGAACGACGATGTGACCTGGCCAATATTACGTTGCCAACGAAACAAAATGTTGCAGCTGACAATCTCATTCGGTCACACCAGTGATCACAGTGAAAAAAGAGGTCGAAAACCACGATACCAGCCATGGAACTTCACAAACCTTCAGCTATGTCATCGAGGTGAGGAGAAACAACACTGGATGGGACTGAGTTTACAACATCTGATTCGCTATGAAGGTGAGAGGAGGTACTTTCTGAAATGAGATGAAACAAAGTGCAAGCATTATGAAACACAGTATGGAGCGAAACACAGCAAAGCGACAAACACAGCGACCGAGAATGCAGCAGGAACACAAAACATCACCACGGCCGCGCAAGCACAGAAAAATTAAACAGCAGGCAATGTGAAGTTCATGCTATTGTTAACTTAGAAGATCTATTACCACTCCGCTTTATGAGGAGAGATAAACTGTCACCTCCGCTGATACTCCGAAATATTTCAAACCGATTCGCGCCAAAACAAGTGACCAGGGCGTTTTAGTGATGGTTTTATTTTTTTTTTTTTTTCAAGAATAAAGGCTGACCTCTCATTGATTTGCACGTCATAAAAACCATTCGATACCTATACTGAGCTTCCCCAACATCCACCGTACATCTCGGATTTGTCACCTCGCAACTCCCAGATTTTCACCAAGCTCAAAAGTGACCAGGTAGGGCGTCTGTTCCAGTCCTGTATAAGTCGGGCGGCGACATGATCGAGACGGAGCAGTACTCAGTCATCTACTATCCAAAATATTCATTTGGGCAAGGAAAAATAACATTGGTGAGTAGGTAGGATACATGCTTAAAAACCGCAGGAGAGCATTTTGGGAAATACAATTCTCTGCTTAGAAAAAAAGTCTCGTTTTCATTTCATAGTATACATTTATTATGACACAATTGAGGAATGAATAAACAAATTGCAATACGTACGATAAATTCTGCATTAAAAAATGGAGTGGACGAAAATGAGTAACAGTGACCTTGCTAGCAGATATTCAGCTCAGGCCATTACAATTAGGCCGTTTGTATGTGGCTGGAGCAGCGGGGGCGGGGTGGCTCTGTTGGGGATGCTCGTAATGGAGCGGCCCTGCCTCTGTCCCCACCCTCCTCCCCCATTCTCATGCCCCCTACTTCACTTATCCCCGGCTGCCTGCTACATCAGGCCCCTGACGAGCCATCCGGTGATGAACGCGGCGACACGTAATGGAAACGTGGACTTGGCCGCATTATCACGTATACGCCCCGGGTGTGACCCGGTGCATAGCAATGTTTATTGTAATTGCTCAGTGGTTCTGTGCGTCCCATGTGTGAATGAAAAGGAAAAATCTCTTGTAGACTGCCGCTTACGAAATTCTATATTCACAATTTCAGGCTCATTATGTAGCGACATACTTGCATCATGTTTGTTTAGAAGTTACACGTTTCTATTTTAAGATATTTAGAGCAATATTTTGTAGTTGCTTTCACATTATTAATAATTGATGACAATAAGTGTAAAATTCGCTATTTTATTCACAACACCGAGAAGCCGACAGTAAATGGGGGGTGGACAATGCGTGTAAATACACGCAATATTAGAGGCATCTGTATTAATGTTTGTTTCGAATTTATTGAGGGAATGCTCATCTATGTTTTTCAATTTCAAAAGAAATTGATAAATTGTATCTCTGAATTAACGTAATGTCAGATCAAATCTGTGAGTTTTCAAAACACCATCTTCAGAACATTTCATATCACCACTTGTAAACTATTAAAAGTGTCTGTATAAAATTGAGCTCAAGGCATTCATTTTATTTTGAATTATTTAACTTGGAAATACATGCCAAAAATCCAACTACTACAAAACACGGAGTACATGCTAAGATGTATTCTTTATTCTTATAGTAACTGGGCATTGCAACAAAATTGCTTCGTTGGTACTACCATGGTTATTGGGCGAATCCAATGACTAGGCAATAAAAAAAGTCTTTTGGGTGCCTAAAAAGGCACTGAGACCGTCAAGAAGAAAGGGAAAAAAGACACTATGATAAGTTAAATACACAAAGAAATGAAAAATTTGTTTGTATATCTATTTTATTTTGTAAACTTAAATGCACAAAACAAGTACGCACATTTTAATAAAAACTTGAATATAAATATGTATATTTACAACTCTTCTACATTTTATTCTTAATATTTGCGTAAGCAGTAATATTTGCATATTACCACTAACTTTTCAAGGATCACAATTTCAAATTTACTACGATTGGGAGACAGTTTGATTGTGAAGAAGGATCTCTCAACATCTACCAATTTGACTCGTATATACGAATATTTTAGAAGTACAACATTAACAACACTGAAACCTTCTGAGAATTTACATTTATTTCAACTTAAAATTTCTGTTCCTTTGGTATATTGTCAATCGACGATGTTATCAGAACATGACTGGTATTTATGAAATAGGGAAAATGAGAAAAATCTGTTGGTATACTTTTAGGAATTTTCTGGTATTTTAAAATACAAAGACATGAATTGAAGATTTTGTAATGAATGGTCACGTTGGACAATGGCCGATTTTTTATATCTTAGCATTGTATATTAAATAATAAGTAAAAGGCAAAAAAGTGCTAAAAAGTATATTTATGTGAAAAAGGCATTTATGCTAAAACAAAGCAAAAATAAGCATTATAAAACTTCGTCATATGTCATCATTTGTCATGATTCGTGCACATACATATCTGCCTTTAAAAAATTCGCTAGAATAAAATCGGCATTTTCTTAAACATCCGATGTCTATACATAACAACTCATTATTAATATTTACAAATTACTTATCGTATTTTCAATTTACAAATAGTATTTTGCAAGAAAATTTACAATCATTGCAAATGAAGTTTTTTCCTTCAATACAGCTTTCCCTATATGTGCCTTCATTTTAGACACTTTCTGGACCCACTCCTTAGTTCGACCTGTGTGAACTTTGTTTTTTGTGTCCTTTATTGGCGAGAAGAACAGCGCAAAGCGTTGCATCTGCGTCCCCGACGAGGTCAAAGGTTTGTTGGCGGGTTTCGACGGCGACAGCCGATGCGAGGCACTTCCGTTTCCGCGAGCAGATGCCCCCGATGAACTGCGCAGCTAATTGGCTTCACGAAACCGATGTCACGCTTCCGGTCGAGTCGAGCTGCAGCTCCGTTTTCCGGAATTGCTTCCCGTAACTCAGTCGACTGGCAATTAGACCCGCGCCGCCACTGTTTGTGGAGGATCGCTGGGGATTTTACCCCCGATGACCGCCCGGCAATATCAATTGTCCGGCTAGGGCACTGGCAGTGATGGGATTTGTAGAGGTTAACGTATGTTTGTCCAATTTTGTGTTGGTAAATGATAAATTAGTGGTTATCCAATACACTACTCGTGTACTATTGCTGTTTATTGGGAAAGTTTGTTTGGTTAATTTCATTTTAATTCGTATTATCAATGTACACTTGTTGTTGAACCCAAATAGTAGATGAGTAAATGACTATTTTGAATGCAAAATTGTTGTTCAGATCAATGAAACTTCATATCATTATCGCGTCCTAGTCTCCCTCTTTCTGTGGTTGTCTATTTGGAGTTATTCTCACATTCCTATCATTCTTTAAAAACAATAGAAATTACAGAACTACCCATCCTTTGCTTTGTGGGGTTTACTTACATCTCGCGTACATCAAACAGTCGATTGACGACCTAATCATATTCGTCAGCACGTTACAGCCTCATTCACGCATTGCCGCCCCGCCCCTTCTTTGCCCACGGACCGCATAACACCCCACGCCTAGCCGAACACCCACCCGCCTGCACGCCTGTCCGCCGCCGCCCCCCGCCCGACCCGCCCGCCCGCCCGCCCACCCGCCCAGCCGGCCCGCCCGCCTACCCGCCCAGCCGGCCGCCCGCCCGCCCGCCCGCCCGCCCAGCCGACCCGCCCGCCCGCCCGCCCACCTACCTGTCAGCCTGTCCGCTAGCCCGCCCGCACACCCGCACGCCCGCACATCCGCCAGCCACCCGCCGGCCACCGGTCCGGCCGCTCAACCTCCGGCCCGCCCACCTTCCTGCCCGCTCGTCCGCCCAACCGTCCGTCTGCTACCACACGCACCGTAGACAAATCAACAGTATGCGCAAAACACTCTAGCGTTTGCTAGCAGCACGCCCCAGCACCATCTCCACCCCTGGCGCCGAAGCTGTTCTTTGCAGCGAGGGCTGTACCTCCGGCACCTGTGATACATGTGATTGTTGTATTACTGTAAATGTGTTATTTTGGTTTTAATGTGCTGCTTTTTGTAATAATTAGCATTGAGTTGTAACTCAACGTTAGTTGTAAATCTCTTAACGTTAATATTTGAGTACTAAAACATCTTCCGCTCAGTGCGAGTTTTAAACGTTTAAATGGCTTTGCCATCGACCTGTTACATGCACTATAACCATTGCAATTAATAAACGCCCTTGATGGAATTTTGGTGTCAATACAATAGTACTGGCAGTTCTTTATTTTTTATGTTTTTACGGTCTACATGGACATTTTATGGTATTTGAATTTCCGTCACTTGCGTTCCCAGAGACTTCTATCTCCCAGTTATTTACGACATATAAAATTCACCAAGCCTTCATCTCTTCGCTCTTGTTCATGTACAATCGTGTCCCCACAATATTTTTTTGCTGTCGATCACCCGCCATTGACACCCTGACATTGATTCAATGACATCGATAATTTTCAACGATACATTGCCTCAGGTACCGTCTCATACCATCCTACAGTCAATGTTACTGCTACCCTCGACAACACCTTGTCATTTCACTCTCGCTCACTCATCCAGCTATGTAATTGCACATGGCAACCTTATTACCGTTCACCATACCCCCACTGCTACTATAAGTATCACTTATCGCAATCCTTCGGCCACCCATTTCCCAACAACAATAACAACAACCCTTCACTGCCATCGTTAGCAGCTCCATCACCACACTGGACGTCCACCTGCCCAGCGCCACCCGCACGCACTGGTTGCTCGCCAGCCGGCGGGGCGTGCCCATCGCGTTCCGAGCAGCACCACCGCAACCCTCTACATCAACGTTTGCGGGAATCTAAATCGCTCGTTCATTTACGCGCGCCGACTGTGTTTGAGCGCACTCGCCGCCGCTGTGTGCACCAGCGTTGACCCCCCCTGCCGTTCCGGCTCCACCGCCACCCCGCCTCCGCTGCCCATCCACCGGCCTGATTTTAGCCCGCCTGCCTGTCCGACCACCCCCGCGCCTTTTCCCCCCCCTCTCCCGCCCCCCCCCCCTCCCCACCCCACCACCGCTTTCTCGCCCCGCCCCTCCTGGCCCTTCCCCCCCCTGCCCCGAAACACCCTCTTCGCTTCGCTCCTCCCAGCCCTTACAATCCCCCTCTCCCTTGTCCCCGCTCCCGTGTCCTCCCTGTCCCCCCCCCCCCCCCCTCCCTCCCTTCCCGCTTCCGTGATCGTCACTGAAAACGTCCTCTCGGCTTCTCCGCTCCCTGTTCGTCGTTCACCCACTCTCTCCTCTACTCTCACCCTCTCCCCCCATGCCCGATCCCGCCACGACATGTCACTCCCACTCCCGTCCCCACACGCACCCCAACTCCCGCAACCGCCCCGTGTCCAGCCCGCCTGTGTTGCCGCACCGCCTACGTCTCATACAACGGCCGCCACCGTTCCCATCCCTCTGACAGAGCACACCCCCGCACTCGCCCGTGGGATTCGGCCTAAAGCGCTCGTCCGGGTTAATCGTGTTTTCTAACACGGGATGAAGCGGCGGCCCGACGCTTAGCGCAGTTTGTGGATCCACTTGTGTCCAGGTTCGCCGTCCACGCCGGAAGAATTCCTCGTGCGGCGAAAGGACGCACAGCCCCTTCGTTAAGTTACAGTGAATATCATTCGGAGCACATGTTCCCGGAATGTTTAAATGTTCTTTTGGAAAAGTAAAGATCTTAATGTTATTTTCATGCCATTTACGTGAATTTCATAGAAACGGTGTATTATTGGTATATTACAAACGAAAATGTGCTTATTTTCTTGTCCATTTTCATATCAAAGTTTGCACATTTCAGGATGTCACGTAGTGTTTAATGTGTCGATATATATTCCTTATTTGAAAGGTTAAAAAAAATTTGTTTGCCTACAATGAACGTATGAACATGAAAAATACCGCGATAAATGTTCAGTCACCGAAATTATAACCAATATAAGCATGAGTAAAAGTAATAAATCAAATTTGTAACATGATGTTAATCATTGTGGTACAATGTGTGGTAATATGTTACATTTCGCAATATTATTCTCTCTGGCGTATTTACATGGAATTATGTTTAGTGAACTTTTGCTAAATGATTTAAACGCGAGAATAACACGAAAGTAATGATTTTTAATAAAATCATTTTATAATATTACCTTTATTTAATTTTCTATGAAAATGAAACATTGGTTTTTATCGTGTGTATTTCACATTATTGTAAGCAATATGTATTCTTGAAAATGTATGTTTCGTTAGTAAGACTTAACATCATTTCGTATAGTACAGACATAACCTTTACCACATATTTACCCAATAAAGGATAGTGGTCAATAACCAATTTATGGCCGTAGGCAGAAACACTTACCACGCTGGGATACATACGCATTCATACACCAGCGTCGCACTCGTACACACCACTCATTTTCACCCCGTCGTTGCCGGTTCACTAGTTATGCCTTCGCTAAATCACGCGATTAAGCGAGCCGGTGTGTCTACCAAGTCCTTTACACGCTGGTCTATTATCCAACACTAACAGTTTCTTCAGCAGGCCGCTCAAAACACGAAGGGCCATTACACGCTTCATTATGGAAGCATTATCGTGCGAGCCGGCACGGATCAGGGCAGGGCGTGCTGATGCGAAGTGCACGGATTGGAGGGTCAGCTTTGAAAGTGCCGGGGGCCTGAAGAGATGGTGAGTGGAGTACGGTGTAGTTAGGCCCGTGTAGGTGAAAGTAAAGGTCGGATAAATGGACATAAAAATGAAGTTAGGTGCACGTTGTAATGCAGGGAAGTTTTTGAGCGCCTGGTTCCCAAATATGATGGCGTTTGTTCCAGTGAAAGAAAGTATGTAAACGTTCCAGTGTATTGTTTTAATGGCTCATAATTTGCTTTTGTTTCAAAGTGTCGCAAACAATTATATTCCTATTTTGTGAATACGAAACTTACAAAAATACTCTGCTCCGTTTATTCTTTTCATAAATATTATTTAGAGTTGAAAATTTCCAGTTTCACGAAAGGAGGAATGTGTAACAGCTCTTACTTTTATTTGTTGCGTAGATACTAATTCAACTGTACTTCTTACAATTATGTTATATAGCTAACACTAAATTGGTAGAGCATCTTCAAAGATTATTCATCATCTCCATCTTTATGTGGAAGTGTTAACTGATGCGCAAGTTCACACTAAAAATAATTTCTTCCAGAAATGTTTGTTGTACCATGCTAAATTTGAATATAAGTAATGTGTTTACGAGAAACTACAGAATATAAACAATTTTTGGTCATTTCTTCATGTTTATAGCCATTTGGTTACTCACATGTCTATTTGATTGTATTTTGAAAACAACACATTTTATTTTTCTTTTCTTTAATTTGTTTCTTAACTCTGTAAACTTAACTAAAGAGGAACTTCCATTCTGTTTGAAAACATAAATCGATACTTCATCAAAACTGAAGACTGTTAGCGATAGTGCCGCTTGACATAGACACAATACTCATTCTGTTGTCGACACTAAAAATGCAGTAATTTTATAATTAAAATGTGTGCCAATGATACACTAGTAAAATAAACGTTTATAAATTATTTGCCGGTTTTTATGTCACAGGATATTTACCTGGGTGATCAGATTTACGTTGTGCAAAAATTAAGTAACTCAATAGTACAAAAATTTGAGAAACTTCTTGTTTGGTTTCCTGTTATTAAAATCTAATTACTTATGTTATTTTAGAATTATTTATTATACAGAAATATTTGAAAAAATATGCAACATTGTTAACGTTTAAAATGTCTCCTGTTTTTTTAAATCAACGAGATGATCTTAGGGTTAAAGTCAGAAATAGGTTTCACATTTTGTACAACAAAAACAACATTAAAACATTAGTCATGTTCAGATATCCAATATACATTAGTATATCACAATGAAAATTTTTAATGATGACACATGACAGCGACAAAAATAATGGTGGTAGTAAGCTGACGTACTGATGATTTGGGTACATGACAGCGATGTTGGAGGTACGCACAATGCGGAGAATTGGGGCAGGAGCGGCACGGACGGGACGGACGAAGATAGAAGTGCGATGCAGCCCGGGGGGAGGCGTTAACGCAGCGCGCCGGGGGGCGTTGTGCGAGAGGGGCCAGAACCTCCCCAGGGGGGCCGCTGGCGCCATCGGCGCTGTGCTACCTCCTGAGGGGTGGGGGTGGCGCCAGCGGCGGCCCTTCGCCCTCTCGTCCTCTCGCCCTACGCCCGTCGATCCGTCAATCAATCACTGCTGGTTACAGCCGCCCTTCACCCGCCCGCCCGTTCGCTCACGCTGTCTGGGCGGGGTGGGCGGGACCGTCGGCGGGGGGCACGGGCTGGGCCGAGCTGGGCGGGGCGGGGAAGGACGGGGCGGGGCGGGCGGGGCGGGGCGGGGCGGGCAGGGCGTGGCGTGGCGGGGCGTGGCGGGCGGGGCGGGGCGGGGCGGGGCGGGGCGGGGAAGTCAGGGCAGGGCGGGGCGGGGTGGGGAGGAGGAGAGGGGAGGGGCGGAGCGGCCGAGCGGGTCAGCAGGAGAGCTCGCCCCGTAATGAGTAGCGAGAAATAATGCACTGCGCTGCATTGTTCGGCGTGCTGCCGCCGCGCGCGCCACCGCCGCCGTTGCGCTAATGCCGCGCCGTATTAACACGACTGGAGCCGGCGCTGCCTCCTGCGCGGCCTATACAACGCGTTCTAAGGGCCCTTGGCGCGATACTGTGCACCGTAAATCGGAGAAGATGGGGGTGCCGGGGGGAGAATATTTGGGGATATTCTGGCTATTGATGAGGGTTTGTTCGGGTGGGCCCTTATTGCGTTGTGCTAAGTCGCTTCTGACGTGACAATGGGCGGTATTGTTCCCCGCTGAGATACGCCCATAATGGTAGACGTCAATCACGGATTTCAGAAACAAATTGCAGCAAGAGATGTTCTTTTTGCTCTCGTGATTTTACTGTGTCTCATAAACGTGCCGGATTTGCGATATGTCTCGCGCGATCTCTTCATTCGCAATGGTACAGTATTTTTGGACTGCGCGTGTATGTGGTATATTTTCTGCTGCTTCGCTGCTATCTGTTGGGAAGGGAACATCCACCATAAGAAACTTTGCGTGCGTTCTGCCGTAAAAAAATTCTTGATGTTCATGGCCGGAGAAGCAGTGTGATGAGTTGCACATTTTGCAACACGTTCTTCTCGTTCGTTTGATGGCGTGTGAGTTGTATTTTCATATTTCCTTACTTCAACCGCGTCGAGAGTGCAGGCTCTTGAATTTTCAGAAAGTTCTTAAAAAGTGTGAAGTTACAACTACTATTTATTTTTTAAAGGAGTAGTTACTGCAGTTTTTTCGTTTTAAGCCTGTTTTTTAGATAAAAGCTCACAATATTTTGCTTTCCATTTTGCGTAAGCATTTGCCATATTTCTTGACAACACTCGTCCTCCTGAAAAATGTCATATTGAAAACTTTTCTTTACGTTGAATGTTGCTGACATTTTTCTTTCTGCCGTTTTCTCTCATTTGTCTTTCGCAGAAATATTTTAGAATTCTTTATAAGGAATTTATTTCTATTTTCTCTTCTCAGTTTATTTACATTTTTTCTCTTTTCTCTTCTCTAATTTTCCTGTGCCTCTCCCCGCAGTGTTTAAACACTTAATGCAGCAATTGTTTATCTAGCTTCTTATTTCATAATGTAAGAAATCATTGTTTAATATTAAGTGGTTTTATTTTTGAGCAAGTGTTTTAAATTGAAATATTGGCGTATGTGTTGGTGTACGAAAAGGTTTTTCACCAAAAGTTTGCTGTAAAGAAAGGTGTGTTCTATGCGCTATGCCGGCGTGTCTTATAACTCTAATACACAATTCGATGTGTCAAACAGTCATTTGTTCACTCTATTTTTCATTTGATATTTTCAATACCAACAACACCATACCATTACAGAATAATACAAATATCCTTGCATGATGAAGTGGTAGCTGGAGAAGCGATGATTGCCACTAAGTGTGTTTGAAGATTTACTTTTTTTAAATGCAAAAATTAGTGATTGTATATAAATAAAAGCATTCTCCAGCAATCGTCTGACACAAGTATTCCTTTACAAAAACCTTTCAGTGATTCTAGGAATTATAAGTTATGCATTGTGTTTTCAAGTTAAGTCGGATTGTGGGATAACAGTCTTATAGAATGTACTACATGTATAGACCTATGTAAATATACATTTCAATTACTTTGTCAGAAACATGTTTAACTCTGTGTTTTCAGAGATAATTTATTGTATTGATCCAGAGTTTGTAAACTTTTCGCATTTTATTATTTCATTTTGGAGAATAAATTCGACCAGACACAATATGTTTTTTATTTTCCGTATAGTGCATATACAATAACTTTCAGCTGTAACTTTCTCCAGTTCTTCCTTTTGTTTGATGCAATTATAGGGGAACCACTGGATTTTTGTAATGTTTTAATATAATATTTTAGAGTTAATATATTTGCATTGAATTTAAATTAGTTTTAATACTGTAGTAAAGTATATTTACGATTCTTTTAATCTCGCAAAGTGATATTTATAATTTAAGTGCGTTTCTTACTCTGGAATACATGTTCTCTGCACCTCATTCTTTAAATCGCTTTTGCGAAATTAACGCAATTCGTTTTCGCTTTTCATTATAAATCTGTGGGACGTAGGTACGCTGTTTCGCAGAAACCTTTATTTATTCACGCAGTGGATTACTATTATAACTAGTTTTTTGAAGAATTTACCATCTACAACTGGGTGCGAATTGAAAATTTTAGAGGAGTTACATTCAGCCCAAAACAAGTGAACAATAAGAGGTGGCATGAAAATCGTTATTTTTTTGCTAATTATGGATGTGATAAATAATATACACGCACGTGACCTCTCACTTACTTTGACTGTTATCTGATGTTCAATAAAACCCTTTTAATAAATATCCCTGGTAATATAAATATGATGGTAATATGAATATTTATCAATCCACGTTTTCGTCCCAGTTTACTTGATTTTAACGTTTCAAAGGGTGAAAATCACAAACGTTGCACCTGGAAATGCTTTACGATACTTGTTTTCATGATAGGATCAAATTAATACTCTACCACCAGAGGTCATTCAACTCTCCAATGGCGACGACTTCCGGAATCCCTTGCAATACCTTCCCTGGCTATCGCCTAACGTCAGAGAGCCCACAACCCATCCACCCCTCCCTCCCCGGCCATGCATTCCGGCACCGCAGCTCGCTACCTTCACCCCTCTGCCACTTTATCTTCCCTCCCACTCCCCCACCGCGCTCGTCGCCGGGGCACGTCCTACTCCGCGTTTCCCCCTGGCCGCGCCCCCGCCCCTCCGTCGCCCCCGCCGCCTCGTGCGCGCACGGCATTAAGGCAGCGCCGCTATGCGGGAGCGCGGCCAAACTCCGGTGATGGAAGCCCGTGTTTGCGAGGGCGGAGCGGCGTCGCAGCCCCGCCGTCCCCGCCGCCGCCGCTCTGAAGACTGAGTAACGAGCCTGCAACCGAGGTGAGACTTGCGTAGGCGAGGAGGTGATGGAAGTGGTGAAAGCTTGTGGTCGATGAACCTACGACACAGGGATGGAATGAAGCCATGGAGCGTCTCGGCTTTGAAGATAAAATGGAAAGAATGGGTATTAATGGTTTGCGGCGATGTATTTCGATCTCACCTCGATGAAAGAACGTTATACAAACTATGCAGTGACAAATTTGCGAATTTGGCGGGTAAGTTAATGAGAAGACAACCAAATACTGAAGGGCATAGAACGACATTAATTTACTATCATTTTAACAGTATAAAGGCTTGCTTATGGGCCCGGCACATAACAACGTCAGTGACGATAACTGTTCTAAAATGATAAACACAGTGTCACGAACCTAGACTCAAATGAGGGTGTCGGGGAAGAGGCAGAGGGGATGCCCGTGGTCGGGACAGCGCATGCGGAGGGGGACCTTCGAGTAACTTTGGCCACGGACGGGTTCGAGACTGAAATTGCCGCGCCAGAGAAGCACGAAATGAAGTGGCTGCCCGCACCAGGCGAGACGGAATTTGACGTTACCACGCTGCGGTCGGTCTGCATGCAGAGGGCTTGGTATCTGGAGCGACGCAGATCAAAAAGGATCGTGACATGGTTCACAAATTTCTCATCTGGCAAAGTCATACGTTAGAATTATCATACAAAATAGTTTCCAACTATTCTGCGAACATAATGTGACTAACATCAATTTCACTATTTGTATTGCACATTTATATTTACTTTATAAAACGTATATATTTACCAAACATTTTTGTTCTCATTTTCGCAGTTAAAATAATTAAATGAGCAGGTAAGAAACGTATACATATGGATTTCATTTTTAGGAATTTCTGTCTAAAAAGGTTTTAACACAAACTTCCTCAGCTGAAAGTATATGAACTTAAAAGCGATCGAAAACAACAGCACATTTTTTCACATTTTCTCAATTGTTCGGTCCTCTAATGCCAAAATTAAAATATGACTTTATTTTTTTTATTTTTGTATTTAATTTGCATTCTTTGCATCTGAAAATGTGGATTTTTTTCGCGTTTACAGTGTAACCGAATGGTTTATTTTATTAATTTCACATATTTTGATGAAACACTTTTCAAATACACAAACATATAGATTTTAAATCTATTTTACAGTCTCTTCTGTTCTTTTGAACTCTGTTCTTTCTTTCAATATTCTTGTCACTTTGTTTCCTTCTTCTAGACTAGCCTTACTCTCTAGTTGATGAAGTTGCATTGGTATCTCTCTTAATATTCTTCAAACTATTTCGAAAACTGAGAGAATATTCAGTGTTTACTCATTTCCTTTGAATCATATAGACTAAATTGAAAGTTCGTGGAATCGATCGGACTTGAGCAGAAGTAAATACTCAAAAGTGTCATGACTCGGTACGCCAGACACCTGATGCAAAACATTAACGTTTAAATTGATTACCCTAATAGCACAAAAGAAAAATACTTATCGGTATTATTTGTCAAAATTATTAAACATTTGTATAAATGTTAATCAAATATATTTTGAACGTTCAATTAAACTTCTAAATTGTCAATTCGCCGATTACTACATGATTGCTATAAATCTATGCATTGCTTCGTTTCCTCGAGGATACCTACGTAAAGAACCCACCGTGAGGAAGACCGTTCCAAGTCACGGTGGATACTGAAAAGCTGCCATGTTTCTTCGATATATAAATCAGATTCTCCAAACAATAACTTGTAAGTAAGCTAATCTCTATTTCGAAAACGAAATAACTTCGTGTACATTCTTGAACTAATTTTAAAGTATTCTGTTTGGGTTTAATCTCAAGTTGCTTGGAAGTTGTTGATTCGGAACTCCGATTCCGCAAAGAAATAAACAGCACGGCGGTGCCTCAGGTGCTCGCAGCCTGTTCGAACCGGTGACGACGCCGAATCACGTGGGAGGCTGGTACTCCCCCTCCGCGCCGCGCCGCCCGCGTCCGTAAACTTGGCTCCCCTTCGGCGGCTCCTAGCCCCCGCCCCCTTGCAGACTGGCCCAGGCGGTAATCGAATCAGCGCCGGCAGAAATTCAATTGCCCAACTCTCACTAACAACTATGCGCCAAGTGCTGGCGAGGTGAAGAACATAACTCGATGCCTTCGCGTTAACTTTTTGAGGCCCAGCGGGAATGCGCGGTGGGCAGAGAGGGCGGCGGAGGTGAGCAGAAGTGCGGCCGACTTGGGCGGCGGCCCGGGGGGCGGGAGGGGGGGGGGGGGAGGCTGGATCGTGTGGGGGGCGGGATCGGGGGGACGGGGGGGTGGGGCGGCGCGGGGCGGCGCGGGCTGCGGGAGGGCGGCGCGGGGGCGCGCGGGGGCGACGGGGGGCGGCGCGAGGGCGGGCGCGGGGCGGCGCGGGGCGGCGCGGCGGCGGGGCGCGGGGCGGCGCGGGGGCGGCGGCGGGGGCGGCGCGGGGGCGGCGCGGGGGCGGCGCGGGGCGGCGCGGGGCGGCGCGGGGCGGCACGGGGGCGGCGCGGGGGCGGCGCGGGGCGGCACGGGGCGGCGCGGGGGCGGCGCGGGGGCGGCGAGAAGGCAGCGAGTGTGTGCTGGGGGAGCGGCGCGGGTGGCGTGGGTGGCGCGGGAGTCGAGGGCGGGTCACGCGGGCGGCCATTCTCACGCGCCACATGCAGGGGTGAAAGGGAACTTTTCCACCGCGAGGCCTCTCCCGAACGCCGTTTTGCGTGATTGACGCTTCCGCTGCTAAGATTACCGACCGCTTGTTCGCCCGGAGTTACCGTTTCGGTGCGGGTGAAACGGGAGTTCGTAACTTTATAACACGCGTCATTACCCTGGAATGCCGTTTTCCCCGCAGTAGCTGCCACAGAATTATGAATCGTTATTCACGGAAGCTATTATCAATTCGCCTAATGTCCGATGCTTGCTATAAATCTTGCAACACTCACATGGTAACAGCGTAGGCGTCTGTTATAATGGCAATTGTTATAGCACCAAACCGCAATAGTTATTCTCAGTATTACAAGCGCATATGTGTAGGGTAGGTAGGGGTGTTTATCCGTTAATGTGGATTCACGACCTTTGCAGAGTCATTGTAACAAGCTGAAAATTTGAATCCTGGTGTTGCTCTGGTGGATTGCTCTATCTATATGGGGAGTGAATATAGCAGTCAATATTGTGCAGCAATCGCTCGTAATAATTTGACTCCGCACGTCATTTCTAGAGGATTTCGGTTGATATTCGAAACATCATTTTTTACTGTATTTAGTTCTCGTCAGATTTCACACTGTCCTTTCGCCTTTGTAGTCTCGTATTTTCATTGAAACATATTTGTAACGTTATCAACTTATCAACAATTCAGTATTGTCTATATAGTCTTTGGTGATACAATTATCTCAATACAGTTTCTACGCTTTTTTTTTAAATTTTTTCCTTAAAGTTTTTTTATTTTTTATTTTTTCTTACACTCCGAATGTTCTCAAACCACCCTTGTTGTCTATGTGTCCACCATTTGCAATTACAAGCCCTTCTTGATTTCATAGCGTTACATGTGCATTCACTATTTTTCTGAATTTCCATTATTCTTTCTTATTAGGACGTTCTTTCTTACTCTTATTTCATTTATGCACATGCTTCCCTCCCTCTCACCAACACTTCGTTGATTCGTTGATATAATGAGCTCAACACGTTTCTAGCTTTTATGGCATCATGTGTTGTTATTGACATTGACATCATTGTGTATTTAACTTGTTACAGTTATATCATTTTACTACAATTTTATACATTTTGAAATACGTATTTCACTATTTCCATTAAATCTTAATGTCCCGTTTTCATTGTTTTTCCCACACACTGCTCATGTTCTCTAACCACCCTTGTTCTCAACGTTATCCATACCATTTGCCATTCCAAGCCCTTCTTGTTTCATTTTTTTTGTTTCAGTTTGACTTTTTTATTTTATTTATTCATGGTCGTTTCTCACAACAATCAGCGATAACAATTTAGTATACATCAGTAGTTTACATTACAAATTACATTACATGACAAGTTTAACATTATACCACATATTACCCTCATGATTGTATTACATTAACTCAATTTATATTATATTATCTTACTTAAGTTAACAATTTCTAGCGACTTCAGTACTTTAGAACACCCGTCGCAGAGCTGAACAATTTATATAATTTCGTGTCTAATTTCAGTAAGCTTCTTTCCTTAACTATACTTTAAGTAGGACTTTATTTCTTTCCCATCTTTCACTTCTGCACATGCTTCCCTCCCGCTCAGCAGCCCTTCCCCCTGGTGCGTCCCCGCCCGTGCACTCACGTGGGCCTCCGCGCTGCGCCCCGCCCCCGCGCGCGCTCGCCCGCCCGCGGGCGCGCCGCCTAAGCAGCTCGTTATCGCGCTTCATTGTGCCGCCTGACGCATGGCCGCAATATTCCCGCGGGCAAATTGCAAACTCCGACTGCGCCGAAACTATTAACTACCCCTCGAACGCGCCGCTCCGCGATTATCGCCGACACTCGCGCGACGGCGCTCGCGGCGGCGTCGAGTGCCGGGGGGAGTGGGCGGGAGGACGCGGAGGGGGAGAGGCTACGCTAGAGGAGGTTGGAGGATTAGAGTGTAGTTGGTGAAGAGGTGGGGGTTGATAGGTGGAAGGGGTGCGTAGTTGGGATGGATGGAACGGAAGTGGAGCGCGAATTTGGGGGGGGGGGGGGGAGGGGCAGGGATGGGGGGGATAGAAGTTTGGTCGGAATCGGGATGGACGGACGAGAGGGGACGAATCGTGACGAGTGGTCGGGCAGAGTAATGGCTGAATTGGGGACGGACAGAGTTGTGGGAGAACGCCAGATATGTGTTGTATTGGCAACGGACGAAGAAAAAAAACCAACAGAGTGAGTCTGGAGAACTAACACGGGAAATAGCCAATGATTTTAGGATGGGACTAGACAACTGCAACGTGGTGGATCGAGTAATGTGACGCAAGGCGGGGCAAGCATAGGTCAAGTGGAGCAGGTGTGGAAGCATGGTGGACGCGGGGATGCTGAAAGCGAACAAGGAACAGCTGACGAGTTCACCCGCAAGGCGAACAGAGCGAGTCAGACAGAACTACGCGGGGGAAATAGCCGAGGATTGTGGATCGGACTAGATAGAACCAACGTTCCACAGCGAGTAATGTGACGCAAGGGGGGCAAGCATAGTCAAGTGAGCAGTGTGGAAGCGTGGTGGACGCGGGGATGCTGAAAGCGGACATGGAGCGGCTGACGGGTCCACGCTGCAAGGAGGAGCTGCGGGAGCCTTGTTCCAGACGGACCACCGCGCGCCGGCCGCCTCGTCTGCTGGGTGGAGAGGAGAAAGGCGGTGAATGTGTGCCTTGTTAAAAAGCGGTGATTTGAATGTGCTCGCGCGCGTGTCTGTGTGCACGAGGGAAAGGAAATGAATGAGGTGGAAAAAGGGGGTTCTGCGATTGCACGCGTGGAACTGTAGCTTTTCGAGGAAGAGTATTTGAATTGCCTATTGTGAAAGGTTTCATTCGACGCAGAGTAATGAGGAACGAAAAAAAATGTGAACTCCGGTTGTGGAATAGATAGAAATCTCGATGAAACATGTTTTCAAAACGCTACTAAGCTTATTTGCGCTTTGGCTTGCAATAATTTAGGTTTGCTTTATTTCTTCTTTTTGAAAAATGTATTATTGGCCAAATTAAAGAGCAGAGCGTTTAAGGTGCATAGGTTTCAAAAAATCGAAAAATATTAAAATAGCGTTTGCAAATGATATATAAAACGTGATGGAGTTTGTTTTTAATGAGTTTCATTGAATGTCAAATTTCACTCTGAGAGGAAGTAATGAAAAGGCAATACTTTAATGTCCTCTATAAAAAATGATTCCAAAATCGTTTGTAATAGAGAAATATAACGTGTAGGTTAAGCACAAACAATTAAATTTTTGTTAAAATAAAAAAACTAACGCTAATAGTCCTGGTGAACTCTCACATATTGCATTCAAGAATAGTTACCTGTTGCTAGCTCCATCTCCCAGATGTCCTCAGGAACAATAACAATTTATATCAATGAATTGCCTCGGTGAATTTATTGACGAGAAAACGTTGACTATTATCATTTTCTGTCATTCCCTCACGTGAAAACGTTGACTAGTATCATTTTCTAAATTCTAAAGTTTAGTTGAAACTAAATTAATTTTCACAACAATGAAAAATACGTGAGATATTTTTATTGCAGTTAAAGATGCTTTCCGTTGTGTTGATTATTCTTGCCGGAATGTTTTAAATTTTTACCTTTTCGATTTTATTGTCATTGAATCAGTCATATTTCGCATTCCTTCGGGAAATTCACATTCAGAAGTATTTTTTTAGTTTCGAACTCTTCGCTTCCATTTCTCAGAGTTTGTAATCCACAAAGAGTGGAATAGTTGGACGTTCGAGTTTTACTGACAAAACGTGATCGTGCTTATAAGCATTGAGTGAGGAATTACGTCACGGTGAGGAAGGGAGGAACTAGGAGGTGCCAGTCGTTTTCCTGTGAGGATAAGTCGATCACGAACCTGCCGGCTAACCGTGGCAGTTTGTTGTTATTATCTTGCCATATTTTGTGTTCCACCGCGTCACGTCCAGCGAGGCTTAATGTGTCACTGCGCGTTTCCCATTTCATTTGTTTCAGCTGGGATAAAGGCAGTCCCCGTAAACCTCTTCACGTCCGAAATCTTTTCTCTGCATGTAACATCGGTGCATAAGTCGATTATCAATACATCGTTCACTCTTCCACCTACGTTATGCTGAGAGACTCTGTTAGCAAGTGTATTTTGCTGCTGAATTTTCTTAATAGATGTTTACAAATTAAAAGTAGTTTTTCACAGTTCCCTGAACCAAAATAAGTGGCTTAAAATGTATCTTATGTTGGCCACCTGGAACCACTGTAATGAACCCACATTGATGTGGGATTAATGATTTTTAGTAGAGGTTTGTAAGTAAAGTACTGAACAAGAACTGATTTTGTCATTTAAAAGTTTTTTTTATTTAACGTTTTATTCTCTACATTTTATTTAACTTGTGTGTCTAGTCCACATATATTGAAGAAAAATGTGTAGTTCAATGAACCGGGAACTTGAGGTTGGTTTGACGAGAAGAATATAGTGTTTAAGTGGAAACTTTCTGATAGATAGTATTGTAAGTGAACTGGTGGTTTTTGTTGTAAATCCGAAACCTGATAAGAGCTTACTACGCTTGATGTACGTTTTCGAACAAATTACTTCTCCAAATAAGGTACTAAAGTCATATCCGCCCGCTGTTGCAACAACAGCAGCGGCCATGCCCACAACTTATCAATTCTAAAATCAATATTTCACAGCGGCGTTGCGGACCCCCGAAAAACAAGGGTAAGGTTCGCAATGACAAGTGTCTTCGTTACCCTCAAGATCCTGCCAGTCAACTTTACTCTAATACTTAACTTGCACAAATTTACTTCACAGAAGGTGTAACCGACTCCACTCTAAATGTCTGCCACGGTTCAAAAAAATCTGTTTCATAAGTCAATGGTTGGAAAACATTGATGTTGAATCATATATTGAACAATAACAAATTTAAAGATTGCATCGTTTTCGGAATATTATATTGGCTTAAAAGTAACACCATACAAGTTAATCATCTTTACAGACATCTAATTATAAATAACTATACAGTAAGGTAATCGTAGGAAAAGGACGTAAATATATGGGAGTAGAAACAAGAAAAAAGGTATTGTTTCATAAGTTTTTCCAAATTTCGACAAGAATTGAGTCATTCGGTCGGGAACACTTTTTGTTGTAATATTGCATTGAAACTTTTAAAAAGTTCATCTTGATTCACACATAGCAGAATATTAATTATCACTGATACTTACTATTCGAAGTGCGTCTCTGTAGCAGCAATAAAACTTTTAATTCGTTCCTAAATTAGTGTAAGTTCTGTTTGCTTCTAATCATAATTCCTTGTAAACTGTCTTGCACATTTCTCGAAGTTTGTAATCACTTTTCACTTCATATTCAAACATCATTCCTTGTCGTACGTTTACGATATTAAACATAATATTTACAGGTTAACACCATAAAATTCATGTACAACAATTATTTGAGAACCGTCTATGAGAACCCATATTTTTCATAGTTTGTATATAGTTCATATGAACCCGTCTATGATGAAATTTCGGGCAAGGTTGCAAATTGCCCCGATGGCGGCACAATTTGTAGGGGCAAAACCTCAATGTTTGTGATATATTTTAGGAATGTTTCGAGTACGTATATAGTACTCACTAAATCGTATATTTTCTAATGATTTTGTTCAGAGAGAATCAAGTTTATTTTGTTTTGTGGAAAAAATAATTTGTAATTTTTTTTCGAGAATGATTCGTAGTTCCCGATTTGCACTATATCGCTCTGAAGAAATTAAAATTAATGGTAGTGTCACTCAAAGAGAAAGAGCGCATGGTGATTCGAATTACGAGCAATCCTACGTACGTCACATTAGTGGTAGCAAATGGAATAAATAAGTTGGTTTTTATCACACGTTGTTTTACCTCGTCTTATTATTGCAGTTTGAATTCTTCGAAAATACGCGACTTTGTTTAAATTCAGAATCCATTTGGATGTTAGTTCAAGCTTTTTTACTTCGAGGTTATTCTCGACATGCTCTTCAGCGATTTTCTTTTTCTTAGCGTTCCACTCCGTGCCTGTCGCTTTCCTTCCCTAAGACGTTCATCGCGTCGGACGATTGCAATTAAAGAAGTCTCTGAAGTCGGGATATAAATCCTCCTCAGAGACTTACCTAAAGGAGTCGATGAGAATTACGACTTTTAATTAGATCGATCTTGCGTTTTATCGACACTCGGAGGATGCCCTGTAATTTATTTTCTAAGCAGTGATGTGAACGTCTCTTGAATTCTTGGAACTGTTGGCAACTTGGAGAAATCGTGATTGTAGATTCTAGGCGTGTCTGTTTCGAAAAATTCTTGTCAACCATTTCTAAACGAATGTAGGGTTTTTTGTAGGGTCACATTGTTGAGTCACTTCTGATTTTGTAGGTCACATGAATGTGGGGTTTTAAAAATAACATTTTAAAATCTTTCTTCTTAAATATTTATTTGCATACCCTTGTTTATATATTTATATATTTTATGTATTTATATATTTATAATATTTATTTGTTAACCTTTTCTTAAAATTTATGTTGCTCTACAGATGTAAGTTCTCTCTCTATTTCTCTCTCTCTCTCTCTGCCTGTGCGTGACTCTCTCTCTCTCTCTCTTTATGTCTGTCTGTCTGTCTCACTCTCTCTCTCTCTCTCTCAGTGGCAACGGTGTACTCTTTTTATGAAGTGATAATAATGAGAAAAGAGTCTATTAGATTTCACAACGTGTTATAATTGTGGTGTAAATAAATACATTTTCAAAGTCCGGCGTGAAACCGTATGAGAATATTCAAGTAAGGATATCAGATTCCATTTTTACTGAAACTGAAAGTAATTACCGTTTATGCAAGAATAATTAATTACAAAAGAAATATATATTATTCGAATTTTACAGTGAATATTTGTGGTTTTGCTGAGAACGCAATGCATGCAAATTGGTTATATTTCAAAGTTTGCATTTTATTATCCTCGAATTCAATTATGGTGTGTTGGTTTGTTTGTGTGATTAATTGTGAAATAATAAATAATATATGGGTAATTGGAGTAGAACCTTTTATTACCATGTCAAAATCACAAAGTGATTCGATGACTTACCTAAAATCTCGTATCTTCTTCAAATTTATTTTACAAAATGTAGTTTTCAGTTGTTCCAGACACTTCATATTGTTCGTTCACAGCCTTCTACATTTTTGTTAGGTCTGTCATCTTATTTTTCGTTCTCTCATAATGAAAAATATGTTAATATTTTTGCCATGTTGTAACATTGTAAATATCGACCCCCAACTATGACTCAACTTTCAGAATTTTAACAGACAAATCCACATTCGGATTTTATTGCGTTTTAAAAAAAGGTCTTTGGAATATTTAATTATGTTTATCGTCGTAAGTCTAAAATGAAAATTGTATTTAGCTCCTCTGTAGGACGTGACTAGCTGCCTAGAGCTATGTGTGACGCCTCACGTATGTCAACATAAGGTTGATTAATGAGACATATCAAAGAATTGGTACAAGATTGTCAGCGTGACTGAGGTGCTGTTTTAAACTAGACTGTGACAAAATTGTATTTTCAATTTAAATTATACAACGATATTATGGAGACATAGGGAAGAGTTAGGTTAACTGGACCGGTTAGGTTAAGTGGTGAGAAGTGATTTCTGTTTTTTCCTCTTGGCATTCGTAGAATGACAGGTCTGATAATCTAAGTCACCTTCATAAGTTGCAGTCCTTCATTGTTGAGTAAAGTAAGGCAGTTTTGATCTGAAATGACAGAAGTGTTTTCTACCACTCATCTGCTTTGCAATTTTATTGCGATTGAGTAATAACTACAAGAAAAATTTTCACACTAGATTAATTGTTAGTATTTCTGACTTATAATAGTGCGTTTTGTTTTTAATAATCGCGGCTTGTATATTTTCAAGCTGTAATGAAAATATGTGCTGTGAGGTTAACTGGACCGCCGGGACATACCCCTTCATTTTTTTCGAAATATTTTTTCCAGATTTTAAATTAACTGTGACATCAGTTGATGCCCTGAGCTATCTCCCGGACCAACCAAAATGCTTTTGTTTCGACAGTTTTTACAAAGTTTCCATGCCAGCTGAAGGATGGCAGGGCAATATTTAAAGACATGATTTATTTTAACGTAAATTTGGATGAGTACACTCTTCGGTAAGCATTTTATCCATTTATGTGTAGAAAGAAGTTATGGCAAAGCGGAGAAGAATGTTTTTCCTTTTCATTAAAACGTCAATGTTATTTTTATAATTATTTCAACTTCCGGTCCACTTAACCTTGCCAGTTAGGTTAACTTGTCCTATTGCAAGTGTATAAAACATTCCATATTTTCCGTACAACCCCTGTAAGCTCAATGGTATGCTTGTTCCCGCAACATATTGAGAAAGCCTCACCAATGTTCTTCAAATATTATGTTAAAAATGATCCGTCAAACCTCATCTATCAATCATTTTTTTTTAAATATACAATTATATTGCTGTTAACGTATTGAAAATTTGGTGTAATATTTGAAGCACTTCTTACTCTTCTCTTTTACAATCAAAGCAAGGATCCAGGTAATTAATACGAGCCTCAAAAGTGTGGTAAGAACGTCAGAGTTACAAGAGCACTGTAGTATTTCTTAGTCTGTGGCAAAAAAATCGTCTGTTCTTTCAACAGATGGTTCTCTAGGATTAGCACTTGAAACTGATTGCTCATCCGCAGACACATGTTATATTTTCAGGAACCGAACTATTATTTGCATCACTATGCTTTGATGTATAAGAAGATTTATCCGTAGTACATCCAGGTATATTTATTTTCAATTTATAATATGTATTCCCTTAGTCGTGTGTTACTGAGCGCAATCTTGTCACGCTTTTAAACATTTTAACTTCCTAACCACCTATCGTCCCACTGACATCTGCATCAAGCAATGGCTTTGCATAGAAACGTGCGCATTCAATTTCAAATAACTTAAAAATTTTACGCTCGTAGAAGCGGACAATTCAACGGTACGTTTACTTCAGAAAGAAGCTGAATTTTTCACATCTCTTTCCGCTGTCTGCCTTTAATCCACACAAAGTAAGTTAATTCTGCTCAGCCTTGTGTAGCGCCCCGCCCAACATTCATTGCCAGTCCCCATTTCGAAGTTGCCCTCTAATTTATAAAGCTCACGCACCGTCACAGAGATTATACTAGGGGAGAGGGCAGAGACTAAAATGCCTACGTTCTCGTTAGTGAGGGGGGCCTAGGTGTGTATTTTAAAAGCTAATTGCATCAGCTAGTGAAAGGAAAATCTGTCATTTGATTGGTAATTCTAATCCCGCGAAACTCCAATTAAACATCGTGCTTGCAGTTAGAGAAAAAAATATGGGAATATTTTGCGTCAGAAATAGGCCCTGAGGTTGGAATATGTGTGATACTTTGTTTTGTTTCATATGAGAATTTATGTCAAAATTCCTAGGGTGATAAACATAAATACTCTTTCTTACAGAAAATAAAAAAGGAACAATTTCTTGCTTGTGTTTAATTTTGTTCATGTTCACCAATTAAAGTTGACTAATGAATAAAAAGACATTAATTTTTGTTTCTTTTTACTTTTTAGGTAAGTTGGGCCGCAAAAGAAACAGATGACCATCACTTTTGGGTAAAGTAAAAAAAACATCACGATATTTTGCTTGCAAACCCTTAACCTTTAAAGGGCTAAGATATTTTTCCTGCTATTACCAAAGCGAATTACAAAACGTACTCCGCCTTTCTCTATAGTGCATTAGTTTTCTGTTCGATAACATTATTCTAATGTGTCATAGGAGTATTATTTTTAAAGGATTTTTCTTTTATACGAAACGTTACTAGTATTTGAATATCTTGTGATTTCTTAGTATTATTTTTTTAATTTATAATTAATCTTCAATTAAGTTGGGAACGTGGTACAGAAGTGTATCTTAACTTCACATTCATAGCTTACATTTCTAGTGTTTTGAGGGAGAAGTTTAATTACTTTCTTGATATCAGTGATTGGTACGTTTACAGATAATGTGTAGTGCGTATAAACTAGAATATCATAAACGTGAACTCTTAAAGGACAAATATTATGATATAATTGATATTTGATAATATAATGATATATGATAATATATCATAAATCATGTATCATCATGATATATATAACCTGTGAAATAAATAAATTTCTAGGTACTTATGAAGTTGAAAGAATTAATTTAAAATGAAATGTATACAGCTTCCTTCCCTGTTTTGCAAGACTATAAAAATAATTTAGTAGTAATCACATTTCAAGAAATATCATAAAAATATTCTCAAGAACAAATTACCTAGCCCTTCGAGGGTTACGCACAGCGATGTTTACGGTTAAGATACCTAAAATCCTTTCCATTTTGATTGTTTCCTTTAAAATTGCATTTAAAAATAGAGGCATAGCATCCATTCTGCGCTATGTTGTTTTCTTTTTAAACAAACACAAAAAAGTGATGATTTTTAAATATCTTTCTTCCATTTCTGAATCCACTAACTTGAATCGACAGATTGTTTTAATATTTGGATTAGACGTTTTGGAAACTCGCTACATCTCGAAGTGAGCTGCCGGACTCTTTTTTTCATTCAAAATTTTCGTTGTAAATAAAATTAAGGGGTGTTTGAAAGAAATGTTGAAAATTAATTATTATGACAAAACGTCCATCTACAGTGAAACGCATGGAGTACCTATCTCCACAGTAATACACAGAACATAGTTATGTGCCCTTAACAGCTAAACTGTTATTTCTTAACCGTTCACGTTTCGTAACCGTTACGCGAAATAACAGTTATTTAGTTTATCTTGTTATTAGCTGTTATCGGTTGAAACGCATAGAACTGCTACCTACTGGGCCTAATTCGAACTACTACAAGTTTTTGTGGCAACCATTGTGTACGTTAACAGCTTCACTGCAGCTAATCAGTCATGATTTGCCAGTGTTCTAATTATAGATTCATTAATACATAATTCGTAATTATTGCACACCATGTGCCACAATTTATTTATATTTTATTGTATCATTACAACAAGATGTTTGTCCTTTAAATTAAGTCCGTCCAATGTGTTAACTTATTTCCGTCTTATTTCTGCTTATGTGAGATCAACTAATATTTCCGTAGGTCCAATAAAATAAAATTAGTTACGGTCAAATAACTCACATTATAATACTTGATATATAGGCATTAACACTTTAGCTATAGGTAAGCAAAAACACTATTTCTCCTCATTATTTTTGGCACTCGTCACTTCACTATGCACAAGATATATTCTATAATCTATACACATTCGCTACACATTATATGAATTACTATTCATCCTTGGCAGTTCATCCAGTCTCGTTCATATCAGCTGCTTCTCTGTCCAAACATGTCAGGGAAAGTAGTGCAAGGAATCGCCGTAAGATAGCTGCACAAGCTTTACGGTGCTACCAACGTTATTCGTTTTGCGTGGTTTAACTCTTAGCAGTCGCTACAACCGCTTTAACTCTTAGCAGTCAGCCATGTGAGGTTGCTGGTCATGAACCTGTTATTTTTCAAATGTTATTAATAACAGCTATTACGAGTCAGCTGTTTTTGTGATAACAGTTATTGAAGAAAAGTTGTTAAGCCCGTCTCTAACACAACACTCCATCTTCATTAATTTGAACTCCTACCCGTTTTAGAACTATTTCAAGCCGCAAATTTTCTCAGTGCGGTTTATTCGCAACTTCGCTTTTCGCAATAAACATTGACTATGAAACCAGGTTTGTGAAAAACCTCTAATTCATAAATCTGACTTTTTACTGATGCATTTAAAATGTTATTCGGTGAATTATTAATTTTTCAATTTTGTTATTAGAATGAGCGTTCTTTTGTTTAAACCTGATGAATAAAATAGCGTGCTGAAACGTATTACATTCCTCTGGTTCAAATTTGTAGATGCTGCAGGGGGTTTCAGCATTTGGCTCGTATTGCCTAACAGGTTTTGGTGTTAATTCAAATTTATAACCAGTGGGTTCACCGTTGTTTCACTCAATATGCAAGTGGACAAATAAAGCATTCATCGTTCCTGTTTATTTGAGCGTTTTATTCGATTCCCATCAGCATTTCCGATTTGTTTCGTCAAAGGCATTGTGCTTGCGTGCCGTAGGACATGCGCTATTTCACTTCTTTCCAATAAGCATTTAGATTATAAATCAAATGTAAATGCGATTTGGTCATTCCCCGAGGCAGTACTGCTTTAAAACTATTCCAAAAGGAATCAACACACAACCGATGCTAAATCGCAATAATATTATTACATTATTTCATCGTTTTGTACGCTCCCTTGCTTCTGTTTCATTCTGTAATGCGATTTCACACTGGGTCAACAGCACTCCAACCGGAAAAACATACGCTAAAAAATCGAGTAGTAGTACCACGTCGCAGTTTACGACTGTGATCACATGAGAGTGCAAGCCATAACACGAGCGTGCGATAAACCTGAGAGGGGGGCCGCCCCCAGCCGCGACGTAGTAGGCCCGAGTGGAACAGCAGGCAATATTGGAAAGCAGGCGCGACGCGGGCGGTGTGGCGTGGCGCGGCAAGGCGCGGCGGGGCGCGGCGGGGCGAGGAGCGAACGCATCGACGTCGGCCGCTTCCGCCCGCCCCGCCTCGCCCTGCCCCGCCTCGCCTTGCCCCTCCCGCCCTGCCCTGCCAGCCCCATCGCGCCACGCCCCGCCACGCCCGTCTTGCCGTCCCGCCACGCTCCGCGCTCCCCCCGCCTCGCCCGGCCCCGCCCTGCCCGCCCTGCCCGCCCCGCCACGCTTACCCCGTCCGTCTCCACCCCGCCCCGCTCCGGCTCCCGTCCTCGCAAGGGCTCTAACCCGATAACCCCAGAAACAATATCCGCGCCCCCTCCCGCTGAGAGAAAACGCCCATCTGCCGCCTTCGTTTCGCGCGCCGCTCCGCGTCCGCCTCCGCCCACGCCGCCGCTGTCGTCTCACCCGGCGCCGCCCCGGCCTCGTCTCTTACATCCCTTGATCGCCATCGTGGAGGCGTTTCCGACCAAATTCTGCCGCCTCGCTTCCGTCCTTCCTGCTTTCTTGGCCACAAGTGCCACCGGCCTTTGCCTATGACGCATTTCTTTTACAAGTGTGATAGTTTTCTTTGTTATTAAACCGCGACTTCGTGAAGTCTTCTCTGTTTAACACTCGTCACCATTTCTCTCCGCGATTGCCAGTACATAATACTGGTACGAGCATACTGATTTATACTGATGCAGTACTTATGTGAATGCTACCATTTAATCATTTCTATCTTAAAATGCATTATAATTATGAACTCCCGGTTTTCTTGAACGCGTCCACGTGCTGGTCTGAAACACCGCCGTGACCGGGCCTCCTCACTCCCACTCCCTCCACCACTCTCTCCCGTTTCCCCTCCTCCAAGTCTCCCTCGTCCTTGGGGACTTCATTCCCCATCTCAGCCTCAGTCACCCCGCCCCTTGTCTCCGAGCGGCGCCGCCCGCTTCGGCGCGGAGCGTAATGGAATAAAGTGACTTAAAGAAAGCTTCTCCGCCGCCCGCTCCTCTGTTTCCGCGGCGGTTCGGCACCGACGCCCTCACCCCACCCCCACCGTCCCCGCCCCCGCCCCGCCGCCATTGGGGAAAATAAGGGTCGAGGCAACGGCGCTTGGTAATGAGATTGGGGGAATTGAGATGATTCAGCGGAAATTACTTCTGTCACTGAGGAATCGGCCGGTCTCCGGTTTGTGTTGTCTGTTGCGCCGGCGTTCGTGTATTCTGTAGTCACCTGCGTTCGGTTCTGTCCTTTCGCCACGCGGACACTCCCGGCGTCGTCGGTCAGAATTCGCAAGAATTTGGACGCTCCCAGGCCAGATAATGAATGACCTAACGTTTCTACTGGCTATTAAAGTGAATGTTTGATCTTGAGAAGTGAGAAGAATTCGACTTCATGTACAATGAAAATTAGGCTCAACGTCACAAATCGTGACAAATGACTTCAATACACGCCTATTGTGAAAATGTTAAATTAGAAGTGTTAATAATCTTAGGTCATTTATTTTCTTTATGTTTGTAATACTGAAAACTGATCAAACAGTTTTCGCGAGTAGCTTTTGTTACCATGTTGATCTTTTTATTTGATTGATTTTACAAGAAGATAAATCATTATTTTGTTCTAAAAGTCTGTTGCTTATTTCATCAGTTTACCCCATTCGAAGTGACAGCCATGGGGAAGCAGATTTGATTGATTGATTAATTTTTTCGTGTTTCCGGGCGCGTCAACTTCATTGGTCATTAGTCCCGTTAGTGTAGTTAATGTTTTTCTCGGGAGATGGCGGTGATCTTCCCCGCTGGATGGCGAGATCCGGCGCCGACCTACCGTCGGCTAGTGGGGTTTCCCCCTAACCAGGACTCTCCCACCAGCGGGGCACCGCCCCAGTCGGGACAAGCTCTAAGTTCCCGACCGATCTCCCGGAATATGTGGTAGTGTAGTGCATGTTAGTGTGTAAATAAGCGGAGAGGATACGACAAGGAAGAGGAAGGACAGATATCGCGCGGTCCGTGACCTGTTTGGTAGGGTACTGCTCCGGCATTCGCCTGGTGTTGATGGGAGAAACCACGAAAAACTACCGATCAGAGCAGCCGGCCGCTGGAATTCTCCTCCAGACTGCGACTGAATTCGACCTATCTGAAAAGCTAGTGTCGAAAATCCTGCCGCCGTCGGGACTCGAACCTAGGACCTCCCGGTCAGAGGCGCTGCAGTGACATCAGTTGATGCACTAAGCTACCGCTACCGGTGGGGAAGCAGAAACTAATTGCAATGAAATGAAACAATAGATTCGGAAACCTCAACAGAATTTTCTATTATTTCTACTCGTATCCTCCACAGAATTTTCTATTATTTAGAACTTCCTGGTATGATCTGAACTATAACATTTTATAATTTTCTCTTTTCCTTTTATTTTCTCGCCCTACAACGTACGTAGTAAAGAGATTTTTCGATAGAAAAACTCTTATAAGTCTTGGTAAACAAGTGTATATAACTTGTTCCTATATGTAAAAAATTAATTCCCCTAACACGTGTATTTTTCTTTGGCGCCGAAAAATGAAGGCAAAATATCTGTCTGTCCGACTGCAGTCAACTCTAGCTCCTAAACCGTTCTGGTATTTTCTCTTGAAATTGATATTCTAGAATCAATCTAAACGAAGTTGAGATCCTTCGAGTTTGACTTTTGGGGGTTCTTTACATGTGTGCGCAGTTCTCATTTTTGTTGAACTTTCTGAATTTTCGTAAATTTCAAAATTTATAAATAATTCGAGAAAGTATGTGATCTTGTAGAACCTCTGGTTTCATATTTTCCCCTTAGTTTATCCAAATTCATATATATTTCAAGAATGTTAAATGATATTAATATTATTATCAATAATTTGTTTGTTCGCATGTATGAATAATATGGGTTTTGAAGGCCAATCTATTTCCTGTTACATCCAAACTCATGCGATATTTTTTCACGAATACGTATTGCGGATATGCATACAGGATATTGTGTCGTGACTGCCGCTGTCAATGACTGCTGACTTATTTCGTAGTATTAAAAGTAGTATAAGAAGGGATTTTTTATAGACGGAAAATCGAAAATCCTCTACAAACAATTCATCTTACTTACAAACTACCAATGGTAATTATTTAACTTGCGCTGATAATCAAAGTGATTTACTAAAACAGCGGTCTCAAAGAACAAAATATGAAAAGAACGAAAGAAACCTTTATTTTATTGTATCGCCTTACTACGTAAGTAGTAAAGAGGAGTTTTTGTATTCTAGCTGCTTACAGAAAAACTTTTTTCTGGTCCCTGGTCACGAAGAAGTGGATAAATCTTCATCCTACGTGTTTTTCTAACGGGAGAGATCCTTCGTTTTTTTAGCGTCGGGGAAAGCGAGCAAGTTGATGGCGTAGTAGTCATGTACTTCGTGTGCTGACTCGAAGAACTTGTCTTCGAAACTGTACGGAGAAAGAAGTTTTAATGGTAGGAAACACTTTTGAAAGTTCATGTAGAAGTATAATATTGCTTAGCCGTTACAAACAATGCGAGAGAATGTGGGCGGTTATAGCCTCATTAGTTTGGTGTGCGAGAACGTGATTAGAAGATACGGATGATAGTGGTATGTAAGAAGTGAAATGTTAGAATAGAATGAGCAATAACCACCTCTGAATTCAAGCATATTTTACATGATTGAGATTGTGATTCTAATAAAAATGATAACAATGAACATGTTCCTAGGTGATACGAATGGGTCTCTGTGCATAAATTAATAATGATCGTTTTAGAAATGTGAGGAAATGTTTTAATAATAAAATATTTTAAGTAGAAATCAAACTTCAGCACATACTATTATCGTCGAATACCCAGTTATGCCCGAAGTGTTGCTACATTTTTTAAGAGTAGGTTTTGTATTTTGAGAAGTCATGGTATGAAACTAGAGAAGGCATCACTGAAGTAGCGCGTCTGATTTATTTGTCGAACAACAAACCTTGGAGTGATGAATGAATTACCGTTTATTTTACAATTGCACGAATGAATGAAGAACATTTGGAATGTGCCTGTTCGATAAATGTTTGGGGACTCGCGCTCCAAACAATACGACATTAAACTGTGTTTCAAATATAAAGCGATTTGTTTGTTCGTTTGTTTGTTTGTTTGTTTGTTGTTGTTGTGGGTTTTGCCGACTATAAAATAGAATATTCATATTTCAATTGACAAATCGCCGCTGCAATCAACTACATGTGGCAACTCTTCTCTGTGAATTGCAAAAACGTTATTGTTCCTAAAACATTCGTGTTGATTAGACTTAGAAACCAACAAAATATTGCATTATCCTTTTAATGTAAGTAGATACTCAATTGATGCTATTGATGGAGCAATTTACAAGGGCAAACCTGGTAATCTATCTCCACAGAACAATCTGGAGAAATAGATTATGAAATAAGCACAAAGAGAACGTCCACAAGTGTACACGGGGCAACTTTTTCACGAGTTTACATTTTATAAAAAAAAGTTTTTCAGAAGAATATTACAACCAGAAGAACCTTGATATAAAAAACGAAAGAGATATTCCTGTTGATTTCAAAACAAGTGGAAATTCATTGCAACACATGTGAATTTCACGATAGCCAGGAAAACTGAAGTTTCCATGAGAAATATTCTCTAAAAATCGACAATCTTGCTGTGTATAAATACAATTAAAACATTTATAAAATTAAAATTTTAGTTAACAATTTTACTTAAAATCAAGTCCAAATAGTATTGAATGGAATGGAACCGGAAATCGCGTATTCACCTGAAATCTACAATGTTACATAAATAAAAATACATTACGGAGAAGTGGTATGGAAGAAGTAAAGTAGAAAATCGAATAGAACTGGAAACTGCATATTGGCAAGAAATCGCCAATGTTGTTAAATATTATTAGGACATTTGCTAAAACCACAGTACCTGATTTTGTTAGTTAAAAGTGTATCATTGAAGTGGAACTAATTTGTGGAATCTTCTGTAAAACGCAAGGGACATTCTCTCTACCAGTTCCGTTACAATACTATACCAAACATTTCTTTGTGTATTTTTTAAATCCATATTTATTAAAACAATTTAAAAAGACTTCGCATAATTGATTATTTTTATTCATTCAACATATTACGAAAATAAAACACATTTAAAATATAGAAATATTTTATAATATATAAATATATTTCCAATTTTTCATTAATGGCCTTCAGAGCCCCATATCAGGTGTTGGTCTCTAAATAGCCTGTGTAAGTTCTGGGTAAAACGATTCTACAATAAATATAGCTGCTGTATCAGAAATGTATATTTTCTTTACTTCATCAAAGTATTCTGGCCATATTCATATTCTACTTGTGACTACTCTTCAAAACGAGAGGTCACCTAGGAACCAGAGGACTTAGACAAAAATAGAGTATCTGAAATACGCAATCTTCAATAATTGTTATATAACTCTGTAATGCATCTCGTAAAAATAAGAAAACTATTGTCAGTGCTCTTCAGAGAAATTGACTGGAATGAATATCAATACTGGCTTATAATATATGGCGTATTGATACTAGTGTAAATTCAGGCCATGCATTTTCAATACGCTATTAAAATAGACACTATTATTACACACATAACAAAAGTATTCAGTATTTTCTTCTATAAATTGCCCTCGAGTCTATGCAATACCACAGCTACATTTGCGTGCAATGTAATCCTGAAGGGAGATCCTCTTTCTGGGATCCGCCTCCTCTGCGTCTCAAGACTTCCAAACGCCTTCTCTCAGACGCTGGCAACGCTCGCGCCGCGCGGCAGGCCTCATGGGTTTAATAACGCGCCGTTCCCGCCTCCCATTCCCTGCCGCTAGCTCTGCCGCCGCCGCCTCCAGCGCAGCGTCGCCATCGCGGTTTGCACAGCTCTCCGCGCCCGTCCAATTCTGCGAGGGGCTTGCGTGGGGAAACGGAATGAAATCGACTGCGATTCATTTATTCGCAATGCGAAAGTACGGCGACAGATGTTTGCCGAAGCGATCGTCGCGTCTGACCGGTGGCATCAGCGAGGGCGGCGGGGGCGGCGGGGGCGGCGGGGGCGGCGGGGCGGCGGGGGCGGCGGGGCGGCGGCGGGGCGGCGGGGGCGGGGCGGCGGGGGCGGGGGCGGCGGGGCGGGGCGGGGGCGGCGTGGGGCGGGGAGGGCGGGGCGGCGGACGCGGTGGGGCGGGAGCGTGGCGGCGAGCGGGGGGGATGGCGGGAGCGGCGGGGCGGCGAGGCGGCGGGGTGGCGGGCTGGCGGGGTGGCGGGGCGGCGGGGAGCCGTCAGTGTCTGAAGGGTGAGATAGTAAGAGAATGGAGCGGGCTGAGGAGCGGGAAGTGATGATATGGGCGACTTAAAAATTATGTTATGGAGGGTAGGGCGAGAAAGACTCGGAGAAGGGAAATACGGTTATGGAGAAAATAAATGGAATGCTAGAAACGGGGCACCGACGACAGTTCGCAATTTCACAAAGGGGGTTAGAAAAGATGGACGTTTGCATAAAGATTCAACATGTGCATGAAGGTGTCTTAGCCTTTTCAAAGGAAGTGATGGTATAGTTATTCATGAAAATTCCTTTGCAAAGGCAGATTAAGTAGCGAAAATATCGACACCGTGCCAATGCATTTTTGCGTCACTTTGTGATTGCTACCAATGACCTAAATTATTTTCCGCCTACTTGCAACCCCCAAGTAAAATCGAGTCTGCATCTTTTATTAAAATTGTGATTATTTTTTAAAGAATAGTAACATAGATGTAAGTAAGGATCAATGAGTGGAATAAATAGAATACAAATTTTTAAAAAGTATGTGAAATACCATTATTACGAACTACGATTTACACAACTGATGGATGCATATTGAAAAGCAAGGGATACAATGAAAACAAGTATAAGGCAGTTGCAAAAATAAACCATCATAAAAAGAAAAATTTAACATACAAAATTGGATGCAGTGCTGGGATTTGAACATCTGTTAACCAATAGTTTTTGTTGGTTTTTAAATTATCAGGAAATAAATATATTATAATGTTGGATTTCAATAGTGGATGATCAGAGATATAATTTATCGGTGGATATTGAAGAAATTAAACATATAACTCGTACAAAGGTTTTGCTTAAATCTCGCGAGATAATATTATTTGTTTAGAGTAGATGGAGACCAACAGCAATCTCCGACTGCCTGTTAGTTGGGCCATACATTTATTCATCAACTCTTCATCAACTCTAGGTCACCCGTTGAATGCAATCAGTAGATGAAGGCAGCTGGGTCTTAGTACTAGTCTTTCACGTCCACACAAGCAAAGCAATTCACGCTACACAAAGCTTCACATACAGAAGTCTCGTATCGATCATGCTCTGCACGGTGGCATGCGTCGACACACCATCAACTGAACGGGATAGCACTTCACCGTCGGCCTAGCTAACAGAGAAGCACATCTCTCCGTCAGCGAGGGGAGGCCTGAGTTGGTTTTGTTGGCAGCCCTGGAGGACCCCGCCTTCGAAAGGCGGCCGTCTGCGCTCAGCAAATATG
The DNA here is from genome assembly GCA_964035755.1 of Teleogryllus oceanicus. Taxonomy (NCBI): domain Eukaryota; kingdom Metazoa; phylum Arthropoda; class Insecta; order Orthoptera; family Gryllidae; genus Teleogryllus; species Teleogryllus oceanicus. The sequence continues at coordinate 83,607,363 of CAXIVR010000004.1, read as the reverse complement.
CAGACCGCGCTCTGCCGCCGCGCCGTGACCACCCATATATAAGGCAAAGAAGAGGCAATTAATATTTTTTGTTTATTTTTGTGTTTCTAGGGCAATAAATGACAAGATCTAATGTAAAAAGAACTAAATTGATCCTTTTGACCATTTAAATGGGGTGGTACATATTTGTACCATTGTCCTATGCAGGAAACAATAAAACTCTTATAACCATGGTACAATAAACAACCACATATTTTTTATTCATTTTCTATGATATTTTCTCATTTTCTTTTATTTTGTAGTGTTAAACTTTTAAAGAAATTCTAAATTAGTTTTTATTCCAGTAATCTGCTGCTTTTTACATATATATGAATAGAGAACAAAAGTATTTACAATATTTCGGCAACAGAATATTGTACACAAAATGGAGAGTCTTCTTGCAAAAGTTCAAAAAAGAAAAAAAAACTTTTTTTGAGGTATTACACTGCGACACTACTAATACAAGAACTATAACAAAAGTGTTCCACAAAACTAAATGCAAATTTTAAAAAAATGAAAGCGTATTTGGGATTTGTGGAATGGCGAGAAACATTTTTGCCTATCACAGGTTGCTTTGATCAACAATATGGTCCAACGCATAAATGGTAAAGAACAAAAAATGCAGGGAACTTTTATCATTTAGATTTGCCGTAGATCCATAATTTTTATTCACAAAATTTGGATTTTTGACATCATCTGGCAATTTTCCCGATTTCTTCCACTTGTAATGGTCATCGGATACAGAGAAGCCCGGGGGGGGTGGAGGCCTGAGTTGGCTTTGTTGGCAGCCCTGGAGGAGCCCGCCTTCGAAAGGCGGCCGTCCGCGCTCAGCAAATATGCAGACCGCGCTCTGCCGCCGCGCCGTGACGGCCCCGTTCGGGAGCTACGTGGAATTCGGGCCTCGCGGGACTCGCAAGTGAGACGGCTCGCGACGTGTGCTCCCGGCGGGGGGCCGCGTCCCTCTGTTTGACGGGCGCCGCGCCGCGCCGCGCCGCGCCGTTCCGACGTCGCTCCTCTCATATGGAAAAGAGACAGATGCATTTTTAATTCGTCGTCTGTGTCGCTTTTGAAGCCACGGTATGCCAAGAGAGTTTGATCAAGGAAATGCGAAAACGTTGTTCTGTCACTTTTGGATTACCGAAGTCACACACGAACGACTGAGTACATTGTGGTGAAGTAGTATATTCCCGCGTTCAAATTTTCAGTGGAAACCTTGGTTGAAATGAACAAATATTTGATGTCACACCTGCATCCCTAGTCCAGCCGAAACCTCACAAAATATTTAAAAAAATATTTTTATATGTACAGGCTCTCTGTGGAACGTCATTTTCTGTTTGTTTCTCGAAACGTCGGTATACACGAAAAGTTGCACATCTAGAAAAATATAACTTTGCAGTAAACTTTTAAACTGAGCGGATCCGCTTATAATTCGGCTATACACATACTATTTTTCTCTATACTGTTGGCCACCTGTGTATACAGAATGCTTTTCAATTATTTTGATGGAATTTTTGCAAGTGACAGTATACGTTTTATTTTCTAAACATATTTGTTTACGTAAATTAAATATTTTTTTATATTACGCCATATCACCAGCTAGCTTATATCATGAACGTAATTGAACATATTTTAAAAGAAAATCCTACGTAAAATAAAAAATTATTTCATAATTTTTTTTCGCTTTACACATATGTTACTAAGAAAAGAAAAACAAATCAGTACATGTAAGCTGTAAAAGTAAATTTAAAAAATAGAGGAAAAAACGATTCACTTCTTCTTAGAGCGCGTAATTTAAATCATCATCTCTTATCTCTTTTTCAAGTGTGAATAGTGTTTTTTAATAATAAAATTATGGGCAGAATTTCACGTTTATTCTATTTTTAGTAACTTTAAAATTCGTCTTAAATTGCGTATAATTAATTTTAAAAAATCGTTTTCTGCTTTCCATTTATACCATGCAATTAAGATTTTGTGTTGGTATTAAGTCATTGAGATGTCTCAGCTCACACAAATATGAATTTCTAAAGGCATACATTAATTGATACGATAGTTTTAGTTTAATTTGAATATGATGGTTATAAATACAAGAGATAGGGCTGATTCAACCCCTGCAAAAGCCTAAAGCAAGGACAGACATTGATTCGCCTGCTCGAGCAGTATTCCATCTCTTGCCAAGCGCGCTGGTACGGCCACTGGAATTAACAGCTGCGGCGAGCAAGTGATGTAATTTGAGAGCGGAAACGTCGCTGGCAGCTCGACAAGCGACACAAGTACTTAATGCATACTGTATAACTTTTTTATAAACACGAAAACATACAAATAGTTATTAAACTCATGAAATCGAATAAAAGTGAATTTGTTACGGAAATTTGTCACAAATAGAATTAGCATATAGACTTTTTAATAGCATACTCTTCAATTATGACTCCATCTACATTTCGAAAAACAATACCGTGGAGAGAACATTTCAAACTCTGATCGGAGGCAATGTCTGTGGTTTTATTTTACCGTTCTGAAAGAAAAAAATATTGTTCGCAAACGTAAATGAATCCACACACAGACATAATATATTCAGGAGATTGAAGAAACGTAAAATGTAAGTCTGAAGGAAATTTGTATACAGTTTAAAACAATTGTTGCGCAATATAATCAATCTGTAAGTTATTCAACTTGATCAATTAAATCTAATTGTAATTCTGCCGGAACTGTGTAAATATCTTCTCAATATGCAGTGGTAAATTTACAATTTCCATCTCCATCATTGGAACATCTTGAAAACGAGAAATCGTTTCTGATTTTAATTGCATCAGCTCCGGAAAGAGATAAGATTTCTTACAAATATATTAAGTTAGTATTTGATCAACTTCGGCGCTTTCCGATTATCGTCGGGTCACCTCACTTGATGGGGCGAGGCGAAGCGACGATAATCGAGTCGCCAATGCCCGTAGACCCGCCAGCCGTATTGTCCGTGCATAAAAGTGTTATCCTTACCCACTGCTTCTGTTTGAACTTGCCCTTTGGTCTAAAACAGTGATTTCCGACCTTTTGTTTTTTCATCGACTCCTTTTAAAATAATTATTTGCTCTGTCGACTTGCTTATATTAAACTCTAGTATAATATTCAGCATACATAATCATACATCTAAGGATTGAATATAAAACGTCTTAATGTTAACAGGTTTGTAACCAATACTTTAGAAAATGTATAGATTTTCAATAATTGAAAACGCTTTTGCCTCTGAGTAGCTGACATCTGATTTTTTTGCGTAATGGTTAAAACACCAGTTGCACCAACCTAGCTATGCACCTGATCCTAAGACTGAACGAAGATACAAAAGAAGAGGAGTGAATTTGTATTTTAAGTTATGTTACGTATGTATAATAAGTTATGTTTACTTTATATCAGAAAACAACTAGTTATCAAGTTCATTATTTTTTGTAACCATTGAGATATAGATTACACCTGTAGATCGCTGGTTCTCATTCGAATATAGACCCCCAATTGACCCCTCAATTATCATTGATCCCCTTCAAAATTTCAAGGACATCTAGGGGGTCAATACCGACCCCTCAGGGATCCGCTGGTCTAAAGTAAGAAACGTCAAACAAGGCTAAACCCAAGTTGTCCTTGGCTCTCCCTTTCCTCCGCCCGCCGCCTCGCAATGTGTAGGCCAGACTTCGAGGACCCACTTAAAACTCGGCGGGCAGCGAGCGACCCATCAATATTTAAGATAAACGGCACGAGCAGCGTGGGCGGGGAAAGCGGTAGGGTCGGGGCGAGCGGGCGCGGTGGGGAGGGACGCCGAGAGGCCTAAGAATTTATGTGTCCGCGCCGCGCGAGGGACCTATAACCGAGACGGACGGATTTATTGCAGGTTGTACAAAGCCATCGCAGTTTTTGCGTGTCCTCCGCAGCCCCTGGGACACGCCGCTCGCTGCATGCTCTCTGCTCGCCTATGAAATACCGCCCCGCGCGCGTCAAGCCGTGTCGAATGAAGGGGTTAGACGTTTAAATGTTTTAAAACCGCCGCTCGGCTCGCAGTAAATATGATGCATTGCCGCAACTGCTGGCGAGTAGCTGCTAAAACCGCTCGGGAGATTATTACCTGCGAGGAGGCTGCTTCGATGGCAGGTACCTACATACGCTCCAGTGCACACGTGCGTCAACAGAGCAATGGGGGGATCCGTGTTAGTGGAGATTTCGATAGCGCAAGAGGCAGTGTTGCAGGTAAATACTTTATTGTTTAGTCCGTTCTTCTGTATATACGAGTAATGAACATAGAATGATGACATTAAATGTGTTTCTGGACAGTGTAATACGGATGACCCTTCTCTCAAATATATCATAAATAAATTAATGAATTTATTATCAATTTTAATTGACAAATTATTGATGTAAACGAACCAATAATAGAATGGCAGAGTTACGAGACAATTTTGGTTATTAATAGTAAATAAAACATTAGTTACGGGAATTATTAAGTGTGCGTAAAGGTTTAATGTTTTCTTATTTCAGCTAAAATTCTTTTCAACGTGAAATTACTCTCACTATTGTATGTTTCTCCGAGCTAAATTAATTGCTGCATAAAGCTAAATTGTTTAACTGTTAACAAAAATAATTGACATCACATAATTGAACTTTACAATTGATAATCTCCCTTACAAATATACTGTAATATATTTACGTTTTCAAAATCAGTACTCGACTAGTCAGAGTCTACAAATCACTCAATACACCAGGAATAAACTCACTCTTAAATACATTTTTTTATCAATAATGTGACATTGAATCGTTCTTCGTATTCAACAAGTCATGAGAATTGTAATCTGCATTGTTTTGTTTGTTTCTTCAGTCCATAAAGTGTGTACAGTTTAATGAAAATACATTTCCTAAAACAACAAGACCATTATTTATCATATGAATGTCAACTATAAATACATTAATTTCTGAATAGTTCTTCTGTCTATATTCTGGGTGATATAGAATGAAATTGCACTATAAGATTTTTTTTGAAAATAAACTGCTTTCATGAAACGTTTCTGTATATTCATGCAAAGGTTTTAATGTTACGAGAGCCTTCTCTATCGTAGACTCCAGACGCATTACAAATGCTAATTGCTTCACTCTTATTCTCTCTTTCGTCTTCCTTTCCACGGAGAAACAAGTTGCGCGTAAAGACCTTTGAGTCTTGGTGCACTTTGCTAAAAAAAAAAGGACCCTTGGTGACGTCTTGTGATGAGAGGCTATAAAAGAAGCGCGAAGTTCTCTCATTTAATTAGTGCACGTCAAATTGCAATGTACCCTTGCAGAGTTCAAAGAAGTACATTTGTATGGGTATTGCGATGTTTGCCTAATGTTCTGCGTGCGGAGCTGTCGTTTCTAGGATCGTTTGCAAGTCCGTTCGATGCATGAAGCGCCTTCCAGACAAACTCAAGTCTACAAAAAAGAGAAAGCTTTCAGCACAGAATGAGCTTTCAGATTTAAGATCAGAATTATAGATCAAAATACTGTTAAATTTTTGGACTTGACGAGTCTATAATGTAGAATTTCTTACGGAGTTTCTTAATATTGTATTACTTGTTTGTGAATTGTGAACAAAATTATCTAACTGCACTCGCATTTGAAATTATTATTGAGTTAACCTTTGATTTCCGGTCATGACAACTGCTATATTCATTTGGGTATTGAATGTTATAAACCTGAGTTGGCGGTGTTCTCCCCGCTGATGTTGAGCTCCTGCGCCGACCGATTAGATGGCTTGCGGAGGTTTTCTCGTCCTCTTCCCAAGCGGGGCACTATCCCAGCTATGACAAACTCTAAGCTCCCGATTGGTCTCCCGAAATGTGTGGGAATGCAGTAAGTGTATGTGTGAGTAATGAGAAAGGAGAATACAAGAAAGATGAATGGAAGATCGCGTATGGTTCTGGCTCGTTTGTTACGGTACTGCTCCGTCATTCGCTAAAGTTGATCGGAGAAACCAGAAAAAACTACCGATCAGATCAGTCGGCCGCGAAAATTTTCCTCCCAACGACTTAATTCGAACGAGCAACCTCAATAGTGTCAAAAATTCGCCACTGCCAGAACTCGAACCCTAAGACTTCTCGGTCAGAATTGCTGCAGAGTCAATACGTATCTCACCAGGCACTTTAACTCATAAATTTGGTTCGAGAAATGTTTTTGTGGTGGAAATGTGTACCGTGAGGTGGAAGGTAAGGCAACATAAAATAGAATAACACAAGCCTTAGCGCATTGCTTGTAGTAGTTGAAGCAATACTGGCACTAAACATTTCATAACAAGGATCAAGTATAAAAGAACTACATTTGAAAATGAGAGATGCTGTTGAAGGCGAGAGAAAATTGGAAACAAAACGAATGAAGTAAACGTGGAACGCAAGAAATTTTAGAGGATTGAAGATTGTATCGGGAGCACTGGAAAATTCTTGAAAGGTATTCAATCAAAAAATAAACTTTAAGAAATAATAACGGTATAGAATAGTTGTAAATTAAAAAATAAAACAATTCAAAATATGATACGAAAAAAAAATTAAAAATTGAAACAATACGTATTTAGTGTGTAGATAATATCCATTGCAGGAATCAGAACAGATGGATATTAATTTCGAAAAATTTGAACAGATTAAAACGTGAACGCAAGAAATAACGAGGGGATTGTGCAAATTGGCCTCGAAATCGCACTCAAAGGGCACACATGGAAAAAGCCAAGCAGATGGATGCGAGAGTGAAAGGTATCAGTGAAAACACGGAGGCGGGGTCGTGCAGCGAAGTTGGGAAGGGCTCTGCAGGGCCATGGCGCCGGCTGGGTTGCGCGTGCCTGGCAGATAAATTGCGATAGCGGATGAGTAGAGCGCTTCACGATTTCGCGCCGAATTTATCCCGCTCCGACCTATTTTCCGTTTCCCTGTCCCACTTTCATCCATTCCCGTCCCATCTGCCCTGCCCCGCCCCGCACTGCCCTTCCCCCGGCCGTGTCCCGACCCCGCCTCCACATTACCCATCCTTCCTAACTCCTCCCTGCCCCGCCCGCTCCCGCCTCCGCGTCTTCTCTCTCCCTTTGCAGCATCACCTCTACCTGCCCGCCCCGCTCGACCCTATCCTCGCTCTCGACCGTGACCCGCCACCGCATCGCCTACCCTTTGTGACTTCCCCTGCCCTGCCCAATACCGCCCCCGCCCCTGCCTCCGGTGTCTCTGTTACACGCTCCCGCCTAACCCCACCCTCCCCGCCTCGGCCGTGACCCGCCCCTGCCTCCGCCATCGCCCACCCTTCCTGGCCTTCCCTGCCTCGCCCACTCCCATCCTCACTCCTGCTTCCGGTCCCTCTGCTACCCGCTCCCGCCCGCCCAGACCCACCCTACCCTCGCTCTTGGCCGTGACCCGCCCCCGCCACCGCATCGCCTACCCTGCCTGACCTCCCTGCCGCGCCCGCCCCAGCCAACGCTGCCCTCGATCTCTCTGCTGCGGCCCTCTAGCTCCACCCCGCCCCGCCCTCGCTTCCGATCCCGTCCAAGCTTCCTCCCCACTTCCACTCCGCTCCCGCCCAACGCAACCAAGCCTCGCCCCACTCCCGTCACTCGCGCGGACGTGGGGCCTCTTGAATAACAAATGCGCCTGAACTTTGAAATTAAAATTGTTTGAACGAATGACTTTCATTTGGGCATGCGGCATCTCCTCCCCGCTGCCCATCCCGGCCGCGCCGGCCCCGCTCCCAGGCTCGCTCCTGGCTCGCCCTCGCGTGCGCCCTGGCGCTGGTGCACCCTGGACATCGGCGTGGGAGGGAGTCGCGTGAAGTTTACTTTTCCAAAAATGTGAGCTAACTCAATTCACGTTTGGACGCGTCCGCGGACTTGTTTGCGACCGGCTCCGAGCGCCCTCGAATTTATATTAAAATTTTACCGCGAACGAACCCGTCGGATGGCTTGCGTGCACTGAAACTGCCTTGGACTGGACATGTGTAGATGGGCGTGCTTATCTGCGCGCGTCCGTGCGTACGGTGCTTGTGCATGCGGATGGTAGATGGTGAAATTCTCTTACACGAGACTCGACTCTATTTTTACTTTTCCTCCTTAGGAAGCACATTGGAATTACCTCACAATACGATTTCGAATATTTGATCGTAAAATCCTTGTTTAAGATTCTTTTGAGTCTTAAATTTGCAGTCACGTCAGGGTTGGAATTTATTAGCGTTGTTTCAAAGGTGGTTACGTTTGGTGCAGGTGGATATAATATACACGTAACTTTATAACAAAAAATCAAAATGTATTTTTGGATAGATGGATGGATATGTCACGCATGACTGTGTCAAATTAGAAACGTTTCAGCTAAAACTTTGTAAATACATAAGGAGTAAGACAGTTATGTCTTTCAGGAAATCATTAATTTTAATATTAGATCCATAAATTATTTTAATTTTTTACAGCTTTTCTTCAGTCACATCCCACACGTATCTAATTTTTGACATGCATCCTTCGCTGCTCAAAATTCTAAATTATGTCCCAACTTTCCAGATATCTAAAATCTAATCAAAATGGTGGAAGTCCTTTCAAACCATATTAATTATTGTGGCTTGGAAGTTTTCCGCCTAAGTTCACTCAATTCTATTCCCACCACTTTAAATTTGACATGACTTTGATTCTGCTGTATTTTACTAGTAAATGCTACACGATACCTACGCATATATATTATACTTATGATATTTATTTACTAAAAGTACTAAATTAATTTTTATTGATGTCTAGAGAATTTAAAATAGTTTGGAGGATTTTGAAATATTCTCCAAAAATTTACTGTATACACATGTTCACAATTTTGCTGTTTCTAGATAGGAAAAGGAGATAGGGGTAACTTTTACAAAATTAAATATAAATAGTAAGTTATTTTCTACTTCTGAAGCTCAAGTGTGCAACGTTTCTTTAAATTTTGAATAAAACTAAATCTCATGAAGGAATAAACAAAACAAACACTCTTCTTTATTTCAGAGAAAATAATAATTTGAGAAAAGAAGGCGAAGTATAAAGACAAAAATACTCTACTCCTCTGATGTGATAAGAAAGCCAGAATCGGCTTAGCTGTTTACAAGTTATCCCGAACAAACAGTTATTATTTACGCATTTTGAAATCTCCCACAGATATTACAATTTCATTTACACGAACTTATTTAATATTTCATAAACATCGTCATATACATGAACGTATGTAAAATTTGAGTGTCTGACTATGTTTGTAACGGGTTACTTGGTATTCGATTTTTAAACTATGCTGACATTTGCCACAGTGCCGCCGCCTTGCATTGCCGCACTTTTCTCTTTTTAACAACCTTGCAGGAAAAAGAAGAGTATCATCCTCTTTTAATCTTCTTTGCTGATTGTAATCAATATCATTATTTTAAGTGATTCAAACTGGCTGCAACTTGTTCATAATCTTCTTCTTAATTGTAAACGTGTGAGCTTGCACTTCGGAGGAAATTTTTACATCGTCACATTTTCACTGTAAAAGGAATAAAAATACACTGAAACAGAGGAGGAAACAACATACTTCTCCATCCCCCTGCTGGCCAATCTGAGAGAGAATTCCTAGGGTTAGATCGGCCTCTTCGTCCTATTTCCTCTGCGTTCCATTCTCCACGAGCGAAATGTTGACGCTCCGTGAGGGGCGTGGGCAGCGCCCTAATTTAAACCCGGGCGTTCGCGCGCGCGCGGGCGGGCGCCGTTCAAAGGGAAACAAATGAGCGGTTGTTGGCTCTTCCCTCTTGTGTCCGTGTGCGGCACGGCGCGGCGTGGCGCGCAGCGACAGGCGCTTGTCAACAGCCCTGCGCGTCCGGGTCACCTGATCGAGACCTCTGGTCGCTGTGTCGCCCCCCCCACGCCCCTCTTTGCGCACGCGGTCAAGCGGCACCCGCGCGCGTTGGCGCGGCACTCGTGCTGCTGGGGCGAGTGCTTTGAGGGTCAAGTCTTGACTGCCAAAGAATCAATATCATGCGTGAAGATGATGCTTTAGTTTGAGAATTAGAACAGGTTTCGAAGGATGTGTATATATATATATATATATATATATATATATATTTATTTTATAACACGCCCATCTACTACCTTCCAGCCGGTAGCGATGAAGCGTGAAACTATGAATGCTCGTGAAGCGAGCTTTGAATTCTCAGGAAGCAGGATCTTTCGGGTATGAGAAAGGTCTGAACCCTTGATACAATGAATTCTGTAAAATTCTGGTAAAATGAGCATATATTCAGTAAAACAAATAGAGTATGCACTTTGCGTAGATGGTCACTGCAAAGAAAACAGAAACAAAAAGAACAGAAAGAACACAACCACAAAAGAATGTACAGGCGTCACCTTGACTGCCTGAATACTTCATTAAGCACTATTCACAATACTTTTGCTTCTACCTCTTTCTCAATTATTTCGTGTACCTCATTTAGCTTTTGTTAATCTTAAATTTTCTCCGTGTACGGCCCTTTAAGTGATTCTCTACAATTATTCTATCATAGACTTCACAGAGGTCAGCCTTAAGCTGCGCATTTATTACAATGCTGTGAACTCTAACACAAGAATAAACATGACACACACGTTACTAAAATGTACCCTTTACAAAAATTATAGCAACTGATTATCCCTGACATCATACAATGGAAACATGACTTTCAAATAAGATTACTTTTACATTACATGAAAAATTATAATTTACTTTAGAAAAGTTGTACAAGGTATGGCATTCAAACGAATTTACTGGTGCGTACAGCGAATGAAATCTAAACTGCCGCTCATACGTTCGAAATATTTCTCTCAGTAATTATTTGGAACTTTCATCTATTTTAGGACGCTTCGCCTGGTGTTTAAAGCTGCACGATTTCCCAACAAATTGCCGCATAGAAGTTGCCAGTTCTTTACCTCGACATTTCCTTTCCGCTCGCCGTCAGTTAACCTTGGGGTGTTCGGTCGCTCGCAGTCCTCGCCACGTCACTTGACTGGTTCGATGTCCCGCGGTTACACCACTTCCTTCGCTCGATCTCAGAATGCCGCCACACGTCCAAATTCCAAACCTTTCTCTCGATCTCGGGCTCGTACCATCCACGTATGTGGTCCAAGTCCTTCTCGCCTACGCTTGAGTCTTTACTGGAGTCGTCCTTCTGCCGCCTGCCGCGTACCCGTTGCTCGCGCTCCCAGCTTTGAATAACTAACGTACTTGAATTGAATATTTCTAGCACTCGGCCGACATACCACACTTTGAGCGTGCGTGGTCGTGGCGTACAAAATTAAATACTGGATTTCGTTTAGAGTCCTTCTGCGCGAATTTATTGCAATTATGAAACTATTTCAGGTTCAAGCAGTCACATCGCTTGCTTACTCGCGTAATGTTAGTGCTAACACTGTACATGCACTTCACTTCTGAATTCTATCACTTATTACCGCGTTTCTTAAATCAGCTTTAACTAAGCAAGTAAAATTATACTCCTGCACTAACCAATGACTATCGCCGAAGAAGTAAGTTGAGTCGCCGTCGCTGTCGAAGTTGTAAGAGAGCTCTTCCGAAGTGCGTCGCGGTATTTATGCGTCTCCGCCTGGGGAAAAATTTCTGGAGGGGTGAATTTTCTCCTCCTTCGCGCCCTATCAAGAAAACATTATCCGCAACTTCGGACATCGGAGTGCGAAAACCTGGGGGTAGATGTCGCCTTCTCGGACCAGCGCTCCGCCGCGTACCCTATTTCTCGGTGTTCTGGTCTTTTCTTGTGGCTTATGGTGGCGTTACGGGTTCGTATAATCCCGTGACGTCACAATATATATATATATATATATATATATATATATATATATATATATATATATTAAATTTGTTGCATCAACACCTTGATGCAACGCGTCTCCAAGCTCCTTAAAGGGCGTTGAGCGCTTTGCTCTGGAGAGTAATCCTCCATTAATGTGCTTTTTATTTTTGGAGTAATCCTCCGTTACAATAATCTCAAGTCAAGTCTTGTCACGTCGTAGTCAGTCAGTGCTTTTTATCCCTTCGGCCAGGGGCTCGACGACGTTAGATCCCGGGGTTCCTGGCCGGTCACCCAACCAAGAACCCGCGAGTCTCGAATTCGCTAAACCATCGTGATTTCACGGAGCGTAGTAAACGAATTCGGCTAGGCCGCCGGCAGCTAACTGCTTCGATTGCTAACTGTTTCTATTGAATATATTACCTTCGCCGGCAGCTTACTGCTTCGATCCGCATTGTGTTATGGGTATCTTTTAGCTTTTCTCCTGATGTTTAAATTGTTTTATGCTTGTTGAAGTTTGCATTATATAGATTCAGTGTTGCTATGAGAGGTTTTTCTAACTTCTCGAGGCAGAAGTCTTTTGTGTACACCAAAGATTAGTACATATCTATTCTAAAAATTATATAATTCTGTTACCATTTCCAGTAAGAGAGGCCTTACGATAGGGGAAATGTAAAGAAAAATATAATATTCGTGTTTCTCATTTTATGTCGTTCTGAAAACTTATTTTGTATATTATTAGTTATTCTATGACTGTCGATTTATAGCGATTTAAAACTTATGTTTTTTTTATAAAAATTTACATATAGATACGCACTGATGAATCAATGTAATGATTACAATCATGTAAATTAGTCGTAATATTTAAATAATTGCTACCTTTATGAAAATAACATTTAGAAAAGAGAGTAGAATATTCAGATTTTCTGTACATATTAAAACGGTTAGTGTTCAGCTTTTCAAGTACATTTTCATAATTTCCGTGTTCTTGCTGGATTTGTATAAGCCCATTGTATGCTTGCGTGAATTAAAAAAATATTTTTACTCCATACATAGCAGAGAATTGGCATATAATGTAGGACAACATATGGAAGCTCAAGATATAAAATATCCAGATCAATTATCTTTTCACAAGGACATATCTTACGTACGTAAATTAATATTTAATACATAAATTAATATTTATCCAATTCATAAAATTAAGCTTTTTGTTAATAGAATTATTAAGGAACCTATTTAAATTTTTCGTCAAAATATTGTAGATTAAATCCTTTGGCCCTGGAAAAGTAATTAATGAGTTATGTACACAAATCTTTAAGATGATTACCCTATCACCTAGTCAAAGTTATTAATTTATCACTTTGTCGAGCCATTATTCATAATAGGGCGATTTGGATGCAGTAAATAATTTGTCCCTTGTCCATCCATTATGAAGAATAGCTAATAAGAGTTAGACTAGACGTTACGCGGCGCCGATATATGCGCAAACGGCAAACCGCCAAGCTACCCGCCAGCAAAATGACATTTTATCTCCCCTTAATAAAGTAAGAAAAAATAATGGTTTTGTTAATTTCATAAGAAACACAAAGACCCGTAAGACCCAAAAACATATTAGAAGTTCAGAGATTATGCTATTGGTGGAAAATTAAGCATACATGCTACCTGGAACTCGATACCTAGTATCTCGAAGACTATGTAAACTTAAACTAACACGGCAATAGACTCGTCATCACGGGCCTTGTTGGACCTCGGCAGGTGTCATGACGGGCCTATAATGCTTCAATGTACAGTTCTGGATACAGTCGAAATTTGGGATCCAGAATGAAGTTAACTTCGTCTTCACTGATTTACAATGATTTCATGATTTACAATGATTACAATGATTGTTAAGTCCACTTCAATGTTTACAATAATTTACAAAATTCGGAATGTTCGCACTTTTTCAGCTGGTATAACCTGTTTCTTTCAGGGCGCAGTTGATGCTTCGTTAGGCGTGTGATACGTTCTATTTTCAGGTAATCTAGCCGAGCATCTCGGTCCATTCTGTTCGTAATGTGCTGTTGGGATAGAGCTGCCTCTGCTTTCAGGTCGTATTTTAATGTTTAGTGCCCACGAGAGGCCGCGTGCATTTTGGCTGTCAGCCATGATATTGGAAGGGGTCCCTTTACCCTGTGCAAACTCCCTGGAATATCGTTCGTATCAGCACTGTAACCCACCGGACAGTTACCACATCGGTGGTTGAAATTACTCTTGACTCTTCGGTATCGCGGTGACTAGTCAATGAAGAGTTAGGATGGGGTTTTATTGTTATCTATATTGATCTTCTCTGGAAATGTAAGACAATGTTTATGATGATAATTTTCTATCTTCATTTTACTGAGAAGAATGTTATTGTGACCACAATATTGTTTCTAAACGATTGAATCATCCTCCGAATACTCATATCCACTCTTCTGAATTCATTACCAGGAAAATAAAATATTTCTTTCATTAAATTTATTTGTCCCTTTTGAATTTCTAATACTACCCATCTCATTTTGCTTGTTATTTTGTGAGGATAAATAACAGATTAAATATTTTACTTCGTAATACAAGTGCAAGCAGGACCGTTCCTTTAGTTCTATTAATTTAGATAAAACGTCATAATATTCCAGCTGTTATTCTTCTCGAGTTCAATAAAATAAGTTGAAGCACACTGAATGTTGACGCACTCAAAAACATTTTTTTCAAGTCTTTAAATAATTTTTGTTAACACATGAGAAACAAATATAGAACCTAATGTTGTTTTCTCTATTTTCTCTACTCATTGCGAGCCTATTAATTCCTTAATTGAAATTACTCCTGTGTTGTGGTACCTTCTGAAAATTTGAAAATGATGTCATAGTCCATTTAGCTTTTCAGTTCAAAATGAATAAACTTAACTTCTAATTTAAGTGCCATGTATAATATATTTTTCTGCACTGTTCACCGTTGAAGAATACGTTTTGTTCTAACAAGCGTTGTCCTCCGAGACGTTCTCTTAAATTTTCTCTCACCTCGCTGGGGCAAAAGATCACCGTCACAGACTAAGAGGCATAGTGTTTACGTCGACGGACACGGAGTCTGCAAGCAGGCAACTTCGTCAGCGCACGGATGGAGAAACCGCCAGCAAGGAAACTTCAAGCAAACGCCCGGAGGCTTTTGTTGAGCAACCTCCAGCGTGTTCTGGAGAGGACGCTGTGGCAACGCAAATACACACATGTGCTTCGAAATCCTGGGGGAGGTATACACTAATATTAAGTCTTGGGAAGTTAAGCCAAGGCATATTAAGGCACAGAGATAAAACTAAGTAGGGGAAGTTTAAATTAATATGTACATTAAGGAAGGTGTATTTGTGTTTTCACCTGGCTCAAATACTTGAGATAAATACAGGCTTAGAATATTTCCGAGAAACCTGAAAATTGGATATACATCCTAGCGTAAAAATCCAAGTTTTTATTTATTTTTACTGAGATGATATAGTGTAATATATGCCATCTTACTATCACAACATTACTTACGCCAGCGTAATCAATAACATTCGTAGTTGTTCCTCCCTCCGTCTGGTTGTGAACAACAATACACAGGATAACCTTCAACCAGGACAATCCTTAAATCATACACAGGTCAAACTTAAATTTCTGCGAAATATAAATGAATATTTTGTTTTGGGGGTACTTAATGAGTCCCGTAGTTCATTTTCACAGTTATATCAGAAATGGTGTGATGATTCCTCACACGATGTGTGCAAGGGAACGACAAATTCGGATAAAACATATAAACAGAACGACGGCGACAATGGGGGACAGACGAGAAGCAATTGATCAAGTAATAACTAATGACAATTCAAGGGAACTGCGACATAATTAATACAGAGGAAAATAGGGAATGTAGAGGTAAATAAAACAGTGAATTGACACGGAGAAAAAAGGAAATTATGAAAGTAATTAGGAATCGATAAGCAAAGAGTAAATAAAGTGCTAGACCGACGTTACCAATCAAAAATTATAAGTTCAAGAAGAGGAATAACCTGGGTACTAGGACGAAAAGAAACGCATTCCGCCATCGAAGAAGACAATGAAGTGCGCGTATGATAAACAAACGGCGCAGACGATTTTCATACGCAGAGACGTGCGGAGGCAGGTGATGTTATAACTGGACAGCATTCGGATGGCAGAGAGGTGTTTATGAATTCGGTACCCCCCAACAAACCGGTTAAATATCTCGGACTTCAACTAGACACCAAACTAAAGTGGAAGCAACACATAAATAACGAACTAATTCAAGACAAAAAAATTACTACAGCTGAAACCATTAATTCACAGAAATAGCTCGGTACCATTCAATTCCTCCATATTAATATTCAAAACAGTCATAAGACCTCTACTACTGCACGCCTGCCCCATATGGATCAACGCCTCCAAAACCAACATTTACAGAATTCAAGTAATGCAGAATCAGTTTCTTAGAACAATTGCCAACGCCCCTTGGTTCGTATCCAACCTCCAACTTCATAAGGAATTTAACCTCGAACCGTTATCAGAGCTTATAGCTTATCTCTTCACTAATTTTACTCCAATTAAATCAAATCCCCTCCCTGGTGCCTTTCAGACTCGGTAAAAATTCCATCCATCAAACCAGATTTACAAATAAATACCCCTACCATTCATTTCTCATCAAACTCGCCGAATTGCAACCTGATTAGAGGTTGGATACGAGATAGGGATTCCCCTCCCATTGTAATAGTTGTAAGTTAATTATAATTAATTTTAAGTTAGTTAATAAGAAATCAATACATATGTCAAGTTGTTAACAACTAATCTATGTACCTACCATCAAACCCAAAAAATTGAAAAACATTCATTTGGTAGTGTTATGTAAATTAGTAATGAGTAGGAAATAGGTATGAATAGAAAAGAAAAGCTATAATTGCGTGTATGAGAGAAGAAAACGCATTGCTTAGGACCTGATTTCTACTAAATTGGAACTTTTAGTAGACACAGAAGTACGTCGAAGAGAGCAGTGAAACACAAAAGGAAACTTACTAAAAAAGGGGGTCTGTTAAATACTATAAATGTGTGAAGATCAAGTAGAGTCGTAGGCTTCCGCGGCTTTTGTTTTAAAGTTTTGGATTAAATGAAGAATTTCTAAATTAATATTTAAACAAGGGAAATGGCCATGCATGCAATGGGAGTTATTTAGAATAATAATAGTAAATAATAGTAGAATAATAGTAAAAAGCGCTGAGTCGGTACAGAAGAGCCTATATGTTGTTGATAATCACGTACCCGGCCCATATTTCATGAGGTTTTATTCTTGTCCAATTTTGAAGATTAGAAAAGAGTCACCTTCCCTCGCAACGCATTTTATCGGGGTCGTTCATACAATATATCAAATGAAGCATAGATAACACCATTTATATAACACTTTATATAAAACTCTATATAACACCATTTTGATTAGATTCATATTTGTTTAATAAATGTTTCTTAACTTTAAGACACAGAAAAGAAGAGAAAACAATTTAGTATCACTCCTGTTGTTGAGAGCTCGAAAGTCGATTTATTTTGCTTTTAGTAAAGAACCTTAGACTTTTATAAATGGGTATTACTAAAATGATCGAACTTCTTCAATAGTTCTATTGCCAAGAATTCTTATCAATTCTTAGAATTCCTAGGTATTCATATATTTTCTTCAGACCTGGCGTAAAATTGACCTTCACTTTTTGTTGCTTCATGAATTTAGCAATACTTCATTCATCGTCGTAAATGCGTCGCATTTATTCCGCCAAAGCACCGAATACATTGAATATTCGTATTAAGTTATTTTATATATTTGTATATTCCAATACCTTAAAATACTATCTCGTGTTTCTAAAAGCATCAGCAACATATTTCCAAGAAGTATATGCTGTAAACGTTTTACCTTCATTTCCTTTTAATTATTACCCTGAATTCCGTATACATACAATATGTTTTAGAGTCAATGTGGCATGGCATTTTACACCCATATACATTTATGATGTAAAGAAAGGGACATAAAAACATTTAGTGCCACACATGCCTGACCTGTTCTTACGTAAGCCGCGCGCAAATCATTTACTCGTTCCATATTCACCTTTTTCATGCACTTGTGCCATAATGAACTATTTCAGCACCCACTTATTCTAGTGCAGATGTAAGAGCTCACCAGTAGCAGAAGTCAAACAGAGGAATAGAGGGATGCAGGCGTTGCGAGGATAGCATAATGAGTATGGTAATGCCCCTGACGACCATCGCTTTGTTCGCGGCTGCATCCCAGGGTCGCGGCTTACCCACCCTCGCCATTCCCCGCCACCCCGTCTACACGCCCCTACTCTGTCCCCACCCACTGCAGCCACACTAACTCCCCGGAGCCAACGAAAACAGTCGCCACAGTCAACCTCACCGCTACCATCGCCAACGCACCGCTCAAAAGTAATTTCCAACCCCGTAATGCAGCAGTAATGAGCGATCCGGCAGTTGTCGCTGTAACGAGATTTCTGTAATCGCCTTGTATCCATCGGAATTAAATTAAACTATACATGTTGGACAAGGGTTCAACGGGTAATGAATTATTGAAGCCGGTGATTCGTGCTACAAGTGACCCGTGTCCCGTTTTTTAGCTGTAAAAATAAATTAGACATATTAAATGTTTATTCTCTTTTAATGAGAGAACTTACGTGGATATCACGAATCTCTGTTAAATAATTTTTGTTTCCAATGATTTCTGGCACTTCATTTAATAATTGTTTGAATGTGAGGTCTACATATTTATTAAATAGAACACGGCTTTATAGTTACAGTGTGCAAATAAATTATGTTGAAAGTTTTGTATTATTAATAAGGTTGTTTGATTTCACCCTTTAGTATTTTAGAGACAATAATACATAACTTATGTCAAAACTCTCGAATGATGTTTTAATGCTATCAGAACATTGGCTACGGTTTCTTTTCCCTCAAAATGTTTCATGTTTTAAAGTTAAACAGTGAGATTATTAAAACAACCGTCTCGAAAAATCAGTACGCCAAAACAAATCATGAAGACTTATTATCTACATTTGTCTTATTCAGAATAAACAAGTTAAAAATAATTTTCCAACCGGAATAAAAAGCGAATAACTCGTGGATTATTACATTTTTGTAACCTAACTGGACGTTTGGTTGCTCCATCGCGTGTATGTAGCTAGCGAGGTTCACCTGGTTTCCAGAGCACTGCGTCTGTAAATTGAAACGACCAGCGATAAGGTTTTAATTTCCTGGCGCTGACTGGGTGCCACTGGTGGTCGCAGGAGCGTCGAGTGCTGGCTGCCCTCTGGCCTGTGTGGGCGCTCGCCACAGCGACCGCTGATGCCCGACCAGGCGCTGACCGCAACCCGCAGTACAGTGATGTGTAGCGGAGCTGCCTATAGTCGATCACGAAACTCTTCGTTCTGCATGGAGTAGTTTCTCAATTCTCTCTTTCTTAGTAGTTTTACAAACAATATGTGCGTTATTTCTAATGCTTATGTATACTTTAGAAACAAAATATTTAATTTATAAAATGTTACAAAATAAAAATATTACCTTGCGGTTATTAAGAAAAATTAGACCGGAAAAGTAGATGATAACCAATACAGGTGAAATTGTTCGATCGGAAGTATAACACCAAAATGTTTATAAATCGACTAACAGTATATTAAAATATTTCATGAACCAAAAGGCTGAAGTGAAGTGTGTAGAAATTATTGCACCTCTGTCGAAAAACATTGATATAATTACATTGAAAATAAACTGTGCTATTGTTGTTAAATGAATATATTTTTTCTCTAACGCACGTGTTGATGCCCGGCAGCATTCTAACACCACATGAAATGCGAAAATAAGAATGTTAGACACAGTGTAGGATATATTGAAAATGCAAAAATGTCGTGCGTGGAATAGTCATTCCGCGCAAATTTTCACCTAGATTATAATGCGCTTCAAAAGCTAAAAGAAACCTCTTCGTTAACAGTCACTACATTTTAATAAGTTTGATCGTAGAGTTCTGAGACTGGGAAGGCGGCAGTGTCAGTGATAGGTACGTGAAGAGGATCCTTCCCAAGAACGGAAGCAGACGAAATAACAGTGGGGGAGGGACAATAGATGATAAACAATAAAGGTGAAATGTTAGACCGGAAGTATAACACCAAAATGTTTATAAATCGACTAGCAATATATTAAGATATTTCAGAAACAAAAAGGCTGAAGTAAAATATGTAGAAATTATTGCACATCTGCCGAAAAAATAATATAATTACATTGAAAATAAACTGTCCTATTGTGGTTAAATGAATACATTTTTTATCTAACGGACGCGTTGATGCCTGGCAACATTCTAACACTACATGAAATACGACAATAGAAATGTTGGACACATTGTAGGTTATTTTGAAAATGCCAAAACGTCGTTTAGGAGAGAGTATGTAGAATTCGCATTCAGCACAAATTTGAGCCTAAATTATAATGTGCTCCAAAATCTAATAGAAACCGCTTCGCAAACAGTTATTGCGTTTTAATAAGTTTGCTCTAAGGGTTCTGAGATGGCAAAGACTCCGATGGTGGCAGTGTCAGTGATAGCGACGTGAGGAGCACCGTTCCCAGAAACGGAAGCAGGCGAAATAACAGAGGGGGCGGGGCAGCGCGGGGGAGCAGCTGCTGGGGAGAGCGTGACGCACGCGGAGGCGCGGGGAGCGAATGCTAATGCGAGGCGAGTGCTTGGAAGACGGATAGTTGAGCTGACGTGGCTTCGGTTGAGGAGAGTGCTGTGATGTGGTGGTCGTTGCCGCGCCACTCGCTCGCCGCCACCGGTTTTCTCAACCTCGTCCTCACCCAAGCAACCCTCTCGTCCGATGTCTTAAGACTCGCGGGTCGTCTTTTCATTTGACGCTCTCTTATTAGTCTGGATGCCGCTTATTCGCTCTCCTGAACTCGCTCGTCATTCTGTTTGTTCGCTCACTCGCTTTTCTGCACGTGTTCCTCGACTGCATATTCGGCTGTGCACATTATCAGCCGCCTCTCGATCCAGTAGTTCTTATTTATACTAATCCTATTATAAAATGATACGCCTTCACCGACTCTCAATCGCCTTACTCAAAAAAAGAATTCCCCTCGACTCATTTCTATTATTCATACTTAAAAAAATGTCAGTTTTTTCAGTATCATCCCTTCCACTTTCGGTCGTTCCTTTCATACCTTTCATCTACATTTCACCGTCTACATGCCCATGCCATGCTCGTGGGTATTCTTCGCAATTCTCGTTTCATGCCCCCACCTTTCACATTCCGATTATCCACGTACTGCGCTTTCCTAAAGCATGCTTTCTAAATCCACGCTCGCACACTCTTAGCGCGTCCATGCGATACGGCGCGACGGCGGGGACGAAAGTGACCGGGGACGGGGATGGCGAGGTGCCTTCAGTGGGGTCGGGGGGGCGGCGGGGGTGGCAAGGGGGGGGGGGCGCGGGGGGGCAGGGGGCCGCGGGGGGGCGGCGTCGTTGGGGGGGAGGGCGGGGCGGGGGGGGGCGGTAGCGGGTGGGGGGGCGGCGGGGGGGGAGGGGGCGGGGGCAGCTTTGTGAGGAGGCGGTGGTGGCGGGGGCGCCGCGGCATGGCGTGGCGCGGCGCGGCGCGGCGGGCGAAGCGGTGCGCGGCGAAGCGCCGTTTTGCTGTTGAGGTCGCCCCTAGCGGCGGCGGCGAGAGCCCGCGGGAGGTGGAGGGAGCAAATATACGCAAGGCTCTCCGGTTTCCGCCCCTCCGCATACGAATGGTTGCGCGCGGAAATTTATTTCCGCTGACCGTTCTGAGTACCTTCGCGTGTTGGATTCTAGAAGATTTTAGTGCTATTTAGAGGTAAACGAATTTGATGCAATAGATTTGGATCTTTTCTGGGTCAGTGTTTTTCTCTATTTTCTCTTCTGGTAATTCATTCGAAGCTCTCGGTTTTAAGAAAATAAATTTACTTCAGTAAATTGACGTGTCATGATTGGTATCACGTCTACATACTTGACTTTTTTCAGGAAATGTATGGAAGAGAATAACAGAGCAGTCCACGACTAAGGACAGAATACGTCATATCTCATTCTCGTGCGAAGAAATGAATCAAACCTCTATAATCTCATTAACTCATATGAATATAATGAATAATAATGCAGAAAACGTTTGTTATCAGCGGATGTGTAAGTACAAGAAAAGATACGTCGTACTTACCTGGAATGGCGTAATATATGAAACTTATTAACTCGCAAAAAAGCATTATCATTGGCAAACAAAAAGTTGTTTTGCGTTATAGACATTTAATTGGTCGTGAATTTAAAATATACTAATTTTACAATGTAACCTCTCTTTTGAATTAATCAATCAGAGTAATGGCAATAAAAGTAATTTCATGGAAGTCTCAGAAGTATTATTTTCTGCGTTCACCAGTAATTCTCTTTTAGTGACGATAATCAGAGTTCATTTCTGTACAGTCATTTATTTGAATTTTTATTTACGTTTCAAATGGTACGAAAATCTCGCTAATTGCTGTTCAGTTGTTTTAAATTCGCTTACTCCGTTATTTGCATTATTTTAAATAATGTAACACACGCGTCACTGAGCCGCGTACTAATTGGCACCCATTCACGAGCCTTCATTTTGCTCCCTTGTTTGCGAAACAGTGTGTTCACACGAAATTAGTTTTTATTCGTTCCGCGCAAGAATTTTTATTCGCGTCGCCGTTAGGTGAACGTGACTCGACCGTGTTTGTTCGTCCACCTAATTAGCAACGTCTCCCGCGATTCTGTAGCGCACGTGTGAGTCAACACACCATTGCACCGGCTCGCTGCAGCTGCGCGCGCGCCATCTGTTGGCGGCGGGAGGAACTCGATGGTCGGTCGGCTCCTGCGGTCGCCATAGCAACGGGATCACGCCGCGCCGTGCCCGTTCCACTCCGCCCCCGGCTATCCCTTTCCTCCGTATTATCGCCCGGGGACGTATTTATCGATCGCAACCCCCTGACACGGTTCTGTGTCGCCCTTTCCCTCCTTTGCTTGTGTGTTCTCTGCCTCACGAAGCGTTCTTCTTTCTTTCCCGACCCGCTCTCTCGTATAATGTAGGACTCTTGGGCCAACCGCGGCGGCTCTGTGAGAATGGGGAACTGGATATTTTCTTTTTGGCTTCATTGATCATTCTCTCTCACACCTCGCTTAATCGCAGTCCGTTTCTCTTTGTTAGATCTTTTCTCTCTTCCATTCTTCTCGAATGTTTGAACAATCTTGACCCTTTTTCGCCTCCAGTGACCTGCATGCAGCTCCAGAACGCCCATGGTGGCTTGTAGGTCGTGGCACACATTTTAATTTCTGCAATTTCTATTCACTTTTGGTCTTCTCTTTCAATGGTGTCTGTGTTTGACTATTTTTCCCTTTTAATTTTTTTGCAACCTTAGCAATGTTTATGAACTTTAAATGTTACAATCTCACTGTATGGTGTTAAAGAATCATCCCTTAGTTTTTCCGTTTCTTATGTGTTATTTTTCTTTTTGCAAATCTTAAAATATTAACTCGCAAAACTACGAGAAGAGTCTACTTCTAATACTTCGTAAGTAAAAAGGATGTTATCTCTGACATTACTAATTTATAGAACTTTCATGAATATGATAAATAGCAGTTATTTAAACAATAGCTTAATTTTGTATCAATACATCTTTAGTTATCTTTGATAATGCAAATGATTATGTCAACGTATTTGTAGTATCAAATTACTCTGCGATAATAGTACATTTATATGAGGAATTTTCTCAATGTAATTAAATTAGTTTATTGGAAGTAAAAAATGATTATTTTAATAGTATTAATGAATTACTTTTGTCAAGATTTTTTTCGCATCCTGCAATGTTTCTTGCAAATTTCTCATTTCTCAATGTGGATATTTAGCATCAATGATAACACATGGTCTCCACAGCCCTCCATAATTTCATCGCGCTTTTCATTTAAATTCTTTCCCCTTATACCACTCACACCTTGCGCTCACTCCACACTCCATTTGCATTAACATTCTTATTTCAACTGGCAAAATCCCATACTCGGCGTCTACAATTTTGCCCTGAATGCAGTTTGACTTTCTGACTAGATTTTCCACTTTTGCACGACCCTCTTCTCCTTCACTCTCCACTCCCGTTGAACGTTCATCTCTCCATTTGACCTCGAGTACTAACCCCACATCATCTGTGCTTCTCGTCATGCTAGTTGAGAAATTGATTATTTCGTTTTCTCGACGCGTCAACTACTATGAACATTAGTCCCTTAAGTTTAGTGCATGTTTTATTACAGCTAGTTGCTGTGATATTTCCCGCTTGAATGGCCGTATCCGGCACCTATCTACTCGTAGGCTCGCAAGGTTTCCCCTGCCAGGTATCTCCCACAAACTGGGTACCGCTCCAGTCAGAATAAGTTATATGTTCCCGATTGGTCTCCCGCCATGTGTGGTAGTGTAGAGGATGTGCATGTAAATGTGTGTAAGTAAGGGTGAAGATAGGCCAAGGAATAGAAAGGAAAGATCACGGGCGGTCTGTGGGTCGGGAAACTACCAATCAGAGCAGCCGACCCCAGAATTCTCCTCCAGACAGCAGCTGACATCGATCTAGCTATGTAACTAGTGTCAAAAATCTTACCATCGTCTGAACTCAAATCCTAGGACCTCTCGGTCACAGCATTGCAGTGACATCAGTTGATGCCCTTAGCAACCTAATCCGGTACCCCTGCCAGCTTTTACCCTTATTCCCACAATTTCTCAACCAAAATGCCATCTCTGCTACCTCCCGTACCCGCAACTGGCCTCACTCGCCCCTCCCCCGCAGCCCGACGCGCGCCCCATAACGCCCCAGTAATCGCGCGAACTGCGTCGTTCCAAGGCGGAAACGACGGTTGCGCCGTCGGCCGCCGCGCGCTGCCTGCGCCCCGGGGCAGCCGAAAACACGCGGGCAGCCTACGCACGCCTGCGAATGAACGAGCCAGCCGCCGTCAGGCCCCTTGTGCATCAAAAGCCATGGCTTACATCGCTTGCATCTACAGACGACACTGCCATCAACAGCCATGATGACCCAGGAAAGCCACGAGCGCCCACGTGCACTTCTTTCTAATTATGGTTTGAATGTACGATCTCTAATTGTATTGTAGTTACATTGATATATTTTATTCAAATGGATGTCGCTTTATTAAAAGATGTTAATTGTGCTGAAGGTTTGTGTTGGAGAGACTGATCTAAAGAATGTACTACTTTGGAAAGAAGTGTGAAAGGTGTATGGGAAGTTATGCAATAGTCACACATATGTTCGTAAGCTCTCACGTCTCCGTACTTCATTCGCCCCACCAATTTTACAATTCTCTAGCGTTTACACAGAAAATATTTTGAAATGATTTATTTCTGGGTATATTTTCTGTGTGTGGAGAAACGTGCTTCGATTTTCGCAGTGTTTTTGTCAGTGTTGTTAATTTTGTTTCTGTCATGTACAAAGTATACTTGTTTGTCAATTCTGGCATAAACATCCATACCACACCTACCATTTGGTCGGTCTTGTACACGGACGTTTTCCAAATATTAAAAATGGTAAATATAAGTTACGGGAATTGACATGAGATTTCAGAACATTTTTATCTGAATGTCTCTCTTTTAATTGCTACAATTGCTCTACCACTGCATGAAGCATGCATGCATGAAGTAATATTGAAGATCAGTAGAGTTAGTAAACGTCCAAATTCATATATGATTAGTAATTTAAAATTTAATGAATAATTACTTACAAAAGTACAAAATTTAACAAGTTTAAAAAATGAATTAAAAATTCTACGTTCTATAATATTTTTTCCTTAAAAAACGGCTTTACCAAGAAAGTTAAATTACCTTAATTACTTTTTAACAAAATATATATCAAAATAATATAATAAAATAATATAATATAAAAATATTATAACAAAATAATCTACTACCATGATAATGTCCCGATAGTAAAAATTGTTGCAGAATTAATGAATAAATTTCCTCTCCTTCCCACAAAGAAAACGCGTCTATACTACGAAAGGCCACACATGTTCGTCTGTCCTACAGGCCTGCATACTTCATTCGCCTACCAACTTCCGACTCTTTGCTCGAGACCGAAGCGTTTGTGGGCGCGTTCCGCCTGAGCGAGCCAACTTTTTGCCGCCCTATTCGCGGAACGTTTTGCACATCCCTGGGTTAAAAGTTAATGGGGCGGTTTTATTATTTAATCACAAGCCACTGAGGTCCTTTTATTGCAGCGGCAGAGTCCGCGGGGGCGGTGATGGAGCGGGAGAGGGGGAAGGGTAGGGAGAGGGGGCGGCTCTGTTTCGGGTGCTTTCGCGGCGGCGCCGCAACCCCAGAGCCCCACAGTGCACCCAAATGACCCCGAAGAGCGCCCAGTATATTTTACTCGAATGTCCGTGTCAGCATTTAACTGAAAAAATAAAGCAATGTACCGTGTTTAAATAAAAAAATATGCATTAACTTTCACACACGTTTGTTTTCCTTTCATTTCTCTTAATAAAAATAAAAAAATGAAAAGGGATATGTTCTGTTTCTCATTAATGTTTTAACAAATTCTGCTCTCTGTTATTTTATTTTTAACATGTATTTGTGATGATTACTTTTATCTGCCTCATGAAATTTGATTAGTAATGAAACCACGATATCTGACCTATAAAAAAGAAAATGAAAATATTAGCTTTTGAATTGATAATAAAGTTGAAGTTACCGACACAAAGAGTGTGTTTCGATATGTTGAAAGTGACAATTAATCGATTGAAGTTTGTCACAAGCAATTGAAAATTACAAATTTAATTCTGGAGAATTTAAAAAAAAACCTTCCGAACAAATAAAAAATAATTCAGAATTAAAAGAAAATAATTAAATTTTAAAAATTGAATTAAGACCACAATATATTCTGCCAATAAAATATTCTGAAGACAGTTCATCTAGAGGAGAATATCGTATTTCTAGACTGCAATAAATACTGCTTCAAATGACTGATTACGTAAACCTTTTTTTGAAAATGAACGTAGTCTTAGGCGTATTGTGTACATCTCCATCAAGTGTTATTTTATTGCATTTGACTTTTGAACCATTTATACCCTCAAACGTATCTTACAAAAATTGCCGAATTAGACCTTACAAGTTTAAAGTGTGTTTTGTGACGCGCGTCTTTTCGACCCATTTCGGTTGAAAGTGCAGAGCGATGGCACGGCGCCACCAGTCCAACGCCTCTACCAGGCATCAGTAGAGGATAGAGCACCGCCCCCCTGAGCGAAGGGAGATAAAGCGCAACGGGGCCAACCAAGCCTCATCGCTTTGTTGCCAGATGCGTTGCGACCTCTTTCCTCACCACTAATACGGAATGTTTCCAAATAACCAATCCAATGAAACAAAATTCCCCAACTATAAAACGAAAAATATTCTACAAATTATGACAAACGACATGAGCTATCCCTGGCAATTTCATTGGCTGTCCCTTAAATTCAAATAATTTAAATCAACTAATCATCGAGCTTCTCGAAGCCCTGTCCTATCTTCGTTTTTATCGTGTTTTTCTTTCACTATGCCTGTCGTTTATTTTTGAATTTTTTATGCATAAAAATGTAAGAGAAATACGTCAATTGTTTCTTTTTTATTAGTAAATAATTCAGAGAATAATGCTTCTAACTCGACTCCGGATGAAAATAATTTCCCTAAAAAATCCGAAAAAAATTCTCCGTCCATTTACGTTCCCCATTTTTTTTACCCACAACGAAAAAAATCCCCATTTTGGAGACAAAGTTCCCCGATCTGGCAACCCTGCCTCATCGGATGAGGGCGGCGCGACCCGGCGGGCGCGCTCTTCGGGCTGGCGCGTTCGCCCTCGCCGCCGGCATCGCCCCGCCCACCCGCCCGCGCGGAATGCGACCATTCGTTTCCCAGGCTAAGCCCGCGCAGATTCTTCGAGAAGCTTCTTTTGTGCAGATGCTCCTCCAGACTATAAGCGGGTGTGTTAAGGGAAGGAGTGAGGGTTATTGTTTCGCGTGTGACTGCGGAGGCAGCTGGGAGAAAGAAATGCTACAGCGGAGAAAAAAAGGGAGGAAAGCTCGTTCGAGTGAATGTGAAAGGCACGGAGTCTCCAGCAATGGTTGCTTTACGCTCGTAATGCATTCTCTTTGTGGAATGCGTTTTCCGTCGTCATCGTATTAATGCATGACATTTAATGCTGTTTGCGGGTCATAGGTCCATAAATTGGCTGCTTTTATTATGTAAATAATACATAAGATAATTGAGAAAGATATGTATTGAAAAACGTGAAGAAAGAAAATGAAGAACTGCTTCTATGAATTCGTTTCGAAAATGATTGAATTTGTTTGAGTGTTGCAATGCGTCTACAAATTCAGATTACGATGCACAATTTGTAGCCTCTATTAAATTTAGAAATTTAAATTAATAACATAATCTAAACAGTTTACCTCTCTTAATTTAATGAATTATGGAAAATATGAAACTCAATACACACTGTAATATCCACAATTGAATTGTTCTTTATTCTTTCACATTCAGATAGTTTTATATTTTTGAACAACGCCATTAAAATGTGAGTGTGGCATTATAGTTATCGCCTCAGAGGTCGCCATCTGATACGATCGTAACAATATTTGGTTTCCTCACCATATACATTTGATTCTGTATAACACCAAATATATTTTGTTGGTATATTTCAATTTAAAAAGAACGTCAAATTATTGAAGTGTAAATTAGAAACATTCCCTTCAATTCAATCATGCTTTATTTTACGTGGCGAGGCTCATACCAAAGGGCCTGCTCTCCTACCCGACCATGCAAATTTCACTGCACTCCTTTTGCCATCTGCCAGCGAAAGAAGGTACCTTTTGGGAGACGGCTTGAATTTGGTTCAGAGGCGTCTGAGCCAAACTGTCTAGGCTTGAAGATCTTTTACATGTAGTAAATTTTCAACCTTGGACAGCCAGGTTTGCTTACTCTGCGAAGGATCGTGTGCAGAGGACTTTTTCGACATTAAAAATCCACGGTTTTGGTCGGAGTTGAACCTCAAACTTGGGTATGGTCCTTAACCTCCATACTCCGAATCGGAATTCGGGAGCAGATTCCTGTTATAATATGTCAACATAACACGGTGATCACTCAATACATATTTTTGTACTAATTAACAAAATAGTAAACAGCAAATAAATAACATAAAATCATATAGCTATATTATGTAGTATCAATTAGAAACATGGAAATTCCGTGTTCATACGAGGTGTCTATTACTTCAGTGACGGTTCGAGACATGTTATAAATGATTATTAGTGGTCTGTGAGAAAAATTTTTTAATCTTTAATATCGTTCATTTAAAAAAAATTAAAAATTTCTTATTTTTAAGTAATATATACAGACTTTTCTTGATGCTAACTTTTCTCCCAGTTTTCATTTCTTCATTTTTACTTTTTTCTTTTACACTTTTGTTAACATCACAATCTGACCCTTTTTTATATAATTTTAAACATTTTTCTGTTACTACTATGTCTTATCACTGAAAATATGCATTTTTTTACTTGATTAATTGATTGATTTTTCGTGTTTCCGGCGCGTCAATTGCTTCGGTCATTAGTCCCGTTAGTGTAGTGCATGCTTTTCTCAGGAGATGGTGGCGATCTTCCCCGCTGGAAGGCGAGATCCGGCGCCGACCTACCGTCGGCTGCTGGGGGATTTTCCCTAACCAGGACTCTCCCATCAGCGGAGCACCGCCCCAGTCGGACAAACTCTAAGCTCCCGACCGGTCTCCCGGAATATGTGGTAGTGTAGTGCATATTAGTGTACGTGTGTGTGTAAGGGGAGATGATAGGACAAGGAAGAGGAAGGACAGATCGCGCGCGGTCCGTGCCCGTTTGGTAGGGCACTGCTCCGTCATTAGCCTGGTTTTGATCGGAGAAACCACGGAAAAACTACCCGTCAGAGCAGCCGGCCGCTAGAATTCTCCTCCAGACAGCGACTGAATTCGACCTAAGTAAAAAGCTATAACTGTCGAAATCTTTTTTTGTTTATTTTTCTTTAATTTTATTCTACCGATTTATTTCGTAGTTACCCATGAGGACTTCGCTGCGCGTTGGCTCTGTCTGTCCCTTTCTCTCCTGTCTTTCCTTTCCCCTTCGATTCCTCTGCCGCCGTTTCCCCGCTCCGCCGCGCCGCCGTCCCGGCGACCCACCCGCCGCGCCGCGGCGTCGCGGTCACCGCTTTGTGAACGCGCCTTATCTGGAACGCGCGCGCCTCGGAATCACGTAGCGAGCATAGCTTTTACCGTCTAACGGCCTAATCTTATTACTTAGCCAAAACTCCACTTCATCTCTTTAAAAGGCTTATTTATATATGGCGCGAGGGAGGGCTCCTAAAATACCTCCCGGTGGGAGGAGGGATTATCATTAGCCGGGACCCGCGCCGTGTTTTTCGAGATATGCTAAGGTCGCGGTGTTGCATATATTCATGCGTCTGCGCGAGGTTCCAGGCGGAACGCCCGTGCTCGTTCTCCCAACAAAGAGAGAGATTCTTCTCGCGCCAGACGCTCCGACAGTGCATATATCTCAAAGCTCCTCATTTAAAGGTACTAACGTTTTGTAGAAAGAATCGTATTAGGCTTTTTTTACTTGTTCTACATTAGAGGTCGAAGAGGTTACCAAATGGCCTGATGAATTGAAGATAGTGCTAGAATTAAAAGAGATTATCATTGACGAAAGTGAAGAAAGGAGAATGTATTTGCGATTTATCTTCAACGACCTGATTAATGCAAATCTTTGGTGAATCAAATAATTACATGAATTTAGAAATTACGATAAATGATAACAGAAATATGGAAGATTATATTTCGATTGTTTCCAATCTCGAGAATGTGTGGTAGAAAGAAAGTCGTGGGATAGAGTGCAAAAAACAACAAATGAAAAAAATAAAAGAATAGTTTTGTTTTTTGTCTTCCGAACAAAAGGAAAAAGTACGAACGCAAGGGAAAAGAGATTTGCCTTTGTAATTCACGAGAAACTAACCGATTTGGAAATGAAAATAATGGATGAGGAAAATGTGGGAACAGACAATAAAGTAAGACGGAAACGTCGTCGAAATTGCAAAAGAGCCAATGAACGGATACCAAAAAAAAATTAATGTATCCAAATGCGTAAAACATCATGGTATTATAATGCAAGCAACAAAAACGTACTGAATTATTGAAAAATTAGTTTGTCATATGACAAGCACTACAATGAATATATCAATATGTTAGTTTTCAAAAATGTAAAATACCAGATGCTTTCATGTTATTATTTTATTTGAGATGTCATTACGTGAATACCGTATTAAGACTTCTATCAGTTGTCACTCAACAATTATGTGAAAGAATAAGTCGTATTAAAAACAGTTCTCTCAAAATGGCTTGCGAACTTCTATTCTATATTGACTTCGTATTAGTATGAATTTACGATTTTCTACTGTCTTTGCGGAGACCTAATCTTTCTTAATGTCTTATTCTGTAATCAGGTAAGGAAATAATGAGACAGAAAGACAAATACGAAGAAGTAAGCAATGCGGGAACGAGAGTGAGCGTCACTATAATGTTTTTATCATCTGAACGACAGACATTCGATAAACCCTGATGCATTACCCTCCCGAAAATCATATTCTACCTCAACGAAGCGGCAAAAGAAGAAAATAGAACGCTTCGCTTCGAAATCATTAAATTAATTTTAACATTTGGAGACGAACAATTAATGTTATTTTGCAGTCAGCATCAACTATCTCTTGTACAGTTCATTTGACCTATTTGAATTATAAAGTAAAATTAGTGTTGAAATTAGTGGTCTGCAACAGGAAAAATGACCCTGAACAAAACCACACAAAATTGTTTTCCAAAAAGAAGCATGCACACAACACAACTACAATAATAAAATTCTGGCGTATTAACTCTAAAATGAAGTAAATATTTTAACAAACGTAGTCTTCACTAATACTGCAATAACAAAGAACAGTATTTACACAAAACGACAGATCTGTAGATACTACTAACAAAAAAGTTGCGTTTCCGTAACGAAACAAGCGAATAGAAAATATTTAATTTGGGAGGCTCATCTTCGGCGCCTTTCTGTCGCATGACATTAACTGTTTCGTAAACAATGGTGTAATGAATAGAGACGTCCCGCGTCGGCCAGCACGTGCAGAATGAGAACAGGAAAAATAACATAATCAGTTAGATCGTTTTTAATATAAATCTAATCTGTTTCATTGTTTTCGCATTTTTTTCCAGGTTCGTGTGTATGTAACGAAATCATTAACACACCTCATACGAATAGGCCACCAACCAGGCCATAGGGTGTTTTATTTTCTCCCAATTTATGCGCGTTTACAAAATGAATTCTGGAATTGTGGGAATGCTGATGAAGTGTTGTTGACATTATTCAAGGATGATATAATGGAATTCATCTTAGTCAGTTTTATTGTTTTTATTATTTATTTAGAGATCCATCTTAAGAGGCTCTGCCGTCATCATCAGTCTCACTATATATTGCGAAGGTCAGGAGGCAGTGCGTCTAATCCCGTCTGAACACAGCAGTGTCTCCTAACGTTTGCCACATATACCGGGACTGATGATGACGGCAAAGCCATCTCTCTTAATAAAATCTAAGTTGACAAAGCAAACTTCCGTTGTTTAATCCTTACAAAATTAGTAGTAGATTAGTGGCCTGTATCAGAAAAATAGAAAAACACAAAATGGTTATCCAAATGTAGCACACACTGCTCAAGAACAACTAATAAAAATACCCTCTTATACACTCTCTTATCGAATATTTTATAAAAACATTGTTCATAAATACAGTAGTAGCATCACGCAGTTTATTCGGATACCACATAACAGTTCTTTACACATCAAGAATATCAAAAATGTTGTTGCGTAGAGCAACACGTGAATAGCATATAATTAACGTCAGTATGTATCTTCTTTGGAGCCTTGCTTCCGTATGACAGCTGTCTCGTAAGTAGTGATAGAATGAGTTTGAGAATCATTCTATAGGTTCAGAATGAAAATAGAATAACACAGTCAAGTATATGTTCTTTTTAAATTAAAATGTTTCATTGTTTTTGTGTTCTCCTGAATTCCTGTGTATCTAACGAAACAATTGACACCTCTCGTATGAACCCTCGCTGCTTGTTTATCTATCATTTTCTGAGAACATATGAAACTAGTTCTATAGATTATAATAGAGGCAATCAGCTGCAACCCGCCAGTGACAATTAGCTAACCCAGCACTACGAAATATTCTGAAAGAGATTTCTTTTATTTAATTTTTCGAAACATTTTTGTATTTTTCTCGAGATCTTGGATATCTAACAAAACCAGTGACTCCTCTGGAATAATCGAAGGCTTCTTAGTTTTCTCTCAGCTTCTGTGCGCACATGAGATTATATTAGAGATGATATATTAGAGATTATTATTATTATTATTATTATTATTATTATTATTTATTATTATTATTATTTTTTGAGAGAGACAGAGAGACAGAGACAGAGACAGAGACAGAGACCGACAGACTGACAGACTGACAGACAGACAGACAGATAGATAGATACAGTAATATAGATGTATAGATACTAATCGGTGCCATGAGCTGCAACTCGCCATTTCAGAAGTAGAGGGCAGAGAAAGCGGATTCTTCTGCGCGGTACTGACAATAGCTTCACCGTGTGCGTATCGGGAGAACGACAGAACCGCTAGAAACAGCAGCGAAGACTATTTGCTTCATTACTCCGAAGCGACAAACTTCTAGCAGATGACTGCGAGAGAGCAGGAGGCGGAGGAGAAGGCGGTGGAAAAGGAGGAGAAAAAGGAAAAAGGAAAAAAAAGGAAGAGTTGGAGGAGAAGAGGAGTTGGAGTAGAAGATTGAAAGGGAAGAGGAGTTGGAAAGGAAGGAGTTGGAGGGGAAGAGGAGTGGAGAAGAGGAAGAGGAGTTGGAGAAGAAAGAAGTAGAAGGAGGAGAGGAGTTAGAGAAGGAAGAAGAGTTAGAGAAGGAGGAAGAAGAGTTGGAGAAGGAGGAAGAAGAGTTGGAGTAGGGGAAGAGGATTTGGAGACGGATGAAGCGGAGTTGGAGGAGGATGAAGAGGAGCTGGAGAAGGAGAAGAGAAGTTGGAGGAGGAGAAGAGGAGCTGGAGAAGGATGAAGCGGAGTTGGAGGAGGGAAAGAGGAGCTGGAGAAGGAGGAAGAGGAGTTGGAGAAGGAGGAAGAGGAGCTGGAGAAGGAGGAACGTGACTTGGAGATGGACCCAGTGATTTCGATAAGGAGGAAGATGAGTTGGAAAAGGAGTAAAAGGATAACGTGAAGGAGGCGAGGGCAGCCGCTTTGGCAGTGGAGCGTCAGCTGTGAAGGGGGAGTTGGTTTTGCTGGGAACGCGCGGCTGCCTCTTTGCGAGTGGGCAGTTGTTAAGCACAACACGAAGAATTTCAAAGAGACGCCTTCGTTCCCCGCGTTTCTATGCTGTTGTCGCGCTCGTGGCGTAATTATGGCGCTCTTGAGTTTGTGTTCTCTCTCTCTCTGTGGAGATGCTCATTAAGTGTCGTCGTCATGCCTTAGCAATACGCGCGCTGTTATCGATTTCTTATTCAGTGAGTACAAATGAATGTGTATGTCTTTGAGTGAGAGATTTGCCGTTAAAAGGAAGCTACTGTGGAAAGTACGAATACGCCTGAAACTAAAGTATCCAGTTAGTAATTTGTCCTAATGTTTAGTAATAACTAGGGAACGGACTTTATGTAATAAAAAAGCAAAATATGTACATATATATGACTTATTTTTTCAATAATATGTAAGAAAAAATAGGAAATATGTGAAATAAATATTCGTTATAATGTTTACAATTCCATTTTTCAAGCGTTTTCCGAGCAGAGTACGTTGCCGATCAGAAGTTTACATGGATTCAGAGAGGCTGAATAAAAGTTTTACATCTACAGAAGCAATTATTCGCTAGTTTCTTGCGAAACATAATACTTTCGTTTTATATACAATGTTGTTTACGAGGAGCCGGAGCTCAACTGAATAGTACCGTGTAGCCTGTGATAGAAGGGCGGGGTGGGGGGTAAAGGGAGATTTCTCCAACCCCAACTCCAGAAAAGGGATAAGACAATGATCTGATTTTTTTATCGAGTTACACATGGGGTGTATGAAACACGATTAAGCACGTGGTAAAAGTTCCTTCTGCTTCACATACTACATCCGCTCATCGTTGATTCAAGAAGCTACGCTACGCTGTTTCCAAGAAGCAGTGGGGCGGGGGGAGATAAGTTTGGCAATTAATAGCGATTGTCCGACTTTTATACCAGCGCATTGCGTATTTTTTAAGTATTTCAGTAACGAAGTTAGTTTTTAAGTAACATATGTTTCGAACATCACAAGTGAAATGTTCATTTTCGATCTCTAAATATATTAAAATGTAACGAAATATGCAATTTTTTTGTTTCCAGTCGTTACTTTACATTTAGTGAAAGTTCTATGTATTCGGTTACCACTATATGATAGCCCCCATGAACAGGACGCAATATTTTTCTAGATTCAAGACGATAACTTCGATTTTGCCAAACTTTATCTACAGCAGACACTTTTTCTTTATTTAATATTTTTGTATCTGATCCTTTTAATGTTAAACACCAGTTAAATCTATTTGACGTCGGACAAAAAGAGCAAACTGTGCACATTTCTAGAGCTCTGTAGTCTTTTCACCCGCCCTTACATTAAGTTGAATTATTTATAATGTTACAAACGAGTGAGTTTAACCAAATTTGTAACAGGAAATATTCATTCCCGTGTAATGGAAGCTATTTCCACCGGCAAATGAGCTAAATATGTTTAATCTCTCGTGCGCATCTTTTCTGTCAGAAGTGTGTCCTTGGGAATGAGGTTTCTGAATGAAATCAATTCTTTCTTTTAGAAGGAAAAAAAGGTTTACAATAAGTAAACCTTATGTGAAAGTTACGTGAAAATACCTTATGTGATGTTTACAAACCTTACGTGAAAGAAAGTCCATGCAACTTAGCGTTCGTTTGTTTTGGCGCCAAACAGAGGCTTGTTTAAACTGTTTGAGAACCCAAACAGTTTAAGTGACCGCCGTATGATGGCGTTGAGGTCGCATCGGCGCCGCGGAGCTGCTCAGTAGTTCGCAGCGTCGCCGCAGAACACGGCGCTCCGATCGCTCAGTTACTAGTTTCCTGCCCTCGCCGTATGAGAGCGTCGACCGCTCAAGGGACAAGTATCGACTGCTCGCAGGAGAGCGCGCGGATTTCGTGATGATAATTATAAGTCCACCTTATACTAAATATTGGAGATATTCATTATTTATTTCCCGAAGTTTTTCACACCAAGAAAAAAGGAATGGATGTGATTAGCCTGATCCTTTAATACATGTTACTTCGTTGTAGAGTGAACGGACTTCCTTAGACATTGAAACGCACCGCGTTACTGCGAACAAGCCGGGCTAACCGGTACGTCACAACATGAACATGAAAAGTTACTTAAAGGATATTGTGAGTGAATGGTGACATCGTGTGAATCTGATAGTACGCTATCATAAAAATTTTTTTTAAATAATTATGGCCTAGATTGAATGTTGCAGAGAATATGCTTCCCAAACTCTTTCCACATTTTCCAAAAAATGATATCTCTATTATTATGAAATTCTTATTAGTCATACCGGGAGCGGTAGCTCAGTGCATCAACTGATATCACTGCAGCGCCTCTGACCGAGAGGTTCTAGGTTGAAGTCCTGATGGTGGCAGGATTTTCGACACTGGCTTTTCAGCTAGGTCAAATTCCGTCGCTACCTGAAGGAGAATTCTAGCTCCCGGTTGCTCTGATCGGTAGTTTTCCGTGGTTTCTCCCATCTACACCAGGCGAATGCCGGAGCAGCCTAACAAACGAATCGCGCGCGATCTTTCCTTCTCTTCCTTTTTCTATCTTCTCCCCTTACACACACTTACACTAACATGTACTACATATTCCGGGAGACCGTTCGGGAGCTTAGAGCTTGTCCCGGCTGGGGCGGTGCCCCGTTGGTGGGAGAGTACTGGTTAGGGGAAACCCCGTTAGCCGATGGAAGGTCGGCGCCGGATCTCGCCATCCAGCGGGGATGACCACCGCGATCTCCCGAGGGAAAAATGCACTATACGTACGGGACTAATGACCTGAGCTGTTGACGCGCCCGGAATCACTAATCAACCAACCAAACAACTTATTAGTCATCTTGTGATCTAGATAAATTTCCTATTACCAGAATATGGAACACATCATTTGAGACTACTCGTGAAAATGAATTATAGTAGTTCTTTTTGTGTGAGAATCTGAAAGGTGAACACATATTGCTGTTGCATCAACAATGTAAACAAATCGTAAAAAAAAGCATCGTATATATTTCTCAATGTTGTTATAAACGAGCTGAATTCCAGGAAACTGACAATTTAAATGTTCCATAAAACTACAAGGCCAATCTTGGTTCACAAGAAATTTACGCAATTAAAATTATATTTTTACGAAAAATGGTAAATAACTATTTACATTTTTTAAAATTTGTGAATTGCGAACTAATCCAAACAAAACTTATCCTTATTATAATCTACAATACTCCATTCCACAACGGTATTTTAATTTTAAAATATTAGTTACCATAATTAAGTTTTTTATCATTTTTTTTTTTAATTCGTCAAAATCTCATTCCTTACGTAATTAGCTTTCATAAACAAGATTATCCGTTTGTTAAAAAATGTCCTGAAGAAGACACCAAAACGTGGGGGAATCGTTGTATAATGGAGTATGTAGTATTTATTAGGCTGTTTTCTTTGATGCAATTTAGGTACATATTCTTTTCACAAACATTTTTTAATCAATTTTGGTTACTTGACATAATTAATAATTTAATTAATCCTAACAATCTAGACGTTTACAACATTTCATTCTCGCATTCAAGTCAGTGCAATAATGACTCCACCGAAAAGAATTTTCCAAGCCGGTCGCCGGTCGCTGGGTCGCGGTCCGGTCCCGGTCGCTGGTCGCCGGTCGCTGGTCGCCGGTCGCTGGTCGCCGGTCGCTGGTCGCCGGTCGCTGGTCGCCGGTCGCCGGTCGCCGGTCGCCGGTCGCCGGTCGCCGGTCGCCGGTCGCCGGTCGCCGGTCGCCGGTCGCCGGTCGCCGGTCGCCGGTCGCCGGTCGCCGGTCGCCGGTCGCCGGTCGCCGGTCGCCGGTCGCCGGTCGCCGGTCGCCGGTCGCCGGTCGCCGGTCGCCGGTCGCCGCCTCCCGCGACCGCGTGGCCAGCCCGCTCTGTGTGTGCAGGGCGCGCCCGACAGCCGTCTCCCCGGCTCCATGCTGCCGCTGTCGCCGGCCTTCCTGGCAGGCCCCGACCGCCGCCCGCTGTCGCCCGACGAGCTGCAGCTGGCCTTCCCGCAGGTAACCGGCGCCCTCTCCTCTACACGTCCACCCCCACTCACCCTCTTCTCGGCATGGCCCTCCCTAGCACGCCTCGCCTTTGCATCCGCAGACTCCTCCTGGTGGATGGATTGCACGATTTGGGGAATGCACGATTTGGTGTGTGGAATTGGTTGTGATTTTTGTGAATAAAGATTTACTTTCCAGTTGATATGTTCAGTGTGATGTGACATATTTAATTCAAGAAGAACATATGGAGAATTTGTTAGTTTCAACTGGTGACAGGAAGGCGACGTATTGTGTTTTCGGAATACGTGGCAGAAAAATGTTCAGTCATTTGGCTTCTACTCACCGAAGAATGTCAAGTTTATTGTATTTTGCAAGATCAGAGTTAACAGAACCAATATTACAAAAAATTAGCAAATCTAAGACTATCTGCACATTATACTTAGTTTCGGTTTTAGGAAAATACTATGACCAATAGTGTACATAACTCATTTCTTTGCTTCCTTAATTTATAAAGGAGAGTCATAAAGCAAAAATCTAAACTTTTGACATTTTTGAGATTATAATACTTCCTCAAATTTAGAGTTTTATGAATAAAATGACAAATGGTGATCCATATTCTTATTCTCATTATTTTCTTGCTTCATCTGTTTATGTCAAAATGGCAGTCGTTTTGGTTACGAGTCTCTTGTTTACAATGTATCTTTTGAGTGAATTCGTCTAGAGGTTCTGGTTTTCACTACATGCTAGATAAAAGCTCATTCTTTAATGTTGCTTGCACTGCAAAACTGTAACTTTAGTTACTATTTACCCGGCAAACGTGTTTTTTTAATTGTTAAAATGACATCATTACTGGAGGATTAACATCGGCGTTGATTTCTGAAATTGACGTTTTTGAACACATCCTCTTAATATCTCAAGAGATAATTTGAAAATACTCACACGATGATTTTCTATTTCTTGTAGGAAGTCAAATAAGTAGAAGTGAATATTTTGTAGCAAAATGAGTACTGTTAGTTTCATTCTTCAGGATTTCTGCATAAAAGTACAGAAAAAGAATTCCAAATATTGTACTACTTTTAGTTACACAAAAAGTATTAAAAAGATATAAAGCTATTTTTTATGAACTTAAAACATATCCACCAAGTTGCTTGTACAATTTTATAGCACTAGGTTGGCTAGTTTCTAAAATAATGAATCGAATATACAGCTAACATGGAAGAGAGAGAGGGCTTCTTATTTCCCGTAACTCTTTTCTCCTTTCCATCGATATCTTTACACAATACAGTAACTTCCCTGAGAATTCGTGAAGAAATGAAAAAAGTCTAAGCCTGACTGCAAATGCATCGATGAGAGTAAATGATATCTAGAAATATTTTCTAGCGAATGTTTCTCCCTTCTTTTCCCTCGTTTATGATAGAAAAAAATGTTACTGAATACATACACATTGTAATGGCCACACATGTTGAATTCGAGTATAAAAAAATATTCTCACTCAAAATTTTTTATTTAAGCTCTCTCCAAGTTAACCCGCCGTGATCGTCCGCTAGCAGAGCGCTAGTGGCGGCCGCTCCAGGTCGACTGCTTCGCGTATGCAAAGCACCTCTCCCTCCGCTCCGCTCGCTCAGGCGCGGGGAAGGGCGACGGCCTCGTAGCGGCGCCCTCGGCGCTGGAGCACACTCGACCCCGCGCGCGCGCAAGGGCGCCGACCCTTTTGCCGCACCCTTGGAACGCCCCCCCCCTTGCCCCCCGCTACATACCGCCCCACCCTGCTCCACCCTGCCCCACACTACCCCACCCAGTCCCCTCCCCCACCCTGCCCCATCTCGCCCACCCCGCCCCACCTCACCCCACTTCACCCTCGCCCCACCCATTCCGCTGTAACCCGCTCCACCCCGCGCACGCCCCATCTCGCCTCATTTCCCCCCCCCCCCCCCCCCCCACGCCCCTCTCGCCACCCCATGTCCTTCCTCTGACGTCCCACCCCTTTCTCGTCCCTTCTCCCCACCCCGGCACATTCCCGCTCGTCTTCGTCTTTCCCCGCCCAGTCCCCCTGGATCACTTCCATCACGTACTGCTCCGACACTCCGCCCCTCCCGGCTCCTGCCCGCCCTCTCCTACACTTCGGTTCCGGCTCCTCATTCTCCCCTATCATCGTTCTCAAATTGCTCCTACCAGTCCTATTCCTGCCACCCCTGACTCTTCTTTGTTGAGCCCTTCACCCCGCGTGCCGGTCAGTAGTTCTTGTTCTGTCAGTAGTCCCCGCCTGGATACTTTTGCAAAAATTCCTTCGTACGTACGTTGCATCACATATTACACACCACATCTTATAAAAATAACGTCACATCTCTCTCTGCCACACACATCGTCGTTCTGTCAAATTTGATTACGCAACAATATTCATATCATATATACGTTTGTTATTTTACATTGCTTTCTATTACACACGCGCACTTCGACATTTCATTACATACATTTTAGCTACCGTCTTTTTTCGACTCTTTCAGTTGTTCCTGTGATCCACTTATTACAAACTATCTAATGTGAACGACTTCGGGCTGCAATACAAAATTGTGCACTACTTATTTGTGATAATAAAACCAACAAATACTTATAAATACCTACTAAGATCTCCTCGAAAAAAATACGGAGGTCAAACTAGAAATCAAATGTAGGCCTTCAAAACACAATAAATTACGTTTATAAATGTTTAGCCCTTAAGGAATTTGTTCAAAACATAGTCTGTTCGTGATAGAATAACAATCTCATGGAGTAAGTCAATTTTCGTCCAACAGTAAATTTCGTCCATACATTATTCAAACTTGAAAAAAAGTTGACCAATATACATATTTTCCGAGTGTGATGGATTGATTTAGAACACACAGCATATTGTAGACATACCAAAAATACAGTAGAAAATACGAAACGAAATATAATCACACAAAAACGGATAGACCAAACACAGTCGTTGCCAAAAATGATGTAATGTATCAAGAACCTATCGATCACATTACAAGGCATTACGAGAAAAATAAAGAAAATGCACAACTGAAGCTATTCATCAAGGCAGCTTCATATCAATTACACAGCAACCTGCAGAAACCCTAAGGCGAAGATTGATATAAAGCAAATTACAAATTTTAAAATAAAATCTTCAACTGATTTATTTCTATAATGTAATGTATGTCCATTTTTGTTCGTGTATTAATTTTTGTAACAAATACTCCTCGGGGCTCCAAAATATTTTAAGAAAAAATCTGGACCGAATCAGCCAGGGACACAATACATACAGAACCAAATTTCACATAGTACTTTAGTACTTTAGTGTGAAAGGGAAGAGGACTGAGCTAAGCATTTGTAGCAAAAATGTATGAAGAAGAAAGTTACAACTGGAAAAAAGTATGCTAAGGATCAAACAACGATTTAACAAAAATGTATTGAACGAACCTACCATTAATTCGCGTCTGTTATGTTTATCGTTAATATTCTTCCCATTTTCTTCCAAAAGTTTTTCTTCATTAAACAGCAATGTCTCAATTACTCTTGTTCA
The DNA here is from genome assembly GCA_964035755.1 of Teleogryllus oceanicus. NCBI lineage: Eukaryota > Metazoa > Arthropoda > Insecta > Orthoptera > Gryllidae > Teleogryllus > Teleogryllus oceanicus. The sequence continues at coordinate 83,565,492 of CAXIVR010000004.1, read as the reverse complement.
TCACGAAACATATTATCTTGATATTACTTGTTTCTTTCGTTCTTTTTTGTAGCAGGTTATTTGCATCCAATTCTTATATTTCTTTTCAATCGCTGTTTTTCTCTTTCTACTGAAGTCCAACCATCCATTGATTTTTTTAACATGGCAAGTCCATTTACACTTTTCACTGGCTCCTTCCCTCTCATCTGACCTCGTTGTTCTCGCCTCGTCCACGAGGCGAGGCTCCTCAGAGAGCTCCTCCCTGTTTCTGCGCCAAAGCTTCACGCCTCTTTGGCCTCTTCGCTCGAAGCCTGGCGCGCCGCCGGCGATATCACCCGGGCTCCCTCGTTGAGGCGTTGCTTCCCGCCTTCAGCCACCTCCTCCCGCGCGCTCTTGACGCGGGCCACGTCACCGCCCCAGTAGCATGACGTCAGCGGACGTACTTCATCAGTAGGGGGCGGATTTCGATGACCTAAAACATTGACAAAAATTATCAATAAAATGTTCTTAAAATGCTTTTAAAATTACCTACAAGCGAACAAATATGAAGTTGATAAGAAACAGTTCAGATGAAGAAGTCAATCCATTGGAAATATTACTGATTAATGGAGGCTTTTTTCTTTCGTTCAAGTGAACGCACGTTACGAACTTGTGGTTTGAACTTTTCTTTACCTAGAAATCTCTGTCTGTTATCCCGAAATCGACCGACCCGACAATCGCGTTGGTCGGCGTCACAGGAATATGAAATTACCTACTGACAGCGGCTGACATTACAATACCTCTACAAAGAATTTGAATAGGCTTCTTAGGAATTCTGTAGGGAACATTTCTTACATTTCGTAAATATTATTTGAAGCAAATCCTATTTAAGTGACATAAAAGTGTTCACATCATCGAACAATGCTTCAAAAATGACGGAAAAGGTACAAAATTACTTATTAGTCGAAATCGACAAAAAATGCAAAAAAAAGTCATTAAAAATTGGTCATTTCCTTTTGTCATAACATAAAACTAATCCATATTAAAAGGCATTGTTTTAAAGGTTACGACAAAGCTGCCTTTGCCTTCACCGCCATTCCTGTTCGCTCAGTGGTATTATTGTAGCATGGCTTTGGATATGAGGGAAGCTTTTGCTTGGTGCTGTCCCAAACCCAGCATCAACACTGCCGTAGTAGTTACAGATAATTTTGAATTCGTGTATGTATTAGCAATAATTGAGGAGATTATTAGAGCAAATATTATTTGCTGATTGTGGGAGAACGAGCGCCAGCCTCCAAAAAATGGTATATCATAGTCGCAAATTATTCCATGTTCAAATAATAGTCTTTAATTATTCTTCATCATACCTCTCTCATTATCCCTGTCCTTAATTTTTCACCTCCCTCTGTACTGATGGACACAGAATCAGGAAATACCGTTCTCCATCAGCCTTCTCAATTGATATCAATGAGACTTATTTCATCTTGCAACATTCTAACTTTTCGTTCATTAACCAGACGTCATTCTGGGTATTCTGGCCAACATCACCACTATTTCCTCTGTTGGTTGAAAGGTATTACGTCTTATGTTCAACTTGCAAGAAAGCAAATCTGTAGGGAAATTTAAGAGAGATTTATTTCTTATTTTATTTTTGTATTTTAGAGAGATTTATCTGCAAAGAAACAGCGGTTTTGGAATGATCAATAATGATTAATAGGGGGCGAATTTTAATGACCTAAAACATTGCCAAAAATGATCAATAAAATGCTCTTAAAATTATTTTAAAAAATGCCTTAAAATCAAAGAAAAATGACGTAAAAAAAACTATCAAAACCAGTTCGGATGAACAACTCAAGCTGTTGAATACGTTACTGATGTAATCGAGCCTTTTTCCATTCGTTCGACTGAACTCAGCTTGCAAAATTTTGGTTTGGACTGTTCTTTACCAGGAAATCTGTCTTTAGTTATCTCGAAACTGGCAATGACGCTGATGCACGTCACAACAATTACATACTGACAACGGCTGTCAAAACAATTTCTGAGCTAACAAATCGAATATGCTACTGAGTCATTCTGTGAAGAACATTTGTTGCATCTCGTATATATTATTTGAAGCAAATACCATTAAAATGACTTGAAAATTGATTAAATCAGCAAGAAATGCATTAAAATGACGGGAAAAGGTTAAGAATTACTTATTAGTCGAAACCGACAAAAATGCAAAATAATGACCTATAAAAATGGGCCATTTCTTTATGTCACATCATAAAACAAATTTCTACGCTAAACGGCATTGTTCTAAAGTGAAAAGGAAAAAGATGACATATCATTAAACTCTGCCCCCTAATGACAAGGTAATAATAGAAATTGACTGTTTCAAGCTGTTTGAAATTTCAGAGTTTATTCTAGCGACGAAATGCCCGCCTTTGCTCCCGCTTCTGCCCCCTGCTGCCTCTCGCCTCCGTCGTCACTTCCCGTCGTCCAGGTCCTCGCGTCGATTGATTGCACCAGTAAGGAAGGGGCGGGCGAGGTGCCGGGGACATGAAGGGTGTGGCGGTTGCGGGACGGCGCGCGGGTGGGAAGGGGGGGGACGTCGATGGGCGACGCGACGACGTGTCTTCGGGACGGAGCAGGCAGCCCTGGGGAGGGGTGGGCGGGAGGCGGGGCGGGGTGGGGACGGTGTTGGGGCGGGTGGGGCGGGGCGGGGGCGGGCGAAGCGGGGCTGGAGCGGCACGGAAACGGGGCGGGGAGGAAGCACCATGAGTGAAGTGGAGCCAGCGGACGCCAGAGAACGACGCGGCGGTCAAACGAGGCTGCCGCTCGGTACGTTCATACTCTAAGAAGAGACGAATGAGAGGAAAAGTGCAATATCGTTTGACCACTGTTTCGTCGACATTTGATTCTCCACGAGTCATATTTTCAAATACTTTTTTAAAAAATTTGTTATTATTGGTGTAATCTAAATAAAATGTAGCAGCTTTGAGCGTAATACCTATAATAATGCTTGTTAACTGTCGGAATTTTCTTAGAAACCACTAGATAATCGATCAAAAAAATTAATATTTTAAATTATTCAAAAGATTAGTTAATGACTTACTTTTTGATCTATATCAAAATAATGTGTTAAACAAAGAACATATGCAATTATGAAAAACCAAACAACTCAAAGAATAATGTAGTAGCAAGATGAATTTAACCTTTTAAATTCTTAGGAATATTAAATAAGTAACATTCGAAGATAATTTTATGCGTAAAGCTTCTGATTTATATCGCAATTAAAAATTTTATCAACCCATATTTTTTTATGAATGAATGTTCACAAATATGCGTACTTCAAATAATTTAAGCAAGCCATTTTAACCCGGGAGTGCCCGCAATAGGTAGAGTCACGCCAGTGCCCGCAATGTATCTCTCAGATATAGCTCAGATCAAGATCCATTTACTGAAATACTTATTTTATTCAGTTTGTACATGTCTCCCAATGCAATTGTTAATCCTATACTGCAGAAGTTTTGCCTGAATACTTATGGTGAGAAAGGTAAAAATTAACAAAGTACACTAAAAAATCATTAAACATCTTATTATCCTATTAAAGAATATTTAATACAATTTCCACAAATTATTTTCAAATATTCTAAACAAATATATGTTTTACTTTTTCACAAAAATATTTAGAAAATCTCCATTTTGCAAGGTTTGCATTTTTTTTATTTGCATGTAGACGTCTCCTGCCCATCTTCATTCTCTTTGGTAAGAAATAATAACAATCAATTGTAGATAAGACAAATTATTACATTTTCTGAATAGACACTTGTCATATACACCGCTAAAAATAATGCCATCAGACGTACCCCTCAGTCCAAGAAGCTCACAATGCACTGTTAGCATTACACCCAACGTACATGACAAATATCGCGGAGCGCAGTGATCAAGTTTCAAGATGCCCAAGGGAAATGATTTAGCGTAAGAATAAAAATAAAAGGCCAGGCCTTCTCAGAAAAGTACACTGAAGGAATACATGAAATATCAGACGACTAATTCATCGCAATAATTCAGGAACATGAAATTGCCGTGGCTTGGATCTCTCAGATCTATAGCGAGCACTCCCGGGTTCAATGTAAGAGGGAAAGGTTGCGAAGGGGAGAAGTGGAAATAAGATTTGAGTGGTCGTGGATGGATTGCTGGGGGCACGCAGTCCACCGGATGGAAAGCAGTGGCCCCGGGGCCGGTGAAAAGCAGCGGGGGCCATGGAGAGCCGCGAAACGAGCTGGCTTCCTGACAACGAGCCAGCCGCCCCTCCCCCCTTCGAGCTCCCTTGCACCCTTCGAACCCTTGCCGCGGGGCGTCGCTCCCGGCGGAATTGGCCTGCTCCGCTGCCCCGGCCCCGCCCCCGCCCCTGCTGTTCATTAGGCCCATCGCTTCCCGCAGCGCCGCGCGCCCCTCTCCGAGAACGCGGGGGGTGGGTGGGGGCTCACAATTTGTCGTCGAGAAGGATACTAAATAGCTACGAGGGAAGGGCCTGTTGTGTATCTTCTGCCTTTTAATGCTACACGATAGTGAGATTGTGAGGAGAATATGGTCGATTGGACTTAAATTATACAGAAGTGCCAAATTGTGGCTGTTTCCTTGATTAAAAATGTTTAACTTAGTTTAATAAATGCATAATATACGAGTCGGAAATTAAATCTACCTAAAATTCCTTTCGAATTAGCTAAATTATAATAAGAAACAAATAAACTGCTTCACTCGCTATTCATTAATTATTGTTTCTTAGATCGGTAACATATAAACATAAACTTTGACATTACAATATACAAGAGAAACAATAAACTCATCGAAAATAGCAATACGAACACAATATTATTTAGATTTTTAAATATAATTATTCCCTTAATAAGAAATTATTAGATGTACTGACGATTTTAAAATAAATGAAACTATTGCTTCGTTTAAAGTTCAATTCGAGTACTCCAGTTCGTAGATTATTTACCCAGTTGTGTAGGATGTGATTTTGTTGCATGTGATTCGCCTGCAGACATTTTTGTGTATTTTATAGTTGAATGTTTCCTTGATTCCAGTCAATATGTTCGTTTGTGGGCACCAGACACGAATATACATTTTTTTAAAATTGTAAACTTCGAACGATTTTAAACGAAGATCTTTCACCTTAAATGCGAATTCTTAGAGCTTTTGTTTCTACGGACTTCGTTCAAGTGAATTCATTCTTTTCAGTTTTTGTTTTAGACATCACAAAATAAGCATTGCAAATATTTCATTTATGCACCTAGAAATACTATACACTATGAAGCAAAGATAAGTAGAAAACAATGAACAGCAAAAGGGGGGAAGAAGCTAAAAAGGAATGTGGATGTACTGCTAATTAATATTGTCATTGTTAAATATTTAAAAATATAATTGGCACATACAGTTAATGACATCATAAGAATCTGCAAAAACTATTGAATAGTTATACATGTAGTGATTGGAGAATGATTATTTTGTCGATCAAAAATGTTCCAGTAACTCTGATTTGCTTAGATAGCATGGTACGTTTTACGAGCAGTTTACAGATTGCACATTTATCACTAGATTTTCGAAACTATTAATTACAATTTCAAAATTTTCAAATATTTCACATGGGCTCAACTCTAAACATCCAGAAGCCTCAGCGTCAACCACATACAGTACAGATGACGAGCGTTAGCACGCAAAGATCCGGGTATTTAAAGCCATTTTTACTTTCCTTGATGTTGCGACCAGGACGCCGTGTACCCATGCATGCGACGTGACTCGGGGGGGGGGGAGGGCGACAGCAACTGCCTCGGCGCTAGCAGTAATTAGCGTGGCGTGACCTCGTTACGGAGTTGCCGCCGCCTGCTCGGAAACTCACCCATCGCTGCCCTTCCCTCCTCCTCCACCCCACCCCACCCCCTTTCCACCCCGTCATCCCAACCCCCATGCTCTTCAACCGCTCACGCCCCTTACTTGACTCACATCTCCACATGATGGCTCATCCCCATGTGGTATATCCTCTTCACCATCAACAGTTCAGTAAAATCATTTTGCATACAAAAACAGAAACTAAGTAGAGTCGTAGGCTTCCGCGGCCGGAGTCATTGAATTCTTGGCTGTCCGGAATTAGCCGCGTCATGGTCGATGGTGCTAACGTTTCGGCCATCTTATTGTCGCCTTCTTCAGAGATATACTGTATAGCTCTGAAGAAGGCCACAAGATGGCCGAAACGTTAGATCCATCGACCATGGCGTGGCTAATCCCGGACAGCCAAGAATTCAGAAACTAAGCAAATTCACTATATTACTTACGACACGTAAATCTTTGGGCGTACAGCATTGGCACTAAGGCGGATCTCGCCTCCACGACTCGCTGTGTCATGATTTACCATTCTAGAAGTACGATACTACTCCAATAGAATCTTTAATTCGTAGCTGACTTCATTGTTTTCAATTTTGCGTTATTTTGAGAACGAAATTTTGTGGTCACGTATTCTCATCCAACGAATGTCATTAAAATACAAGTAACCATCAACAATCTCATTTTCTGAAAACACGTTTGGTGCATTGTGCAAGTGTTTAAATTTAATTGCATTTATTATCGTTGTTGACGAACAACGCTTTATTTATTATATGAATCATAGAATTTATCGGAAGTAAATACGTTGTATATCTACATTAGAAATGAAATGGAATTCTATAGTTGAGCTCTTCAACAAGAAAAACAAATTTAAAATAAACAGTTTTTTTGTACCTTGAGTTTGAACATCAAAAACACCTCAATGGATGTCTTTGACATTCGTGCTGGACCCACAATTGCATGATCCATTTGCATTTGCATCATCCATTTGCATTTTCATCTTGGTCTTTTACTTCTGAATCTTTTTTTCAGTATATACAGCTTAAGTTATTTTTGTCTTCATTCTGCAAACAACATAATTTTGTTATTATTAGGAGTAGATTGTAGGCGTTTCTGATAAGTAGATTTCAGCTTATTGGAATACCTTATTTTTCAAAGATATTTGAATTTTCTAAGGTGCGTTGGTGTATATTCTTTGCATTTCGAAAGGTATAGCGAAATATAATCATATTGCTATTTTTGTCTATGTTGAAATTAGGTTTTATATTCCTAAAATTGTCTTTGTATCCACAGAAATCGAAATCGTAAATGTAGTTTGTTTTTTATAAAAAATCATTTTATTGTTTCTTAAATATCGAGTGTTTAATCTACTTGTTTTTAAAAAATATATCTGGAAAAGATGATATACACTCAAGTATACTTTTTAAGAAAGAACCTAGTTTTTTTTTTCAAAATTCATTGTAATTGCCATATAGAGTAGAATAAATGTAAACTCTTTTTAATTTCAGTTTGCTTTAGGTTAGCTTTGGGTTGACGTTCGAACATGTAGTATATAATGTTCTTCACTTAAAGCTTCCAAGTCATTACATGTATCACACGTAGCTTACACAATCGCTTTGTCGGAAACTCATTACGAAGATTTCATTTTATTTTTTTAGTAGCTCATTTTCAGTGATTCGTGCACTCGTAGAAGCAGTTCATGTACACCTTTGCTCTAAATTATCTTCGTAGGTCAGATAGAAATATGTTTTGTGTATTTTTCAGCGAAACGACACGGGGCGAATGCTGATTAAGGTAAGTCAGCTCTTCACGTTCTTCGAACTTTAGCCCGCAACATCTGGGTGGAGCTTCTGAGTGAAGAGCGGGCCAGATTAATGAAGCTATTATCTTTTTGTCGGGGCAAACGTTTCTGTCACATGTTCTCGGTTAGTTTCCACTAGAAACTACGTCATGACTTCTGTTGCCTGTGAAATTCTTTCTGGCGACGTTTATCATTTATTCATTGCAACTGATTCTAGCAGTAGTCATTGATTGAGAAGAGAACTCAATTTTTCCTTCCATTTATGTTTGTAAGGAAATATGCATGTCATTATTTTTAAATTTATCTGGTAAGTTTTCAGCGTTGGAGTTATCTTGCTATTCCGTCTGTTTCAGAACACCACGATTGTATATAGGAAACTATACCTTTCAAAATGATAATATTTATGTATGTTTGTATTATAAAAATGTAATAGGCAATGCTATTGCAAATTGCAGCAAGATATTACTTCTAAATTGCAATGATTCTTCGGAATCTTATGACTGAATATCAGAATGATTACATATTTTCCATTCTTGGAAATGCACGCACAGATATATTTTGACTTTTTCCATTTGATAGATAAAATCTTTTGCATTTTACAGCACTCATGACGACTTTTTAATGCACGGCATCTTATATTTGGCATCCCTTTTCAGATGCATGTTTCAAATTATCTATATTTTGTAACAACGATGTATTTTTGATACCATGAATTGTTTTCATGAAAAGAAAGCGTGCCTGAATAACGGGGGAAAGGCATTGAATATATTGAATTATTTTAAACTAAATAAACTATTTCACATTTTCATATTGCAATATGCAATTGAGAAATAACTGTTTTTCTGTTCATAGTATAAAATGAGCTCACTAAATATTAGTGCAAGTGATGGGGTGATGTAACTGATTCTCGTTAACAAATGTTGAATTAGGAAAGCCTATGAAATTGATTGAAAAAACGAAATTTTAGAAATAGAAATTTGAGACTGTCAAACAAAAGCAATAGTGTCTTACTTGAAATGAAATTGAGGATACTAAAATGAACAAATTTCTTGAATTGTATATTTAAAATCGTATCTTCTTTGTATGATGGATAATCTCGGACTGTTAAAAATAATGAATGACTGTTCGATCGGTATAAATGATTATTAATTCATGAGGTGACCCAGAGTGATTCTCGCTACGTCAAAATAAATTATATGTTTGGTTATGTTAGTTTAAAATGTGACTATAGGAATAAATAACTCCCGGACTGCAGTTTTGAAAAACTACAGTAAATAAAATATGTGAATTACACATTTGTATTTCTGATGCATTTTATTTGGATGATATTTTCCCATCAATTGTCATTTTCCTCAAGTGCATTTATAGTACAATTAATTTAATGAGAATATGATTGTAAGTTTCGACAATATGATGTGAGGAAATGCAAAAAACAAATTACCTGGTCTACCTAGTTCCCCAGACATGGTATTTTATTAATTTACCTTTCCAATCAATGGCGCTGTTTTATATAAAATATTGATCAAATAAAATGCTACTTTGCATGCACTCACAAATGCTAAATGCAAAGTAAGAACTACAAATCTAGAAATAATATTTTATTTAAAACACTCCGTAGCAAACACACAATATTCATTGTGGCGTCTGAAAGGAACACGATGCTGTATTAGCAAAACCTAATATTGATCATTTTGAAGTGTGTTGAAATTTATTTGTGAACACTGATACATTGTATTCTGAGATTGAGGAAATATGACTGAAAATAATTTCAGGGTCTTCAAATTCAAATATCATGATGAATATCAAGATGAATATCATTATTTTTTATTATACATATTTTGATACATTTCACCTATCTGAAATCTTTCTTCGTGTGTACAATTTCTGGCCATCTTCAGGTTTTTGAAGGTTCAGTTTGTTGTAAACTAACTTATAACCTGATGAAAATAAGATTTTGTAAACACTTACAAGATGTCAGTTAACTCATTAAAGACAACATTAAGAGAGAATACTTTGATACAAGATTGAAATGAAACAGTGGAACGAAGGAAATCATAAAATCTGAACGCACCTACGCATTTTTTTGTTTTGCCTCAGTGGATAGATATCAGTTTGAGTCGAAAAATGATTACATTAGTTATTAAAAATCTTAGAATACGCAGCATACCCGAGAAAACTCACAGTTTTTCACAGTGATAAACCACTTTTATATCGACGTAACGCAACAAAAGGGGAAATGAAAAGCCACTCAAAATGCCCGAAGGTAGTAATTACACACCTCCGCTATCACCTTGGTTTATAAAACTTCAACCGCATCCGTTATTTGCTCTATATTGATCCAATGATGTTCATAACTATAACAAATTAATATTGCACCCAATATCATCGAAACCCACACAACGGTTCCGGATGTGTAAGACGAACACTTGCCTACCGTATGAGTCAGCCTACCCTTCCCAACACACACGCCTGTGGGTACATTCATCCGACGGAGGTCCGCGGGCTGCCTGTGCTGCGTGGCGTGGCGAGACGTGGCGAGGTGTGGCGAGTCGAGGCGATTCGGCGCGCGCGCCCGACGCCGCCCGAAGGCAGGCGGGACCTATCGACCCAGGCGGTCGCAGCGCCGCGCGGCGGAGGCGGCGCCCGGCGGCGCCCGGCGGCGGGGGCGAAGGGGGCGGCGGCGGCGACGGGCGAGCGGTGCAGCGCGCTCCGTACGACCGCTGCCGCCCCCGCGGTCGATGCACCCATTGAGCAGGACGCGCGCACCGAAACCGCCTCCCAGACAGCCCGTCCGCCCCTCCACCCTCATCCCTCCCCTCCCCTTCTACTCCCCTCCTCTCTCCGCCCATTCGCCTCCCCTCCCCTCCTCATCTAGTCTATCCGCCCTCCACTCTCCTCCCCTCCCACTCCCTTCCTCACACCTGTTCTCTCTGCGCATCCGTCCCTCCCCTACCCTCCTCTCCCAGCCTAGCCCGGCATTCCCCTCCTCTCCCAAACAATCCGATCCTCCCCTCCTCTCCCAAACAATCCGACCCTCCCCTGCTTACCCAGCCTGTCCGCTTCTCCCTTCTCCTCTCCCACCCATCCACCCCTCCTCCTCCCACCCAACCGCCCCATCCGCCCCCTCTCCTCCCTAACCAGACTCATCAGCCCCTTCCCCTCGCCTCTCCGCGTCGCTCATGACGGCGCCGTTGGCAGGCGAAGTAACACCAGCCCGCGCTTCTGAGCGCTTCTGGCTCAGTCATCCACACCACGCTGTTGCTCCGGGACACGTTCACGAGACGTTCGCGGGATTTTCTTTTCTTCTTTTGACAAGTTTCACGCCTAGTCGTTACTTCTGTGCTTGCAGCACTCTCCTTCGTCCATGAGCTTTCCTGTCATCACCTAATGCTTTCATCTTTATTTTGGCAATTGTCCGGACACACTTTCCCATGTCATTTTGAGGTCTTTTTTCACTCATACAAAATTATTTAGTTTAATACTCACTTCTCAGCTCCACAGGTACCTCGTTCATCCAAGAATTGATGAGCCAAATGTTGATTTGAATTTACTTCTCCCCCCTAAAAATTCCGAGTTCATTTTTTGCTAAGTATCACTTTACAGCGAGTTTAGAAAACATTGAAGTGTTCTCGATTTGCCACAGAAATAAGCACTTGTTCTTTGCCGTTTCGTAGCCCACAAATCTCGAGGTGGCCCTTTATTTCCGATCCACATCAAGAGTGCATCAAGTCATGATTATTGCCCTTGAATGGAGTGCTTACTTTATTGTTTGTTTTTTTAAATTAATACTATTTTTACTTTTTTGTGAGGATATCGAGCTGAGTTGAGTAAAAGACGAACTTAGGAAAAGAGAAAAGATACGAGAAATAAAATAATAGGAGATCAATAAACTAGAAGCTTAGACAACGAAAAATGAAGTGAAAAAGAAAAGGAGATGATAGGAAGAGAATTTGTTTTTGTAAGAAGGTAAGAGGGAAAAGGAAATTTATTCTATTTGGAGTCTAAATAGAAGCATTTTGAATTGAACGTGTGAATTTACTCTCAATTGTACATTTGTATGCAAAAAGGGAAGCAACTACTTTTTATTTCTTCCTGGATAAAAATTATCGGTATGGTTCTTAAACAAAGCTAATGGTGAAACTATTCTCAGCACCCACCTCCCGGGTTAAATTTACTGCAGTCGTTCTACTAGTCTAACACTCCAATCGATGTTCCGCGCAAACATTTTCTACTCTCTGACGCAACTCTCTCGGTCGAATCTACAAATTTAGCGTCCAATACCGTATCACCACCACGGGCGCTCCACCTTCCACGCTCCCAGCCGCCCGATCCCACTCCACCTCACCTCTCCCCACCTTCCCCACCTGCCGCTCCCACGCCCGGAGCGACAGCGGCCGTGCCTATTCAGGTCAGGCGTGTTTATCGTAGCGCTGACGCCCGCACACCAACCGCTATTCCCGACAGGTATCTTAAATATTTAAACAATGTGCACCCCCCCTTTCTGTCACTGCCTCCAGGCACATTGCCTAACACAGACTCACACCCTTATAACATCTCTCTTCCACATCTTTTAGCTCTGTCGCTCCCTATCTCTTCTTCGCCTTTGTACGTCTTTCCTCCCGGAGGAATTTTTGCCCGTGCTTTTGGTTCGGTCTCTCGAGCCTGGGGGACGCCGGGTTGCTGATGTACGTCGCCTTGATCCGCTCGTTTTTCTTCTTTCCTTGAGGCCACCGCAGACGTTTGCGGTACTCTACATCATCTCGCGAGCGCCCCTTTGGTGCACGAGAACTCGCCACAAGGGGAGCAACACAAAAGAGATGAAGGGAGGGTGGATGTGTGAGGATTGTGGAGAAGTGGAGTGAACATGACACATCGCGGCAACCAGTGGTCTTGGTATATTTGTCAACAGTAGAAAGAAACCGGGTACTCTTTCTGAAATTCGTATTATGTATGTCAGATTTCCCTCCATAGACAAACATTACAAACATTAGTTACCATTGTTGTTTCATCTTTTTTAGTGGCGATATATTTCACAGTATATTTTCTTTAGCATGATCTCTTATTTTTTATGTATTTCTACATTGTGAACGCTGTAATCAATATATTTCCTTTTCTTAGTGATTCGCTTTTAATACTCGCGTCTTCGATTTTCTCGTATGTATATATCATGAGACAATACGATCTGCGTTTTTTCGTATAGTATTATAGATCAAGAATGATGACACAGATGAAAAACGGCGAAGGAAAATTAAAAGCGACTGAGAGCCGTAGTTCTTGGTGAGAGAGGGGGAGCAGTGCAGACTATGTGCCGAAAGAACCGGAAAATTTGTGGGTGTCTCAGAGGCAATGTGAATGACGTAAGGACTGCGCTAGAGGTAGGGATTTGATGCGAAGGGTGGAATGCGGGAGGGGCAGGGGGTGGCAGGGAAATGGTCGTGGGTGTCGCGCTGTTGCTTGTGGAGAATTAGAGACCTTAGATACAGAGAGTAGCGCAAGCGCCGCCATATAATATCCTCTCATCCGATAGCCCCGCCAGGCAGCCATCAGGAGCTGAAGGAAAATTATAGCAAATGATGGCATTATGGAGATTTTCAGGAATATTAATATTGATTTGGGATAGATTTATGGCTATCAACACACCGAATCCCAGACAGTTCACCGGAAGCGGTGTCTCAGTGCATCAACTGATGTCACTGCTGGGCCTCTTATCGGGAGGTCCGAGGTTCGAGTCCCGACGGCGATAGGATTTTCGACAGTAGCTTGTGAGTTAGGTCGAATTCAGTCGCTGTCTGAGGAAAATTCTAGCGACTGCTTCTCGATCGGTATTTTCCGTGGTTTCGCCGATCAACACCATGCGAGTGCAGGAGCAGTATCCTAACAAAAGGGCCACTGACCGCGCGCGATCTTTCCTTCCTCTTCCTTGTTTTATCCTCTCACATGACATACACACACACACACACACTAACATGCACTACAATACCACACATGCCGGGAGATCCGGCCGGGGACTTAGAACTTGTGGGGATTGGCTGGGGCGGTGCCCACATGGTGGGAGACCTGGTTAGGGAAAACCCCGCTCGTCGACGGTACGACGGCCGGATCTTGCCATTCAGTGGGGGAAGATCACCGTCACCTCCCGATAGAAACATGCACTACCCTTACGGAACCACTGTTCGCAGTAGTTGACGCGCCCGGAATCATCTATCAATCAAACCAGACAGTTCCAATTCTCCTGACAACTGGATATAAAATGGCGGGGTCGGAGAAACAACGGAATGCGCTACTCTCTGTATCTAGGAACTCTAGTGGATAACGGACCCACGTTCCTTTCTTGTCTCTCTTGTAAAACTACGCCCGTAGCCAGAGGACAATTGTTGGGGGTCGACGACCAGCAGAGCGCAGCAGAGAAAGGACAGTCGTGGTCCACGAACGCTGCTTATCTCTGCGCGTCACCAGACGTCCATTTCTTTGGATGCGTGGAGAGTTACGACTTGCGAGGAGAGTAAATATAAATCTTGGTACAACCCATGCCACGTGTTTTATGTTTACGGTCTCCTTGGACGATTTGTATGCAAAAGTTGCGGAATTTACTGCATTATATCCGTGTAGTGCCGTGAATGTGGATAGTTTCCATGCTGAGGTAAAATGAACAAAGAGTATGTAAACTTCTGCACTCGTGATAATTGCGGGAAAGTTTACTTTCATGACGTCTTTGCGGCTCCTTGATCATAAAATGTAAACAGTCTAGAAATAAAATTGAAAACTAATTATGCACTTTAGGCAAACATACAAATTTGCACAGAAATGTAAATGATGATTTACTTAGGACTAAATCAAATTACAAAAAATAGAAGCTCAAAAAAATTAGTATTATCGGTTTTGTTAAGTTTTTCCCAATGTAAGAGCGGCATCACCTTGTTTGCAGAACTTCAAAATAATTTCTTGTACTAAAAAGTTAAATGTGTTTTATTCTTTCCTGCCCATGGGGTATAAATACTTCCCTCTACATATACGAAAACATTGTTTTTCTAAACAAGTTGATATCTATCGGTGCTTTAACTGAAACATTTTTTGAAGAACGTTTAATATCTCGGAGAAAGAATATGTCAAACGTCCCGGTACCAAATCGAAGATTCCTGGGTACTTTTCTTGCTAAATCTAATAACAGCCTCATCGCCTCACCTGCTCTTACTAAAGATAAATTAACCAACGCGAGCTTTACAATATCGGAAAAGTTTATGAAACAAACTGTAATTGCCGCTTCGTTGTTAAAATATGGAAATCTTATTCGTAAAGAACGTATAACTTCACCTCAATAACAATTCATCTTTTAGTGAATATTTAATACTTTTATATTAAGAATGGATATTGTAATTATCGTCCTACGTTAATCTGCTTTTAAAAGAGAAGAAAACGCGTGAAGAGTAAAACAACAGAATATACATTTAGTAGTGTGTAACAGCAAAAATAAGGAATAGCTTTAAATATATATTGTTGCTCATGCTTCTACAAAATTTGTATTAAAATATTTTATTTTCGTGGTTGATTATCGTCAAAATTACAATTACAATATTCGCCAACAATCATCGTTATTTTTAATTATCGTTCCTTTTGTATCAAAATTATTAAATACTCTGCCAAATGTAAAAGGTTATGGCAACTTTTCAAAATATTTACATATTTTTTACCTTTATTAGCATTTTCAACGTCCACATAAAAATGCATGTTTTCTTTTCCTTATTTAAGAATTCAATATTGCATATTTAACAAGTTTTTTTAACCTAAGACATCAGTCTATTCAGGATTGAAAAAATGACTGCCAATGACAAATAAGTCACACACAGATTGTAATTTGATACATGACATTCAGTGCATCTTGAAAATAAAAAGAATAGTCCAAAAACATACATAGTGCATTACCTGAAGTATTTAAATTCGTATGTGAATAAAAGGAATTCAATGGATATTAATTCTAAGAGAAATTTCACAAGCAGAAAATGAACGAATAATTCCTTTAGTTTAGACACGAAATAACTGCATAGTTGTTTTATATTTTGCAAGTGGGTGTAAATCAATATTGAGTATTTTTGTGCTAGGTTTGAAGAGAACCCTTGCTGATGTCGAAAGACTTAACAGCTTATCGCCTGAATTAATATAAAAGTTGAATTTAATTTTCAAATTGCTTCCATGTAATGAATAATCAACTTCCTATTATGTCAGAAAAAGGCTGCATGAGAATGAAACAGAACTCGTGGTAAATATAGAGATTAAGATCATTTTCTGTACCCTATAACTGTGTTTTTTTTTTATTTTTTTTATCTTCATACCGTAATTTAATATTCTTTTCTTCACACGAATTACATGATGGCCTCTGGTATCACGTGACTTCATTCTCCGGAAATTGCGCTCATGGCTCAGAGGTTTGCGTGCTTTAAAATGTTCGTGCATAATCAATCTAGTAAAGAAGTTCAGAAAATGGAAAATTGAATTCGTGTGCGTTCTATGATCTATCATGACAAAATGTTATCGGTTACCATAATTTTGACACAATTTTTACCGTAATCTTTCATAGTTAAGAGAAACGAAATAAAAACTTTGAAATTATGAAAGCTTTTAATATGAGAAGTTTCCTGTTCAAATGTAGCGAGGGAAAGTATCCTACTAAACCAAATATTTGGGTTTCTAGAAACAGGTGTGTGAATAGTAGTGATCTCAATAGCTTTCCAGACGTTAATGAAGCGTTTGTTTGCTTGGGGTGTGTACTGTCCACACATAAGGTGTCATTTGTTTTCCCTCCATCGACCTCGTTAAACAGACGCCGTAATCCACTGTATCCTCGAGTGAACCTGAAGTTATTTCAGCCACGACGTTCTAGATGACATATGTATTGTATGATCTGCAAATTTAGTGGCGTTAACTCCAATTCATCGTTAACAAAATTATTTGCATATCGATGTCTTAATTTGAACAAGTATCTCACAAATTGCCATTTTTCAAGAGAGAGACAAAACGTTGCTAAGTTTCTATTATGAGCTAATAAAAATGGAACTAATTTCCATCATTTTAAACAATTTCTAGTTAATTTCTGTAATGTCATTAGGGTTCAGTAGATTATCGCATATTTTTGGTGACATTATGATCTCAAAATTGCCAAATTTGAGATACGTGTTAAAATTTAACCGTCGATATGGAAATTGTACACTTCATTGCAACATTGCTTGTAGTTGTTTTATATAATCCATTCAGTAAGTAATAATCATGATTCGTTCATTCTATCAATTTTGGTCACGTTATCTCTTTTTTCTTCACATTCCTTTCAAACGTACCCTGTAGAAACGCATTCAATATTAATTAAATGGCCACTGACTGAGACACTTTGTATAAACACTGCTGCCCAACATCCCGTGACCGTCGACTAAGTCTATGGTCTTCAGAGAAATGAGAAAACTCCATGATTCTACGTATTGATTCTTACCGTTCGATTATTTTAAGTTTTCCCATAAATTAAATAAGGCCTATTATCTCCCGATTTCGAATTCACTGATATCATAAAACCCGAAACAAAAATGTTCAATTTCGAAACACGCTGCTTTCCTGTTGTGTTCGGCAAAATTAAATAGAAGTTTTAGACTCCCACAAATGTATCTGGACATAACAAAGTTAGATTAATTAGGATTATTACCCATCTTTGACATCTAATTTCGATAAGTGCGAATATTCCCAATCAAGATCTTTTCTTTTTTGCGACCATGTGTCGAAAGCTATACCTGCCAGTGATAATAGATGTCACTGGTGCTGGCTATTGAAGCATTCGAGAAAGTCGACATCCGAACGGTGTTCAGCGCGAGGAGGAGCACCAATGTGGTGATCCAACGGTGTGGACGAAGTGTGATTGGGCAAGGCAAGAGGTGGAGGTTCTACGCATGGGTAAGGGACTGCCGAATAATCCCCAATGTGAAGCGTGTTTTCTATCAAATTCTCATTTTATTTCCACCATCCAAAAAATTGTTTTCCACTATGTTCACAACAACTTAATTTAATCCAAATGAATCCATTTTGAGAAATCGCTTAGGTGGTGGTTGGACCATTATTGAAGTAATATTGCAACTAGCAGATGCACTCGCATTTTGTGGCTTTCGGAAGCCGTTCCAAGATGAAGTGCGGGAGCTCTACCGCGGCCTCATGCTTTCCCGGCGTTCGGCGAGCCGCTTGTAATTGCGTTAGGTGCGGCTGGCGGCTCCCCAATCATCTGCGAGCGCAGTTCATTGAATCATTTCATTAGAGGTCCACAGGATCCCAGAGGACGCTTCCGTCGGGCGCCCTTTTTGTTTTAACTTACGGTGCAGGCGCCACCCATTGGGCGCCTCCACAAAGGACACCAGCCCTACTCACCCCAGCCCCGCTCATCACTCTGTGAGCTCTCTGATGCTCCGTGAGCAAAATCACTAAGGTGAAAGTGAGAAAATATTGATGCTAAATGCCATGGTTTCGTAGGGTATTCCTTGTTTTCTGATGGACAATTTTCTAAACTACGGATGTATTTTTGGTATAATTTGTGTGACTAGTTGATATTGCATGTGGTTCTTTCCAAAACGTCCACACATAAATAGACATAATGTGACTTCCATCGTACGCACTTCTGCCCGTGATAAATGCATTCTGTATTTTGTTGCTCTGTGAAGCACAATCATTATTACTATTGATCGTGTAGAACCTGCATTGATTATTTCTGACACGAACTTGGTCACTCTTGTTTTCAAAAGTATCATTCTGCCTGATATGATATTTTATGCAATGCCAGTAATGATATCATGCTTTGTAGTCGAGGGAACGCCCGAAATGTATCGGTATTAGTATATTTACATGTTTGTGGCAATTATTTAAGTTTTTAGGAATATGTTCTATTTTTTTACTTTATTGTAAATCTTCCACCGGACTAAACTCTATGGTCTTCACGCAGATTAAAATAATTTATCATTGTAAGTAATGCAAAGTGTATTCTCCCCCACCTCCGTGTGTTTCAATTGTTACTGTTAAACGTCATGGCATTTGTGGCGACATTACCAAATGGAGAATATTAACAGTTTACGACATCATTCATTTCAACCCCCAAAGAAAACTTCACAGCAAACGACGTCATCTGAATAGACTGGAATATTCACAGGATGTACTAAAGTATTTATTGATAATTGCCGCATTATTAGATCTGCTTAACGAATTCCGGCTATCCAGAGCAATAAACCTGACGAAGTCAAAAGTAATGAACTGACTCACTAAGCCAGTACGCTCTGATTTGCTAAGTAAATCAGTAAGCATCCGCCCACGAATCAGCGCAAGGGATTTGATCGCCCTCCCTCCCGTGCGTTACGCGCCCCATCGGCGCCGCCCCCTGCGACCCCTTTGTTCTCGGCGGCGGCGGCGGCGGCGGTAGCGGGGGCTTCCGGCCTCCGCGGGCCTCCCCCATGCGATTGCGACCGGCCCTCTGCCAGGGCACACGCGCCTGGTGAGGCCAAATCTGACCAAAACATCGATGTTTCTATACATCAACCAAATACACCAAACCACCAAACAATCAACCACCAAACAATCAACCAAATATATCAAAACATCGAGTTTTCTATGTCGATGGAAACATCGATGTTTTAATTATAGACCAATAAACATGCTATTTTCTTATCCATTTTGAGTTACAGTACAGATTTGGTTGGTAGGTTTGTTAGTAATTCCGGACGCGTCAACAGCTTATGTCATTAGCCCCGTAAGTGTAGTTCATGTTTTATTCCTGGGGAGATGGCGGTGATCTTTCACCGTTGGATGACGAGATCCGGCGTCGACCTACCGTCGGCTAGCGGGGTTTCCCTTAACCAGGGCTCTCCCACCAGCGAGGCATCGCCCCAGCCGGGACAAGCTCAAGCTCCCGACCGGTCTCCATGAATATGCGGTAGTGTAGTGCATGTTAGAGTAAGTGTGTTTGTGTGTGTATGTGTGTGTGTGTGTGTGTAAGGGGAGAGGACAAGGACGAGGAAGGATGGATCGCGCGCGGTCCGTAGCCCGTTTGTTAGGGTACTGCTCCGGCATTTACCTGGTGTTGATTATAGAAACCACGGAAAACTACCGATCAGAGCAGCCGGCGCTAGAATTCTCCTCCAGACCCAAAACATAGAAACGTCGATGTTTCGATACATTATTAAAGGGTTTTTAGATGTCGATGAAAACTTCGACGAGAAAACATGGATGTTTTAATTATAGACTAATTAACATGCTATTTTCCTACCCATTTTTAATTACTGTACGTAAATGGAATATATTTTATTGTTTGGATAACAGCATGTTAGTTGTATGTAAAATTATTACGGAATGTACACAATAAAATTAACAATAAAAACATCGTGTTTTGCTATCGATTCCGTGTTTCACTGCCGATCCAAGCAATGACGCGCCTGGTGATAACATACATGCATAATCCGAGCAGCTCCCAAATTTAAGCAGCTCCTCAGATTGCACAGGCGAAATGAATGTGCGGCGTGATAAAGAGGATGACGCAAAACAACGATATTGCTGGGGATATCTGCTACTCTACAAAGTGCTTAAATCCCATTATTTAAAAAAATAAAAAATAAGAATTAAAAACGTCGATATTTTACAAGAAAATATTGATGTAAAGAAAACATCGAAAGCAAAATATCGAAGTTAATATATCGATGTTTTTGGTGGACAACATCGATGTTTTAAAAACATCGATTTTTTGGCATCCCTACATGCGCCGCGCCACGTAGCCAGGCGTACGTCATTCGACACTTCTTTTCCAGCGGGAATGGGCTATTGTGAAAGTATTTGCCCAGTGGGGTTGGCAACTGAGAGACGCGGTTTAATTCGCTCCTTTCGAATGTTTCCTCGATCGTTACCGTACGTCATAGAATACAGCTGTATATTAAGTGATATTTTACTTCGTATGATATTGTATGCAAATGGCTTAATATTTCGAGATTTTAACTGTTTTATTCCTTATTGTAGTAAATTAATGAAAATATTTTTACATGTTCTACTAGTACAGTAGCTGTTCTTATTTTGTGCAATGGATCGTAATTGCAATGCATTTCAGTTCGTTCTCGTTCTCTGCAAATAGGAATAATATTCTGAGGTTCAATGACATTTTACGCTATTTTCTAGAAAGCTAATACTCTCTACAATGCTATCCGTTATAGGGCAAATCTAGGATTATGTTCCTGCAAGAGAATATGAATAAAAAATGAGAGGCCAAAGATTATACTAATCATTTTTAAACATTTATGGGAAAGTCATTCCGAAAACAACAGAGTTCATTTTGGTGACTCCACCACCTGAGGTCGCACAGGGTATTAATTGATGTCACTGCATTGCCTATGATAGGGAGGTCCTAGTGTTCGCCTCCTGACGATGGCGGATTTTCAACACTAGCTAGATAGCAAGGACGACTACAGCCGCTGTCTGGAAGAGAATTCTATCGGCCGGCTGCTTTGATCAATAATTTTGCATAATTTTCCCGATCATTACCAGGCGAAAACCGGATTAATACCCTCATAAACGATCTGCGTGTCGCGCACGTTTTTTCCATCTATCGTCTCTTCTATTCGTCCTTATCCTATCTTCACTCCATAATGATATGTACTTACACTACACTACCGCACGTGTTGGGAGAGCAGTGGAGCGGTGGGAGATACCTGAATGGGGAAATCCCCAGTATTTTTAGCACCTTTATCATCTACTACGTTTCTGTTCATTTATCTGCTGGAATCCAAGCAATGGATATAACATTAAGGTTGTGTATTAGTGAAAAGGTGTTTTGAAGCACAAGACTACTATTTACTCATTGAATGGTAGGAAATCTTAAGTCAGCCAGCACAATATGAGGAGCTGCGTTCATTTTTGTAGTGAAATTTGTAGCTTATTTATGTTTTGTGTGATTGTTTAGAAGAATTTCACATGCGTTTTTTGCAAGGCTTGAAGACATTGTGAGCATTGAGAGTGTAATAGAAGAACAATGTATTTCATTATTTACACTTTAACGAGTCATTCAATTTTATAGCTTGTTTATTCGGATTTGGAATTGTTATTTAGGAATATATGCTAGATTATTATCACGATTTGTATGTCGTATCAGTCTATTTTAGGGATAATCAAGATTGACGACCTTTAATGATAGGAAACTGTAGTAGAGATTTTTTTCACAATTAGGATAATTTATTATTCTATTCAATTATACTTGTCTTACGTGAGTAACCATAGGCGTATCCGAAGATGGTGCAGTTACATATTTGGCGTACCAACTGGAGCGTAAATCGCAATACCATCAACGGTACGGTTATAATCATTGAACACCGCCTGAATGTCTGAAACCAAACAAATCATCAATACGAGTAAATAACATTTTCACATCTGTAAAACTGAAAACCAGAATAATAATCATTTTTTCCTTTTCTTTTATCGTTATTTATAATAATATGACAGTTCATTACCAACAACCTTAACTTGCAACATTTGCGCGAAAAATTCCTTCCGGCGACATTGAAAATATCCACAGCACCACTCGTATCTATTTTTACGGCGACGCGATCTCCAGATCTCCGTTGCAAGGCACGGCTTAAAGCTTGAGCTCAATGGTGTTGTAACGGGGCTGGCGTCCGACGATCTGGGCGCGGGCGTCCAGAAAAGCTCGGATAAAGCCTATAATCGCCGCGCTGCGCCGCGCTAGCGCTGCCTGCCCGTCTGCCCCCTGCAGAGGACGCACGGCACGAGAGGCCCCGACGGTGCTCGCCCTCGCTGCTACAGGAGGACAGGGGATACAGCGCACCTCTGAGGCTGGCTGTTTCCTTACAAGCCTTCTCTTTCCAGGAATAGAAAGACAGAAAACAACTCAAACGGAAAGTCGTGTAGTAATAATAAGTATTATTTTATAATTCTTCTTCTTCTTCGTCTTCTTCTTCTTCTTCTTCTTATTATTCTTCTTATTATTATTATTATTATTATTATTATTATTATCATCTTTACGAAATGATAGCGTAAGATATTTTATAACAATACGAGATGGGAGAATTATCAGTCGAGGCTGTTACGTCGAGTTTGATAACCTGTCGTATATTGTAATAAGATGTTACGATACGAATATCCTACAATGATTTGTCTACTTTGAAAATATTCCAATTCACTATAATTTTCGTTTAACCCTCTGATAACAGAAGCGAGGTACAAATACATCCCACCTACCTTTTCTTAAAATTGGACAGCCTTCAATCATATTGAAATTGCTCGTATTTCATTAATGTTTTTTTTTTGCCCTTCGCATTTATGTGCCGTCACTTATTTGCCCCACAATTCTTGTATTTAAAAATTATTGACCTGGCATTTGTATACATGTTTTTTTTATGAGTGTAGCTATTCCACCATTTAGAATTTTGTTTTCCCGGTAAATTACGTCTGCTTAACTTCTCAGTTATAAGCTGAAGCTCCCTGCTCTGAGTTCAGTCATTCTACTGCTTTTTTACAGGCAAAAGAACCTTGATATTAGCCTTCCTTCCTTAGCTCGGCTGTGACTCTTAAGCCCATTCCGTCCGAGAACTGTCTCCTGCCGCTGTTGACTCAACAGTCTGTAGCCAGGAGGGGCTCTCGTAGAGTCCTACAGACCCATTCCAGAGCTTACTTCCCCGAGCAATGGGAGCTCTCACACACGTTCCTTGTAAACGCAGATATTCGGTCAGAGTAATCATTGAGAAGGAAAAGACTTTTTAAGGTAACACATGGTTAAAGGGTAATCATTGAGAAAAGATTTTTTTAAGGTAACACATGGTGAAAGGGATATGTCCTACCATGCTGAAACATTAATTGAAACCTCTATGCTCAAGGCTGAAACTTTTGATTTGTGCAATTTTTAATTGATTTCTTTTAGAAATCTTTGCATTTAGTTTTCTTTCCTTAAAATAGAGGAGATATGATACTGGGGAAAGAATTTCCTTACTATGTGTGAAACAAATAATCTTTGGGACCATTCTATTCCATTCTCGTCTACCTTCGAATACTTTAAAATCAATTCTCAGAAAATTTTAAAGAAAGCTATATTATTCCCAAAAATATCCTTAACATTAAACTCCAGACGTCCGTTACTTATCTAACACATTATAGTTTATTGTATTTCTGCTCCTCACTACGTTTAGCAATCGCATCCTATTGTACGTCTACCTTGAATTCATTCTTTAAACACAACCAACGCAATTCCTTTTCATTGGTCGTGAGAGAGCACGTGATCTCGCGAATCCTTCCGCGCAAATCGCAGATGCTTGAGCGGAGCCGGCGACGGGCAGCGACTCGATTTCCACGCGGCGAAAGGGCGCTTCGCGTGCGTGGGCGCTACGCTTCACTGCGCCCTAACGAAGGTTAATGGTGGGAGTAAATTAAGGGCGTGGCCTGATTGCGAGGATACCACACTGGTGAAATTATGGGATGAGATATGCGCCCGACTTTTATGTTTAACGAATGCGTCCCGGCAATGCAAAACTCGTGTTCTCCAGAGAGGAAATTTTAAAGCTGTTTAAAGCTATTCATACAGCAGTAGTGTATTTGCTTGTTTTTGGTTATTTGTTACTACAAATGTGTTGAATTAATTATCATTTTAATCTGGAACAACTCCTCGGTAATAGCAGAAGAATGTGAGAGAATATATGAATGATTAATGAAGGAACTGCAGCGTCTGAATAGCCGCGCTCCTGAGAATGTGACAGCTTCTCCAAGTCGGAATGTAATTAGACTGGTTGAATCTCAGAGTCATACTTCGTAAAGAATTTAGTGTAGTTTGTAAGTAAATATAAAAAACTACGTAAAATTTTATCGTGGGATGCTTCACAGTCTAAATGATCACATTTAACATCATCTATTGGTCTCCAGGTGAGAAACGCGAGTCCATGTCAAGAATGCTGTATCCACCGCTGACGTGTTCATTAGGGAAATTCCCTTGGAGTAACTAGGTGCCATTCACCCCACCTCCCTCGCGACCGCATTGTCCCCCGCAGGATTCCTCCCGTGCCGCCGGGGACGTGCGACCTGGAGGTCGCCGCGGATCGCGCGCGCCGCTTCAGCGGCCGACACGACGGAGCACTCGGGGCGTGGGGCGGCCGATCCATCAGATATCGGCGTCAGAGCGCGCGAGGGCAGCGGGCGGCGCGGATGGCGGGGAGAGGGCGCTGTGTTCGGTTGGTGGGGGCGGACAGGAGGAGGAGCTCAAGCGATGGGTGGACCGAGGCGGGACGACCAGGTGGAACAGGTTCAGACAGGGCGGGACGTGAGGGTGAGAGTTGACAAGGGACGAGGCTGCACTGGATTTTTGATTGATTGATCAGTGATTCCAACGTGACAACTGCTAAGGTTATTATTCCCGTAAGTGCAATGCATTTTTTTGTCGGGAGGTGGCGGTAATCTTGATGGAGAGATCTGGCGCCGACCTACTGTCGGCTGTGGGGGGTTTCCTGCACCAGGTACCTCCCAGCAGCGGGGCACCGCCCCAGTCGGGGCACGTTCTAAACTCCCTACCGCTCTCTCGGTATGTGTGATAGTACGTGTAGTGCATGTAATGTGTAAAAAACGGGTGATATTAGAACAAGAAATGGGAAGAAAAGAACGCGCGCGGTCCGTGGCCCGTTTATTGGGATATGCTCCGGAACTCACGCGACTGGAGAAACTAAAAAACTACCGATCAGATCAGCCGACGTTAAAATTCTACTCTAGACAACTCGACCGGCACTATCTAGTGTCGAACATTTTGACACCGCGGGGCCGAACCTAGTACCTCCTGGTCAGAGGCACTCTATTGACACCACTTGACGTCCTGACCCACCTCCCCTGGTCTGCAACTGGAGAGACATAACGCGTAACGGAAATGTGGTATGAGAAGAGTGGCCGGAACGAAATACTACTGTAATGAAACTTAAATGAATCCTAGTCTTAGTAGGGTATGGTATAAGAGTGGGGTGAAGTGGTTCAGTACGGAACCAGACTAGAGCGGGCATGTCAGAACGAAGAGTCGGTGTGTGGAAGGGAAGAGCACGAGGACGAGTCTGGGGGGGGGGGGCTGCCGACGTGAATCCGATCGCGACGGCGCGGCACCGCCACCGCTCGGCGCGAACCCCATCAATCTTGCGCTCTATTAGCTGCAAAACCTCTGTCAGGTGAGAAGCGTCGTCATGTTCGGTCGATCGGGAATCGAGACCCAAGCGTCCCGCGCGCCGCGCGCCGCCCATCCATCTTCTTCAGACCCGCGCCTGCCGCGCCGCAATCGGCAGCACACTCCGTGCGCACTGCTTAACGGAGTGCTCCCAGCCTCACTCGATCCGTGTTGCCTGAGGACAGGTCCTGAAAACCGTTCTATTTGCAAGGCTGAACATTTAAGATTTAGAATCTGCTTTAAATATTTGTATTTTTGTTTACTCGGGCTGTACTTAAGTGGACCATAGAAAGTTATGCAAAGCTGCGGAGGAAACGACGATTTTCCGGCACAAAAAGATGTTTTAAGCACCTAATACCGAATACGAAAATCTTGTTAATATGCGTAGTAAATATGGCACTTCCTCTAACATGCCTTGTGGCCATAATTCATATTTTGTGGGTCCGTACGTATATTTGAGTCCGTGTCACCGGTTCCACTGATGGTAGGATTTTGCCCGTTTGATGTGACTGATCTCGCGGCTTGAATTTGAAACTTATATTTTGATTTTTAGAAGTACTTTACATGAAACCACAAGGTAATTTTCAGGTTTTTTGGTTTTCAGAATCGCTCTAAGTTTCTTCCTTAATTTCCTTTCACTAGAACCAAGGGCAGATTTAAAAATTAGGAAGATCTAATTTTCTTTAAATTGTGTACATTTTGGAAAATTGCGGAAATTTTTTTTGTAGCTACCAGATTGAAGAAAATGATCTTTAATCGACAATCATATCATTTGACTTTAAATATGCACGTCTTTTTTTAAATTGGATATTTTTCCATAATTTGTGTGAAATGAAAGCAATTTTTAAATTACGTTTTCCTGAAAAAACGCTTGAGTTTTTGGTTTTAACTTTTGAATGCTTAAAGTTAAATGAAGTAAACTACATTACATTTTAAGTGTTTTAAACCCAAATGTATTTTTAATTAAAAATATAATATTACGTAACCGTCACAAATAATGCAAAACCGTACTGGTTTTGTAGCACCACTAGTTTATGTAGCAACCCAAAACCTGCCGTCTCAGGTTCTATCTAATATTTTTTGTGAACTTGTTCAAACCACGCAGTACAATGTAATGTTTTAATGTAAGTAATAAGTGACATAAATTTATCATAATGATTATGGTCACCTTTCACTACAATTAGATAACTTTTCATGTACGGAAAATATTATTTGTATGCCCTTC
The DNA here is from genome assembly GCA_964035755.1 of Teleogryllus oceanicus. Classification (NCBI taxonomy): domain Eukaryota; kingdom Metazoa; phylum Arthropoda; class Insecta; order Orthoptera; family Gryllidae; genus Teleogryllus; species Teleogryllus oceanicus. Next base: position 83,538,450 of record CAXIVR010000004.1, on the reverse strand, counting down.
AAACAACTGCAAAGTTTACTTAACATAATTTTTTGAGCCTTATATTAGCATTATTTTGGTGGAATGTGTCTTAAACATTATATAAAATTTTTGAGCGACAGCATGAAACGACTTTGTCACCTACTCACTCTGCTTCTTTATGCGGCCCATGTCCTGAGATAGAAAGGGAACAAGCTAAATGCCTAGATTTAAATTCAGAAATGCATACAGTAATGGTAATAAACAATCTTCTTCTGGAACCAAATTTTAATAAAAGTTCGAAAATTCTTGTCTCACAATGAATCTCGTGTTTCGAATATTCGATGAACTTTAATATCAGGACTGTCTAAACACAATTTTGGCTCTGATAAAAGAGGCTTTAATGTATCTGTCGACGTTGAGTGCTCATCCAACGATTTAATATAGAATTGACAAACACTGTGACATTTTCGCAATATGCTGGGAAGTATTTCCTGCAGCGTAAACAAAAATAGAAGTGCAACTGGAGCGAGTGCATCAGGGATTCTTTTCCGAGTATCTAACTCATGTGACGTATTTATTTTACTATTCATTAAATTCTACATATACATTGATCTGGACTAGCCCATCTTTTATTTCATTTTCTTAAAAAAATGAAAATACCTGATAATAAATGTTGAAAATATTGGATATTATAATATAGGTATAATTTGGAGTGTCTTAATGTATCGTTTGTGTTCCTTAATACGTATTGTAAAAAGGCCACAAAAACAATCACACATTAAAATAAAAGATACTTCTAAATACTTCTGCTCTTTTGTAAATTCCTTCTACGAGTAAGGTCCAGAACACTTACAAGTAACCTGGTAATTTATCAACTTCGGAACTGGTATTGTTTCAACACACATTATTTCGTTAACTACAAGTACTTTTGACAATTGGCGTCTTGTCATCTATTCATCGCACCGGAAATACTTCTGCTCTTTTGTGAAAAATAGACGAGCGATGAGAGCTCGTTGCTAGATCGGCACATAAGTGAGGTGCAAAAGACCTAGAAAAGCTTGTTTTTCACGAAACTCTTTTGAATTATCAAGTTCGTGTGAAAAGCAGGGATGAAACATTCCTGCAATTGCAATTCCAAAGAACGAAAATACCAGTGGAATGTTCTCCGAAAAGACTAATTATTCTGAAAAACGAATTCGTTTATACAAAATTTTGATAACTATCGTTATTGCGGCAAATAAGCGAAGTATCTGTACGTTTTCATCACATCGGAGAATTGAATAGCGTCATTTTTTACGAATGTTTCATTTAATACGAATGATTTACGACAGGTTTGAACCTTTTTTGGGTTTAGTTGACCTAACAACAAATTGTTGATGCAGATATTGTATGCTATTGAACAAAACAGCAGATATTTATGATACAAGAGGTAAGTCACATTTTATTTTGCGAATAGGAAATTTTGCGACACGAAACCGTTAGACAATGGCACAATCGTACGAGCAAAATAATATCACCTTTATCACGTGTGTAATACACCATTTTTAGACAGTCCTACTGACATTCAATTTATTTTAATTCAAGCATAAAAACCACTAACATTAAAGTCAGTAGAATCTGATACGATCAGAGCAAGTATTTCGTTTCCTTTGTTGTATTTACACTTGTATGCGAACATTTGAGTAGCATTAGTTCTAAAACTTGAACTTTTAGCACCCTTTCTGTGCCCTAAACGTAACCGCTTTTACTACAAATTGTCTACAAAATATTTTTGAGATTATTTTGAAGTACAATAGCACGCTCCCCTGCCCGCTGCCCAGGATGCCTATGACCTTCATCCCTTCCTTTCGGATGTGGTAGCGGGAGCCGCGAGAGCGAGCTGGGGAGCCGCGGTTTGGGACAGCCAGTTTCAACGCAGATCGATAAAATTGATTGCGGTTTTGGGGTAAACGCTTCCAATAAAGGAGAAGCATCGACATGTCAGCAGGTTTGAGAAATTGGTTATTGTGTCCAATAGTGGTGTGATTGTGAACAAATAAATGGCTGCAGTTTGTTTGTTGGTACAAAGCCATGCATTTTTTGCCAGTTTCGTTGATGATGCTTGCTTTGCTTTTTTTTATCAATATTTGACGTTGTGAGAATTTCGTTGTGTCTCTTGGGATTAACATTTTAGAATCACTTGTTTGACATTTTTCACATTTTTTGTTGGCGTATCATAATTTTTAGAACAATTTTCTTCGTGTTACTTGAATATAATGTGACGTTGAGTGCCTGTTATAATCTTGTTTTAAGTTGTAAAAAAACAAAGATGCGCTTCAACATATTTAAACTACTTTAGTTATTCAAACTTATTGACAAATAATTCATATTTTTAGAAAACTTTATAAAAGGCTCGTACGCTTGCTGGAAGCAACTCCCATAAATAAAATCCGCATACATGTTTTTCACTGACCTTTCAGTACACAACTTCTCAATTATTTAAATCATGTTAATATTCGTTTACACCTTGTACCGACCAACTTCATATGTGATGAAACCCGTACTTTAACTTACGGTTAGATGTCTCTAGAGATCGTAGCAATTTGTACTACAGTTACTCACGTATCGAGCACCTGAGGCAACCATTTTGTAAAGTCCAGGCAGACACGCCTCTCCTTTTTACCATTCGATGTTGCAGCCCCAAGTAGGGGGATCTCCCAAAGCACCGAACCCTTTTGCTCTTTCCTTAGCACAATTATACGTATTTTCCGAGCATAATAGAGAGGTCTATGGATGATATTCTGTGCCATTCAATTGGCATTGAGTTATCACACGTCAGGAATAAATATAAAAATGTGTTTCTTCTGAAAAATCGATAGAAATTCTTATAGTGTAGGCAAAGCAGCGTGTATGTAAAAGTAATATTAATAGTAATTAGCGAAATCCTACAAATTCCATATGATATTTTTACCATCAACAAATTTCCATTATCAATTTTTTAACACTCACTTCAATGTCTAATATGTTCGTCATTTTTTTAGTTTACTTTTGTGGGTGCTGTAGGAACTGATGCTCATTTTTTCATGCAGTAAGTCGTAGAATAAAAAATCTGGCGGAAGAAATTCAAAAAGTCTTGAAATTTATTGGTTTCATTAGCGAAAGTTGTTATTTGAAATTTCTCATTACCATTCCCATTCTTGTATTGAAATGATGACATGCGAGTATTGCTATCATCGCTATTGATATTCGTAACGCATCGCCTCTGCTGTTGTTATAGTGAATAAAGTATTTACTTCTCGCATTCTGTAGGGATTGAAATACCGGTTAAACTTCCAATCAGACGCAGCATTGTGTAGAAAAGCACTCATGGTTCACAAGGCTCTCCAATTTCCTTTATGACCATATTCCTCATCCCAATTTGACTGTACATTGTCAGATCCCTCGTGATAGTTCCAATACGGCGTTCTGTGAGTACGACTGATTGATTTTGAATTGGGTTATTTCATTTCGAGTGTGTAGGGCGAGCCGCGGGAAAAGAATTTCTAGAAGATACTTGTTTGTAAATGAAGGCATTAATTTTAATGCCTTCTTAATTAAACTTAATCTATGAAGCAATGGTAATACTTAAGAGGTTATGCATTAAAAACAGCATAATGTTTGCGTGTAATGAGGGAAGTTCCACATTTATGGCTGAAATATTAAGAAAACTATTCAGTGTTCAAACCCGGATTTTATATGTACAGTAGTGTTATCTGTTATTTTGCTACAATGCACCCATTAATAAAAAATGAAATGTAATAAAAAGGGGAAATTGATATTTGTTTAATTAAATAAAGTAACGTTAGGGCAAATTTTGCAAGTTCATTTTCATTTGATTAAAAATAACCGAAAACGAAACATTGAATCTCAAAGTTGCAAAAATCTTATAGTCGTACTATGCAACAACATTGCAAGAATGACGATGCATTCATCAATACTTTATTCGCATCTCTATCAGTCTCTGCTGTTCAAACGGTACATATATAGTGCTAATCATACTGCCGACATTTCAGTGGTTAATGTATCTTCATATCCAAATTATTCTTTTTCCATCTTCTGCAAAGCAAACTGCATTCATATTTAGAATTTAATCGTGGGCACTGAGTCTCTCGCATTGGTCTCTTCATTTCAATATTTCGTGACGGTACTACGAAGAAAATAGATATTTTCTTACTACTACAAAGGAAAAATTTATTGTTGTATTTGCTCTTGCTGTAATAGCACACGCAATAGCATTTAACACGAATGACATCCGCCCTCTCTAGTGACGCCCCAAGAATAGCAGGCAAGAATCCAGTTTAGCCGTTGTTTGTAATGGCAACAACTACTCTACGCTTCGTAAATGTCCGCCACACAACAAACAGTACATTACTCCGTTCGAATATTAACATTTCGAACTGCATTTGACATCACGAATACTTTTCGGTATAAGCGTTTTCGTTAGGAGTCAATTTTCTTCCGTGTCAGTTTTTGGTTAGAAGTCTAAAAGAATAAACCCCATGCGCCGCTCGTTCAAGGCGGGAGCAGCCTACGATGACTCTGCAACAATTGTGTCGCTCGTTGTAATAGGGCTCTTTTCGTGAAGACGCACTCCCCGCTAACAACGTCACCCCTGCGGGGGTTGCTTGCCACCGGGCAGCGGTGGCAGCGTGCACGCGCGGCGCGGCGAGGCTCGGCGCGGCGGTGGGCGAGCATCGCAGGCCGGACGCGTTGCGCACCGCGCTGTGCTTGGAGCCGCCGCAGTCCGTCTCTTCCGTGCGGTCACGAGCGTGCTTGTTGCGCGCGACGTGCGTCGTCGTCGGGTAGGTGTGTGCGCTGCGGAGTGCTGCGAGCGGGTGGGCGTGCGTGCGTGCGTGCGCGTGGTTGCGTGGTGGCCAGTGCGTCGCTGTGTCCGCCCCCGCTCCAAACCTGTTGATAGCGCTCCGGTCGGGCCTGGATTGTTGTGCGAGAGAAGACGCCGACCGCTGCAGAGGACGTGTTTGTGTGTTTGTGTGCGGGCGGAGCCGGAGCGCCCAGCCGCCCGGGCGCGGCTTCTGTGAGTTGAAGTGGATGCGCGTTGTTTCGCGGCGGCAGCTGCTGGATTGACCAGGCGTTGCGTTCTCGACGTGCCTGTCATTCACCTGTGCTTTGGTTTACAGGAGAGTGTTTGTTCGCTTTCGCGTTGCCGTGCAGTGGAGTGCTGTTTAACAAGTCGATCGACATGTCGAGGAATGTTCATGTTATTTCTGTTGTGCCTGCATTTTTTTTTGTTTGGAGGTCAGACACTCAACGTATTGCACATTTTATATCTTTACCACCCTGCCTTTACTGTCAACTTGTCACAGTATGTACTGTGTATTTTTTTTTGCAATGTTCGTTTTGTAGGTTTTACTAAATTGAACTCGTGTGTCCTCGTGCATCCGATGATTAGATAAACAAAGAGGGAACATCGGAGCCCGGTAAACAAGTTTCCGAATTATCGGGTATCGCCGCGCGGTTTTTCAATTTGCGAGCATGCGGCGAGCAGTGCGGCGGCGTGCAGCGAGCTCTGTGACAGGCGATGAATTATTCGGAAATCCGCGGCGCCGCCGTGCTGCTGCCCCCACCCCGCCACGCCGCCCACGCCGCGCCGCGTCGCACGACGCGCGGACAGGACGTCGCGTGCGGCGTCGCGGCGCTGCCCTGCGCTCTGGCCCTGCGTTTTAATTCGGCGGGCCAGGGCGGGGGGGACCCAGCACGCCCCCGGTGAGGTCGGGGACGTCCACGCCACGCCCCTCCTCGCTCCGCGTCGCCTCGCCCTGCGGCTGGCCGGCACGTGCAGCAGCCCTTGGGCCTCGCGGCGAGAACGAGTGGGCGGCGTGTGCTATTGGACACGTTAGAGCTGTAAATGATGTTGCAGTTGCCGCGTTCTTATTGTGGATGGTTTAATTCCTGTAAGGAAAATACATTTCTTGGTGTTGATGCTAAAAATATATTTAGGATTTTTATCTAAACGAAAAATGATGAAAGCATAAAAGTGAATAATCGACAGAAAGCTACAAAGAAAATCTGAGATAGCTTGGACAAAATATTTTATAATAACAATCGGGCGGGTGGTTACGATGGAGCTTCGTAGGATGTAGTGTCTCGAAAAATGATAAAAGAAGAAAAAAAAGTATATTTGATCTACGTAATAAGCTTACAGATCAGTGTGTTTCCACATAACCTATTTTAGCGTTTGAAACATGACGTTCAAAATATTTTCAGTACTTGAATAAGTAGTAAGTATTGATTTGCGCATGCAAATCAGTATGAATTGAATTGAAATTTTAATACAGTACTTGAATTTGCTTTCCTTTTTGGTTTCCGGAAAATAAGGGGAAATTCTCCAATTAGAGGTATGAAATATCATTAGTGAATTTTTGAAATCAAGTGAGTACAATATCAAAATTTACTTAATTTGATAAACAATCTTCATTGACTTTCCAGCAGTATGTTGAAAGGCAAATAACGTGTGTCAGCATTTGTTTTCTTAAGGTGTATGTAGTGTTCTTTCACCATACCTGAATTAGTATATCATAAATTTTTAAATTTTTAAAATTGGTGTTTTTAAATGGTTTCTGTCCTACATTCTGAAGTGCATAGATTTTGTTCAAAATTCCACGCGGTTTATTCGTGTCGTTTCCGCAGTTTCTTTGTTTCGCAAAGCGCAGGGGCGGAACTGGCATGCGCGTACCCCCCTCCGAAACCGAAATGCCTTCCCAAACGCGATCCACAGGCTGCCGAGTCTACCACGTGGTACCAAGCAGGTACCACGGTATAGAAGAAAATCATAAATTTTGAACATTATAATGCCCATTTGAATAGTGTGTTTTATTTAATGTGTTGATGTGAATTCCGTTTATAATATTTTGAACGCGTATGTATATAATAAATCGTTTGCCGTATATTTTTGGGAATGTGCCATTCAACTTCAATTTCATTCAACCATTCCCTAAACATGGTAATTGTACGTTTCTCGCATTGTCTCAACAGTTTCAATGTGTTTTCTTTTGGGTGCTTCACACAAATTGTTTTTTGATTGTATCGCTGTAAGCATGCAAGCAAGCAAGCATGCTCGCTGCATGCAAAGTATCCCTTCGAGTCTAGAAGCGAAAGGTTTTTTAATGTAATGCAGCTATCTCCTCTAGGCGGCGGGAAGAACAGAAGAAAAGTTATGCTGTTCCTTATTTTTGCGTGCCCATGCAAAATGGCACTTAGCCTTATCAACATGGAACGTGCGTGCCTGTGTATGAGCACCGAACCGCGGGGGCTTTCGTGACGCTTACGACAAAATCATAACCTTGACTTCGAGAGTAAGTGTGAACCCCTGGCAGATCACAGATTCCGTCCCATGCGTGCTACATCACTCAACTCTTGCCTTTCACTTGGGTACTTATCCATAATGTTATAAATTACTAGCAGCCTTCTTAAGCGTTTTATCTTAAATTTACGATATGAACAATTCGTGGATTAACATTCGAGATCCGTTTCTGGGTGACTTTAACATTTCGATTCATGGAAATAATTATTGTGTTTCTGGTATGTTTGTAATTATGTCCATACAATGTAATTCAATCGATTTCTTAGAGATGATGCTATTTAAATTATTTTTTGTATTCCATCATAAATGACCCTTTCGTTACAAGAACTCGTTCATCAAAGGATATCTTGCGGACAAATTATGACGTATTTGGCCTTTAGGCACGAATAATTTTGTCATCACTCATTCAGCCAATCGCAGCGAGAGATTTGTACGGAGATAGCGGTAAACGGAACAGCCGTTTTTGGAACTGTCAAATACCCGTGATGTCACAATGAAGTTCTCCCCCAAAAATTAACATTCATTCTCTTATAAATGTATAATGCTGTTATACAAAAATAGCGTATTTATAACTCGTTTATAATATTACTTATTGCAATCGTACAAATTTGAAACGTCGCTCATTCTCAAAACAAGTACTCATGCAATAAAGCTTAACATTATAAACTAGTTGCATAAACTAATATGATTCTCTTCTGAGAATGATAATAATAGTTGTGACTGGCCCTGGCATTCCTTGCTCTTATTTATACTACTCTCATTTTCCCTCTAATTTTTACAATATAAGTGCACTTTTGCTGCCGAAGTTTGTTTTAATTTTAAGCTCTTCTACGATTAAATTACTTTCAGTCTAATTGTTTGATAAATAAACCTACGCTTGGGTTTAGATGGTACAAACACTCCACACTTGTAGGCTCCTGTGTTGCTTGAGAATATGCTCCATATTTGTACATTTTGACCTTCTGAGGATCCATCTAAGTCACCTACACTTTTCACTGTCTGTCTTCAAGTCTTCTCACTAATATTTCATTTCCAAATTGCTTTCTAAATATTCCCCCATCACTACATACTCGACTTTTCTCAAATTATAATAATCAACGATATTATTTCTTTCATGCTCTTCTTCCGCTTTTATAGGAACACCCATTGATTTTGAGGTATAATGAATTTTTCAACTTGTATTCTCGTTTCTTCTGTGTTACTGCAAGTGATATCTACTTCTTAAAATATATTTGTTTCCACTTTAATTTCTACCTGCTTTTTCTTTATTCCTCGCTCTTATGTTTGTTGTTTTCATTTTTTTATAATTTTCACATCTCTTTTGTCTCATCTTTTTACTCTTTCAGTATTTTGACTTTTTTGTATCAGCTGTGTACCTTTTAACGATGCTGCTCTTTTTGTGCGCTCCCTGTTATCTAAAGGTGTCACATTTTGACCTTCACGCCCTCTACGTTATCTCAACTATGACCTTCCCGTTCCTGTGTTTTCATTCGCTTACACCTACAATCTCCCTTAATTACCCCTGTGGTTCGCCATTCCACGAAAATGTTGCGCTCCCGCGCTTATTCTATGCTGGGTGTTCCGACTCATCCTGTGATGTTCTGTTTTCCATCCACCCACGCCAGTCGTCTTGTGTCCACGCAACGCCGCTCTCTGCAAACGGTGTCGAACCACGCGCGAACGCTCTGGAATACAGATTAGGCGCCGGGTTTAAGAGGGCTACGCACGGAAGCGATGGCGCCGTGCGATGGGAAATCCTTTGCAGGGTTCTGGCGTGCATATTTCACAGCGGCGAGTTCGATATCCGTGCACGGACAAGATCCTCCAGGAAAAACTAACTGTAAATACTTTCCTTTGTAAACACAATAAAAGTTTTCAATCCGTTTCATGATTAAAATAATCGCTATATACGATATAGAGTGTGTGTATGTGAAGAAGCAGAGTGGTAAAGGAACTGCAGGGAGAAGATTCTAATAAAGCGAAATATTTTTTAGTATTATTGAGGAGGCTTAGAGCTAGATGGTTGGTATGTATTTCCAGGTGTTGGTAATAGTTCAAAATTACTTGTTTGGTGTTTCTTTTTACTGTTGGCATCTTCAGAATGGATACAAGGATTTCATCCGTCTATACAGGGACACTATTTTCTGTGTAAATTAATAATGGATTTTCATGTGACGGCTAGGGTATGAGAGGGTCCAACCGTTCAGGAATTAGTGTGAGTGCAACATCCAATGCTCAGTACTACGCGTAGAATGATATTCAGGTGAAAATCTACCCACTCTTTGACTTTTCTACAGTTTTAAATGGTCAGTCTCTAATATTCTTCCTTTCATTATTTTCTTTTTTTCCATCACCCGCATATTCTACAGAATTACAGCTTTAAAAACATGTTAGAAATGGAAAAAATTATTAGAAAAGAGTGATATAGGGAACAGAGTAAACACTGATTTAAAGATTGGAAATCATAAGTACTACACTATTGAATTTTAAAGGTATTCAGTTATTCCAAACAATATGATATTTCATTAATAATAACCATAAAATAATTTTTATCAGTATATAAATTAGTATTTAAGTATTATTATCAAATTATTTAGAACATTTAACTCGATAATAATAATAATAATTATTATTTTTATTATCCAGTATTGGTATCCAGCTCTCATCCCACCTCGTGCCACGCAGGACAGTCCACTGTTTAGCACAACGACATCACCAACAAGCTGCGAGCACAGTTACTCTTTGAAAACCCGATTCCTCTCTGTTTTTGGCTGCGTACAATTTCTCGTGGACTACATCAGCGCTTTGTTTGCAAGCGCGCGTGCATTCCAAACGCCCCCAGCCAACAGCTCCTTCCCACCCCGCCCCGCGCCATATCGCCTCGTTGCGCATCGCCTTCCCCCGCCCCACCCCTCCCGGCCTCCCGCACCCTCCCGTTCCTCCCCGCACTGCCCGCCCCCCCCCCCCCCCGCCCGCTCCGTCCCACCCTGCACCGTTCCGTCCCGTACAGCCACGCTCCGTCCTGCGCCTTTCACCCCGTATCTCCCCGTCCCATGTCGTCCTCAAGAGCCTCGCAACGATAGAGGGGCGAGGGAAAAGTGAGCCGCTCTCTTTTACGGCGTCGCTTGCGGCGTAAACGAATAAACATAGCGGCTGCTCTAATAAAACGAGGCGACAGCGGAGACGAAACCTAATTCCGAAGTGTGGTTGGGGCTGAGAAACGGCTCGACGCCGATGGAGGGAGCAGCGGCAATCTAGGCGCGAGGGGTGGCTGACGAGAATGGCGAGAGAAGCCTTGGGATCAGGAGAGTGGAATAAAGCTGTGATGAGAAAGTTGTAGTTCGATGATGTACTGTAGGATTGTCACAGGGAAGGTAAGCAGAGTGTAATAGAGGACGAGAGTAGAATTCGGAGAAGAAATTTTAAAAGATCGCATTTGTGTAGGAATGGAGCATAATGCAAAAAATTGCGAGGCAGATTGGAAGATCGAACTCCGAGCGATGGCAAAAGCAATCTGGACATAGAAGAGGAGAGACTAGAGAGCAATAATAACGGCTGTCTGAGTACGGAATGAGGGGAAATACAGACGAGCGCGGGCGAATAGAAGGGTTGATAAAGAAAGGATTTGATTTGGGATCGCAGTTAAAAGGTTTGTAATGTGCAGACAAAAGGCTCTGTCTTGGAAGGCGACGAGGAACGACGATCTGTGGAAACGTCGAGGAAGGCGATAATAAAGAAAGGCGTCGGGAAGGGAAATGAGGAAGGGGATTGAGAGGGTAATGCGATTGCCGCGGGGAAGCACGGCGCAGCCTTCTGCGCGGGAAGCATCGTGGGGAACAAGTGGCAGGGATAGCAAGGCACAAGTGGGCGCACAGGCAGCGGCGAGAGAGCCGAGGGTAGGAATTGCGAGGCGAGGGCGCCCGCGATGGCGGGATGGAGGGGGGGCGGACGAGACGGTGGCACGGAGAGGGCGGCAGCGCGCTTCACCCGTCGAGACGGGCGCGGCCAATCGATGGATTGCAAGCGGAGCGGCGACGGCGGCGGCCGAAGCGACGGCGGGCGCCCGCCTCCGCTGCGCGCGAGCCGCGTTCTTTACGGTAGGCCGTAAAGGCGCGGAAGCGGCGGCCGCGGGGGCAATTAAGCACCTGATTACCGCTCGCTCTGACCGGAAGTACCTGTCGGGCACTGCCTTTCCCCCACCCCACCCCAATCCCGGCCCCGCTCCGTCAGACGCCCCGCCACCGTCGATCGATGGAGGCGCCCGCCGGACGCCCGGTGGGGTTGGGATCGCCTGGCAGCCGCCGTGGGTAACCCCCCCCGCCTTTCGCCCACCCCCCCGGGGGGCCCCCCGGCCCGAGCCCCGGCAAGCCGCTGGAGCGCATGTCTGCGGGAATTGTTTGGGACCCAGCCATGACCCTGGCCAACTTTATGACGTCTGAATATAGTGAATATTAGGAGATGTGAAATGTTGGTTCCGTCTATTAGTCTTACTTTTAAGGGTAAAATTATTTTTGGATCTTTAAAGATCAAAGTTGTCGTTTTAGACCAGGATGATTGTATTAATGTAATGTAAAAATATTATTTGATCATCCTACGTTTCCCAAAACATAAGTTTATTTAGAAGTTGGTTTCAAATGATGAGAAATTGCACAAAACTCAATTCACTCTAATAGTTTGGCCGGAATCATGTTGGCGAATAGAAGATTGTTTATCACCAGATTATTCACAAAAACGCTGCAGAATATGAAATTTGTCTAGAAATACCCTTGTAGTAACGACAAAAGAAATAAAATTAGCGGTTCTCCTTTCACAAATTAGTACTTAACTGGAATGTCAATCATCTTTGCTGCTATAGTATCGGGTGTATGTAAACTTCCATAGGTCAATTCATCCCGCACACCTTCCTGAGAGAGATCAGAAGTATAGGGCGCCAGGAATGTCTCTTCGCAGTAGCATCTTGCTGGCGAAAGGGCGTGCAACTGAAATTATGTTGTTAGCAGGAGCTACAGTTTGTGTCAAAAGAAAACACAAAGCGCTTACTCACCACAAGCTGCTGGAAATGTCACCCGTTCTCTTGTTTCTCAGTGATCTGGTTGATACCAACATAAGTACAATTTTTAATAGGAAGTCTCATTTTTTTCGGCGCGGAGAGACATTCCTGGTGCACATTAACTATGCTTTTTTGTGCATCACCCTTTTTCTTAGTTCATATCTATTACTTTATTCTTCAAATACGCGGTCCTGTTCGAAATACGAAAATGCAACGAGCAGAGAAATTAAAGGTCAGTTCACATTGAAGAAAAGTGTTAGGCATATTCTAGATGCTTTATCTCGCATGTTGAGTGTTGTGGAAATTAATGTTGCTCACGGATAATGAAACCTAAGTTTCCAGAAAAACTGGAAGTGTTAAAGTCAATCTTGATTCTTCTGACTCAGATTCAGAATCTTTCAGAGATAACTAAGAATCAGATTCATGAATCTGATTATGATTGTGAGAACGTCTATTCAAGTAGTAATTAACACACTGGAAGGTGTAGAAACGCTTTTGACGAAGTAAGCCAAGTCATCCGGAAAACCACACGACACCTCGAGCTCATTCGCGAAGGTCGTTAGACTCCGCGCCGAACCTCAAAATCCGTGCTACATTTCGTTTACCGCGCCGCGTGGGGAAACAGGCTGTAAGCGAGTTTATGAGCTCCGTTAAGGTGCCTCCATTATATTCTTCGGTGCTCTGCCTCCGCTCTGGCACGCCACGCGCCGGCTGGCGTCAGCCTCAGGCACGAGTCACGCCCAAAGCTTCCACTTTTGCACCCACTCTGGCTTAGCGCCACAAGTCTCCGCCACTTTGTCACCGGATGAACCATGATCAGGACTCTAACCCTGAACGAATATCGGTCGAAACCTAACCGACCTCCTCTTTAAGCCGCATCTCCTGAACCCTGAGCAGGTTTTGCGAGTCCTGCATTATGTAACGTCTAAGTACTCCGTTCTGTTCTGCCCATCCTTCTCCTGCTCTGCATTATTTAGATTCTTATCGCTAATCTTTTGTTCATTTCCCATGAGTTGGTGAAATAAACATCTGAAAGAGTAGAAAAGATCAAGGATACAAAATTATTATTTGCAAATGAAATATGATGAAATGAGCTCGTTACAACGAGAATCAAAAGTTTTACAAAATATATTATCTCTTTGCACTCTAATTTTAAACGCTGTTTGTAAGAGAGTGGGATTAACTTGATTTTTGACATTTAGCTTCGTTCTCACGCCTGGGCCCTCTTTTTATTTTTTAACCACGCCTGGGGATAAGGCAGACGAGGCGAGCATGACGTATCCCCTTCACCGTATCCAGCTTACATTACTTGCCTTAGCTTTTCATTCGTCACACATCAATAGAAACCGTGACGTTTGTGATGGAAACCTACTGATTCGATCGAGAATCAAACCTCTGATCACACGCTAGGGAAAGCTCTCACGATGACGATCATGAGCACATTAATCAAAATGTTCAAGGGTCACGCTTTAAACAATAACTTCAATATTATTGAATTTATTACGTGTTGAATTCTGCTTTACATTTTTCTGTTTTTGTGGATTTTGAGACCAATGAAATCTTGTGATAATTTTTATTTTTTTGTAGTATAGAATAAGTTAGATAATTCTGCAAAAACTCTATATCAAGATTTTGACGAAAACATTTTTTACGTTTGGAGAATCCCCGAAAAAAAGCAGTTTCTTTCAAAAATGTCTATCATTCTGTCTATAAACAACACTAGCGCCTAGCCCTAAACCCTTCATAAGATTTTCACCAAATTTGACATTCCCTGATCAATCCAGTGAAGTCGCTGTCCCTTTAAGCTGGAATGAATATTTTGAAAGTACTTCGCATGACCACTCAAGGACGTTTTCGGCTTCAATTATTATGTTTGTTTTCTTATTTCGATAAAATAGAGAAATCCTTCCATAATTATATATTTTTCAAAATATATTTTTTTCATTACAAAATTCTGAATTTCGAAAATTGCTGAAGTTCAAGTCTTTTCTAATCTACCCATCTTCAATATAAAAGCTAGAGTTTTTTACAAGTCATCTATTCTCAATATAAGATATTTAAATTGTTTCACATAAACTTTTAAGGTATCATTATTGGGATTTGCGTACTTTGGAGTTATATCAGACCAAGTTCATTTTATTTTCGAACCTGTCCCACACCCTTAATATTGAAGGCAGTGATTAATTTCTTGATTATTTTTTAAGATTAGATCTTTCAATCATTTCATGGCCACTTTTTTCCCAATTACTCGATTTTTGCGTAATATGGAATGATATCGTTAGCCTTGTCTGAGCGGTGATGGAAGTGTCAGATGTTGCAATACAATTAAATAACCATTACCAATAATACGAGAAGGTACAATACAATTAAATAACCATTACCAATAATACGAGAAGGTACAATACTGATATGGCACCACTAGTGTTATTTCTTTTCCCTGCACTTAACGAATAGATATCTATAATTTCCACAAAGATGTACTTACTTTCCTTTTTCTATAGAAGTCGTCTCCTTCAATAACATCCCTCCATCGATGCTTCGATGCCCGAAAGGTACTTCATCCACAAAAAACTCGTGAATTAGTGATTGGCGCGAAGAGAGTCACGTCCAAGTTTCTGGAAGCAACCGCCCGCCGCAGGCTACAATTCGTAACCGGTCTCCGCGGCCCTCCGGGTTTCAATAGTCTTTCTGACGAGTCAATGCGGAGATTTTTTGCTGAGCGATGCGTTTGTGACATTTAGAACTCTGCCTTCCTGAAAGCATTTTGCGTTGAAACTCGAACGACAGGAGCATCCGTTGAAATATTTTGCAATTTCCGGGCGTCGCGTTACGGCAGATGGTTGACATTTTCAATCGAAAAGGTCGAATAATGTTCGCCGAGTATCCCGTTCATCGCGCAACGAGCAATCCTATTTGCTCTGCCAGCATATTTTGGGGAATGTTGAACTGAAATTGAAGAAATTTTCTGTATATTTTATCACGATTATCTTCTTTAGTTCTATCGCATTTATAGAATTTTTGTCCTTTTACCTCATTGTGACTATTTTTATGTGTTTATATAATTGCTAATAGCTTGCAGTTCACGACTACAACATATTACTATATCCAAAATCTGAATCTCTTGTTTTTTCTTCGGACTAATTCCTGAGCCTTCAAAAACGGAGACATTTTGACCTCTATCGATGTGCCGATATACAAATATTTACTTAGAGTAGATATATGTTTTAGAGTACCTCTGGTAAACACAAGAAGTGACCTATTCGATTGGCCTTGACTCTTCAAGAGTTGCCGCGCCAATAATGATACTTTTTAGAGATAAAAATCTATGAATTTGTTATAATTGTGAGCAATGTTAAACTGCGTGATTTTATTATAATAAATATGTTTTAATTATAAACATAATTGTTAAATTTTAAACAACAGTATTTTTCTTCACTGATTGTCTGCTACGTCTGTAATTTATTCTCCTTCGCACAAATCTATTCGTTTCAAAATCACACAATATAATGCTTTGTGACCTTAATTTATCTTTATAAAATGTAAGTGCGTGTTTTTGAGAGGAGTTAACTGACATTGAAGAGAGGGGTGTTGTTGTTTAGTAAAGAGGCCACGGTTTTGCACTTTGAGCGTCAGCAGTATGGTCGTTTTTGTGAAACTAAACTCTCTTGGCATCTTGCCAGACGGTAGGGCACGTTGTCTTCGCCGGTCCTCGCAATTCAAATAAGCGACCATCATTAATTAATCGCTGCTTGTTGATCTTTAGCGCTGTCTCTAACCGGTCATTAGCACATCAAAGTCTTGTACGGAGGGGTTCTGCGTGTAGCAAGCAGTGTTTCACTAGCTGTTCTATACGTTCTTGGGGGGTTGTTGGCAAGGTCTGAATCGTGATCGAAATTAATTGTTCTTTCTTTCGCTATGTGCTGTAATTGTGTAAATTAATTCTATGATTCCATTTTTTTATTTTAATAAGTGCAAAGAAGCATTGAAAATACTCATTGTTAAGTTGTCGTCATTGACGAATCACAAATCATGGAATTGAACCTTAATACCTCTGAAAGTTGGTGATGTCTCTCACGGAATGAAAACATTCTAAATATTCTACGATTAACAGCGTAAATAACATATTTTCCCGATTTATACACGCATTTCCAACGACGGAATAAATTAACATATCTATGCATCATATTTCTTTGAGTCAGGTGCCTGTTATCTCGATTGTTAAAACAATATTGAAAAATTCCCCTCAAATAAAAAGCATTTTTTTCTTTTGCCTAGTCGGGAGGTTACGAACGACGGGAGGTTTGCAGTATTGCAGTACGAGAGAGAGAGAGAGAGAGAGAGAGAGAGAGAGAGAGAGAGAGGGAGGAGAGAGAGGGGAAAGAAGAAAGATAGAGAGTGGAAATAAAATTACGCGATTGAATGATTTGTACATTAGTCCATAACACCGATCTACATGGCTTTATGTTTTCTCTGTGACAGGACATTTCATTATTGTCAGTGATTTATTGAGTTTACACCTGGTGCTTTTTCTCTTTTCCAACACAAATTTGTATTACAATTATATTACAGGTCAAATATCACTAAAGGAAAATCTAAGTATGTCCAGTTCATTTCTATCAAGGGATTCTGTCTTAAAAAACCGTTCTCTTGAGAAGTATTCTTCAATAAAAAGTACCAGAAAAAGTTACATATTTCCTGGCAATGTTGCGTTTTCGTACAAACAATTTGATATTTTATTTCGTATATTCAATTCACTAGTTACACATCTTCGATAGTCATTTAAATGTAATAATCAGCCTGTTAGCATACCTTAGGTATGGGGCATATTGGCATAGTTACATATCCATAACAATAAAAAAGATTAGGTATGTTTTGCGAAAACATCCCAGAAGAGCTCACGGACTGCGCATCGGAACAAACCTGCGTGTGCAACTTGTGGACTTGATGTACTAGCGTAGCCCCAGCGCCCTCACAGAAGGGCAGAGTGCAGGCGAGCAGCGATTTGCATCGTGATGTAGAGCTGCGCCAGGGCGCCCTTGTTTTCGGTCGAGGTCACCGCGCCCTCCGTCGCGTGCATCGCTGCCGCCGACGGCAGCGTCTCCGCCCACGACTTCACTCCCGCCCCGCCACCCTATCGTCACCATTGCCACCGCCTCAGCCATCACTAGCGCCATCGCAACCAACAGTGACAGTGACACTGCACTGACACCGATACCGACACTGACAAGCGACACCTGCCACACCACACCACTCCGACTCCGACACCCATACCCCCACCGATATTGACACATCCACCGACACCGACATTCTCACCGACAGCGACTCCCCCCGACACCGACACCCTCACCGACATGGACACCCCACGCCACCGCTCCCGACACCAACCCCCTCCCCCCCCCCCCCACCCCATCCCCCCACCCCCCCCCGCCCCCCCTCCCCTCGCCCGCCGTCTTCGATCCTCGCGCCCCACCCCTCTTCCCCTCTCTTCTCCTCGTGCTTCCGTTTTGAAGTGGCTCTCAATGCCCCCGGGGGAGAAGACGTCAGTATGTTCTCCGTCACGCGCACCGCGCAGATCATAACGGAGACTGTAAAGTTATATTGCCTATTGCATAAAACACGAACGCTTTTCGCTATTTCGCAGTCAACGGCGGTTGTATTTGCTAATTTGATTTTCACTACTGTTTTCCTGTATCTCTGTTTCCATTTATGTTGGGCATTCATTTACGAAGATTGTATCTGTGTGACGTTCCTTTGCATCTAGATTATTTTTTGTGGAGGTAAAATTTATGTGGCTATAACATTTCCAATGTGTTCATTAATATTTCATTATATTCCAATGAATAGTTCTATTCGACCAAATCGAAGAGTGTAATTCAGCGTTCACAGATAATCAGTGTGACGTTACAAGGATATACAATGAACAAAAAGTTTACATATTCTATCCATTGTTGATTTATTAATTTGACTTATTTTTCCACGCTAAAGATAATAATAATAACAATAATAATGAATAATAAAACAACAACAACAACAATAATAATAATAATAATAATAATAATAATAATAATAATAATAATAATAATGTGATATTGTAGTGATGGGTTTGTCTCCAATATCACACTCCCGTAGTCCCAAATATCAGAAAATATTAAAAATTTATAATTTTGTATAGTAATTTGCTTTGTGTTCATCGACCACTACATAATATTACCTCTGGCTTTTCTGACTCATGTACTATATATCACAATAGTTTCATTTCTAACGTGTGACCATATGTCGAATTTTTAAACTGAGTCTGCAGATAATTATTTTTTTCTAATATGATTCATTATATTTCTTCATAAACTGTTTTGCATATTGAATTGTGTATACACTGCAACTACTACGGCTGTACCAAACCGTCATTTTATTTATGTTACTAGTGTTATATATGTGGGAGATGGGCAGGGGATTTCCGCATCCTTTTATAATATTCCCTACAATAATTCTTACGTGACAAGGAGGGACGAAGAGTACTGTGTAGTCCTACGAAGTGGCAGAGAACCCTTCACACCCCAGGCGCAACTTTTATGCCCGTGATTTAGAGCAGTTACGAAGAGTAACAGGTTGCTGGCAGCTTGCCCGGCCGGGTTACCTCTCGCTTCTCCGCTCCCTGGGGCAACGCGTCTCTCCCGAGCTATATGTTTATCGAAGTCGTAAATATCCTAAATTTAATTGAAGCCGTTTGGCAGATTATGGTCCTGCCTGGAATACGGCAAGTCGCACGCGCTGTAAATAAGGATGATCCGTATGCAGGCGGACTGTTTCTCCTGGAAAGTGAAACGTAAACAGGCGCAAGTGGCCCCATGCCGTAGACGTGTGACCCACAGATGTCTCGTGTTTTTGCTCTACTATTTGATTAGGGGGCTGGAATGTTCTGCGAAAAGAAAGAATTGTTTGGGTAGAAGCTTTTTTTATGTTTGATTGTATTTCTAGGGAGTTGGACGAAGCTTGGAGGCCGAAGTTATTGTTCCACCGTATCAATTATGTAGTTATCACCGGAACTGGAAGTAATTTAACTTGCATATACTCTACCTTTACATTTTGAATCTTTTTTATACAAAAATTATCAACCAATTTATTTTATTTCTTGATTTGGAATTTATGAACACTTCAATTAATTATCTTCGAAAAAATTTATCATTGACTTCACATTATAAATAATGATTTTTTTATTTTTACAGATTAAAATTCTCAAATAAAGAGCTCTATTATATAAGACATTCGTCGATACTGTACCTAAGCAACAAGATGTTGTCTCGGACCTTTCGTCTCTTCGCTATCTCACAGCTGTGTCTTTTGTTTTGATCAATAACCTTCTCCGTTATAATCTAGACATCTCACCGCACTATTTTGTTCTTGTCGCCTAGGGCAGAAGATCAAATACCCATTCTTGGAAACAGTGACAGTTTTACAAGAGTCATAACTCTACGTCTATTTTTTTTTAGCTCCGCGTAACTGGCGGAGTGGTTTTGAAAAGACATTCGACGGCTGCTAAAGTAATTGAGCAGCGCATAAGTAGAGAGGCGTAAATATTTAATGAGCACCGAGTCTGCCAGAGGAAGGGAAGGAGAGAGACATTTCATTATGTCTCGGAGGTGATAGGTGATGTGCGCGTTTGCACCGGGAGCGGTAGCTCAGTGCATGAACTGATGTGACTGCAGCGCCTCTGACCGGGAGGACCTAGGTTCCCACTCCCCACGGCGGCAGGATTTTCGATACTGGCTTTCCAGCTAGGTCGAATTCAGTCGCTGTCTGGAGGAGAATTCTAGAGGAAGCTCCTGCTATGATCGGAGAGTTTTCCGTGGTTTCTCCGATCAACATCAGGTGAATGCCGGAGCAGTACCCTACGAAACGGACCACGGACCGCGCGCGATCTGTCCTTCCTCTTCCTTGTCCTATCCTCTCCCCTTACACACATACACTTACACTAACATGCTCTATACCACCACATGTTCCGGGAGACTGGTCGGGAGCTTAGAGCATCTCCCGGCTGGGGCGGTGCCCCGCTGGTGGGAGAGTCCTGGTTAGGGGGAAACCCCACTAGCCGACGGTAGGTCGGCGCCGGATCTCGCCATCCAACTGGGGAAGACCACCGCCATCTGCCGAGGAACAAACATGCAGTACACTAACGGGACTAATGACCAAAGCAGTCGACGCTCCCGGAAAAACGATAAAACCAAACCAAACCAAATGTACGTTTGTGATATAATACAAATTGCACGATTTTGACGTTTAATGGTAGTACATTGACTTTAAAATATCCTTTCGGATTTTTTCCGCCTTAAGTGCTGTTTTAGCAACCTATTTGTCTCAGTGCTATCGGGTTGACGCAGTTTTCTCTGATTCATTATTACAATAAAACATAAAAATCTGACATGACGAGGATTCTGAAAGAAGGTTATTTTTAATATAAAACCAATTATGCTTTTCTCTTAAAATTCCTGAATACATAACTTGATTTGAGAAGAAGCAGTTATTTGGAAGATTTATATCGTTGGAATATTTGATATTCCTTTTTTCTGAACTTTCTTAAGAATAAAAATGTACGCTTGTTGAAATGGAATTAAAGGACTTCTATCTTTTTGGGGGAAAGCAGAGATGTAATTGAGTTACTATTGTTGCAAGCTTTAAGCCAATTGTTTGGATCAGCAGAGGCAGCTCCTGGTAAGTTATAGCTGCGCAGTATTGCGTCTAAAAGCTCACGTTCTCTTAAGTCCTCCATTCTCGCTGTAGACAAGGCATAACCGGAAACGCCATTGCTCAGGGTAGATAGAACACGGGCTAATTCTCTCTTAAACCATGCGGCGCTTAGTTGTTCATCCAAGTCCTCTAATTTGCACAAGAACAACGCCGCCTGGCGTATCGGTCCGGTTCCCAGGCTTGTTGCCGAGGCGTTCTTGGCTGACCGCGCCAATGGCGATCCAATTTAGCGAGGACCTCATTGTCCTTGCGCTGGCAATGGATTTATAGGCATTCCGCACCAAACAATGGCGCATTCCGCTCATTGCACACTATCACAGGTGACCTCTCGTCGTTGCATAAGGCGTGTAGTGGAGATTGTGGTTTTCTCGCCTGAATTGTGCACCATATTATCTCGTCGGAGAAAGGCGACTGAGACAGGCTAATCCGCGGAGTTACGGATTTCGCTGTATCGGACATCTACCGAAGCTGATTTGTCGCTAGAGAAATTCTGTCGCATCTCTCAACGTACTACATATTGTGGCTTGGGGCAAGAAGGGCCAATGTTTCAAAGTTTTACAGAATGGGTGGTTTTCTCTCTTTGGAGAACATTACATTAAAGTTAATCTTCTGTATATTTCATTACTTCTGGTAAGTTAAATGTTTTAGAGCTTTATATTTACTTTTATATGTACTTTGCATTTGGCCAATACAGTTGTATTAAATTTCAATTGTTTAAAAATTATGACATTGGCCTTTTTTGACAATTCCGAACATAGGTCTTTGATCTGTCATAAACCCCTCTCGGCTGTGTGAATAGGTGGTCTAGAGTATTATTTTTCTCTTTTATTTAATGTATTGAGGGTTAAAAATCAAAATATGTCTGAAATTTTATCCATTCTTTATTTTCTTTCAATAAATAGTTACATATGCAATTACAATGGTTTATAAAATTATAGCAATTTTTGTGCAACTTCACTAGAAAATTACTGTTGTGTAGTGCGATACAGTCATTTGAACACTTGTCAAATATGCTTGCACTTTATAAGAAGAAAAAACTAACTTAGAGCACTATATTTCTTAATAGTATAGACAACAGAAATGACACGTAGGAGCAGAACTATAAAAGTAGTAAATAAAGTAATTACTAAAATTATTAATGTTCGACATCTGAATTAATGTCACTTTCATTGTCTTCTTCCCTTCATGAATGTTGTTTAGTAATGCTTCATAGTATATACATGGTAGAAGATCTTTAAAATCCTTGAGTTTGGTGGCTGGTATTGGAAGAGGTTTATCATTGTTAGACTCTAAAGCTCCTTTACTGATTTTTCTCAGACCCTTCTTTCGTATGTCCCTAAATGTTTCTTCATCAAATCTATACTTGTGTGTGTATATATATATATATATATATATATATATATATATATATTACACCCTTATATACGAAGTTTATAGCAAAATTGTTAAGAGGTTAGATATTATTTTTTCATTACCAAATCGGTCACATTTTTTATGGATTGTATCCTGCTCTTGGCCATGAAGTTCCACGTATAGTCGGTAGCGGAAGCACGAACAAAGCGATGTAGCAGTTCAACTCTGTACCTGGCACAGTTTCCGCGCTACCACTCTAAATGCTTCCGTAATGGAGAACGCCCGTCAGAAGAGGCAAAAATATCTCATGATTGCTGAGGCTCGTAGCTTTGAAATATGCAGCTAGTTTATTTTTGTCGAGAAAGCTTTGTCAGACGTCATGACGAGAACACTGACACCTTCTCAGTACTGTCATCACTTTGAATTTTTTAATTTAAGATACTGACAACTTTATATGTACATAATATGTATGTTCAAATATCTTTATAGTTGTATATCTTTATAGTACATTACCCGACTTGCAATTTTTTTCTGCAAGAGTTCTTTACATGCATGTGCATGCATCATCACGGGATAACTATTGTAGGGCGTCACGCTGCTTGTCAGTTTTATTCCGGGTCTCCGGCGCTCGTCCGAGGGTTTCTAGATCAATCGAGGATAGACAGAGGCGTGCGTAAAGTGGGCAGGGGAGTCGTGACCTCCCCTGAACACTCAAAAAAATCCTCGTAAACGTTCGTAATAAAACTTTTTATACCCACTTATAAGATCAATTCCTTATTTTCTCCCTATTTTAAGCTGACTATTTGCGAAATTATACACGGCTTTCGGGGGAGAGGCTCTCCAAAACTTCTGGCAACCTTTTAGGCAACTTCGATCTACCAACCTTCTGAGGCCGTTTAAAAGGCACTAGTCACCGACTGGATGCAGTGGTACAAACGTTATTGTCAAGAAAGTGTTTTCGTTCACGAACCTCGTATATACTCTAATTGTAAGGACCGAATACTCATGAAAGTCTGAAGATATCTCATTTTTTATTAATAGTAGTGATTGAAATTGCTACTTATCTACTCTATAACGAGCAAGCAGGAGTGTATGTGACACGAGTTTAGACTGAACGCACGAAACATTCCATTCGTCTAGTATATGGGTGAAGACTTTGTCTGTAGCATGTGAAATGAAGCAGAATGGTCAGTCATTTATCTTAATATTCATCTAAAATTTTTGAATTTTTATTGCACACCTAAACAAATTACTTAATTTGAAGTGGAAGTGCAAAAATTGATCATGTTTATTCTTATTTAAAAGAGGAATCAAGTTGGATGAAATGAACGGATTTATTTTTGTCGTAAACAAAGAATATTTCAGCCGGATTATTCGTTTCACAAACACACTGATCAAACCATGATGTTCTGCAAGTATTGATGTGCGTTTAAGCCTGTTTCAAATTTTACGTTTAAACAGGTAATAAACCGATAAAATTTATTTAACAGTACTGCAAAAAAATAATAAGGTGAAAAAGAAAATTATAATAATTTTACGTACTTAAAAAATCTGTATTATAAATGGGTAATGATTTTGATAGTGTTAAATGTTTGGTTTTGCATTATTATTATTATTAATATCATTATTATTATTCACTTTAATACAATTCTCTAATGGCAGTAATTCTCTCATTCTTGCAGTGACTGTAGTTGTAAAAAAATATGATAGAGTCGTTCTTCTGATTTTGAAGTTCCACTTTTCCCTTTATTCTTCTGGTACGCCTCCAACCGCCCTCGACACAGGCGCTTCTAATTGGACCCACCACAACCTTGCTCTCTCACCGTGGAAATACGGACCTCAATAATTGCTTTCTTCCATTTGCTTGACAAAGCGATCTCCGCTCTTTAATGCGCTCAGTAAGTTGCGTTTTCGATAAGTTGAGTCTCGAACTTAAGGACAGTATCTAATTGGCGTCTTCTCCACTCGTGTATTTACATCGACTTCATTATCTTGAACGTCTTTTCGAGAATAACGTATTCTTTTGATTATCTGGTGTTGAGAGGTGATTAATTTCTAAAGTCAGCCGTGTTAAACTGGTTATTCATGAAAACATTTACTGTAGAATTCAAAAGGCAATGCATTTGTTTGTACATGCATAAATTTATACACGTATTAAACATTATGATTTTTTTAAACTTAAAATACCTTTTCTATACGAATTTTCCACATTGTGTCAGTAAACATACACAGAGCCTTTATTGGAGTATTGGAGCTTATTATTCATCAGTGAATAAAAACATTTCTATAAATAATTCGTGTTTACTAAAGTTAGTCAAGTTGTTATAATGCATTTCATGCTGATAATTTTTTTTTGTATATTAAGAAAAGTTATTGCCACTCTTACCCTACTACGCATTCGAAGATATCCCCGACGTGACAGCAATGAGGGGTTAGAACCTCAGAAATATGACATCTTCTTCGGTCTCGTATAAGCTTAGTCACTGCTGTCTGTCGTTTTAGAATACCCCTGTTTCCTGGCTTGCCAAGAAGAGAAAGTTAAGGAGGGCTAGTGGGAATTGTGCCAAATCATACACAAAAGCTTTCGAGGATTGTCTAGGTCACGTCTTTAAAAGTTGGAAACAAATACTCATGCATGAAGTAATGAATTGTGTCACACATGTTCCCGAGTCATTCTATATTGAAATGGATTCATGTCGCCCATTTTATTTTTATTATGAAAAATCCAAACATTACCTTTGTTTATTTATGTAGTTCTGGCAGTGTACAATTTAGAACAGTTTAGAATAGTTTCAGTTAGTATTCCTTAGTTGCGCAACAATTGGTCACAATGGCATTTTTAACAATAATTCGGGTGTTTAATGTACACAATTTCTTCTTTACCAGTAATCAAGCTGTAAGTGTGTATCAAGTGAGACATAAATACTTTAAAAATTGAAGCAATGAGTCCATTCCTGTCGTGCGCTATCAGAATGAATCAAAATTCATGTAGTAGGAAATTATATCGGCTTTTCGATATATATATATATATATATATATATATATATATATATATATATTGTGTGTGTGTGTGTGTGTTGTACTACATCAATTTGTACAGTATATCCATTTGTACTTATTTTTGGTACGATTTCGTTACATAATGCTCATGAGTCTAAATTGAAAACTCCATTTCGTGAACACGTGCTTCAAGATGTTTAATTTAACATTATCCAAACGCAATTTTGAAAAGTTTACAAGAAGCTTTTAACGCGTTTCTCTACACTTCGCATTAACCCTTCTCTGCACTTGAACCAAAGCACCGGCTTACAACTCGGCCTTCGAGCTCTGCCTTCCCGTGCACTGCCCGCCGCCGCTGCGTCAGCGTTTGTATACCCTGGCCAGCCGCCTCCCACTCGCCTGCACCGCCTGCACCGACTCCACCACCTCCACCGCCTCCCTGGCCTCCATCGCCTTCACCACCTCCACCGCCGCGACCGCCTGCACTGCCTCATCCGCCTTTACCGCCTCCATCGCCTCCACAGCCTCCACCGCCTCCACCGCCTTCACCGCCTTCACCGCGTCCACCACCTCCACTTCCTCCATGGCCTTCACCGCCTCCACCGCCTCCACCTCCTTCATCGCCCCCACCGCGTTCACCGTCTCCATTGCCTCCACCTCCACCACCGCCTGCACCGCGTCCACAGCCTCCATTGCCCCCACCACCTCCACCGCCTCTATGGCCTCCATCGCCTCCACCCTCCACCGCCCAGACCGCCTGCACCGCTCCAGAGCCTCCACCGCCTCCACTGCCCCACCCGCGCCATCCACTCCGCCTCCCCAGCCATTCTTCCTCGCGCGCTCCCCTCCGCCCCACATACGAAAATAGAGCGGCGAGGCGCAAGCGCGGCTACCTTTCCGCGCGGCGGGTGTCGAAAAGCTGCGCGCCGGCTTTCTTCCGAAGTGACGGCGGTGTAAACCCCCAGCGCACGCGGCTAGCGCCCTCTCGCCTCGCGCCCGCGACTTCGCGATTTTTGCTACCAGCTACGTGGCTGCACAATCCGCGAGCGTTTACAATTGTTTTGCTTTTTGGTGCTGTGAAATCATTTTGATTGCTTCATAACAGTTTTGGCTAATCAGTTATAAATGACATGTCGTATGGTAATATTATTCTCAAGATGGATTTAATTCATAATATTTCCTGTAAGAGGAGAGCCACAAGGAAGAAGTTGGCTCTACAATCCGCCAGGCTTTAAAGTTGTTTTGTTTTTGCTGCTGTGAAATAAGTTTGAATCGCATGTTTGGAAAACCAGTTAAAAATGATTGAGCTTTATTTTCAAGCACGTAAGATAATATAATTTTTATGATGGACTTAATATATAATATTTCCTGTAAGAGTAAGGAACAAGACGGTTGTACAATCCGCGAGGGTTTCAAATTGTTTGTTTTTTTGCTGCTGTGAAATCGTTTTTATTCGCAAGTTGGCTAACCAGTTATAAATGATGACACTTTATTGTCATACATATAAGGGATATAATTCTCGTTTTCTTTGCGGTGAATTGTCTTATTGCAATAACGTGGTCTAATTACCAATAATGTACCAGTAATGTAGAATGAAATTTGTATAATGTACCAGTATCACAAAATCAAGCATATGAGTGAACTGTGTAAAAATCTAAATTTACAAGAGAAGATATGTGGTTATCTGATATAATACCGTGGCAGTTTCATGCAATCATTTTTCTCAATTAAGTCAATATATAAGGCATTCCGATTTATTTCAGTAATGTTTAATTGGTAATTGGGTCACCTTAACTCAATCTATTTGAACTATTGTTTAATCATTGATACGCACGATTGTTTTTATTATAAATTGTTGATTACCTCATTGAAATATAAGTGTATCTTATCTATTTAAGGTTAAATTTTTTATTGTTTCTCTTTAAGTAATTTCATTAATAATCATCTTTTATTTTATCAAATTCATTGAATTCTTTTTCATTTGGATTATATTGTTTTTTGTTTATTCAAACGTAACATTATACAGTTCTCCGCCCGCTCAGCTAGATGATTAATTGTCTGCAGTGAATATTACTTAATATATTTAAAATACTCAGCTCGCTTTCGTGTTGATTTCCATTTGGCCCATCGCTCGCTTTTGTAATCCCGAGCTCCGCCAGGCAGTGTTTACTTGTTTGACACGCAAGATAGCACCGTTCTCCTTCGGGAGGATCTGTTTTGAGTTTTAAGAGATTTTTATCTTGAAGAATTACTTTTGTTTGCTTTCGCTTTCCTTCTTCCTTAAGATGTAAAATCGTGATTATATCTTCAATGTTTTTTTCACGTTCAGTGTTCGCCTACATTTATGTGACCGGTGTGGAAACAAAGCTCTGAAACCTTTGGGATTATGTCATCCTCCAAATGAGCGTAATCTATTTGTAAGTGCTTTCCGATTGGGGTCGTGACATTTTTTTGTATTAGCGAGAGTGGACAACAAAATTAATGAAGGGAAGTATTGATGCTCAGCAACTCTGATATAAAAATATATCCGTGAAAAACATTCATACATTTAGCATTTTTGCCTCTTACATTCTTTCCCACTCTCTAGCATTTTACACGCTCTCAAGCATTTTAACGTTATCTCCAAAACAAA
This sequence comes from Teleogryllus oceanicus, assembly GCA_964035755.1. Classification (NCBI taxonomy): domain Eukaryota; kingdom Metazoa; phylum Arthropoda; class Insecta; order Orthoptera; family Gryllidae; genus Teleogryllus; species Teleogryllus oceanicus. The sequence goes on along the minus strand of CAXIVR010000004.1, from coordinate 83,510,373 downwards.
CGATATATAATTTTGAAGTATAGACATAGTTGTTCTCAGGACAACAATAAGTTCTCATTTTTTTCTGAACGTGAGATTTAAACTTTTTTTATGATTCATGAAATTTCTGTCTCCATGAAAATGAAACCATGGCAATGTACCCTTCTCAATTATCAACAAATGCTCCCAAAGTGTAAAGTTTCAATAGTCCTGCTTCTAAATATTCGAACTTTTTTTTATCGCAAAGCATTTATTACGAAAACAGGGCCTAAAATATTTTCTTTAGTTTCACATATTGCATTCCTTGTAAACCTGAAGTCTGTGTTGCTTCCCTCGGCTCAAACATTAATTTTATTTTCAATGAATGTGGCCTTTGCGGTGAAATATACTCAATACTTACTGCCAGAAAGGGAAACAAACGGAAAGACACATGTTTGATTCTCTTTTCTCAGACAAGGCAGTTGTTTTCGCAAAAAAGTAGTTGCAAATTTTCAACCAACACTGATCATCTTCATCATACATCAGAGTGGTCTTTGATTATTGCTTATTTGTAAACAGAAGAGTCTGCATGATTCGAATATTGACAAAACAAACTTATTTGGATTGAAATTGGGCAATACGGTGTATTTTTAAACATTTTCCTCGTTCTGAATTTACATTCTAATTCTACTGTTTCTTTCTTCGCTGGCCCTAAGTTTCACACAAGTTTGATACCCATCTGGCTCGTTTTAACGTCCTCTGAGGAGACTATCCCCCGCTTAGCAAACCTGTGATCTGTGAACAAAACCGTTAAGCGAGCTTGGAACACATTTCTTTGAGCCCGCCGTTATCGTATTTCCCTCTAGCCAGGGTCTCGCTCCTCTCGCATCTGCTGGGCCAAAAGCAGCACCTTCGGCTGTTCGGCCAGCGAAAGGAGCGTTTCACAGCTAGGCCGTGGGCGGCGCTGGCTCCAGTGCCGGAGGCAGAGACAGGAGCTTCCCACACAGGAAGTTGCTCCGCCCCGTATCGCCCACGCATTTCCTTTCCGGGTAACGCAGTTATGTTGAAAGGCTGCGCCACCATCGGATTCCGAGGGGACGAGCCCTGAGAAAACAGTCGGAGCATTGCCCCAACGCGGGAAAGAGTTTGAAACGAGAATCGCCAAAACGCTGCTTACGAGCGTCTTAAAATCACTCTGAGAAACTATTAAATAAGGGTGTGACGATTTGTGACAAAATGGGTTTGTCGGATAGGAACATCAATGTTTAAACGGAATTTGTAGGTATTATTAAAGTTTTGTGACATGCATAGTTTGCTTGTAGATGAGAATTATTTTTAAAATAACTACAAAATGATGTTTCTTTATGTTATTTTCATGTTAGCATTTCCAACTCTTGATTTTTTAACATGAAAGCTGTTTTCTGTTAAAAAGGCTCTGTCTCTGTTAAAAACATTATACTTGCTACATCGTTTAAAATGTTTGCTTACAAATATGGAGAATTCTAGCGGTCAGTTCCTCTCATCGGTGGTTTCCCATTGTTTGTGTTTAATACCAGGCGAATACCAGAGCAGTATCTTAATAAACAGACCACTAACCGCGCGCGATTTATATTTTTAATCCTTGTCCCTTCCTCTTCCCTCACATATGCACACGCACGCACGCACGCAAGCATGCACACACTTATGGGCACTACACTATCACATGTCGGGAGACCAGAGCTTGTCCGAGGGTAGGTCGGCGCCGGATCTCGCCATCCAATGAGGGAAGATCACCGCCACCTCCTGATGATAGCACTACACTTACGGGACTAATGACCTCAGTAGTTGATGCGCCCGTAATCAATAACAGTAAATCAATCAAAGCTTGTCCGAGCTGGGTGGTGCCCCCCTGGCACCAGGAGGGGATTCCAGGAGGGGGCCCTGCAAGTCAAAGGGTAGATCGGCGGTGGATCTCACGGTCGACTGTTAAAACAACCGCCGCTACCTCCCGGAATATAATATGAATGTTGCTAATGACCACAGCAGTTGCCCTATCTGTAGGCCCAAAATAATCAATCAACCCTCGCTTTATGTCTCTTTATCCCATCCTTCCTCACCCCCAGCCCTCTTTTAACCTTAATCATCGCCGTATGTCCCTTTCCGGTCACTCCTTGGTCCTCGCTTTTTGTCCCTTTCCTCAGTCAGTCATCGCCTCCTCCCCCTCTCCTCTCCCCACTCTCTTTCCCTGTCCCTGTCTGTCTGTGTGTCTCTTTGTCTGTCTGTCTCCCTTTCCCTCCTCTTTCTGTCCCTGTCTGTCTGTCTCCCTCTCTCCTCTCTCTTCTCTCTCTCTCTCTCTGTGCCTGTCTCCCGTCTCTATTTCGCCATATCCCTCGCATCGCCATTCGCTCTCCTACAGAGTTCGCCCGCGGCGCGGATGAGCGGGCGCTGGCAGTCGACGGCCGCCGACGCGAGTTGCACGCGCCCGTCAGCTGCAAGCGACGGCGCAGCCGGGGAAGAGGGTAATGGCGGCAGACACACACACTGACTGCTCCCTCATTTTTCATAGGTCAAAACGTATTTACTAATAGTTCTGGTGTCATCGGTTAAAAATTTGAATACTTTTTATACACTTCTAAAAGTCAAACTTCATTGGTGGGATCAGACATAGGTGTTGTTTTAAGAGTTATTATAACACAACTGTTCTTTGGTCTATTATTAAGCTTCTTATTAATCCTATAGTCAAGATTCTTTGACCTATTATTAAGAATATCGATATGTTTTTTAATAGGAAAGAAAAGTGTTCAGACAAGTTTTGCAATAATTCGTCGTCTCAAACTTGTATCAACAGCACATTGGCACCTTACGCAAGATAGTCAATTTTACACGAAAATTATAATATATTGGAAAAGAAATGTGGATAAAAACTACGATATTCGTTTAGAAACATCTTAATTATCGAATGGTTATTCTCCAAGTTACATTGTAATCAGATAGCTTACAATACTAACTTCGTGAATATTATGAAGCAATTATTAAATATATTAAATATTTCCCAGGAACAAATTAAATATAGAACAAAACGAAACTAAAATTGTTTTTCATATGAATTAGATGAAGGACATTTTAACCTGCACTGTTTTCAACTAATTTCTAATTATGATTATTTCATTGCGGCTGTGTTGTTTATGTAATAAAACAGATACATAATTTGTTTAAATAAAACAGGAACGAAACTGGTTTCTGATTCGAACAAGGCAAGCACATTTTAAAACCAAAAATTCGTATGTATCTGCTTACAAAACGTCTGCAATAATACATTTGTTTTACAATAGTTGACTCTATTCTGTCAGTGCTTCGAAATGGACCTCTGCAATATAATACGCGATTTAAAATCCGATTAATTATCCGAAATAATTTATGAATTCTAAGTTGAAATTCAAAACATTATTTGATAACCTTTCCTAGTCGATTACCAAGATTTATTAACAGACGTCCTGGAATAAGGTATTGCCGATATCACGATCGGTAATGCCTTATTTATTGCTTCTGCCTCTCGAAAAGACATATTGAGTCTGTGTCAACTGTGCGTGCTAAAAGATGAAATCGACCAAAAAATTTACAATCTTAAAAAAATATTTATAAATTTTAAAAAATATATGTGAAAAAGTTTTCGACCAACTGAATAGGGAAAATTGTAAAAAAATTTAAAAAATCTCAAAAATATTAATAATATTGTTAAAAGTATATATAAAAAGTTTTTGACCAACGAGACGGGGACATTTCACACTGCCGAGCGACAGGCAGACGCCGGCTTCGAGAGAAGGATGCGCGCGGGGTGGGGCGGAGGGGCGCGAGGGCGGAGTACGGGACGTGGCGAGGTGCGAGGGTGGGGGCGGGCCGGGGCGAGGGCGGGACGGGGTGGGGGCTGGAGCGCGAGCGGGGCGCGAGCGGGGCGACGCGGGGACGGAGAGCGGGGGCGGGGCGCGGGGGCGGGGCGCGGGGGAGGGGCACGGTGTCGTGGTGCGGGAGCGGGGGAGGTGGCGGGGGCGGGGTGGGGGGGGCAGGGGCGGGGCGGAGCGGGCGAGGCGGGGCAGGGGAGGGGCGGGCGGGGGAGGGGCGGGGCGGGGACGGGGCGTGGCGGGGGCGGGGAGCTCGAGAGCTGTCAGCCGCGAGCAGGTCACGGTCCGCTCGACCTCGCGCCATGTGGCGACGCCATATTGGCCCGCAGCTGACCCTCTCGGGCCGCTCAAGAGGCAACTTCAGCGTCGGGCGGTTGGCCACCGACACATTGGCGTTGTTCGCGGCTTTTTTACAGGACAAAGAGGCTGGTTTTTACGAGCGAAGTATGCAATACAGACCCAAAGGCAATACGAAAGGTCTAGATAGCAGGAGTTCAAATAATTTTTAGATGGTAAGGTAAACTTATTTTTGGAGTAATAGATATGTTCTGAGCATATTAAACGTACGCCAGGAAATCGACATCGTGTCGAAAAATGGGCATAAGAGGTTTTCACGGGTTTATTTACTTTGTTATATTAAAACGATTTACCATTTTATTCCGTATTTTAAACATGAATATTCTTTTCAATATTTGTTTATTTTGGAAAATGTCAGATTCCGTTGCGTAAAAGTATTTTTCCATGGTGTCAAAGTTAAACAATGTTTCCACAGAAAATATTGAAACATTTCGTTACACGTGCTTTTTAAGATTACTTGTGCTTTTGACATCCTGTTATAATTATCTTACCTTCATTTAATCAATCTTCACGCACTCTTCTAATAATACTTTGACCTGGTTAGTACTTCGTCCTTTGGTATTACTTAAAAGAGTCCATTCCAGAACAACAAAATTGGCTCACTGATCTTATGTGGTTGAGGAGAGACCACTAACCGATGATTAAAGACATCATAGTGACAGATGAAGTTATGACTTTTATCTATCATTCACTTAATACCTGTGTCATCTCAAGTTTTCATAATTATTTCCACAAAATTGTTGAATTCATTTTATTTATTGATACAAGTATATAATGGTTGCCAATAACAACATTATTTTAATAGACCTGAATTGTGGTTTGGAAAATATATATTTATTCATTCATATGTATTGAATACCAATATAACTATTACTCTAATTTAGTATTTTAAATATTTTTATTGTTGTTATGCACAAGTTAAATATACCATGTTGACTAAATTTCCACATACGAACTATCCAATTCTGTACAATCTACTTCTCCATCTCTGTTGCATCACGAGCTTTCATCATCGACGTCTTTGCCTCCTCCATTTCATCCGCCTCCACCGCTGCGGCAACAGGGACCGCCACCTCTGCGGCTGCTGTTGTTATTTCCGTGCTTTTGTCCGTCAGGGCGCGTCAGTAGCTGGCGGCAGTATGCACGCCGCGGGCGCGCTATATTTAGCGACGTCCGCTCTGCGTCCGCCCGCCCGCCTGCCTGCCCGGCCGCCCGCCCGCCCGCCCGCAACGCCGTCCTCCACCCGCCGCCCACCTTTCGCAACCCGCTTTTCGACTGTCATTACCGCCCACCGCCACCTACTGCCACCCACCGTTGGCCCCGCCGCCCTTCGCCGCCCTTCGTCGCCCCCCCCAACCCCCCCCCCCCCCATTTCGCCCGCTTTTCGCCTCTACCGCCCACCGTCGCCCGCCAGCTATTCGTCGCGCGTCTTTTCCCTCGTACTCTACCACCCATTATTCAGGAACTGTCAAACCTCCAGCCGTCTACCGCTGCCCATTGCAGCCGCATGGCTGACTTCTACATATTGTCAATCAATCACAATCGCAAGCACCATCAACAACTGTCGGCACCGTCATCGCAACTGTCTGTTTTTGTCTCGGCCTCTTCATCTTCCACTGCTAGATTGACTGCCATCGCGGCCTCCACAGCGTCCGCACCCACTACCACCCTTCCTCGCGTGTCCTCAAGCATGAACGAGCGCATCGGACATTGGCGACGGTGGCGGTGACGGAGGGGGCGGCGGCGGCGACACGGTTCACGTGCTGCGCAAGTCCTATCGCCGCCCGCCAGCCGCCCAACCCCTGCCCTCGCCCCGTCCCCGCCCTCTCCCACGACCCCGACCCCGTGTCCCCGCTGGGCTTTTGTCCTTCCTCGACCTATCGCCGCTCGTCGCCCTGCCTGCGAAAGCTCCCGGCCGCCGGCCGGGTGACGCAATTATTTTCGGAGATGCGCATTCTGCCTGTGAATTTTGAAGGCTGCGTGTTTGCGCTCAATGATATGATTCAGGCCAGCCGACTATGATGCTCGCTTTGTTGACTTACTGGAAGCTCGGGGTTTTGTGAAACTCCGATTGATTGAGAGGGAAAAGTGAGTTGAAAATGCAAGTATTTCCCACCTCTGCCGTTTTTTTCAAACTTCTATTCAGGGTCAGTGTTAATTTGTTTCTGAGACCTTTTCTTTTACTTATTAAATTATTTTGGTACTGGCAATTGTTTTCAAGGATTCGTTCATATTCGATTCTTCAAGATCAAACATTGAATGACTCATTGTTATTTTTTGGTATGTATGTACAATACTTTCGCCACTGAGGACCATTACTCATATATTTACGTGTATGTAGAAATGAATGACGCGTAGAAGAGATTGTAAAAGGTTTCTTAATATATTAATCGTAAACTTTTTTTTACAAAATAAAACCTGCTTGATCGATATAATTCAGAACATAATGTACATATTTGTTAGTATTCTTGAACCTTTATCATTTCATCAGTGGTTTTTATTTCGACAATAAATATTTTATATAAAACTAACTTTTTAGTAGCAGCGTCAATCACAGTTGATAACTTTCAACACACACATTTTTTCAGGTCCTTTCCGGAAAAAGAAATGTTCGTGAATCGATCAAATAAGCAGAAAGGAGTCGACAGGATGCAGAGAGGAGAATTTTTAGTAAACCTAAAAATAGAAATCATTGCTATGTTGCGTCTTCACACGAAAGGGAACAGTTTTCCTCCAACGAGAGACGAGAAGTCTGCAACAGATCCTGTGTTTTCAGAATATACATTTGATCAGACTAGCATTTCTAGGTATTGAATTTGCAATGTAAATTGGATTTTAGCCACATTCGACGAAAAATGCTTTGAGCGTGTCCGTTGAAAAACAGGTGAATTGTTTATTTGAGGATTGTGAAAATACTCCATCGAAACAGAAGAGAATTTTGCGACACTAAACCAGATAACATCGAACGTGAATAAACCTCTGAGCAGGTCTTGGTTTCTTTTACAATAAACTCCCGACGGTTCCCCTGATATGGAATTTTGAATGTTTTCCCCAACCGTTAAGTGAAGATACATCCCAGTTGGCTTATATTTTCTACTATGATGAATCTTCTGGTTCGGTCCAATGAAATATTTTTACGTTTATGTTAAAGTGTATTCCACTCTAGTGTCATTCCCTTTGGTGTGAAAAAATAGTAATACTATTCACTTTACAGCTTGAAATATTTTACTCCAGGAAATCCGTTGATACTGAATTAATTGTTAATTTTGACAAGCATTGTTCTCACTGTTAACACATTATGGTGGGTTCAATAAAACAGAGAACGCCCACGCTGCAGGTGCGTTGTGTCCCGGGCAGAGGAGCGCTTAGCCCCGCGTGCGCGCGTGCCGAGGGAGCTGGCTGGCAAGCGAGGAGCGAATCGCCCGCACATCAGTCCCGGTGTCCGAGGAACGGCCTGACCTCACCGCGGCCCGCGCCCATACATCACCTCCGCGCGCCCGGCGCCTCGACCCCGTGAAGCGGAACGCGCCCCGGAACAGAGGGCATGTGAGTGCGAAACGCGTCGCCGATCTAGTGAGAAGGAGGAGGGAGGGGAGGAGAAGCTAGTGTCGGTATGAAACACGCGGGGGTGGAACGGGGAGGGGAGAGTCCGACTGACGCGCCGGGACGAGCCGCGGGGGCGGGGTGGGACGAGCTGGAGGGGAAGCAGGAGCAAGGAAAACTGGAGCGAGGAGTGGTAAAGGGGGGTGCCGGAGCGGGGAGTGCCGGAGCGAGAAGTGCCGGAGCGGGGAGTGCCGGAGCGGGGAGTGCCGGAGCGGGGAGTGCCGGAGCGGGGAGTGCCGGAGCGGGGAGTGCCGGAGCGGGGAGTCCGGGAGGGGGAGTTTGGAAGGGGGTGCGGGCGTGCCGCCCAGTGATGGAATGAAGGCTACTGCGCAGTTCAGGAGGGGCGGAGCTGGCCGTAGCAGGAGCGGCGTGGGCAAGGAAAGGCGTGACGCGTCGGAGCGCTGCGGGGAAAGTGGGAGGTGGAGTGAGGGAGGAGGAGTGGTTAGCTCGGGTCGGGACGGGACGCACTCAAAGAAGTTTACGACCACGGAGATGACATGATGGTGACACATGCTAACAGCTAGTAGAGAAGGGAGAGAAAATAAACCTGGTTAGAGAAAATAAAATACCGTGAATAATAAATGAAAATTCTTAGCATTTGTAACAAATTATCTACTGTATATTCTATTATCTTTCATTCTGTAAGGTTTTTAGAAATAAGCCAAAACATATTTTTCATGTTGCATAATTTAAAATTTCATGAATTCTTAGTTCCTTATTGAATATTTTCTTTAGTTTCCAAAGTATTTTAGAGGGTACCAGTCATATTTTTTAAGAATAATATTTTAATATTCTCTCTCATTAATTTTGTTTTCTTATCCTTTGAATCACGACATTCTCACAGTATAGTATGCTGTTCTTTCCTCGAGTTATTGTGTTAGAATGCATTCTGTGAATTTAACTGTGCATCTAATTCTGATCTCAAACTTACACCTATAAAGACACGATAGTGATATTTTGCTCTTTGTAGGAATGTTTTCCCCAGTCTCGAGAGTAAATTGTTTAGTCAGTTCTTTTCTTATTTAATCGATATCCCAAATGGCTAGATAATTTTTCTTCGCAAGAAATTATACGCTCTAGTCGAAAGATGATAAGACTATGCATCAGGATGTGATGATCATTGATCACACAATAATTTAGCTTTACAGTATGTAGAGAGGAGCTACTACAAATCCGAAGTGGAAAAACAATGTTTGAAAAATTTGTATGTAGAACCTGCACATTTATCGTATGCTACTATAACATCGTCGATGAACTGTTTCCAATAATTCCTTAATTTTCTCTTCCAAGAGGTCTTTATTTCTTCATCGCAACATTTTTCAATTTATTTATCCATCTCGCATTTCCGCAATATTATCCCATTAATTTCCGAGACGTATATCAACTGCTGTCATTTCCCACTACATATTATCTTTGCGTCATTTCATCCATCACCGCGTATAAATACTGTAATAACAGAGCAACGACGCGGTGCGATTATAACGATCATTAGCAGGCGAGCGCCGGCGACGAGCGCTGTGGGACCTCTTCGGGCGGTCGTTGCGCCGCGGCCGGCCCTTCAGAGGCGGCGCGACATTAGCGCAGATCCGCGTCCCGCGGCGCTCCATTACCCGCCCATTTCTGGATCCCGTAAACCCCTCAAAGCAGCCCGCCCCGCCCCCCTCGTCACGTCTGCCCTGCCCGGGGCACCGGATACCGTCAAAACAGGGCAATCTGCCTGTCTTAAAACTGGCACCGTGTTACCAAATTTCGGTTTAATGGCTGTTTATGGTGGGCGATGTTTGGAATGGGGGTGAGAATGTTGTTCGGGGCATATTGTCCAGCAGTTGCCTTACTCCACATTACTCTTTTAAAAATGTAATAAAACACAATTATTATTAACTATTTATTATCAAAATATGAAGAAGTAGAAATATGAGTACTTTTAGCGAAAATTATGGTGACGTTTTCACCATATATTTTATTTTAAATTCGCGCATTTCTCGTATTTTTATAACTCATATGTTTTCATTTATTTATTTCTTTATTGAGTTTACTAGCATAAAATAGAATACACGTTGATATACTTTTGTCATATGTAATGACTTCCATAGTTATATGCTAGTCATTAAATTTGCCAAAAGAAAATGTAATGTAATGTCCTTTACAATTAAAGCAGTTGGCATTTGTATTTCCTACATAAATAGATCTATGTGCCTTCACAACAAGAAGTTTAATCGACCTTGGACAGTGTAAAAAAGAATTTCACGAAGAATTAACCGTTCTTCTTGCCAACATTATATCACAATATTATTGAAAACTCGTACGAAGAGCGATAACAGACTATTAGAGTAGCTTGTGACAGATTTGCTGTCACTTCTGCGACGCGGTGAATATTCAATTTTCAGAGCACAGGTGCTGCTCGCAATGTCGTCCGGTACACGGCGCGAAGGAAGAGAAGGGATAGGAAAACTTCGGGCGGGCAATTCCGGGAGCCCCGGGGGAATCCCCATTCACCGCCTCCCGGACTCGCCCTATCACTCCCCTCTCCGCCCCCAACCTACCTCATCCCGCTCCGCCCCGCGCCTCCCCGCACGCCCTTCGCCGTCCCGCACCGTCACGCCCCGTCCCCGCCGCTCAGCGCAATTACACGGCCCGTAAGGCGAGATGTGGATACCCCCGCCGGGCTTCTCGGCCCGAGCTGCTTCGCCTCGACCTTCAGCGCAGCGTCATTATCACGTGATTTGCTGTCGTAGCAACATTTGGTTCAGGCAGTAGATCCACAGAGAAACTGTGCTCTTCCGAAATACCACTCTTCAAAAATTTGTTTCCGACCAGTTAATTGTTGATTTTAATCAAAATTGGATACACCACGGGTATAGTTGTATTTCACGTGTTTATTAATCCAATATACAACTTTATCGTCATATTATGTACTTACTAAAGAGAGAGTATTCTTATGCTGCGATAGAAATCTGTGATTTTTCTACAGAAATACTCGCATTGTAGAGAGTAGCTAAACGGTTTATAGGATTTTCACGCCGAAGTGATCAGTTTTTTGTAACGGCTCCTTGAATTTGAAACGGAATTTTAATTTTTGGGAGTACCTACTTTACATGTGTCCCCAACGATATTTTCAGAATATTCTCAAAAAAACGTGCCAAATTTTTGTCTCCCTCGAAGAGTGCAAAATAAGCTCATAAAATGGCATGAATTCTTTATTCGTAAAATTCTCTGAATTTTGCAAAACTTTCCTACATACAAATACGATATTGAAAATTGAAATTTTTCTTAATGAAATCTGTTCTTCAAAAGTATATATTTAAATGTTGTCATGTACATTTTTTCAAAATTTAAGTATTTTCTTTGTAATTTTGTGTGAAATAAAATCATTTTAAGAACAAGATTACTCACAATCGGGTCCAATGTTTTTCTTTCAACCTTTTATACGGATAGAGTTAAATGCACTTAATAATGCGACATCAAAACCATTGCGATGTATTCTTTTGATTTTTCTAAAATTACACAAATGTAAATTTGTAATATTTCTCACGTGGTTAATATTTACATTACGGACGTTTTACACATATTAAACAAAAGTGTTCTCTGAAAATGAGATCAAAATTGCGCATTTTCGTACTCTCGACCGACGTTTTCTCAAAAACGGCTTCAAATAGTTTCTTGAAACTTTCTGCATGGATAGTGCTAAGTGTACTGAATTACATGACATATATGCCATTTTCATGTTTTGTTTTAAATTTTCAAAACTTACAAAAATGTGAACATTTTTTATTATTTCTCTTGCTATTAATAATTACATTTTGTATTTTTATACATTATTTCATTTGTGAACACAGGTGCTACGAATGATTTCTTATGACGTTTCTCGAAAACTCAAAGATTTTCTGGGAAAATGAGCCCAAAATTGCGCATTTTCAGAAACGCTCAAAGAACATTTTTTCAAGAATGGCTGTCTCAAGAAAGTGCATTTAGAACCGCAATTTACTCTTCTATAATATTCTTAATAACATATTCAATTCTATTATTGGGGGAGCGAAAAATTGAGAAAATGTGAGAAAAATGTCTTTTAGGCGCCGAAAGGTTGTAGAATGGTGAATGTGGCCTGGCAAGTTGGGTTGAGAATGGGGTAATATCGAAAAGCTAGCCTAGACTAAAGAGATAAGAGAACTATCTTGTGCGAGAAAATCTGTGAAGTTCTGTAACAGTTACAATTTGGAAAACATCCAAGTTACTGATAACTTTAAGTCTGATTTGCAACAGTTGATATCAATTTCGGTCATTCGATCAATGGAGGTACTCTACATCTCTCGCGATAATCGTGACGATGCTGTTACCGCTATGAAGAAGGAATTTTCTCCATTAATCCATTCGCCGTCGACAGAATACACTTTGTTTAATTCTAAAGGCACTTTGCTGATAACGTGTGGGCACTACTTAAAAATCGTAAGGTGGGCAGTGGAATCCAAAGTGTCCCTCAATCTCAAACGTACTCTAAATTGCATCGCGACTTCAATACGCTCTCCCTTTAACTTCGTATGCTGTCCTCAGGTCGGTGCATTTACGTTGAACGCCAGCTGTCACTTCGGTTGCGCTGTTTCCTGTGTTGAGAAACTGTTTTCGTAAGGAGTTTGGGATGGGGCGAGCTAACTGAGAACGGTTACCGAAGCCGTCCAGCAGGCACGACCACACAGGTGAACGTCACTTGTTTCGCGGCCCTCTGACAAGCGGTTCCCAAACTTGTGTTTGGGCGAATGGAACTTGCTTCTGACTCCGGCTACCTGCGGCGTTCTACGTGTGTGGGCGGATGACGACTTACTCCTATAACAGCTTATTGCGAGAGTTTGCTGTAGTACCTGGTGCCCGTGGAGATTTTGCGTGTACCAGGTATTTCGCTCCAGTAGAATTTGACATTTAAGTTGTACAATGCACATTGATGGTTTATAATCGCGAGTATAATCGATATTATCAATGGTGAACCCCGGGTGGAGGGGTAACGGTACTTCAGTCCTCCTTCCAGAATCCACTAATACATATTTAGTAATATAGCTTTTACTAATTTTCTGTTCTAAAGAAAATCATCCAATTTATAAATTATTAACGTTATAATTACAAACTATGTACACAATTAAAAGTACCTTTTATATTCGACATAAATAAAGATTTCTTTTTAAGAAAACTAAAGGTTGGCTGGACGCTATACGTGTAGCCCTTCTTAGTCTCCCGCGAAAACTTCAGCGTGCGCCTCTGGATATTATCTTGAAAATTTTCATTTCATTAGAAGTATTTTTGTGAGTGCTTGGAACAATATTTATATAATTGTAATTCAATTTTAAGTTTTCTAAGTTAATCAACTATAATCCTTAAATGTCTTCACTCGTAATGTGACTTAAATCGTAGAGTAGTGAACGACCCTGGAACTATATTTGAAACTAAAATTAGAACGAAGTTTTGAATAAATTCAAGAAATTGGCATTCATGTAATCGCAGATATACATAAACAATAAAATTGTTTCATCCATTTAAAAATAATAAACAGGCCTTCACAAAAACATACTTCATGATCTTCATCAACCAAGGCAGAGCTTAGAATACGAAGCCAATCGCATAGTGCAGAAAACGGCGACGATGTGTTGGAGATTTTCAGTATATTCGATAGATGCAATTGATAAAAGTACACATTACTGTAAAACTTCTATAACTGTAGAAACTAATATTTCACCAGACACTCTTAATAAATTATATACGATGCAAGAATAACCCTATTTTAATATCCAGAGAGAAAATATTACGAAGTCTGTGACTGTTGTGCGTAGTACAGCTGCGCGCCTGTGTAAGGGTTACTAAGAACTTCAGCTATTATTTGTGAGTGCGTCCGCGTTGAAAGAGCGTTGTGAGGACGTGCCTTCCCTCTCCAAGCCAAAGCACATCGCCACCTTGCCCTTCCTCTCGCATCCTTCCCATGCCCTACCCCAGCCCCGTCCCCCCCTGCCCCGTCTCCACTCTTCCCCCCCGTTCTGCTCTCCCGCTCCGCTCCCCGCCCTGTCCCCAAACCCTGAACCTCACCCTGTTCCTCACCCTGCCCCACTCTGTCCCCGCCCTGCCCCCACTCTGTCCCCGCCCTGCCCCCACTCTGTCCCCGCCCTGCCCCTACTCTGTCCCCGCCCTTCCCCACTCTTTCCCCGCCCTGCCCCCCCTCTCCCCCGCCCTTCCCTTGCTGTCCCCCGCCCTGTCCCCCACCTGTCTCCCACCCTGTCCCCCTGTCCTCCACCCTGCCCCCCGCCCTGTCATCCACCTGTCTCCACCCCACTCTAACTCCATCCCCACGTCACGTCCCCACCCCAACCATCTATCTTTTTCCCTTCCTGCCTTCTCCCTGTTCCAACGCACGCTACCTTTTCCTTTTCTTGCCCTGCCCTACCTTCTCGCCTTGATTTTTTTTCCTCCACCGCTTCCACAGCCGCCACCCCGACCGCTTTTCTGGCCAGCGCTCATCATTAGACGCGCGGCGGCGGAGGGCCGCGTGGCGTCGTTAGCAGGCGCTCCTCCTCGCGCCGCGCCCGCCTCCATTTTGACGTTCGTGTGTGCGACTTGCACTCAGTTCCTGTCTCGTCCGCTTCAACGTCAGAGCATATCGTTATTCTTGCCTAGAATGAATTTATAGTGAATTTGACAACCAAATATCGTCTTTAAACAACAAATAGACAGAACACCCAATTATTATCATCCGTCTGTTTGTATTGAACTCATCCGAATATTGATTTTGCTGAATTGAAAATCAGTTAGTGTAATGTTAATTTGTAACTACAAAATAATAAATGCAAAGATGCGTACCTTCTTTTCGGTTTTCAACTTGGTCATACAGCGACCACCTTGATTGTTTTAACTGTAAGGGGAACAGTAGAAAGAACACGTAAGAACCACACAAACACATAAACATCCATGCCCGAGGCGGAATTCGAACCCGCGACCCTTCGAGTTGAGGTAGCTACGACCCTTCGGTCTTAACAATCTCAACGACCTCCGCTATCCAGGCCGGCGGTTTCTTATAGCTGTTATTAAGGGAATTAATAAAACATATGAATAAATTCCTGGCGAAATTAAAAAAATTATATACATTTTTTGTAAAGAGCAGTAAATCTGATACGAATAAATACAGCTGACAGGAACTGGAGAGCAAGCCTTTCTGGCTGGCTCTCCACTTCAACATTTCTGCGAAACACGACATCCTAGCCGCGTCCGCTAATGGCGGCTGCACGGATGCTGCGCCTCTACAACCACGTCATCAGACGAATTGGCGCCGTACGAAGCCTCAGTCGCCAGCAGATGACGCAAGGCAACGATCCGTGCATGTTATCAGCGGAAGTTATTGTTGGGCTCGGTGCCGCTTGGCCTCGCTCCAAACCGAGCTCCATTTGCGACATTTGTATCGCAAATAAGGCCGGAGACTGCGCTGTGCAACAGCCATTTGTCACCCGAAGGCGCCGGTGTCTTAGGAGAACGCCATCGTTCTCGCCGTTGAGGTGGTCGTGCTCGGTGAAGGGAACGCGAATGTTCCATGCACAACCAACGTTTTCTTCTTGAGATACATCTTCTTGTCGTTGTCATATTACAGGTACTGTTGTGCCAATGATTTAGTAATTTCTTTACATGTAACTGCTAACTTAATGTCGTACCTCCTATTTGGGTCAATGTTAGTAGATTTCCCCTTTTAATGACATTTTTCATTTTCATTGGTGTACGGTATAAAACACGAGATTATTCATTCTCGACTATACAGTTGACTTTTTATTAAACGTGATAATTTACCATTACAGTTTTTACAAAATGATATTGTAATTTTTCTGGATTCAATTGTCTCAAGCAAATAGCGAGTGAATTTATTACTTTTAGATAACGTGTTACTCGAAAACAGCTTTAATTCTTCCTTGTAGTTAAAGATAAAAAACATTCACGAAAACATAAAACAATATTCAAATCTCCTGAATCAGCGTAATACGTTCGTCGTTCATGTTATTTATTCCAGTTAATGAAGTGAACATTAAAATAATAAAAATGCAAAATGAAAATAAAAAATTCAAACAATTTTCGCGATTAATAAATAAATATTTTTCCAGTTTACGGACTACAAAATTGCCTGTAAAATGTCTTCAATCCCAATGAACTGCGCAATTATACCAGTTCCGAGAAGTCCACTTCCCGCGCTCTGCTCCTAACTGTTAAGCACCCTACAAGCGAGTAACCATTGCCCTTTGATTGCCAATTTCGTCAAAGTTCCTTTCGGTCGGTTTTGTGATTAAAGCCACGCGACGCGACGCGCGTTTCAGTCCGCTGCAGCAGTCGCGGCGAGCTCTGTGGAATCATGGCGACGCGTTCTGGGAAGTCGGATGGGTGGGCGCGCGTGTCGGATGAAGCGGAGGCGAAGAGGCGGCGGCGGCGGCGGCGGCGGCAGGCACGTGCCACCGCCCGCGCCCACGCGCCCCATCCCTGCTCGCCCACCAGATCGATCGCCCGCGGGCCACCTGCGCGCCGCCCGTGCGCTGCGCCGCCACTCCACGTCCCGCCCCGCCCCGCCACGCCGCTCGGCGGCGCGCCGCTCAACCTTGTTCCTATACCGCTTCGCCCCGCCCACCCGCCCTCTATGTTCCGAGCGTCTCTTGCGACAAAGCTCCTCGGTCGCGTTCTGCCTACTCGTTGCTCACCTCACCCGCCCCCCGAGGACTGGGGACCTTCTAATTGACATATTTCTCACGCCTTTCTTTTTGTTTCTTGACCCAATGGGTCTCCCGGCGCGCCAAGCCTCTCGTTAGCATTGCATGGTTCAGGGAGAGCGGGTCCGTACTTGCTCCCGAAACAGAATTTATAAATCCCCAGCAACAATTTTCAATAAACATTGTTTGATTTGTTCTTTGTTTCATAAAAATTATCAACGATTTTTAAACAACATAATTGTAGATTATGTTATCAAGAATGCCTACGTGCACATTAATTGCGGTTCCATTTTTTCCGCTGGGATCTTTCAATACCCGCCACCTTTTTATCTCCCAGAAAAAAAACAGAGGGTGTTAATTATCCTTTCCAGCTCCAGTCCCTCTACGCTCATTAATTTATACAACTTGCTTGTCATTCGCCATACCGTGCGCGCGTTACCGCGACCCGACAACCATGCAATGATTCTCTCAACACAATCTCTCTGTGACTCGCAAAATATTTGGAATCCTTCGTTCGTATCCCATTTTTAGGAGGCTTTGTTCTACTCAATAATGCGTATCTTAGGTTGTGTCGCTCATCGCCACATGCATTCCCCTGACAATCTTTTGAGTCACACTCAGAAGTGGCCTAATACTTATATAGTAAGCGGTTTCTAATAATGTCTTATACATGTTTTTTTTATATATTTAAAATTTTCATATTAATTTCAAAATTTTTAAATGATATGGCTTATTTTCATAATAATTTTGAATTTGTATGTCCAATATTTCAATGGATCGGTGTCATGGTTAACACCTAAAGACGTTAATTGAAATAACGCATATCTCGGGAAACTATAATTAGCTACTTTCATCGATAGTTTCCTGAAGTTTCTCCGAAGAATACCGTGCGAATTTCGGATCCATACAGCGTGTGGCGTACACTAAATACACACTGTACGGCCCAACCGTTAATGTACGGCGTACACTAATAGACGAGCCACAGTCCGCATGCGATATTTCCTTCCTCTCCTTGCCCCTCTTCTACCTTTACACACACGTACCTTATTTTTACAAGCCCTACACTACCACACATATCAGCGGGGTCGGTGCCCCGATAGAAGAGATACCTGGTGAGAGAAACACCCCACAGGTCGACGAATTGGTCGGCGCCGGATCTCACGTTGCCATAGGAGAGGAATTCCACCATGTACTGCGATATAACAAGTACTGCACGTACGGGACATAGCCTTTCTCATGTCCGGAAACAAATTAATAAATAAACAAACCAAGGGGAGGAATTCCACCATCTCTGCACCAGCACTACACTTACGGGACTAGTGACTCTATCAAATTATAGTGCAGAAACTAATAAATGAATCGAAGCGAAGACATTAATGCGACACCGTCCACACCCGCACCCTTGCGCGCTCTTCGCCGCGCTTGTTCCCCTGACCGAGGCCTCCGCCCACGCTCCCCGCCCCGCCCCCGCCACCGTCGAACGCCGCCGCGTCTGTTGTGGCGTTGTCGTCGGCGCCATTGTCTGCTTGCGCTTGCTTCAGACACGGGCGGTCGCCCGTGCGACTGACGTGCTTTCAATCGCCCACCAATAGAGCAGCCCGTCTACAAGATCTATATATTTATAAACCTGAAAGGTCAACAGTTATAAACGGGAAAGGTGAATCCGGATTTTTTTCTTTCAATATCTTTTCATTGTGCCAAGATACGCGGCCATCGTCGATTGTTCAAAAGAAATTCGACTTTGTCAAAAGAGATTGAGGAAGTTGGAAAGCACAGTTGAAAAGAAATATTGTAGTACAAGAAAGATAGAACTTTTGTTGAAGTTCTTTTCAGTTACTAGTAACCCAGTTACATTGGAAATGTTTCTGCAGTATTAAAACAAATATCGATATTTATTACAACCGGTACTGATGAGACGTTTCAATTAATTTGGAGATTTTCAAGTAAGGCATCTTCAACCAATTAAATATTTTCTCAAAACAGTCCTCTACGTGTGCCACAGAGATTGTGTATTACTGTTGATATAAACTGATTATCTGCTGAATATTTTCCTGAACTAGCTACTGCAGGGAAATAAGATGAATAATTCACGGCAGTAAAAGATACGAATTCACCTATTAGTTAATCTCGTCTCGTGTATCCTTAAAAATTAGTATGTGTAACGAAACGTTTTGAATGTAGGTTGTGAAATCCACGTAAAAATGGGAAGAATTTATAAAGAAAAGTATAAATGCTGTAAATAAAAATGTATGAAAGTTACATATTTTATTTTATTAATTAATTCACTTTTGGGGGCACAGGAACTTAAAAGTAACGCTTGTCACGTAGGTTTATTATTATTATTGTTATTATTATTATTATTATTATTATTATTATTATTATTAATTCTTGTGGGTGTTTCTTTTAAGTTAGATGAATATAGTGACAAAGAAATCTTCAGTCGGTGTAATATTGACTTTTAACGAATATATTTTAAACACTAGATCTAGAATGTAGTATAATTTACGAGTAGACGAGAGTTGAGAGAGTTTGCTGAATTATCGAAGTACACATTTAAAAAAGTTTCAGTAAAGTTATTAAGTGCTGGAGGAAGTAAACGTAGTGGCAGTGCCTCGCTATCGATGTTGGTCTAGATGAAGACGTGGGCGCGCAGTCGCACGGGGACAGCCTGTCTCGTGGATGGCCTGTGGGCGTGGAGCAGGAGTGTGTTCTCCGAGATGAGGGCGTCGGTTGGGCGAGGCGAGCGGCGTGGGAGGGCGATGCCTGTGGCGCTGCGCGGGGCGGCCCGTCCGGAATGCCGGCTGGAGGCGGCGCCAGAGGCCAGTGGCGTAATTAAAGGGCGGCTGAGCCGGCGGTGACTGAGGCCGAGACCGAGTCGGTGGCGAAAGCGACCCCTGGCGCCGGTGGTCACGGCCGCTCCTGCGAGACAGATGAAATGGACTCGGAATAATACACTGGCAACTGGCACCGGAAAGAACGTGGATGTAATGAAGACATAGTCTTCCGCGGCATCCGTGGAATTAGTGCATGCCCTTCTTCGGGGCAAAACGCAGTATGATGAATGAAAGTTTGGCAACGCTACCTAGCAGTCGGCGAGCCCAGTCAGCAAGGGTTCCAATTTTTAAGTAATGTTTGGTGAGCATTTGTATTGAATTATTATTTTTGTTGTGCGATGTAAACTGTAGTACGATCAGTGCTTACTCATTATCTTGTAAAGAATTTTTTCATTAAATTTTAGTGCACAAAATTCAAAAGGATACACTACAGACTACTACTTTTAAAGATAGTTAAAGTTCGTATTGTATAAAATGTTGAATTTTTATTTACCTTGACGTAATGGACGTAATTTTAATTTACTATTATGTAATGAAACGTAAGCGATTGAACATAATTTTAAAAGATTTTTCTAAACTTTACACTAAAGTCAAAAGAAACGTGTGTTTTCCTTTATTGGGAGGTTGATTACACATTTTTAAACACGTGACTACATAAAATATTGTAATTAATCACTCAAGAGTAGTTTCTTAAATATTCATATTGAGAAAGAATCAGGAACTTTATTTAAAATGCGTTTGTTTCTTCAGGTCTGTTTGTTCCTTCTTGACGATTTTCTTCCCTATACCTTACGGTCTGTTGACTGCGACCCCACGTAGTATGTAGTCCCTGATGTGTGATAGCCATGGACTTATACCTTGAAACATTGAGAATGTAGCTTTATAATTGGCTTAAGGCGGTTCGGCTAAGTTACTGGTAGAATAAAATATAGAATGGCGTAAATATTTATTCCATGCCGTAAATATATTCCTACCAAAAAGGTATTTCCATCAAATAACGTGCGTTCTGGAAGAGTCGTTCGTTGCGAGGTGTAAGCGAGGTGAAGTTTCGTTTGCGCAATCGCGCTTACTTTCCTTTTCCCTCGCGGGATAGCGCACGGGTCAGCACACCGCGCGCTTCCATTAGGCAGATTAAATCTGATTAGTTTCACCCTACAATTACTCCAGCAGCAGCCAGCGAAGGTGGTTGCAGTCACGTGATGTTTCGGCCATGTAGGCGAAGTATTTTGCCCTTTCCGGGTCAACTTCGCCCTTTGCCTGAAGCTGAAGCTCGCCCTCGTGAGGGCAATGAGCGTTGTTTTTAGAAAGGAATTGAGCTCTGAAAATGTTTCTAATTTGTTTGGTTCATTTTGTAATTTTCGTTTGTAAGGCTAAGCTAATTTTGTCGTGATTAGACCATTGTACTAATATATTCTTATCGTATTTTCTGTATAATATCTTTAAAAGACGATTTAAACCAATTAATCTGCCAACTCGTTCTAAATATTTGTACACATTTTTTATTAAATTCAAATACCGAATCAACGTTCTTCTAACAATGGAAATGCAACTTTCCCTAACAATATTCTCGCCAATTGAAAGAAATGTTTATTTTCATTTTAGTGGTGAGAATTCAATGTTTGAATCTCAAGAACGGTTTATGCAGGAGACGAATAAACTTCGAACACCTCTTGAATGTAGCTTTTTCTAAAATATTCCTCACATCTGGTCCCTCTTTTGCGGTTGATTGCTTTCAGAGAAAGCGTTTATTTGTGCCATCTAAGATACGCTTGAAAACTTGCAAACCAGTGCTATTTCTCGCACCGCGTTCTTAAAGCACACGTGTTTCGAGACTGCTCCGAGACTTTCATATACCCCATTTCTCAGTTCTGCTGCGTCCTGTCAAACGTGCCGAAGACGCAGGGATCGAGTAGTGTCTTTCACACATACTGGTATAGATTTTATTAGTCGCTGAGATGATGGGAGTTTGCTTATTATCTCTACATCGTGTCTTGAAATGTACCATCTATTACCTTTCAGTTGCGTGTTACGAAATTAAGTTATTGATTGTGCATCTTACGAAATTGAGTTAATTGAAAGACATTTGAACTTCGGAAATGATTTTTTAAATATTGTCTTTATTCATCATTTTCATTTCTTAAAAGCTTCCACTGAGTTTGCGTGTTTCAAATTTTGTTAATTGTAGTGACTGGTATCAGTGTTGTAAACACAACATTTTTTTCACTAATAGAATGAATTAGATTATTTACGTACATCTTTGTTATGGGCAGGTTTTAGAATGTTTAACCTAGTAACACAATTTCGAAAGAATATAAATCCGAGCAAAAAGCATTACACAAGTCATCCAATGTTCATCCCCATATTGCTAGAGAACACAAAAAAATGTCGCTAAAATATAAAAATCTTATATGCTTGTAATAATTATATATATATATATATATATATATATCTTTTCACCCGCTTGTTTTCATTCTCATGTCCGTCATAATTCCGTGTGTGCGTCACAGTCTCATTAGACTTGTCGGTTTATAACCATAACGAATTGCCCGAACTCATTCATTGCCTGAATTTTCCTGTCCGCGCTTCCCCTCAGCAAGGCCAACGCCACGGCGCGTTCGGCCGCGAGGCGTTCGGCCGCGAGGCGTTCGCCGCGGCGTTCGACTGCGAGGCGTTCGGCCGCGAGGCGTTCGGCCGCCAGGCGTTCGGCCGCCAGGCGTTCGACCCGTGGCGCGCGCGGGCCGCGTTGTGTCGCTCCGCGCCGCCCGCGGCCCCCGCCCGTCCCCGGCCGCTCGGGCGGTCGCGTGTTCTCGCGGCGCGTGTATTTTGGCGCACGCGTTCGCTTCGACCGAAGCGAGGCGAGGCGCGGTGAGGGGCCCAGAGGTGAGCCAGACGCGGCTGGGCGAGGGGCCGGGAGCGGCGCGGCAGGGGCGGCGTGGCGCGGTGGCGAGCTCCAAATTAGATTTGGTGGCTGACCAGTCGCGGGCCGCGCTTCGGCCGGCCGGGTCGCTCCACCAGGGCCGCCGCGTTGTCTCTCCTCGTAGTCGCCGCCGACGAGCGGCGTCGTCGCCTTGGCGTCGCGCCTGCGTGCTGCGCCGGCGCCGCGGCGCCCGCCCGCGCGGCCGGCTCGCCCTCCCTCTTTCTCTCTTTCTCTGCAAGTCGCGCCGATCTGACCTTTTGAATGCGAGCGCAGCCGCCGCCCCGCCCCGCTCCGCTCCACTCCGCGCCCCGCGAGGACGCCGTTTGAGTACCCGCCCCCCACTCCCTAGCGTGACCCTTTGTGTGTTGACGCTCCTTCGCATTCTGTGCAATGTGACAGCGGCAGGCATGGCGTCGTCTGCTGCGTTGGGTGTCTGACCTCCGACGCGACGTTGGTTGTGTGTCTCCAAGTGTTGTGTCTGAATGCTTACAGAGCTCCTTGTCGACGGTGAGTTCGAGCGTTGTATGACTAGCGTTCTGCGCGGTCCATCGGAAGCCTCTGGTGTTGTTGCGAGTGGTAGTTACATACACATCGTCGCCCGCGGCCGGGCGTGCGGGTGTTTTCCGTGTGCGAGTTTTCCGTGTGTGGCGAGGGGCAGTCGCTCGCCGGCGTCTGTGGTGTGAAGTGCTTGGGAGGGGTTGCCGCCTGCCGAATAGCGGGCCGTCTTCGCCGCCGGGCTTCGTACCTCAAACGGTGTTCACCGTGTTCGCCATGATTGATTGGGTCTCCATCGTGCGCCACTCGCGGCGCAGATTTTCCAACTACATGTACGCGGTGCCCAGCAAAGTGCGGAAGAGGCGTCGCCACCAACAGAAACGTTTCGACAGCAGCGTGGGCAGCCGCAGCAGCGTGGGCGACGCCCTCGCCGCCACCTCGTCGGGCACGGCCGCCACGGCCCCCCCCCGCGTCGGCCCCCCCCCCCGCCGCGCGGCCTGCCCATCACCTGCGGCTGCTGCTGGGCACAGAGAGTAAGTAGCAGATGGGCACCTCACTTGTGCACGGCACTACGGTATGGGTTGATGCACTTCATAGAGTTGGTTCGAGCAAATTTGCGATAAGCGCAAGCGAATGCCACCTTCCTATTCACCTTCGTAGAGCTGGGTTGAGCACAATTTGCCAATAAGCGTAAGCGAATACACCTTCTTATTCACTGTGATTAATGTAAATTTTTTTTCCGTATGTGCGTGTGAACGATCGTATGTGTTCATTACCGTTGGCAAAACAATATTCAGGGGATGATTTGATAAATAGCTCTAAGCATCTTTTACCAATACTGAATGTTTTGCATTGCCCCTAACTTAATGTTCATAAATTTATATACATCACCATATTGATAAAAATGCAATAATTTATTGCATTAGCATGCGAATTATGTGGATAGAAAATAAGTGACAACTTTATTTATGAAAAAGAAACATAGAGAATATTTAGTAACGGGAACTTTTAACGTCGTTTTGCGAGTTTATCACTCGGAAAAGTGTTGCATATTATATCAATTCAAAGAAGCGGCCCACCTCTCCAACTGCTGCTGGGCACAGAGAGTAAATTGCAGGCTGAATCTGGGCATCTCACTTGTCCACGTGCCACTAGAGTATGGGTTGATGTTACTTAATATAACTGGGTCGAGCACTATTTGCCAGTAAGCGCAAGTCGAACACCACCTTCCATTACACTGTGATGAAGGCAGAATTTGTCTGGAGGTGCGCGTGCATGATCGTATTTGTTCATTACCGTTGGCGAAAACATTATTCGAAGAATGATTTGATGTGGATCTTAACACTCACCATCTGAGGACTCTCTTAACATATGCTGGATGTTGTGCGTTGACCCTAATTTACTGATTAGAAATTGATACACATCACCATAATGATAAGAATGCAATAATTTATCGCACTAACATGCAAATTATATAAATTTAAAGTAAATTACAACTTTTATTTATTAAAAATAAACGTATAAAGAGATATTAGTAATGGTAAATTTTAACGTCGTTTTGTGAGATATTCACTCTGATCAGTGTTTGAATTGAAAGAGCAAAATCTTAGTTTGACGAGGTGCGCGGTTCGACGTATTATCACCATTAGAAATGGATATCTCGGGCGTAGTTTTACCATAGTACTTTATTTTATAAAACATTTTCGGCCTCATTGCGGCTACCTCATTAGCCTTTTGTCTTTACCAGGCCCCCAGCGGATACAGAGTTTCACTGAAGATGGCTGCAATTGGTCCGAAAAGATTTTATGCAAAATTAAAATACTGTGATAATACTATATATTTTTACAGTTTCTTATTCTAATGTAGAAATTGAGATTAGGGACTCCTTAATAAATGAGAATGACAGTTTAAACAGACCTAACTAGAAAACGTATTTTCGCAGAGTAGTCTCAGTAATGTATGCACTCGCGTGACAGGTCTTTCACTCGGGACCCCCAACATGTTTAATATTAACAGAACGAGTACTTTATTATGCACAAGGTTGTGAAATCCAGATCTAACTTTTCCATATGTTAATTCGAGGGTCACTGCAAAATGAAACTAGGTGATTTTTCATTTTGAAACTTGAATAATTTGCTTAAGTGCTGAAGACCACAGGAAAATGCCAGAAACAATGAAATGTATTTCACTTTTTTACGTCTACCTTGAACTGACGGTAGTTAAGACAGCGTTTCATTCAATACTACTTTATAAATTGTCCAGTCCTAAGCCAAAGACTTGCATAGCAATTTAAGTCTGTAATTGAAATGGTTGCATTATTGCATTAATCAGTTGACGTTTTAGCACTTTTTTCAATATTTTTATGAGATGCTTTTAAAAAAGGGCGTAGTATTAGGGACGAAAATGATAAAATACCAATTCACTTTACTGCAGTAGCAGCTCTCCTCATCGACGGATTCTGATCAGTGGAAATGTGAGAGTATACACGGGGAACACTGACAAAGATCTGGCTTGTTTCTTGGTTTTCGACTAATAGTCCGAAATATCAGTATATTTTGTGGTGAGATTAAAGAAATTTTATTTATTTGTGAACCTTTTTGTCATATTCTGACAACAAATAGTTCTTTTGAAATATTTTATTACTATAATTTGATAAAGAGCCTTCATGTTACATAATAGATGTTCATACATACGTACCAATTGAAATCACGAGTTGTGATGACTACAACAACAATGTCAAATATAAAATCGACACTCTACATTGAAAGTTACTCAATTTTACATTAGCTCATGTTCCAAACTCGACGCAAACTCTTGTAATGTTTGCAAGAGACAGACAATGCACGTGACGCACTTGCGCTTAAAAATATTGAAGCGCTCGAAAATAGAAGCTTTTTTGTCCCCGCTGTGAAGAGAGAACATGTTTCCTTGTCTTTGCTACTGTCTGCACTACAGGCCACAAGCCATAGCACTAGTCACTGTAGCGATATTCTGTACTTTCGGCGAGGCAGAGAAAACGCAGCCCGGCCGAGGTTGACCGACCCTAGAAAAGTGTAGATAAGAACCGCAATAAGAGTGGAGACTGCTCACATTACAACAATCACACCGAGGAATAAAATATGTCCAGTTTGCGCCCGAGTTCGGCATAAGGATAAAGAATATTCACACTATTTTTTCGAAGGAAATGGTGTTTTCTGATTCATCTTTTACGTAAACACTATATTTTCGTGTTCGTAGTCAGGTAGTGCATACGGGGATGCTTTTTGGTGAAGGTAAGTCTGGACACCTGCGAATAACTTCTCTCAGACATTAAAATACAAAACAGTTAATGTCGTACCATTTAAATTACATTTTTTATATAAAATGGCCCTGCATAAATTCCAAATAATTTATCCAAACCGAGAAAAATTAACGAAATCTTCTAAATGACCTTTATTACACCACAAACATAATATTTAAATGTAATGCGTATTTTGAACTATTTAATATTATTAAGAACGTGTGTGTATTGAGGTTAATATAAAGGCAGTCCCTTGGAATATGACTTCAGTAAACCCCAGTTTCTGTACCAACCTCTCGTTCGAAATACATCATGTCACTCTACCTTTGAACATAATATGCACGAATACCTTGAACATAATACGGCTTTTGGCGCCTAAACTTTCTGTAGTTTCGGCTGCAACGGGGCGTGGTCAACAGGTGGCCTCTCGCCGCTGCCGCCCGCGCCCTCGCTCGCGGGCTCCCTTCCACTCCTGCCGCTGTGCCCGTCCCCGCCCGTCCCGCCCGTCCCCGCCGTCCCCGCCCGTCCCCGCCGTCCCCGCCCGTCCCGCCGTCCCGCCGTCCTCCGCCCGTCCCCGCCGTCCCGCCCGTCCCCGCCCGTCCCCGCCCGTCCCCGCCCGTCCCCGCCCGTCCCCGCCCGCCGTCTCCATGTCCCTGCCTCGCTTCGGTCCAGGGCACTCGTGGCGCTGGGCCAGGGCCGTTCCATGACGCCGCTACGGTATCGCCGCTCCAGCGGGACACGATGCGGTGTGCCGGAGGATGGTCGTTTGTCTCGGAAATTGCTTCGCTTGTCGCTCTTTTTTTGTTTTTGCCTGTAGGGCTGGTATTATCGACGGGCAATAACTGACGCCGTTTGATGTTTCATTTGCGGAGATATTGATCTGCCGTAAGATATTGCATTCATAATCTGGTCTCTGTGAGCTATGAGATGATTAAAGATGAGTTCGTATTAAGCTTGACGTGTATTTGGAAATCAGTAATATATGTTCCATCTTTTAAGTTCGAAGCGGTGGAAAAAAATGGTTGGTTCATATTATGTCTTTTTAAACCAACTACTCGTTTTTGCGATTTATTACTTTCATTGTATTATTTCAATTATTTTTAAAAATAAATTATTTTCTTAAATTTTGGGCGTAAGTGACATGAGTGGAGAATGTAGGAAACGACAAATAACTAAATAAGATGATCGCCTTATTGCGAAAAGGCGTAAGCACGGTTACTTAATACGCCATATTGTTTAGTTTTCTTTAAAAAGGGCTCTTAAGATTTGACGAAGACAATATTACACATTTCTTTATTTCTGCAGTACATAATCTCTTATACACGCTCTACTTGACGTAGACAAACATACGTGTAAGCACGAGTATAAATGGTTTCAGTGTGATCCTTAAACAAGTCGCGGAAGTAAGTGCCTGTTATAGTAAATACAAAATAAAATTACAAACGGTCAATATCATCTAATATACATTTTTTGTTTGTTTTTCATTGAGTGTTTGGATTGGAATTCGTTTCCGCTAATAAATGATCACCTATGAAATGGGACAAATGACTGAAAATTGTTGGTATTTATGAATTACAGTTCAATAACAATGTTTCAGTAAAACTTTATTTTCTTATCGGATGGAGAGGTAATGAATAATTGTTATAATTCTTTCTGTACATTAAATACACGTAAGATCTACCCACGAACTTTCAATTTACGTTACAATACTGTGATTTTTCACTCAAACTAATTATGTAACTACAATAATGTGTCTGTACACTGCTCACATAATAGAGACCGTATTAATGCCATTAAAATTCAATGTATAACTCCTTAAATACGATTACGACGTGATCTTCCCATCGTCGATGCGCATGCGCAGGAAACATTCCTTCCGCAGCCACGCGGGCGCCCGCAGGCGCGTCCCCGCCCGCCGCATGCAGACGGACCGCGACCGAAGCGAGCGGCAAATGTCACGCCATCCCGATCACAGGGCGCGTGCCCGCCGACACGCTTCGCGCACGCCCACCGCGTGCCGCGCGTGCCTGGCCACACGCCCCGCGCCGAGCGCCGCTGGCGGCTGCCAGAACTGGCTCGCTTCAGTGTGCACTTGGATTGGACTTGGGTCATTTGCTATGAAACGTGTTTACAATAGAATTGTTTCAAAATCGTTTTTAACAAATTCATTTTTTTCGGATTTCCCCACTCATTTTTTTTCGGATTTGGCCAAAATTTAAAATTTTTTTAAAAACATTTTTTGGTCTGGGGGACGGGCCACTTCAGTGTGCAGCTGGGTTTACACGGATGACTTTGGTCATTGCTATGAAAATGTTTACAATGCAGTTCTTTTCAAAAACGTTTTTGATTAAATTTATTTTTATTCTGATTTTCTTTGGCTTGGGAACTGGCCCCGCTTCAGTGTGCGCTTGGGTTTGACACGGATGAGTTATGATCACGAGCAGTGAGAAATGTTTAAATTTTTTCAAACACTTTTAATAATATCACATTTTCTGATTTTCATGTTGAGCTTGCTTGGCCGATATCGAAATTTTTTATTGAAAATGTTTCTCTAGGAAATAACTGAGTTATTAGCAGGGGACTTCTCGGATGCCACAGCTCGCCGCGCATGCTTCGAAGACTGTCCCGCTTCAGTGTGCACTTGAGTTGGAAATGAATGACTCATGGCCAATTGCAGTGAGAAATGTTTATGAGACAGTTTTTTCAAAAACGTTTTTAACAAATTATTTTCTTCTCATTTTCGTGTGAAGATGCATTTATATAATAATTGTGAAATTTCTAAAATATTGAGTGTGATGTGCTTGGACAGCCCTCTCAAAAGTAGGATTATTTTGTACACTCTTCAAAATTACTTTATCTTCAGAGTTCATCATTCTACCTTGAATGTATCATTATTTTTGGACTTCTTTCTTATGATTTATAACATTTATGTGAGTGGTATCCTCAGAATCACAAACTCGTATATTTTCTTTCAAGCTCTAATTGTCCTCAAAATTTCATGTTTAAATTTATTAAAATATTTTTAACATATTACAAAATGTCCAGAGTATATCAGCATAATTAGTATTTTAAGATAGTCATATTTACGATAATTTGCTTGAAAACTTATTCTAAGAGATGATCATGAGAATTTAATAATAGTAATTAATATTTCTAACCTATATAAATTGAAGAATTTGGATGATGCATTTGATAGAATGGTCAGAAAGATTCACTAAGGTATTCTGCTGCTCTAAAGAGAAACGAATGGATGAATGTAACCCACATCGGTAATCAGACGTAACAGCTTGGCAATCAATGATTGTCAGCTCATTCGAAATCAATAAGCAACATTCAAAGAGCTTGTAATTTCTTAAGTCAAGGTGGCACGAGGATACATTACCAAAATATAAATCATATTTGATATAAAAAAGTTATGTTAATTAAAAAGTACTTATTTCTCAGAAGTTAAGTTTTCAAACCGAAGTTTAAATATTACGCGTTTTTCTTAGCCCAGAAATTACAAGTATCACCTCAACCAATGTTGCTGACATATGTTGAACCTAATGTCTTATAGAATTGTTTTGTCATAAGCGTTTTGAAGAAGTATGTTTTAGTTTCTGTCTGTATAAATTTCTGATGGTTTCTTGATAGATTAAACCTCCTTTTAAAATTCCCTAATAGTACCTTGCAAAGAGAAGTGAATCAGGTATGCTAAAAAAGATGTCATTGAGTCTCGAAGTAAATTCTTAACAATGTTTACAAAACTACAAATAAAGAAAAAAGAAAGACTTTTCTTCTCAACTTTACAATTGCATTCTTTAGTAAAGAAGTAGATTTATGAAGCTGCAGATCAAGTGAATTAACCTCATGAGAGCTTGTTAATGCAGGAAGATGGAGACTCAGACGTTAAAGTTTAATGGAACCATTTCAATTGCCGATTCAATTGCTGGTTGGAGCATGGAATTACCCTTACGAAGTAAAGATCAACTTCTGAGTTAAACATCATCTTGCAGTAAACATTTGTGGATTCGTACATTTCTCATATGTTGCTTCTTCGGCGAAGTCCTACCTCCAACATACATAGGTGGTTTAAGGCATCAATTGAAGCCTGTGCAGTGCCTCAGGTCGTAGGGTTCCAGTCCCGATGGGTGCAGGATTTTCAACACTCGCTAGAAAGCTATGTCGAGTTCAGCCGCTGTCTGGAGGAGAATTCTAGCGGCCGGCTGCT
Source organism: Teleogryllus oceanicus (assembly GCA_964035755.1). Classification (NCBI taxonomy): domain Eukaryota; kingdom Metazoa; phylum Arthropoda; class Insecta; order Orthoptera; family Gryllidae; genus Teleogryllus; species Teleogryllus oceanicus. Next base: position 83,480,133 of record CAXIVR010000004.1, on the reverse strand, counting down.
CTGATCGGTAGTTTTCCTTGGTTTCTCCGATCAACACCAGGCGAATGCCGGAGAAGTACCCTAACAAACGGGCCACGGACCGCGCGCGATCTGTCTTTCCTCTTCCTTATCCTATCCCCTCCCCTTACACACACTTACACTAACTAGCCGACGGTAGGTCGGCGCCGGATTTCGCCATTCAGCGGGGGGAAGATCACCGCCATCTCCCGCGAAGAAAACATGCACTTCACTAACGGGACTAATGCCCAAAGCAGTTGACGCACCCGGGAAAACGAAAAAATCAATCAATCTCCAACTTCTTTTTTCAGTAGGAATGAAAATTAACATTATGAACATCACTTTCCACAGTCATGATCCCAAGCCGTTGCCCTTCCGCTTTCCCTATCGCTTCGGCAAACATCTCCATCAACGTCAATGCTACTGTTACCGGTAGTTGCCGGTCCCCTGATTACCCCAACGCCGCCCGCGCCTTCCGCGCCCGCCGCGAGCACGCAAAGGCCACAGGTGAGAGGGCGCTGGGGGGGGCGAGGGTATGCCCGAATCCACTTGCCGCCGCCGCCGCCGCCGTCGCGTCGTTGACGGGGCGATGCGCCCCCTCGGCTCGTCGCGTATCGATTGCGCGCCTTCGCCAAGGGTTTTGACTTGTGCGACTGCCGCGCCGCGCTTGCCGCCGCCGGGAATTACTTGGACGCGCAGTGGGGGACAAGGGGTCGGGGGATAACGGGCATGATGGCGGACCGACGCTTAGGAATGTGATCAAATAAACTACGTGCGATCGTAAAAGATAATCGCTGATTATTGCATTATAATTGAGAGCCCTTGCACACGAGCGGTGCGTTGACGCGCGTTAAGCAAGCCACGTGGTACAATAACACTTCCTAATAGTAGCTCCACACATTCGGCATTCGCCCCGTGTACTGAGCCGCCGCTCGCCCAATCTCGAGCAGCTGACGTGCTCTGGGAATATTCGCTTCTTTTAATGTGCTTAAAAGACCGACATGCAATGGGTATGGCGAGCACCGACTGTTCATTACTCGGCAAATAGCAAGCAACTCATCCACACATTCGATATTCGGTGAGTAGCGAGTGACTGCTGGCTGAATCTCAAGAAGTGTGGATGAATTGCTTGCTCTTTGTCGAATAACGAACTTCAGTGCACGACCATTGCATGTCCGTCTTTCGGGCACATCAAAAGAAGTGAACATTTGCTGAGCACGTCAGCTGCTCGGGATTGGGCGAGCAATATCTCGGTTTACCCGGCGATTACCGAATATGTGGAGTCGTCTTTGAAGGAAACGCCACACGAGCGCTTTGGCCGTTTCGCGAAGATTCAGTGTTAATTTACGACGTGCGTTACTTAATGCGCATAATCTGAACGCTCGAGTGACAGACCCGAGTTCGTATATTTGATGTACAAGAGTCTCAAAATATGTGGTAGAAATTTCTAGAGAACATAGAGGGAGAAAAGATGGCCAGTTCTTGACTATAAACATGTGGCGGGAAATTTCAAATAACGAAGTTACACATGCGTTTTCCCCCGTATTGATAGGCAAACTTCGTGCGCTGGTGTTTGGCGGGTCGTGTTCTGACGCAAAGATTTCTTCACTTCCAAATATCAATGCGTCGTGAGTTAGCAACCAATCAGTGGAGAACAGCCCGTAGAAATTGTTCGCAATGACGCTAACAAAGAAAGAAATACTCTTTGCCGAAGTAACATCGAATGGATTGATGAAAATTGTCAGTGGTATAGAGATAATGAGAGATTCCATTGACATTTCTTGAGAACTGGTAATAGGTATCATATCGCTCGTGTTTGGACAAAAAGGTATAAGTGCTGCTTTCATAATTTTACAGGAGAGCAAAAAAATGACTTATGTAGAAATATTTTAATAATATTTTTCAGATACAAAGTTTACATAGTAAATAGTATTAAGTTAGTTTAAAAGAATTAAATTCAAAATTTTGAAATAAAAAAAAACGTTACTACACTTAATTCAATGATATTTTCTGACATGTACCCTTTTGTCCAAATGCGAGCCATATATACATCAAAAAATTCTTGGTGAGAGAATATAATACTTCGCACAAACTAAATGATAATCCTGAATCTATTTTTCAGACACACAAATTACGTCGTTGGAATGACAAAGGTCACAAGCACGCAACGACGAAACAAATGGTCCAACTTCTAAGTCGACGGTAGAGTTCGCGGATGAAGCTCCTACGCTTTCCCTCCTAATTTCCCGTCGACAGCGCTTCCATCCGGCCCCGGCGACGTTAGGCAGAACGGCGTGGGCGAGATAAAGCTGACATTTAATTTCGAACCATGCGATTCGGTTCCTCTCAGTGTCCGCAGCTATGCGTATCGCGTGTTTGGTGAGTGGGACGTTGCTTATTCAGATGAAAGATAACGATCACATTGATAGTTTGGTAGGTGTTTATCGAAATATTCTTGTCAATCAGTATGGGATTCTATTCAAACGATCTTTAGATTGTGTAGTTTTTGCCATTCAAGAATTTGATAGCTAAATCCAAAATAGAGAGCTAAAATGCAATAAAATTTGTTTTTCTTTCGTTACTTGTCTATGGCTGTGTTATTAGGAAGATATTAAAACATTTCATAACATATACTTTCCTAAACGTTACGCGGCCGGCAATACAGTGGATTCTCATGAATGAAAGTAAAAATTGAATAGATAGTATACTCAGAAGACAACCCCCTCCCCCAAAAAAATCTAATAGATGAGTTGAAAGAGCTCATTTTTCTCAAAATAATCTAAATCTCTAAAATGGCACACTTTTTAAATGTTTTTTAGCGAATATAGTACCGTATTAGAACCAAACTTCAGATGATATTGATGACCCGCGCCATATTATCCTTCAAAAATGCAATAGAACGTCTCATTTGATACCTTAAAGCATAGGAAAACACTCGTGGTTTCAAGGACCTAGAAAGCATTGTTTCTGAGTTACGCACGTTGATTCGTGTTGTGAGTGATATGTGCGCCGGCTGTTTCCCCACGAACTTTTATTTTCGGTCTTAAACCTGTTGGTCCAGGCCTGAGAGGTCCTACCAAGCATTAGCACACTTATGTGTTTGTTTTTTGTCGATTTCTTATAAAATGTTCAAAACTGCCATCTTTTCTTAGCGTACCACAAAATAGAGGGGATTTTAAATAAGACTTTTCGAAATTTTATTTCATAAAAACGATAAGAATATTTCAGTATTTGTACTTCTTTTCTAATTTCTGGAGGGGGCAGGTGCCTAATGATTAATTATAAATGCACCTACAGCGGACGTGATACTTATTAACATGGTAGAACATATTTGTGTAAAGCAGTTATGAGCCATCACACGTTTTAATTTTTTTCGTTTTCATTAGACTGTGTTATCCTTACTCGCCTATCTATCTCCTGCGCCTCATGTGACGGCTGTGATGGAGAATACATAGTGATGAAGCGCAATTACAAACAAATTTTGTTAATGTCTGCAATAAATCATTGGAACGTTATTGCCTTGTCGCCAATATGTCCGAGCATTGGGGTTGTAAGTTTCTCTCTCTCTCTTTATCAACACCGTGTGTCATGATCCATACGTATTTGATGAGAATAATTCTTGGCTTTGGAGGTTAAATGCAGTACGGCAAGTTGTGTAGTACAGTTCATGTGAAGTTTCTGATTAAACAATTTTCCACGTTTGTTACATGTTTTGGCGTTCAGATTCCTTTTCCATATTGTGCAATGGGTGTAACATAATTCATTAGACCAACTCTTATATTTACCCTGTTCAATCATTTTCTCTAAACTTTATATTCACGTGCTTCTTTTTTCACATCTGGTTTTTCTTCAATTACATTTTATAAATATGGTCATTAAATGAATTATATTAATCATTGACTTATTTAATCATTATTATTTTGTAATAATTTAATCAAGTTAAATGACCGGACCTCTTTTCAAAAGTACAATATTTTGGTGCCGTTGAAAGGCTAAAAAGAAAAGGAAGTTGTCTACTCTTTTGATGAGATCATCTTTATTTATTATGAGAACCAGCATTCACCGTCTTTTCCGTCGCCACTCTAAAAATGTGCAAAAGAAAAAATGTGTTAAAGAGAGAATATTGTAATTGAAATTAAATTAAAATACCTTTTCTTAACATTATCGAACAATATCAAACTAAATTTCAGAAGGTGAAACAGAATATGTTGAGCCACGTAAGTATCTAAACATGGGAAAGGTCCGAACGGTACGCAGAAGGAAGTTTCAAACTGAGTGTAATATAGTTTTCGGATTGCGAGTGAGGGGTCGGACGAGGTGTAATCCTTTTTCTTCTTGAAAAGATCTCAAAGAGGCGTGGGAGTTAGTTATTGGGAATGAAGTGTGTAAAATAGTCACCAGAGGAGACAGAGAAGATGGTTTCCTCATTGAGGACAATTTCAGATTTTTTGGGAAATGCGTGGATTGAAAAATGTGAAAAGTTTGTAAAGCACTTCTGTCTAAAACTTATTTTCAATTTCAAAAATTTTAATAGCGAGTCGGTGTGAAAATGTGGCAGTGGTTATGAGATGTATAGCAAAGTGCGATGTTTGTGTTGTAATGTAGGTAAATGTTCGTTACTTCTGCCGTTGAAATTTCTACCGGTCTGTCTTATGTTCTTCGCTTTGCAATTGTGCCAGTGGATTTCATAGACCTCTGGATTCATCATGAGTGAGGTGGAATTGCGAGGAGATAGTAGATGTTTGAGAGATTCTTGTGGTGTAAAAGAAATATGGAAATCGTATTTGTGAAGAATATAAGGTACGTTGTGTGATGTGTTTTTTCCAAAGAACGGAATAAAAATTTTTTTTTAACTTTTCGATGGGAGTGGAATGAGGCTTTTGTACGTTCTCAGGTTTTTCTCACTTAACTATGGGCATTTTTCAATACGAATTGTACCACTGTCTCCCGACCTTCGCCACCTGTTGCTAAGTAAGCAGTTCAACTTATTCTGTTTTACTTTTCGAAATTGAATTTGACATTGTTTGATATTACTTAAAAATCTTTTTTTTTAATTGGTTCTTTAAGGTCGCATCAACATCTTAGGTCATTAGTGACCACTATTGCTGTTAACGGTATGGTAACTATGTGGATGAAACGATATGATGATGATAAGGGTGAAAGGACGAACACAAATACAACCATGCCCGAGGCGGGACTCGAACCCGCGACCCTTCGGTCCGAGATCACTACGACACTACTGGCTTAGCGATCTCGGCCACCGGGCCGAAAATTAAAAATCTTATTTTAATTTAATTTCATATTTTGTATTATATCTTAAAAACGATTTTTATTGTAGATCTTTAGAATGATGATGTCGTCAGGTCCGTCTAAATCTGGCTCTCATAATAAATTTAAAATGACAAAGATGGCTTCCATTAATTAATCCATGAATAATGTCAACAACACCGCATCAGCATTCCCACGATTTCTTTTCTATTAGATTTTGGGATAAACAATCTTTGTTTGCTATTAACTGTATTTCTTTCATCCATACGATCCAATTACGTGTGGGACTGTTTCATAAATACCAACACGGAACAATGAAACATTTTACACGTTTACTATTCATATAAATTTATTTTGTCAGACTGCCGTTCTTCTCTTGAACATCCTGAAGCTAATCTATACATCATAACTTAAAAAATATAATTAACACATGAAGGGATCACCAGCAAAAAATGCTGACAAAAATCTAATTTTATAGTTACCACAAAAAAGTTTAATTATCGAAATATTGATAATTCTGCACTGGTTTTGTGTCTACATGGTTTCTATTTGCCTCATTGTGTGTACATGATCAATATTGCTACGTTTGAAGAAGGCTATTACAGCATATTGGTCATTTTAGAAACAACCCAGTGGCAGAAGGTGCTACATGCGCCAGTTAGCATCGTTTTACATTTGACAGAGACAGTAAATAAAATAAAAACTGTATTGGACTATTGAATGAATTTGGAAGCAATTGAATGTTTCAATACGTGTATTGTTATACACTACATATCAATCAAGCAATTGACACTAACTTGTCAAGTTAGCATAATGGATGCCAGTTCAGAGCACCTTTAGTCCAAAAGAATTATTGTAACGTGTTCACTAGTTTCGTTTAATGATCTTGGTGTGCAGCAGGGGCGGATCCAGCCGATTATTTGGTGGGGGTGATCATAGATTTTTGTTAAATAATATACATATGTTATCATATTGTATATTATAGTGGTATATATATTATTGTTTTTTTATATATGTGGTAGTATAAATATGATTGTTTAAATAATTATATTTAAAAATTTCCATTCTTGGTTCCATAAATAAGTATTTAAATTTTTATCAACACACACGGTAACGAATGAAAATTCTAGGCCTTGGCATGGACCCCTCCCCCACCCCCAAAGAATCCACCACTTGTGTGCAGTAGCCATGGCAGATAGCACCTTTTGCATCTTACCGTATTTAGAAGTATTTTAGCTTTAACGGCGAAACTTTAAGTTTTTATACTATTTTCCAGCATATTTAAGCTTCGTATTCTTCACCCTTTGCCAATCATCATTATTTCCCTTCCTTATTTATCTTTAATCAGGAGTTTTACGATGTTCGTTACGGGTGGCGTGCGCGCCTTGTTCACCATTTCTATGTAGATAGCACCTTCTGCATTCAAGTTTCGAATATCGAAAATAATGCTTGGTTGTAAGTGTACGCTCACGAGATTGCACCAGCGGCTTAATTCCCTCTCATATACCGTTTAACATTGAAATGTAATTTTCGGCGAAAGTGTCAGTTGCACCTTTTCCTGGTAACCCCTTCATATTCTCACTAAATTTACCGGGAGCAGTAGCTCAGTGTATCAACTCATGTCACTGCAGCTCCTCTGGCCGGGAAGTTCGAGGTTCCATCCTGACGGCGGCAGGATTTTCGACACCAGCTTTCAGCTGTCGAATTCAGTCGCTATCTGGAGGAGAATTCTAGCAACCGGCTGATCTGATCAGTATATTTCCGTGGTTTCTCCGTTCAACGCCAGGCGAATGCTGGAGGAGTACCCTACCAAACGAGCTACGGACTTCGCGCAATCTTTCCTTCCTCTTCCTTGTCCTATCCTCTCCCCTTATACACATACACTAACGAGGGAACGTCATCTCCCAAAAAACATGCACTACACTTACGATACTAATGACCAAAGCAGTGGACGCGCCCGGAAACACGAAAAAATCAACCAATCACTGACTAAATTTAAGTTACTTCTTTATGACAGGTGCGAATTGTAGTGAAATGATCAGAGCGCTTGCCCATTGCTGCTAGGATTTCGGTTCAGTTCAGATCATGAATAATGCGGGATCGCGGTAGATTTTCTCGGGGTTCCCCCGTTCCACTGCATCTTGTTCCACTATTACTCTCTAACCATATTATATCCTTCATTACAATCATTCATTCATTCCAGTGATGGCCATCAGGCTTAGGTAATGTCATGTTAAAAATTCTTCAAGACGTCGTTTGCTTTTGTCAACTACAATCATGATTGTAATCTTGAGACTAGTAACCGTGCTCAAATTTATTATTCTTACGAAATTATTCAACGGCATCTCTCTTTTAACTCATGAAACCGATGCTTTGGAGGTACCACATTGCTCACGATGGCTGAAAGAGACTTTCAGATATCTGCGTTAGTCGGCTCGAATTTTCCTGACACTTGCCAAAGATAACGCGTTGCGGGAAACAAACAAGCACGGCCCACTTTATACGCCCTCAACACTGATCCTCCTGATCTCCAAGGGTATAATTAGAATGAGTCAACTCCCTCAAACCAAACTCCCCGTGCGCGCTTCGTTCTCTGTGGTTTTGCTTTTCTCAAAAATCCCGAGCAAACAAAACCATTTACGAAACTTTAGGAATGTGTTCCCTTTCTGTGAATAAGAAAACGTGTGCCACTGCGGTAGGCGCTATTTCATTAACAGCTCAGCACTAAAAATTATTGCTCGTATCTGACATTGTCTTATATTTGGTTCTCTATTTTAAATTTTAGTACGAATGGAAACATGTAGCTCTGTTGCATTGTTTAAAATCGATCATAAATATACAGAATGAAGAAGCAGAGAGAAGCAATTGCACTCAGAAATATTACACAATATGTTTACATCTCTCTTACGAGACTCTTACTCTCTTAAAGACTTAAATCCATTTTTTCATTTGTAATTGTGGGTGCTTCAAATAATTTATTTTAATGTTTCCCGAAAATTAAGGAATGGTCTATGAAAATGCGCTCAAAATTCCTCATTTTGAGAAACGCACAAACGTCAGTTTCTCAAAACGTGCACCAATTTTTTCTTTATACTTTTTTACGGATAGTGGTAAGTGCACCGAATAACATCGCATTAACGCCCCTTTAATTTTCACCTGATTTTTGCAAAATTAAGCAATTCAGTTGCAACAAAAATTTACCACTTCCATTATGATTTTTATCATTATTGTATTTGTAAGTTTTTCATATGATTTCAAGTGATTTTTTTCGCAAATTCAAGTTTCCTGTGAAAATGACCTCAAAATTGCGCATTTTCAGAAACACCGAATTGACATTTTCTCAAAAACGGACCCACATTTTCAACAAAAATTTGCATAAAATATCATGTTTTACTCTCCTGAAATATTGTTTGTCTTATTTCAGTTCTACCATTGTAAGGCGAAAAATTGAGAAAGGTGAAAAAATGCTCTTTCGGATGCAGCTGGGATGAGGGTGGGACAAAACCGAAAAGCTAGCCCTCACTAAAGAGATTAGGAAACTAACTAGTACGAAAACGTCTGTGCCATTCAGTAGCGCCACTAGTTTAAACTTCAGGAACATTTTCTTCACGATTACCAATCAGGCTTCTGATTACTAATGACAAATGCATATGTCACTGCATTATTCATAACTAGACAATTTGTATATTCTAAATAAGCAATCGCCATAGAAATATAATACTTGCGTTTAGGGATGATTTGTTACTATCTATTGATTCTAATTACATCGACGAGAGACAATTTTGTAAGCTAATGTGTCAGTGTAATATCAGATTTTACCAATGAATTATTAAAATAATCATAATGTAATCAACTTCTAGAGCCAGGAATATTGGGACGCTGCGGCAATGGGTATTTGCTTGCAAATATGTACTGTGTGAATGAGTGCAATTTTTGTTTTGAAGCACTAAAATTATTGGAAACTTATAAAATATAATTGAAATCCCATTACGTGCCCCACCTCTTATTTTATGATTAAACCTCCACGAGATGTTTTATTACATTACTCATCAATGTTGTGCATTATTATGTATCAATGGCACTACAGTATAATTTCCTAGAAATAAGAGAATTAAAATTATTCAAATCGCGTTTCCATCTTTGCATTTAAGATTCAACATCTTTGTTCAACATTGAAGTGTTTACCAAGTAATTCGTAAATTTATATACTTACACACTCTGGTTGGCTAAGTAGCTTCATCTTGTTAGTAACTTTTGTACTTGAATCTTAAAATTCACTTTAAGAACACGTTAGTCTTTTACAATTTTTTTTGTAAATTAACTTTATAAATTATCAGATTTCACAAAAGTTCCCAGAGAAAATAACAAAGCTTCTTAAATGCGTGTATAATGTTGGCAAATTCATTGACTGTTTTGCCTTTTGAGATCAGCTGAAGATGTGAGTGAACATGGTAGAAGTCTTCCCCAAGTGGCATTACAAAGATAAGAAACAGACCAATTTCTTCATCATAACTTTTTCTAATGAGATAACCATCGAGCGAAGGGTGTTCGTGAAAATAAATTACGCATAAGCAGAGGGGAAACAATGAACTCTCGGTTTTCAGCTGTAATACTGAAAGTTCTACAAGTTAGCTTGCAGAAAACTAAACATGTCCTAGTATGTAGCCATTCTCATTATGTTTATTATACATTTGAGTGTTTGTATGAATGATATCAGTGCCAATACTATCTAGCCAGCTCCCACAAGGTAATTATTTTACATGGACGAGTAAGAATGTCATGTATTTTGCCGTTCGGGGACGTCAGCAATACTATCACCAGAAAGTGAACACAATCCCTTTTAACCTACGTACGTTCTCAGCAAGATGTTACGCCATCTCAAGATGCTTCACTTGAATACGAGTCATCAGATGACTCCCGGAAGGTATAGTGACAGCGCACAGGAGCGCTATAACCGTCGACAAGACGGCACTGGTGTACTTTTGCGTCGGATGTAGCTTTGAGGGGGAAAAGTAAGGACGAGTTGAATTGATTTATGTTTAAGTGTGTTCGAGCGCGCCAACGGCTAAGATCATTAGTTCCGTAAGTGTAGTGCATATTTGTATCGCGAGAGCTGACAGTGGTTTTCCTCCGCTGGATGGCGAGTTCCGGTGCCGACTAACATGCCGGCTGGCTAGGTTTTCCCTAACCAGGTCTATCCCACCAGCGGGCACCGCCCAAGTCGAGACAAGCTCTGAGCTCCCGGCTATAGTGCATGTCAGTGTAACTGTAGGTAAGTGAAGGGTGAGAATAGAAAATGGAGAAAGATGGAAAGGATCGCCCGCGGTCTGTGGCCCGATTTTTAGGATACTTCTCATGCATTAGTCTGCGGTTGATCGAAAAAACACGGAGAACCACCGACCAGAACAGCCGCCTCTTTGAATTATCCGACAGACAGCGGCTGAATTCGACCCAGCCATCAATTTATTGTCGAAATTCCTGCCATCGCCGAGACTCGGACCTTAGGACCTCCCGGTCAGACATTGCAGTGACATCAATTGATGTCCTGAGCCGCCTGCAACGTATGGTATTGTCATAGGCACGAAGGCCGGCGCCTGGCAGGCGCTGCATGGCAGGGTTAGTGCAGTCAGAGAATGCCGGTAGGAGAAAGAAAGGAAAGTTTGAATAGACAGTAGCTAGGGGACGGAGGCACCCTGAGAGAACTTCCAGAAATCCATGAAAAGGGATGCCCAAAATGCATGGCGACGTATCGTGAATTTCCGCGCGAACGCAAGATGATGTTGCGTGACACATGGTTTGAAGGTATATAAGCGAGAGCACAAAGCGCGGGGGTGGGTTTTAAGCTTTTGAACCCATGTGTTGGGACGCCGCTGTGAAACATCTTTCAACGGGTGACTGCAATCACCGAGCTCTACGCTGTGTGCGTAAGCTCGCTGAGGAGTGGCGAGGGCCACGAGTCAGACAGACCTTGCCCCATTTAAGGATCACTCCAACGATCAGGGCATAGGGTCTATCTGAGCTTAAATAACTGTTGGTTGGTTAGTGATTCTGGGCACAGCTTAGGTCATTAGGCCTGTAAGTGTAGTGTTTGTTTTTCCTCGGGAGATTGCAGTGATCTTCTTCCGCGAGATCCGGCGCTGTCACCTTCCGTCGGTTAGCAAGGTTTCCCCCTAACCAGGACTATCCCACCAGTGGGGCACCGCCCCAGCCAGGACAAACCTAAGCTCCCGATCGGTCTCACGGAATATATAGTAGTGTAGTGCATGTTAGTGTAAGTGTGTGTGTGTAAGGGGATAGGATAGGACAAGGAAGAGGAAGGAAAGTTCGTGCGTGATCCGTGGTCCGTTTGTTACTCCGGCATTCGCGTGGTGTTGATCGGAGAAATCTCGGCAAACTACCGATCACAGCAGCCGACCGCTAAATTCTCCTCCAACAGCGACGAGTTCGACCTAGCTGAAAACTAGTGTTGAAATTCCTGCCGCCGTCAGGACTCGAACGTTGAACTTCCCGGTCAGAGACGTTGCAGTGACATCAGTCGATGCACTAAGATACCGCTCCCGGTTTAAAAAAAACTGTTCACTCTATCTATTTGTAAATACGTAAATATTAATAAACATGTAAATATCTGAAGTTCGTGTCTGTGATTGCCGTTGTGTTCCCACGACGTCACACACCTAAGCCGTTAAGGACGAGCTGGAGACAGGAGTTGAGGTGGTAGTGAAGGCGGAGAACGCGGCTGCCGGGGTCGATATCTTCTTCGGACCCTCATCGCCACCACCCCCAGCCCCCCGCATGCGCTGTCGCCGCCACCATCACACTCGCCGCCGCGCGCCTTGTTACGCGTATTTATAGCGCGGGGGCAGAGTGACGTCAGAGCGAGGCGGGCGCCGGTGGCGGACTCCGTAATGTCCATGCTATTAGGCAGAGATTCATGAGTGGCATGCCGCGACGCCGGCGTTGCTGCGCCTCCAATCTCTCCACACCGACTCCCCATTGTGACTGGTGTAGGGCATCGAACCCAAACCCATTCCAAGAACAAGATTTAGGAGAGTTGGAATGCTGTTGGAATTTAATGCGGTTTTTACATCAGTTGACTACGCTACGCTTCGCTCCGCTCCATCTACAGCATAACCTCGTTAGCACGAACTCGCTTAATACGAAATTGAACTGTAAACGAACAAAATTTGGGTCCCTCCAAAGAAGTATAGAAATGAGGATATAGTATTAAAGTCGCGTAACACGAACTTTTACAACAAGAATGCCGATTATTTTAGTCCTTGAGAATTCGTGTTAACGAGGGTTTACTGTAATTATGATCGAATAAACAATAATAGGAGATGTGCTACAATAATCTCGAAAGATGGTTGTAGTATGAGAATAAATTATTTTGAAGAATGTTCTACCTGATAATAGTTCTGTTACTCGCACGGATTGAAAATAATATTTTCCTTGCGCTTCATGGTGTCTGTTTATTGATTTCCCAGTATCTAAATCCATTTTGCTTTCAGTCGACGTGTCATCTGTTATTCTCTTACCTAATTTCCTGTTTTCGCTGTGTCGCCACTAATCTCTCGTCGCCCGTTGATGTCATCTTTACGCTCCATTAACAAAGGCTGATGAGTTTATTACTCCTTGGTCAGGGATAAATTTGTGTTTTGATGGCTAGATTGAATGATGTGTTCAGTAGCTGTCCTCATTTATTACAATCACGCATCAGTTCATTATTGAAAATATGGCGTATGTACCATTTGAATCGATGACTCTCAACCGTCATAAATATGGACTGTTCCCAAACTCATCGCCATACTTAAACCTTGTATCAACACCTTTGTGATTCCGGTATTTGATTTTCCGCACCATTTCTACCATGCATCCACTGTCACGGTTTTCACTAACATGACACAGGAGTTGACAATAACGGCGGTGCGGCTCTGAGCAGGCAGCGGGCTTTATAAACGCGTGGGAAGAGCGATTCATCGCTCACGACAATGCGCGGCAATCTGTTACCCGCGCGGCGCATGGCTCTTGGGTTCAAAGGCGAAAGCGAAGAAAGACAAGCCTGCCCGCGCCTGGCACCACCGGTAGACGAGCGCCGAAAGCCACTGCTGTTTAGGGTATACAAATAGAGGAACTAGTCTTTTAAATTAATTTCTATAAATAGCACAATGTTTGAGATTTTCGTAAAGGGGTGCGATAACTTATTATTTGTTAAACTTATAAACGGTTCATTATTTTGTAGCCTTTGAGGCAGATGCGCCTTCCTAACATTCCCGGCTCCAAGAGTTTTGAACAGTCGGAGATTTGCAGTATTATTATTATTATTATTATTATTATTATTATTATTATTATTATAAAATTGTTATTAATATTATTTATTAAACATAATTACTTTTCGTAAAGATTCCGTTACTTGTAAATCAAAAATATGCACTTAAGTCTTCAGAAACTTTAGATTGACAAACACGAATGGCTATACATGTATCCTTGATCAACAATATTCTCTTCCGCACCAACGAGATTCTTGCTTCGTTTTACATACGTAGATAAATTTGATTTGATTTAACCTTCTCGACTATTTAAGTTGTAAAATGTACGTACATTGTTTACATTTATAGGTATACTATGTGAACTACTTACAAAATAGTTTTTTTTAATTTTTTTTTAAATTTTGTAACTCGTTAATTTTATCACAATTTTTAATTTTTACGACAATTTATTAAATAAATTATATTATTTCTTAATTTGTTCCCCTTGCAGTTTTAATTAAATTAATTACTTTTGCTTTTTTTAAATATCCTGTTATCTCATGTTTTTAATTTAATTTTTTTTTTTTAATTTTATTTTAATTTGACTTATTTTGTTTTAGCACTTCTGGCACTGTAGTGTATCTACTACATGGAATGTTACTTTCATGGCTCTAGTTTGTTGAATCTTGAGATTTTCAATTTCGGTCCTTCAGGTTCCAATTATTATTGAGTCACTGTATTTAAAATGCATCGCAATTATGAATTTATTTATCAAATGACTTGAATATTTTTTACATATGATCCAGTTCTGTTTAAAATATTAGTATTTTCACATTTCCTAACTGGTACTCTGCTTTAAAATTTAATTTACTATCCATAATTACTCCCAATTGTTTAATTTTGTATATGCTTTGTATTTTCGTTACAGTGCGATAAATAATTTGATTTCTCTTGCTTCTATATTTCTTCCACTATGTAAAATCATAAATGTAGACTTGCAAATGCATATCAGGCAAAAATCTCAGTACTGAAATCAGCAAGAAATGTTGTGTAAACACCCATGTTTAACAGAACTGCTATTTTCGTGATCAGATGTCAGCATAACGAATTGAGAAATGAAATATAGAAGCCAGTGCAGAGCAGACGCAGTGGATTTACGTATGTCAAAACTGCATTTTAAACAAGCTTCGTCAGAGTCAGAGCTAAAATTGTGTATTTCTCGTCACAAACTCTGCCGACGGCACAAACGCGGGAGCGTTTCAACAGAGGCTTATTATGGGCCCTCTCGGTTTATTTTCTCTCCTCGGCCCTGCTTGTGAGCTTCTGGCGCCCCTCTCCAGTCGGGGGATGAAGAGGCTCTGAGGCTGAGGAACCTCTAAAACATGAGGTTTGCAACCGTGCTTTGGAAATGGAGAATGACTGTAGGTTTGTACGCTATGAACCTTACAGCCTTTGTAGTTCCTAACGTTCTATGAACGGAACATTCATAAACTTCTGCGAGTCATTCACTGCTTTGCGAAAAAGTATATTTACGTACTAATTTTCCACTTTTCCATTAAGTTTCGATTGAGTTCTAAGAGAAATAAATTTAGTAAGTTCTAGTTTCTATACTTCAATATCATTGAAGATTGAAAAAATTAAATTTATAAGAGATCTGAGTATATCAATCTCGCGAACATTATTAGTTTTTTTTAAACAAAATATACAATTTTATGTTCCAGTTGACTTTTATTATCCATATCCTTAGTGTATTGTTATCTGCTTCATCGCATTATGTCAGGACTATCGGATTGTCAGTGCGAAATTCACTGAACTCGTCCATCTCTTAATCAGGATAGAGAGAAAATATGCTGGAATTGAATCTTGGTTTGTTGCTCATTTCCTGGCTACCTTGGTCGCAAGAAATTCTGCGGTTTTCGTGGAAAAATATTGCCGGAAATTCTTGAGTGAAAATCGCATAAATTCCTGGCTGATTTTAATTCCGAAGGTCTTAAACTACAACGTCGATTTGAAATGAAATCAGTTTCGAATTAATGCATTTGGCATGATCTGAGTACTAATGTTCGCCTCTTAGTGTATACTGTGTGTCCCTTTCTTATACAGGTAGTTGCTGATTGAAGTCTTTATTAAATCTTACTCCAAAAAGCCCCACATCAATGATCGTCTGGAGAGAAACAAAACTCATGCGTAGGCATTCGTACGTAGTAGAAGTAGTAAGAGTTAGACAAAAAAATTGTTTAATGTAACTGCATTATAGAAGATAATTCATATTGGCATAATTTTATTTCGTGAAGCATGCCCAAGTTTATAGAGTGAAAATACGTTTTTGAGAGAGAGCCAAGTTATCTTCATCTGTTAGGAAGTAAATGCAATTACCCAAGAACTATACCATGCATACTGTCACATTAATCCCCAGGCATGGGGCAATATCTTTCGCTAGAACGTCTTTATGGTCGGTCCTTACTTCGAAACCACGCGCATATTTTCTTCTCGCAGGTCTTATGTCTGTGTTCTTCATCAAGAACGCACACATTCACACATCCACAACACCCGTTTATTTATAAAACATTCAAAATCAATCGCTAATTATTTGTTACTCGCGTTATACCACAAATATTAATTGTAATATTGGTGTATTCATTAACTGTAACTAATTAAAATAAATGTAATTTCATGAATTTTATTTAAATCATTGCGATTCAATTGAAGATCTATGACATAGTTTATTTCTTTGTTTTTAATGTTGCTTTTTAATTCAAATTTAATTTAATGTATCACAACAACTTCACATAGATCCATTAACGACATCGACCACCTAGAAACTAAGAACTGTTTCGATACATTGATTCCAAGAAGTATCTTTCAGCGAAGTTAACATAAAGGTTCCGGAAAGAAATCACAGATATCGAAGTTGACGTAGCGCGGATTTTCATGAACTCCAACACCAGGCGAAACATCTTCTATAAATACGCAGCTTAGAAGCGGGTGAAAGGCCGTACGCGCTTGTTGCTTCTCAAAGCGCTTCCGGTCGATAATGGAATTCGCCGTGGCTCCCTGCCGGCAGCAGTCCGCACGGCGTCGTCTGTGAAAAAGAACGGAGCGACTGCCCCGGGGGCCGGATGCTGGGCGCAGATGGGCTAGGTCAGGGAAGTAATGAAGACATATGTCGAGGAAGTTTAGAAGGTTTCGAGTTTACAAACTTCGTTTTCTGTTGCAATTTAATAAAACTTTTTTACACGTCTTTTAGTCTAGTAATTTTTCTAGTTATAAACTTCGTATGATGAAATACGTTGAGCAATAATTTCACGATAAAGTAATTAAAATCGAAGTAAACTTCTGTAGCTGAAAGGAAGATATACGGTTTCTTAGCTTTAGCTTGAAGAAATTAATGTTTATATTTTGCCTTCAAACAATTTAACCTATCGATCGATAAAGTGGCTGTTGTAGGAGTGGTACAATTCAATATATAGCCGAAAGGAATCGGCAGTATACTTAAAGATATTTTATTCCTACATCTTGTACTTAATATTGTATGTATTTCCGAGATAATTTGAATTGCAAATTTCACGAGCAAATATTTAATAAAGTTTCGGAAATCTCTCGAAAATAATTAACAGGAAAAAGTCAGAATAACAGTCAGAAATAAGTCAATAACAGTCAGAAATGAATCAGTTACAGTCAGAAGTATCAATACCAAGTCATAAGTATAGATACCAAGTCAGAAGAATCAATAATCAGTAAAAAAGAATCAATAGCAAGTCAGAAGTATCAATAACAGTCAGAAATAAACATTGTAAGGTGCTACACAACAGCTGACTACTCTCGGTGTGAGGGTGGCAGTGGCGTCACGACAAACTATAACTCGTGCCTGGCAGGCGACCGGCACGAGAGGAGCCCTACTTTCGCCCCGTTGGATCCCTTCCAGAAACCCACGCGCGCGCCGCCCCCTGCCGCAGACGCGACGCCGACAGCGGCGTGGACACTGCCGCGTTCAAGGTGAAACTCGATGCCAGACAACCGCACGACAACCCCCTGCCTTCGAAGCGATCTTCTCGCGATTCATTCGTTTTAATATACGAGAAGTTATGTTATAATCCTGGTTTTCTATCTTACATTGAATTTCGAAACATAAACATGGATCCAATATCTAGGTAAACGAAAATGTATGGAAAATAAGTATATATCAATGAGTTTGAGGGTTGGCACAGGTCATTGTTTTCGTGAGCATTTCAAAAATTGTATATTAATGTAATTATAAAAATTAGTTTACCACATGTGTGTCTAACCTTTTAAACAGATTAATAAAACCGAGGTATACATAGTTGCTTATTTCATAAAAGGAGCTGTAAAAGGAGCATAAAAGGAGCATAAAAGGAGGTATACATAGTTGCTTATTTCATAAAAGGAGCTGTTGGGGAAACATATTTTTCATATGATCCTTTTTTCTAAAATATGCTTTAGAACGTTACAAAATAATACGTTAATTTCAAAGATTCATACTTCATGAGACTAAAGCCTAAAATGCTAATGAACTAAAAAATATGTTCCCAATTAGGACGATTGAATGTTCTTTACATGACAATTATAAACACTTTTCTAGCAGATTACATTGTGTATACGCAGAAAGTTGCACTTCTTTTACAATGCTTGTACCTCCAAAGGGTTTTCTTCATTAAAGCATCAGACAATTACTTGTAGCTACGTGGTCTTGGCAAACACCAGTAGTTTGTCATGCGCTATTAATTAAAATACATCTCCGCGGAAGTACATGTAATAAAACGTTCACCATGTGTAACATCGCATTCTATTTTAGAATGAAAAAATTGAAGACTCGTGGAAGGAAGCCACGTGGATCAGAGCAAACATTTTCACCATATACGATAGACGTCTTGCTTCGCAATGTTGTGTCCATCTGATAGTAAACGATCTTCATACTTTACTTGCAATTTGAACTTATATTTTATTCCATTTAATGGGACTTTATGGTCAAATATCGACTGAATTTATGTCTTTGGTAATTTTTTATTTTCCGTTGTGAGAAAATACATGGTGAGTATTAATTTCGTCTCCTAAGTCTGCACCTTCACTAATTCGTGCCTGTTGTTCACAACTAATGTAATTAATTAATATAGTGGGTGAATTTCATACTTAGTATGTGACATTTCGAACAGAATGAAATTTTCTAAGTAAATAGTTTTCCTTCTTTTAAGTTTTTGCATTCAAGTACAAATTGAATAAAATAAGTACATCTATGAATTTCAAGTGACTGCATCCAATCACAAAACAATATTAGTTATAAGTAGTTGTAAATCTTAGAAATAAAAACATTTTGGGACATTACAATTTCGTTGGATAAAATCGTACAATACATATAAGTACTTCAAATAAATTTGATATTTTTTTTATTTTCATTGACGAGAACTTTCAAACTTGGTAATTAAGTTAACCTTAAAAATTAGGAAAAGTATTTCTTGCAGCCGGCTGGATGGATATCAGCACCCGCTGAATTGATTTACGTAGAGTACTTGCAAATAATATTTTCCAAGTCAACGTTCAAAAGTTCAGAAACAAAAGTCCTGGACAAAAGTCCAGAAACTAATTTTCTTTTGTTTATTATTCCACCGCCCAAATTTTCCCAACTAGAAGAAATTGTCAGAAGATCTATTTACAAATATTTCTGAGAGTTTTTTGATTACGTTATTGCAACAACTTTCCAAGGTCGAGACTGGTTGAAAACATTTATGCCGAACAGAAATATTCACATCAGATTGGTTACTCCTCAAATATCCAAAAGCGAGTCCTTGCCACTGCCAATTCCTCCCTCATATTCCCCACTTCCTTCCCTACAGAGCATCAATTGGTGTCATTGTAGTGCCGCTGACCGGGAGAACGCAGGGTTTGATTCTCGGTGACAGGATTTTCGACACGTTCTTCATAAGTAGGTTGTCTATATCAGGAGAAGAATTCTTGCGCCCAGCTACTGTGACTGATAGTTTTCCGTGATTTCTCCGATGAACGCCAGGGTAATGCCGGAGAAATACCCTAACAGGGCCACGGATCGCGCGCGATCTTTCCTTTCTTCGTTTTCCTAACATCAACCCACACACACATACATACTCTATCTAACTTAGAGCTTATGCCGGATGGGTCGGTGCCCCACTAGTAGCAGATACCTTTATAGAGAAACCCCTTAAGCGGGTGTGTAGGTCGGCGGCGGATCTCATATATATATATATATATATATATATATATATATATATATATATATATATGTGTGTGTGTGTGTGTGTGTGTGTGTGTGTGCGCGTGTGCGCGTGCGCGTGCGTGTGCGTGTGCGCGCGTGCGCGTGTGCGCGTGCGTGTGCGTGTGCGTGTGCGTGTGTGTGTGTGTGTGTGTGTTTTTTCTCCTTTTTACTTCTTTTTTTCTTCGTATTTTTCTTCCTTATCTTATCTTTTTTCTACTCAACCGATGAATTAATTGCAAATGAACAATATCCGCTCTAAAAATGACGCAGCCCAACATCAGCCCAGTTTCGAATCAGCTCTTCTCTTGTAAACTGGAGTTCCCCTGAGCCGAGCCACCAAGTTTCTCTGCCCCGGGATCCGACAAGCTTCGTGTATCAGGCGCCTCTCGAATGTCACCATCCAAAAGTGGGACCCGACGCTGCCGCAGACGGTGTCTCCGCTGTCTCTTCCACGAAGAGCTGCGAAAGCCGGGCGCGGGTTTCGGCGGCGGCGGCGGCGATGGGCCGGGCGCTCCGCAACACTGCACAGCCGCTGTCGGCTCATTCGAGTTTGTTTTGAAGCTCAGGCGATTTACGCGGCCGTTTACGAGAGGCTGCGCTCGATGGCTGCAAAAACGAGTGCAGGCGGCGCGAGGCGGCGCGACCGACGCGGCGTCGAGTGACGGTAGCCTCTCGCGCCGCGATTAATGGCCCTTTTGGAGCCTACCCAACGGCATTAAAGTGGACTCGCATCCCCCGCTCGACGGATTGCTACTTGGGATGGATGGATCGTTGCTTTCTTTTATTACGTAAATAAAGAACTGAATTTTGCTATAATCTGTTATATGACGGTTAAGAATTAGCCAGGCAGCACTGTCATAAACCTGCAGAAATAATAAGAATTTTTAGTTGCTTTTGTCAATTATTTTGTCAACTGCTTGGATTATATCTTCTGTCAAGCACTGAACCCTGTCTGATATTATTACTGTTTTTCATTTGGCCCTATTTGTATTACACAGTCTTTTTGAAGTCATATCATAATTGTGCATAACATTGTTATATCGTACACGAATTTTGTATATACAATAATACTTGCGATATGCACCACTCACTGTACTTCCTGTTGAAAATTGGAGGTTTGATGACGTGGAGCCAAACTAACTGGTATAAATAAAGAAAACGGTGTATAATGAACATCTTATAAAAACGTGTGAATGCTATTGCTTTTTGAAATTCAACTGAAAAAGAATGTATCTTTGTATACGAAAAAGTAAAATTCCTCTTCATAATAAACCACATATTTTTATTTTATGAGTACTACTTATTATTTTAATAAACTTTAAATTTTTTTTTAGCTGTTGGTACGGACAGAACATTTTTAGTTATACTCTATTCACTGAAAATAGACTTTCCCTAATATTTTATTTTGTATTTTAATTAAGTAATCATCTTTCGTTGCTATTAATAAAATCCTTATTACGTCACTTGCTTCATACGCTCTTCGGGACGTCCGTATGTTAGAATTGCTGTTTCGTTTCAAACACGAATTATTCATCTAAATAGATTGAGTCAAGTGAAGAAAACTCTTCAAAAGTTGACGTTCCAAGTAGGAGTTATAATATTTCACTGCGCTGTTTTTACCAAACTGTCAGATTCAAACATCACGATGACAGTTCCATGCAGTTGAATTATCCGCTGACTTCTCTGCATTTGGCATTTGCTTGACGCGCGCGATAGAAAGGGTTTTATTGGTGGAATGAAGCTGCAGCAAACAGAAATATTGGTTCAGTTCCTCCAGGTTTGAGAAGTATGATCTGGTTAAACTGAATGGTGATATTGATAACGGAGTGAACTACTGGAATCAAAAGCCCGGGCAATGAGCGTAGACTCGTGACAAGATGAAAGGTGAGTGGGAGCGGAGAATAAAAGAACGTGGAGAATGGAATAATGCAGTCCAATATCCCGATGGAAGGGAAATGACGGAACAAAAGAATGGATCGCAGAATAAAAGGTAGAGAGTGAGTGGGACGTTGAATAAACAGCGACAAGCAGATCAACCGGAAAAGCAGGGAAGGGGTGGCGGTGGGTTGCGAGTGGGCGTGGTCGTTCCGAGAGGGGCGTGCCACTCTGATGCCGCGCCGACAGTCCGCGGACACCGTCATTTGTTCTCCTCCTGTCGACGGCGCCGCAAGTCAGCAGTCGCAAGGATGTGAGGAGGGCTTCGCAGCTGACCATCACACACCAAGACTTACGCCTCATTTCGGCTTTTGGTTGTATGTTTTGCCCTGTTCAAAACGTTAATCATTCAAATTTCTTCAAAATGCTGGTTAAAATGATCAAGCTGTTTGTATGTTCCCTATTTCGGAATAAGTTTTCAAAATAATTAACACGGATATCCGAACGTTGATATTTCAATAAAATAGTTTGTAGAGAATTTATTAATCTCGTGTGATGAATGAAACACTTTACAAATGTTATTTCAACAATTTAATGGAGAATTTTACTCTTCTCTTGAATATAAATTAAAGCTACAATATCTGCAGCAGTTCTTGAATTGTAACAAATTCAAAAATGGAATGGCCCTTTATCAAATCCGCATTACCTTGTATTAATTCAGAAGAGTAAGTTCTCGAGTTTTATTTAGTATCGTTATGAATATCTGATTATACTTTCGTTCTCCTTGAACAAAGCTGTTTTATTGTTCATTTTACTTTCTATGACAAACACTCCCACGTTATTTCTGAATGTTAAGTCAATTTTTAGTTAACTATCTCTATAGCAATTATCAGTTCTTTTTTTGTAACCAAGTGATGATTAATAAGAAACTGAGAATCCACACGTGTGATTATTCTATTCTGTAACATAAGTCGCTCTTTTCTGCATTTTATTTTACACATCGTCCACGGAACACAGGCGCATGTTTTCCAGCGGAAAGAAACAGCCTTGACCGAGCGTTGCTGCGTGGCGGGTGGTGTGCCTGGTCGTGCCTGCCCCAGCGTCTCGGCGCGGGGCGCCGCCGCCCCGCCCGCCCCGCCCCGCCCCGCCCCGCGACGCGACGCGCCGAGCCGCCTGGAAAAACGACAAGTCCCGGCTGCAACGCCGCCGGCAAGCCGATGATATTGCCGCTGTACGCCACAGCTTCGGTTTTGCGGCGCGGCGCGCGAGCGTCGTGCGGCGTCTCACGCTAAATTGCGCGCTTTGATAAATGGACGTCTGCTGCTGGCGTCGTCTTTTTGCCTGTCATACACACTGATGCGCCATTCGCATGTAGAGATCGTTGTTTCCTAGGTCAGTGAAATTGTTTCGTAGAATTTGATAGTAAGGTTTCCTAGTAAATTTTACTGAAATATTGATTTTTGAATTAAGATAAATTGTTGTGAATTAATTGAATTGTTGTGAATTTTGGTTTATTGATAATTTTATGACAATTTTAATGATAATTTAATGATTTAAGATATTTTCGATCGTAGCGGACATCAAGCTGACAATGAAATATATTTTTTGTACAAAAATAATTTTAAGAACTGTGGCAAGTGCGTAAGCAAACTGGATCGTATGTATATTGCCCGTGTTTTACGCCCAAACGATGCAAGATATGTACCATGATGTTTGCTTCCGCATTTGTCATAGTCCTTAACAAAATTTGTTTGTAAATAATTCTTGTAAATATTATGCTCAGTTCTGATAATGATTACTGAGTGTTTGAAGAGATCTTAAGACACTAAAATGCAGATACATAGACAATCCTTGTATTTTAATTTTTTAGAAGGTATCAATATCACCAACAATGTATTAATTGATTTCTGATATATAGTCTTCATAATAGACATTAGATTCATATTAATTTATCAAAACTTGTAAATTAATAAGTAATTCAAATCATTTTCACAGCAAATTCGAATGAAATCCATAAATTTAACATACGGATGGCATTTATTTCGACATAGTACAGTTCGTCAAGAAAACCAAGCAAACGTTTTAGTATTTATCTTGTGCGAGACTAGAACATTGACGGAACGATGGAAGCGTCTTTCACAATTTAGTGCGTCGATCCTTTCGGGGAGATGCATGAGCAATCAAAACTATAACACCAGGACATCCGTAATAACGTTAGACACGAAAGCCATGGTATAGTCGTAAATGTCTTCAGTTGCGATCCTCAAGGGTAAACGGCTATTAACGGTCATGAACGCATACGTTCTGAAAGATGATCGGGTGGCTGGAGCAAAGAATTTTTTTTCTTTCAATTTTCCTAAATAAGCGGTTTTATTAATATACTAAGCTAAATGTTTAACCGTGGCGGATAAGAATTAAATATAGGATATTAATAAAATATATTTCGGTTCCAAATCTTTCTCAATTGCTTGTTGAAATACATTCCATACGGTAAAAGTGAAATGGTACATATTTGTCTTTTCAGCTTCGCTCAGTTTTGATTTTTGTTCTTGTTAGAAGTGTAGATAATAGTAATAGACGTACCTTATATTTATTTATTTGGTTCAGAACAAATACTCCAATAAAATATTTTCATATATTAAATTGTTGATATTCTAGAGTATCTTAATTTATCAAATCTATACTTTTCTTAAATATAATAATAATAATAGTAACGATAATATTATTGATAAGATAGTAATATAATGTGGGAATTACTCATGTAATAGCAAATAATAAAACTAAAATATAGTGAAAATTTCGAAAGCATGCTGGAACAACCATCTTTTATATTTTTAACTTTTTATATTGCATGCACATTTTAAACATTTTATAAGCATTTTGTCTTGCACATTTTATATTCGTAACATTTTTTTCTTACATTGCAGTATCACGTTGGTTATGGTTGAACGAATACAAATTATGTCATTCGATGGTCAAATAATTCAGTGATATTTTTATTACTTGCTTGATATTCTTTACAGTTAGTAAGTAAGGACCAAACAGAGCAGTTAAACTTTCAACATGAATATTTAGTACTAGATATGGGCACACAATAATTGCCATTCATGAACGAACTTAGATAAACCTCATCAGCAGAAAGCGTGGGAAAAAAGTAATGGTTGAAGAGCGAGTGTGCAAATGAACTGGAAATTAGAGAAGGCATCGCTGAGTAGGTATATAATAGAGGCTAAAACCTCCTAAAACGCGAATCCCTCAAAATATCGACATTGATTTTTTCTCAACCATTATACATTTTACCCTACATTACGTCTATGAGAAAGTAATCGTTAATTTACAAAGCGCAGATGAAAATCTCGAATAAAGGGTGCTTATTTTGAGTGCCAGTGGAGAGGACGTGATGGTAAGGAGAGGGGGAGGAGAACAAGGATACAGAGCGATGTCGTGGCCAAGTGGGGTGAAAAGTTTCGATTTTTTCTGCAAATGCTGCGATCCTCTAAAACATAAATGTCCGCCATAATCTCGACATAGGATTTTTACAACAATATACTGCTTACCCCATACTACGCCTACGAGAAAGAAAGCATGAATTGACAAAGCGTAGATGAAAAGTCTGCACAATGTGTGTTGATCCTGAATGCCAATGGAGAGGGCGAGATGTAAGGGAAGAGAGAGAGAGAGAGAGAGAGAGAGAGAGAGAACGGGAGAAAGGGGTCCAGAGGGGGAGAGAAAGTCGTGACGAAGAAAAGACTTTCGATATTTCATCTGTATAATCGATCCCCTAAAACAAAGGTCCGTCACAATCTCGACATGGATTTTTTGCAGCAATCTATTGCTTACCCCATACTACGTCTACGACGAGAAAGCATGAATTGACAAAGCGCAGATGAAAACCCCTATCCTGATCCTGAGTGCCAGTGGAGAGGGCAAGATGGTAAGGAGAGAGAGGGTGGAGGAGGGAAAGGGGGTGCAGAGCGAAGGCGGGGGCGAGGCGGGGTGAAGAGTGGCGTCGCGTGAGCCGCAGGTGATTATTTCTAGAAGCCTCCGGCGGCGGCGCTCGCGTTGGCCTGCGCGGGGTGGGCGGCGAGGGCGAAGAGGGCGCCCGGAGGGGAGATAAGCGCGAAAATCGGAACTACCCTCTAGCATGCGACGCGCCCCCGCCCCGCCTCCGCCCCCGCTGCCCAGACGAGGTCGCCTGCTACGCGCCGGGCACGCCAGAGTTGAACGCCAGTACCCACTCCTGCACGGCTGAAGGATGAGGGAGCTCGTCGCGAATTTTCTATTTGAAACGTACATACGTACCAAACTGTTTTATAAATTATTATTACAATTATTATTACTACAATTATTACTATTATTATTTCCTTTATTATTACTACTTTTATTACTATTATTATTTATTTATTATTACTACTTTTATTATTATTATTATTATTATTATTATTATTATTATTATTATACTATGACTGTTATTACATTATCATGATTGAAACTAAATGCACTGCAACGACCCGAACTCAGCGTGTCCCCGTACGTAAACCTTTAATTTCTCATGAATCTTTTACATCTTTCTTAGAAAGTTCCATTCTGTTTTCTTCCTTTGTTCTACAAATAATATTACAACTAATGTTTATCAAATAGTACACGAGTCTCCAATAAATTAAGCAAAGGTGATTATAAATATAATAGCACATCAGCCAATGAAATCGTCTCAATTTACTTTCCCATATTAATTAAATGATAATATTATTATTAGATTTTAAATAATCTCAAATATCAATATTCAAAAGTATAATTTTAGCATTTTATGAACTTTCTAACAATTGGAAGAGTTCATTTGGTACCAGACGTCGTACTTTTCGCAATTATTGCAAGGAAGATTCAAATCTTTCTTATGTGCATTAATACTATTTTCCTTCGGTCATAATCCACTAAATTAGGGCTTCGATTATATTTTTGTAGAAGTGAATGCACCTAATTCTATGTAAGTAGAAGTAAATATATATATATATATATATATATATATATATATATATTATTATATATTATATATATATTATAATTATTATATATATAATTATATTATTATATATATAATTATTATATTATTATATATATAATTATTATATTATTATATATATAATTATTATATATTAATTAATTATTACAAATTTAATATTTTATAGGAATTGCATGGGTCCTTATTTACGTCAGTCATTAGGAAAACAGCATCTCAGATTTAATTTTGTTGGCTCAGTAAAATTTTGTTTCAAATATGGTAAGACTCTAGGTCGAGATATTATATTATTAGAGTTTAAAATGGGTTGACCGGAATTTGGTGGTGACACGGTTCCTATGGTTCCTTAAAATAAATGATTTATTATTTATCTTGTTGGCATTTCGGTTCATTGTTTCATTGTTAATTGTTGTTCGTGTAGGTCAGCATAATACTATTCTCTTTAAAAGAAATTTTCTTAAAAGTGAGGGAGTTATATAAAACGGCGAGAGCAGCAGAGCAACAGCGGAGGCGCAAACCAGATCGCGAGAGCGAGGGCCTGAAGACCCATGGGAACGTAACACGTTGGGTCCGTGCGGTAGCAACGTGCGTTAGCACGTCGCGGACTACTTGGTGTCAAAATGCGTTGGTATTAAAACTGCATTGGCTATAAAATAATTTCCTGGATGTCTTGTATCATACAATCTTTTGTTTGCGTTGTTGATAACAGACGTCTTCCTGGTGAACAGAATTTTTGGTTTCAAAAGAACCGTGCTACCGTCAACTTACAATTTCCTTTTAAATTGTTTAAATGAACTAAATACTCATTACCTGAAATTATTTTTATAAGGGATGTAGAATAATACAATTTTTTAGTGTTGTTTCTGTTAATCGAAATGTTCATTCATCAGAATGTGTGCTTTCATATTCAAGGCGATTAGAACACCCAATAAGATACCTATACAAGATACCTACAAAATATGTTTTTTGATTTTTCAAGGGTAGCATATCATTTCTACAAATATGAGGCATTAAACAGCTGTGTTTTTTTATGAAACCAGTGTTAAATAAAGATCATCGATAATTCGTTTCGTATTGAACTGCTTACTTGTTATATAATGTTATGTTTAACTTCTTATGTATTATAGGTTTTATTTCATTTCTTCCGTAGAAAGAAAACTAAATGAATACCTTCAGCGTATTTATTCATAATTTTCCCCTGTATATTTCAATTCAACAATCGAATTTTCATCTCTACTGAAAATACCAGTGACATGTATTTTTTTTAACATTTCATTGTTTCATTTGTTCATGTAGCCATTTTGTCTTTTGTCTGATCCTGGCAATTATCTTTCTGTTAAAATGCAGGCAGTAGAAGTTATATATCTTCTGTCAATGATAATTGTAGCAGTTTTAATTCCAGGATTTCGAGTACCGGTGACGTTCTTCGTTGCCTATATGGTCTTTAAAGAGAGGAAACGTCGAAGTCTCACTAAAGACGGTAAATATTAAAAATACTACACGTCTCGTACGTGAAGTTTTTGGTATGAATGGTTGACCCGACGAAAGATCGTAATGACAAACGCAAAAATAATTAATAGTTTGTTTTGACGATAAAACCCTTTGTTATTAATACG
Source organism: Teleogryllus oceanicus (assembly GCA_964035755.1). Lineage (NCBI taxonomy): Eukaryota > Metazoa > Arthropoda > Insecta > Orthoptera > Gryllidae > Teleogryllus > Teleogryllus oceanicus. The sequence continues at coordinate 83,451,870 of CAXIVR010000004.1, read as the reverse complement.
TGATATTATATCCGTTTTATTGCTTTAAAGATTTATGCAGTTAGTAAATTGACTCCTTGGCGTAGTTCATTAATTTACTGAATTTCTAAGCTTTTATAATAATATAGTTCTTGATGACATTATTTATTACGGGCAATCGTAAAATGTAAATACTTTCCTTCATGATAGAAATTGACATCTTTAGACTTTAAGAACTGGATTCCTGTGACTCGGAAAAGTTCTTTGAATTTTATTTGAACTAGTTCAGAACAAATATGGTGCTGGTATATGCAATATGAGAATTTACAATCATTATGATTAATATTTACGTGATAAAATAAAGAAAGTATATAACAATTGTACATTTACATCTAGTATTGCGTTTATGGGAACATAACTTCCATCTAAAACTTCTCTCTAGAACTCTTGTGACTAAGGAATAGGAATAATGAATATGAACAATTAACATATATTTTGTAACAATGGTAGTCTTCCTTGAAAATGCATGGGTGCTATTTGTTAGTTTTAAAGTAGCTTTTCAAATTTTGTGCTCTTCATTACGGCGTATCACAGTAAAATGTTAATTTTTCCTATTGGTGTTACCGTCGTTCACATTCATACGTATGGTGTTATGGGTAGCAAAAGAAGAAAATTTTGTGACTAGTTTCATCATTGAAATGTTCGTATTAGTTTCTGCAGGAGGCCATGCCTTTAGGACTTATGTGTTCAATTTTTTGTTGTTCATAAACATATCTATGTTGAAGGAACGTTTAAAAATACTGTAAATGAGCTGGTGATGCACCGTAGCGCAAATTTATTTGCCATTTAGGCCTTGAACTGATTTAAAGAAGTATATTTAATGACACATGATAAATATTTTTAAGTTAATATTGGTTTAAGATATTCATAAATAAGACGTAGTTTATCACTTTTTTTTTTAAAAAAATTTGGAAAAAAACTAATTGTGTGTTTTCTACCAATTAAAGTAGTACTGTTTTACATATATCGTTGATTAGATTTAATCGATATTTAATATATATTTCCTTTTGAACCGGGAACTAACATTATTACAAATATTGTATATATAACAAATATATTTGCCTTTATCGTATTCATGTTGGAATGTTTCTCTTTTAACTAATTATTTTTCTTACATTACTAGTATTTTTTATCTGTTTGGACTTTTTCTGCTTATGCCTTTGTATTACACTTTCCACACTAAGCCTTAATATCGCTTATTGGCAATGAGATGAGGTATTTCATATTTATGTTAAATTTAATAAAAGTAATAAAATTTGCATAATTTTTACAGAATGTATTTGTTTAATGATAATGTTATTGTAAGTATTACTACTATGTAAAATTATGAAAATTGATCCAGTTGCTACGAAATAAAATTAAAATATGTTAACGACAAAATTTGAGCTACAAGAATTTTGAATTTTAATTTTAGATTTTCTTTATTTTTTGGAACTAAAATGTGAATTATTGGTAGGGGTTATTCAACTACTTTTATATATTTTATGTCTTTGTCATAGTTGTTGCGTTGGGACGTTAATAATTATGTATTCAGAAAACAATCGGTTATCAAACCTGAAAAATGATCGATAAGGGCGTTGACGTTCTAGAACATTAAATTCTTTAGAAATTAATGATCACAAAAAGAAGAAAATATATATTTTGGTTGCAAAGTTGACTCAATCTCTGAAGGCAGTGCTAAAGAGAAATTAGTTTTCTTAAAAGCATATAACGTTAATATACACGTTACTAGAGGAATTTGCATACTTTTCAAAAGTCAGTGATGAATATTTGAGTTTCAATATATACCAGGTACCTGGTAAATGACCCGCGATAAAGTTTTTATTCCTTAATTTCCCTCGCTGAATCAGGTTTCAGGATGTGACATAACTTCAGTCTCGAGAAAAAAGTGAATTGATTTTACATCTGAAGGGTACACCTGACGTACACATTTGCTTGAGGTTGTCCCTACAACTTTCGTTTCAAGTATGTAAACTTAAAATGTTCGAAAACCTTGAGCAGAACGGTTTGTCAATGTTTTTAAGAGGAAAAATCGTGGGATGCGGCGTTGAGGAGTCAAATAAATTGGTCCAGACAAGCGGCGGCGAGGGAGCAATGGGCGGCGGGGCGGCGACTGATCACGCGAGGGACGGTTGTCAGAGGCCGAAAATCGATGACGTCGTAGGATCCCGAGGGAGTGCGGGACTGACGGGGGGTTCGTTGGGTGCTGCTTGCAGAAGACGCGGTACAGCGCGGACGAAGAGCTGCCGCCCCCTCCGCCCCGCCGCAGATGAAGGGGTGAGCAGCCTGGACGGCGTGCCGAGGACGACCGCTGCCGACCGTGTCCCGGGGGACACGGCCACACAGCACGTGATCCTTCGCGACGGAGTCCAGGTAAAACGCCTGTCCGCTCCTTGTCGAGGGCGCCCGCCCACACGCCTTACGCTCGTCGACTGGCCTGCTTCGAGATATCGCCAGTTGGTTGTTGGTCTCGCTTTTGATACCGGTGGAGATTTACATTCCTTAAAGCATTTAAGAAATAATATTTTTTGGAAAGTCTCGAGGAGGATTTCGAAGGTCTCTAGCTGCCTAAATAATTTTTCAGCTGGCGTATTCTGTAGGACAAAAATGTGGTAGCCATCGTTTGTTGTGATAAGTTATCTGTATTTGAACATTGGTTTCAATATAAAATAACTACTGAGCTGTTTCGACTGGGCTGCTTCGAATAGGCTGCATAGACTGGGCTGCTTGGATCTGCTCGTTGTCGAGGGCGCCCGACCAACCTCCTTTGGTTCGTCGATTGGGCTGCTTCGAGATATCGCCAGTTTTTTGTTGATATCGTTTTGGTTACCAGTGGATATTTACATTCTATAAAACATTTAAGAAGAATATTTTTTCGAAAGTCTCGAAAAAAATATTATCCATGACCGAAAACTGACTAATGATCATTATGAAACGACATAAATAATTTTTAAACTCGCGTATTCTCTAGGGAAAATCTGCAGTAGCCATCATATGTTGTGATGATAATTTGTCAGTGTTTAAAACTTTGGTTTCAATATCAAAATAAAGTATCCGCACAAACCTGAAAATAAGAGATAACTACATAAACTTTTCTGTGTGGAAGAGAATTATTTTTTGAAGATCGTCGGATCTTGGGCTGCATTCTTTCTAGTTCTGGGCTTTGTTCTGTTTGCGTGAAGGCTTCGATTTCCAGCTGCTTCAAGAGATGACAGGCAGTTCCCACACTCGTGCACAGGGGTTTAGAGTTTAATCGCTGGTTTGGAAAAACCTTGCGACGTGAATGAAAAGTTATTACTTTCGTACTTAGACATTATTTCATTACATGATTATTTATTTAGATGAAAAAAACATTTTATCAAGCAAGTTAAGTGGAGAGAGCGAATATATTTTCTTTATTTGCAATAATATATATATAATAATAATAATAAAATAATAATAATAATAATAATAATAATAATAATAATTTTGCTCATGTGTTCTTATTGCAACTGTTAGGCTAAAAATGTTTCACTGTGTTCTTCTGTTCTTGTACAACATTCGTTCTAGTATTAAGACATAGGCAGCAGAACTCGTGATGTCAACGTCGTCCAGCTATCTCGAAAGACAACATGCAGATCCCACACTCATAAAGTTGCAAAGAAAACTTCAAGTTAGTTCTCGGCTCTGGGGAGAACCGGATGTTACATCTACAACTGTCAAAGCGTGTTAGTCACCGAGAAAAGCAAGGAGAATTTCTGGTGAGAAGGCTGAAGTTGGAATGCAAATAATATTTCAGTGTTAACTACTCGTTAATATTTAAGCATTCCATTTAAAAAATGAACACATTGATTCACTTTTCCAAATTTAATAGGCACTATAATATCTCGACGTCCAATATTCATTCTAATGAAAGAATTTTTCGATATCTTCTTTATCGAAATATTTTTAACGCAAACACCCTTTAGTAGATGTTATACAGGTCTCTCTAAATAAATGTAACATACTTAAGAGAATATAGAGGAGTCAAAAAATTGTAACTTTTCCAGATGAAGATATAGTGAAACTTGCGTATAAGGGAGTTACAATAATGTATGCTTGTGACATTTGCCCCTGATTATTAGACAACCCTATGTTCAGTATGGACATGAAATCTTCATTCAGTCAAAATGTGACCTTCCGAACATCTGTGCATAACAAGATCCCTAAACGTCAGGAGAAAATTTCACAAATGAAACTGAATGAAATTGCGGTCTTTGACAAAAGTGATCATTTTTGATTTCTCTATATGCCCAAGATGTTTGTGGCATTTATTCTGAGACATCTCTATAGTAAAATAAATTTTAAATTGTACATTTCTATACTTTGTAACAACAGAAAAGAAAAAAAACATTATTTGAATACCCACTCCATGAACTTGAAATTCTCTGCCTCAACAATGAAACTTAATCTAGTATATTTTTTTCAACTTAAATTTTCTCAGAAAATATAATTCGTTGTAGATCCCTAATGGAAGTCTAGATACTAATTTTCCTTTTTGAAAACATTTTTTATGTACATAAAACATTTCATCTTTGGTATTTTGAAGAGTTTTAAAAACTCAATTGAGGTAAGTTAGAAGCTTACGAGATTATTTTCTTATCTTGAAATATACCCGCACGGTCTTAGACATTTTAGAGACTTTGAAACTTTTTTGCAAGGCATGGCTCCCTCTGATCTCCTTTGTACGAGCACTGAACTGTGTCGCTTTACGACCTCTAAAATCGACGACCAGCTGCAGGAGTTCTTACTTGACACTTAGGCTTTTGAGATGCTATACATCGGTCCATCTTGCCATTCAGTGGGAGATCACCGGTACATCCCGTGATAAAACATTCACTACACTTACGGGACTAATGACCTTAGCTGTTGACACGCCCGGAATTACCAATCAATACAAAAAAATAAATTTAAACATTCAAAGATTTGTAGCAAATTTTTCTGTTCCAAGATTGTCCTGAATGTAATATTTGACTATTTTAGATTCGTTATCTCTTCCTGAAAGCGAAAAGTTCGCTTTACGAGAACCACAGACTCATTGTTTTTTATTCATCGATTGATTAGTTATTCCACACGCGTCAACTAGTAAGGTTATTTGTCCCGTACGTGTAGTGTATGCGCTTTTTGTCGGGAGGTGACCGTCATCCCCCCCGCTTGATGGCGAGATCCGGCGCTGACCTACCGTCGACGAGCGGAGTTTTCCCTTACCAGGTACCTCCCACCTGCAGGATATCGCTCGAACCTGGACAAACTCTAAGCCCCTCACCGGTCTCCCGGCTTGTGTGGTAGTGTAGTAAGTGTAAGTAAGTGGAAAAGGAATGGGAAGGAAAGATCGCGCGCGGCCCGTGGCTCGTTTAGTGAGATACTGCTCGGGCATTCGCCTGGTGATGAACGGACAAACCACAGAAAACTACCTCTCCCGGCCAGACAAATTGTGAGCTATCGTTTGGACCCACAGTGAAATCGCATGGCACGTGCGCCCGTCACCCCCCACTTGGCTCTCCGGCGCCGCGTCGCGTCGCGTTGCTTGCCACGCCTGACGTCGTCAGCCGCTTTGAGACGAGAGCCCGACGGCGGCGTCGGAGGCGACACCCGCGCCTGGCGCAGGGGGGCGGGGCGGGCGGGCCGGCGCGCGCAGCTGCTCCGCAAGCTCTGCTATGTCGCGTCTCCTCGCCGCCGCTTGTGTGGAGGCGGCCGTTTCTGCGATTCGCCCGTCGCCCCGGCGCGGCGCGGCGCGGCGCGGCGCCGCTCGCAGGCGTCTCCTTCTGCATGGTGACGTCAAAGCTCCGCGAATAGCCCTCGGAGCCGGCGGGTATTATATGGGCTATTGTGACGCCCCGCGTCATATAATTCGCCCATGACGAGTGTTCCTGGACGCGCTCCCGGGTCGCGCGGCGCCGCTCCTTCCTTTGTGTCGTCGCGTCGCGGGTAAACAGAATGTTTGCGACTGGGCTCTACCCTCGACGCAGGGGCGTTCACACTAGATCGAAGTATTTTTATGTGCATGTCTAAATGATTTTTAAAATGTAGATTTCGTTATACCTCAAAATAATTTTCTAGGTAATGTATTGGGACACGCCGTCCAGTGCGTGTCCCAATTTGTAAGCATTTGGTTTGCGATGTTAAATTTTGCGTAAAAATCCTTGGCGTCCCGCATGGCGAAATGAGTCATCTCTTTGTTTGGCTTGTTTGTACGATAAAACTAACAAGGTCGTAACTGAAAAAAATTGCATAGCAACTCGCCTTTCCTCTTCAAAGAGGCGAGATGTTTTCTTCCACCTCATCAATTTTCTTATTTAACATAACATTTTTGTAAACATAAATTTTGTATTACAAATCTACAAAGAGTGTGTTTAAATGAAACGGCGAAGTTAAGCAAGTATAGGAAGCTACAAAGGCAAATTTTCAATTAAAAAAAGCTAAAACCAAGTAACAAATCTTGGATTTAAAAGAGAATAAGGCGAATCTCTCTAAAGCCGCGCTACAATTACCTCAGTTTTTTAATGGAGTTATTTAAAGTTTATCTGACCGTCCAGCAAAGCTAATGTGCTGTATACGTTATAGTCTTGACATTCAAAGCTGCTGCTACAGGTGTAGCCGAGTGGACACAGGAAGCGAAGCGCAGTGGAAAACCAATAACTTCTCTGAAAAGCATCGGATACATATAAAAAACTTACTCACCTCAAGATGTGCATTCACCTCACTGCGTTGAACGTCAGTGGACAGAATAGGCAACGCCCGAGAACGAGGAAAGATAGGTAAAGAAGCGAGTCTTCCTCATGACAAGACGACAAAAATGGAGTATTCAAGGATGATCGTACGTATTATAAAGTTGTTTAATTGATCATTGATTTGAAATTGGTATGGTAACATCTAATCGACGTAAATTAATAACAGAATTTTAGAAATCATGAAGTGAAATTGTAAATAACAAAGAAAATTGATAGTAGTTTTATGATAGAGATAATTGTAGAATTCAATCATTCCGTGAACAAAAAAAAGTTTCTTTCCCGAAATAGTCAAGTTCAGGCACTGTGCAAATGGTAATTAAGCAAGTAAAATGTGAAACTAATGGCCTCTAGCTGCAGAACTTGCTGAACTTGTTGGTGAGTATTTTTTACGCTTCGTTTGTTTAAGAATTTTTCAAATGTTAGTTGAAGTGTAAGACAGAAATTGTCATATTATAATCTTACAGAGCCATTAACAATATCTCGAGAAAGTGCGTGCTGTTGTAGACCCACTAGTTTATATTCTGGACTCCTGTTGGTTGCAAACTATAAATAATCACATTATCCATTTTGGGGTTAGACGGACCTTTCAGGATTTGTACGGTTGACGGTTTCAAAACCATACTTACGTCGTCGCTCTTTCCCAGAGAAAGTCCCACCAAACTCCCCGAATCTCACGCCGCGAAAGCCCTTCGACCCAACTTGATCTTGAAATTACAAGTGCATATTTTGTCCGACGTAACCCGTAAGTTCATCTCGGTGTTTGCACATTTAAACGATTGAAGATTCATGTTCTAAATGTACATGATATTGGAGCACCTTAGTTAACAACAAGACCAATGAATTAGGGTGAGGTCCAGATATTTGGAAAAATGATGAAAGGCGATAATTGAGGGATTGGAATAATGCTCCTGTACTACAAACAAACAGGAAACATCCTTTCCTTATGAGGATTCAAACCACAGCCTTGATATTTCCTTACTGGGGCGCACAAGCTCCAAGCTACTGCCACACCGAGCCGGCGGCTTCTGGGTACAACAATTCATATCTCAAAACAGTTCTCCAAAAGTGAAAAAAATTAATTTTTCCTTGTGTAATACAGGCTTGAAAAAGAAATAAGTGCATAAATAACTTACCTTTTTATTTGCCCTAGAATAATGCTCGTAAAATAATATATTCCAAATACGCACTTTCCTTCCTAGATAAAACTTAATACTTCTAATGTTCCCGTTTTTCAAACATCTTATTGTTTTATTGCAATCTTCATTTAATGTTTTCGTTCCTAATAAATGTAAGTTGTAATATATTTTCTGTAAATTTAAATTTTAATATCAATTCTTTAATTTATTAAAGTTATTTAAATACTGTTTTATCAATGTTCCTATTTCTGTTTTTTGTGGTTGTGGTGTACTATTCATTTCATTTCTGAATGACATTCCCAAAATATTACTTCCTTGTAGGGGCCGATGTGTCCCTTCCGCAAAGTTGCCTTTACTTTCTACCTTTATGATGCCATGATTTTTGATAGATTTTTAGTCATAAAATATAGAAAGAAAAATATTCTATAATGCTTAAATAAACAACGTATTATGTATTATTTCATAATTAAGAAAATAGCAAAGTTTCTTTCTTCTGGTTACATTTAAAATCCTTTGACGAACAAATCACATGATGAATTTGAAGTAATTGCAGTATTTGGGCGGAGATTCCTGTTAAAGTAGTAGTATAATAAAAGTAAAATAATAGAAATAATGATATATTAGGCTCAATGAGCTTTCGAACACTTGTAATAGGTCTTGCTAACTTACGGCGCTTGCGCCAAATGTGGCGCATTGGATGATTACAAATGCTCTGCAATGTCCGGGAAGAGAACAAAAGATTTCAAGTCCAAAATGATTCCTAATTGCTTCCCTGTCTCTTTCTCTCTCTTTTTACTTTCTCGTATACGTACTTGTATACGGAATAATATACATAGTTTAGAGAAAGTTATGTAATGCTGCGCGAAAAAACAGCCGATTTTCAACGGAAAAAAGTCATTGCCGGGTCCTAATAACGAAAACGTGGATAAATCCAATTGCTAAATTAAGAAAAAATCCTTTTTGGGTTGCAATTTGTCAAAAAAAGTTCTTTGGGTGATGATAGATGGCAGTTGGAATGAAGATGGGGTAAGAGCGTAAAACCGTTCACGTCAAAGAAATTAGAAAACATTACTACGAGAAAGTCTGTACCATTCTGTAGCACCTGTAGTTCTCTCTTTCTCTTTGTCCCATCTGTCTGTCTTTCCTTCTCTCTCTCTCTCTCTCTCTCTCTCTCTCTTCTCTCTCTCTCTCTCTCTCATTCTCACGCACTCTTTCACAACAATTGTGGTTCCGAAATATAATCTCCAAACGAGACCATCCGACTACTCCAGAACCATCGGAAGGTCCTTGAGAGCGGTCACCCTCTGGCCCATCACTCTGAGAGTATAATCTCTCACTATAGTGGAACTGTGGCCCTATGAACGTCTGTATTTTAAACTGATATATTTTAATTAATATGGTTGTGTGATTTATTATCCTTCTTCTTCGTATAGCGAAGTTGATCTCTTCTGCATTTTCCAACTCTAATCATGAACATAGGAATGTAGAATAGGTACGAGTGTTGTATGATGCACCTGGTCTCTTAAGTGAAACAAAATGACTAATTGCATTGAGGTGGATACCACTGAAATGGATTATTGAGATAAAAATCTGTTTGTGTATTTTAACGATTGCTATCCAACAACGTGTTAACACTTCAGCTATGTACATACGTTTCATTTCATAAAAATGTTTAGTTCGTCAAGGTCTGTATGTATTCAGATGTGTCTTAATACTTTCACTAAAACTCTGTGCTTCACATCATGGTACTAACGAAGTTTTATGAAAATACGCTTTATCGTCTGGGCGTGTTAGTGCTACGTAATTAATTAACTTATAATATTACTCAAAATTCAAAATAAATTTTATTCTTCGTGACAAGCTCGTCAGAGTCTGAAGTTTTAGTGCAAACGTTAACTATTTTGTGGTTCTCTCGCGGAGTTAAAGCACAAGGATATTTATTCTAGGAGTCTCTCAAAGACTTGAATAGAAAGAATTCCGTACACTGCCATACAAACGGTTTCATAAGCCTATTTCAAAGGCTTCCAATACTTACTGTTAAAGGGATTGATGTAAGTCTACAACGACGAGCGTTATAGTGTTATGTCAACATCGTTGAGAAAGTTTTGTATACAGAAACTCGGATAGATCCAAGTGAGTCACGTAGCAGTTGAAATGTAAAAACTCTTTAATTGGAAGTTATTCAGTTTTTTGGTTTAAGAATATTGACGTCATTTCATATAATTAAAAATCAATTTTAATGATCGTCATTGGCATGCCAAATTGGAATGCCAAATTGGAATGCATTACTTCAATAACGAAAAATAGGGGAAAGATATAAATATGTTCGGTTCATTCTCAAAACGTAACATTGCACCATATATATAACATACAACTAGGGTCATTTGTGTTCGTTTGATTAGCGTGATTTTTCTTCAATGTGATTAAATATCATAACCTCAACCTCAATGGAAGACGAGGTTATGTAATTTTTCCTATTGTTTTCATGTATTAGGGAAGACCTCCCTCGGATACACCTAGTTCACATACTTTTATATCAATTTGAATTTACCAGTTTTTCAAGAATTGATAAGAACAACGGTTTAATTCACCGGCTCAGAGCATCACTGCAGTGCTTCTGGCCGGGATGTCCTAGGGTTCGAGTTCCGATGGCGAAAGAATTTTCTCCACTAGTTAGGTCGAATTCAGCCCATGTCAAGAGGAGAACTCTAGCGACCCGCTGCTTTCATCGGTAGTTTTCCGTGGTTTCTCCAATCAACACCAGGCGAATGCCGAAGCAGTACCCCAACAAAAGGTCCACGTACCGCGCGCAATTTTTCCTTCCTCTTTCTTGTTCTATCCTCATCTCATAAACACACACACACACACACACTTACTTGCACTACACTACCACATATTTTCGGGAGTCCAGTCGGGAGCTTAAATCTTATTCCGGCTGAGGCTGTGCTCCGGTTATGGGAGGTGCCTGGTAGGGAAGATGGCCGGTGGGAGATGTCTGAAAAACAAAATCCGGTATCGAACGTGTATGCCGGCGCCGGATCTCATCATGCAGTGGGGAAAGATCACCGCCACTTCCTACGATAAAATATGCACAACATGTATGGGACTAATTACCTTAGCAGTTGTCGCGGTCGGAATAATGTAGATTAGACCTAGCTATGAAGCTTCTAGGCTGCAACAACTTCGGTGCTCGGATCCTAGAACCTACCTGTCTGAGTCGCTACAGAGTCAGCGTGAATGATGGTTCTGAGCTAATCTCAGCCAGTACGACCAACGGAAAACTACAGGAATTTTATCTTAACCTGTGTGTTCTTTAAATTAGTAATATTTTCCTGTTTATTATACTATACATTTCGCATTCTAAATATGAAGTAGAGAAATATTAATTTCATGAGAAATTTTCTCTTGAAATTAGTGAAACTGCGGTTACATTTTATTAGATTACTCAAATCAGATTCTCAAATTGAATGTATCCAGATATTTGAATCAACGAGAAGTGTTCCTTTGATCCTTATGACAATCGAACTCGGGAAGTAAACACGGTTCCTCGCAACATCCACTATCTCCATCACCATTTCAATCTTCGCAGCCGTCATCAGCACCGCCACCACCCGCACAACTCCCACCCCCACCACCCCACCTCACCCCGCCCCTACCACCACCAACAACAACTCCGCCGCCGCCACCGGCTAGCCTGGAAACTACGCCCTCTTCGCCCTTGGTTCACCCCCGCTTCCTCCACCGCCCGCGTCTGTGCCTGGCGCGCAGCCTCTGGCGCCATCCGCCGAACGACGCGCGAACTAGCTGCCAGCGCGCTATTGATCGCCGCGTGGGATTCGCGCGCACTCGCCCGCGCCGACGCAGATCCTCCGGCGCGCCCCTCCCCCTCGCTCGCGCCCGCCGCGTGGGATTCGCGCGCACTCGCCCGCCCTCGCCCTCGCCTCGCCCTCGCTCCCCTCGCCCTCGCCCTCGCCTCGCCTCGCCCTCGCCCTCGCCCTCGCCTCGCCCTCGCCCCTCGCCCCTCGCCCGCCTCGCCCCCTCGCCTCGCCCTCGCCCTCGCCCCTCGCCCTCGCCCTCGCCCGCCCGCCTCGCCTCGCCCCCGCCCTCGCCTCCGCCTCCTCGCCCTCGCCCTCGCCCTCGCCTCGCCTCGCCCCCTCGCCCTCGCCCTCGCCCTCGCCTCGCCCTCGCCCTCGCCTCGCCTCGCCCTCGCCTCGCCTCGCCCTCCGCCTCGCCGCCCTCGCTCGCCCCGCCCTCGCCCTCGCCTCGCTCGCCCCTCGCCCTCGCCCTCGCCCCTCGCCTCGCCCTCGCCTCGCTCCTGCCCGCCTCGCCGCCTCGCCTCGCCTCGCCTCGCTCGCCGCTCGCCTGCTCCGCTCGCTCGCCCTCCCTCACGCCCTCGCCCTGCTTGTCTGCTTGCTTCAACAGCCCTTCGCTGCCCTAATGCAACGCTCACTGTCCCCTTTGCTTTCTGCTTGCTTCATGCTTCATATCTGACTTCCTAACTCTGTTCTACCTCTTCCTCTTTCTTTTCTTTTTTCGTTTCTTCCTCTCTCTCCTACTCTTCTCTTCCTTCTTCCTCCGTCTCTCCTCTCTCTATCTCTTTCTTTCTTTTCTTTCTTTCTTTCTTTCTCTTCGTCTGTGTAGCTGCCTGCCTCTTGCCAAGAAATGCCATGCTGTCATTTCTTTCTTTTGCTGGTTCACTTCTAAACACATATTTGGTAACATATTTTTTTTCTGAAATTGTAACACTTCCATTTATGTTATGTGTGTATCTACTTACACTAGAATTTTCATCTATAAATATATTTTATATTTTCTTCATCGCCACTAACGTGTTATTGCTTACTTTCCTTCCTGCTTCACGGCGTAATTTTGCATATACGTATGACTTTCCAATAGATGAGTAGGCGAAATAAAGCTAGTCCAAGGGAGTAAGTAAGACTCCTTGCAACTGACCTGCTTTATGGAGAACAAAGACGAAAGGTCCTGCGCTTAAAACCAGTCCTATAGTTTCCACTTCTGTTTTTCTTCCGAGTTTCCTTCTGCGCCTTCGCCGGAGTTGCAGCTTTTTTCTGTGGAGGCTGCTAAGTTGATGCGTGAGGAGCGGCCCGTGGGGTGAAGCGGCGGCAAGTCGGAGGGTGCGGCGCGACGGCGGCGAGAAGTTGGCAGCGTTGCGAAGTTGCGCGGTTACGAGTGCGGAATAAGAAGAGGACGACGGCGACGGCTGGGACGCGCAATGGGGCACGCGGGGGTTGGGGAATCACTTCGTTACACGAGGGACGTTGACCCATCTGGGGATCCAACGCCCAGCTTCCTCGCCCTCGCTTCGCCAACGGAAGCAACCCCGCGACTGAGCTTTCGAATCCTCGGTTTGGCGTCTATGGAGGTGTTGCTGTTATAGTTTTCGAACGACAATATTCATTGTGGAACATGAGAAAAAAGAGACATTTTTCTGGTTGTGTGAAAGTTTTATAAATTACCAAACACGTCATTGATGTGAAAAAGTGCAGAAGTGGGGGTCTTCACTGACTTCGGAACTCACTTTTGAGGACGTTGAAGATGAAACTATCTTTCCGTTGAGGTGTAATAAGAGATATCATTTTCTTTTTCATTTTTCATATTAATTTCTGTTCATTCTGTTCAATTATTTATTTTATTAGATAGAATATTACAATGTCGGGTGCTCTGAGTCATTCATGTACGTCATAATGACATTCGTGTTTTAGTTCCACCTTTTGGGTGATTGGTTTCTTGGGCTGTTTGGGAAGGAGTTTCGCGTTCATGAATTTCAACCTACTCATTGCAAACATGAAAATTCGAAACTTGAGTTTCGTGAACATGTCTTCTTTTATGTTACTTATAAAAAGAGCAAAATTTTCTAATGCATCAGAGAATTAGTGAATTTAAGTTTTTCCGCTATGTTTCATACGTTAAAATGATGTTTGTTTCATATGTTAAATAATTTTTAAGATGGTATTATTTTTGCACTTCAGTTGAAAAATGTATTTCTTATCCTGTTAATTTCTGCAACACATTTGTTTGTTCGCATGTAATTTGAGTTATAACATTACTGTGTTCTTGTCATCAGTGATGATTAAAAAGTCGTCTAATGCTCACTTGCAATAAAAATTGCGTTAAATAAGGTTCTACGCACACATTCGCATTCATGTCATTTACACTAACCTTGACATTGCTTTATTTGTCGAATTGTTTTCCTTTTAAAATAGTTCCTCTAGTATTTCTTGTCAGCTGACTCAGCGGGTTTGGTGAGTTCTAATTTAGATTTTGTTTGCTGGGTCCCCAAGTTCAGCCAGGAGGTACGACGACCTGCAGTCCTAGTTCACACAAACACAGTGACAGCTATTCGCACACAATGCACGTAGGGGTAACGAAATTCTGGCAGCAAGTTCTCACTGCCTTGCCAAATCTTTTCTCGCGGGGCAGGACTTGGAGAAGGACCTGCTTTGCTCACCACAGCGGCGGCAGCACGCCTCGTCAACGAGCGGGTTAATTGTCTGTATAGTGTAAATCGGGTATTTCATTGTTAAAAACTTACCCACAGTTGATGGGGACTCTTGGCTAGGATCTTTGAAGAGTGAACTTACTCCACATTCCAAAAGTCAGGGTTTGTTGAGTTTTTCATATAATTTTTAAATAGGCCTCTTTATATTTCTAGAAGCATACATTTGGAATTTTGTGTAATTACGATAGGTAGTGAAGGTATATGACAGTTGCATTATAGATTATAATAAGTGGTATTTATTTATAACATGATAGTGCCTATTACAGGTCGCAGAAGATGTTTGTTAATTACATTATTTATTTGTAACTGTTTATATTGCCCTTTATTCCGGTTTCTATTCTTGAGCGAAAATATTTACGAGTGCAATATACTACCCATGAAGAAAAATATAAGAGTAATAGAATATTCGTTTATGATTCCTGAAATACTGTTAGGCAACACCTCTTTACTTTTTTGTATTTACTGCATACTAAAAAAATCGCATATTTCTTCTGGATCTTATAATCAACGCTGCAAAGGACTTAACTAGAACCTTAATTTGTTGGAAGCAAGGATAGTCTTAATATCAATATGTTTGGAGTGTAATATTCGCATTAGTCACAAATATTAAATTATTAGCCACATCATTTTCAAGTAAAGGTTTATTCACAGTTTTACTTCAAACTCTTATTGTTATAGAAACACCCTGAAATAATTGATCAAACTTAATTTTACTTTCGCGAAACGTTTAAATGTTATTATAACTATGCAATAAATGTAATTTTTTTTAATTAATACAAAATTGAGGTTTAAGAATTCTTTTATAGCAACTCGATTAAAAGGTATTTTATGGAATTCTCTTTTATGCCTGACACATCACATCCTGTACCACGTGACTGGCAAAAACTAAATATGTCCCGCCTCAGGAAGACTAATAACAAAACGCGAGCGAACCCTTCCTCTATTCGTGGAAGACCGCCCTCTGGGGAGCGGGTGGCCGGGAGCGCTCCTAGTCGCTGCCCGAAACGCCGCCGGAGCGCGCGGTCTTAGCTTCGCTGCTCTGGGGCCAGGGATTACCGCGCGGACAGCAGCGCCCCTTGCGGAGGATCTGTGAACCTCGTAAAAACGGTGCTTTTTTTTCGCGTCCTCTATCACATCCCCTTAGTCACCAACCATCTTCGCTTTGAGGTTCCTCCTCTTCACTCTTGAGAAACTATTTTTTGTTTGCAAGTTGCCTGGAGGTTCCACATTTTCGTCTCTTCTACACAGACAGCATCCCTGATTAATTGTTCCATCCTTTTCTCTTCACGCTTACGTAATCCTTTTCTATTTATTCTTATCTTGTTACATTTTTCGAGTTTTTTTTTTTATTCCTTCGTTTTTTCGTTGTTTATGTCGTATCTATTTTTAATTTCATTTTTACTTTTTGTTTATTAAGGGATTTATGTATTGACACTGGGATTATCAATCATTATTTTTCTGTTTCAAAGTTATAAATAACTGTACTGTACATTACACTCTATTCCTTCTTTTTACTTTCTTGCATATTAGTTACATCCACATTCAGAATATGTAGTATAGTATATGTATATGTAGTAATGCGTTGTCGAAAAAAAACTCCATGACAAATTTTTGAATGAGAGATATTTTGGCGGTTTATGATACCGTCTGTTTTTAACACTTCACCGAGACCATTCACAAATTTTCTTCAAAATTAGTATCCTCGATCAATGTGGCCGAACTCCGTGTGTTAATATGAAATGGATAATTTTAATTTTGGGTGATACTTTACTTAAAACACGTAAGCTCATACTTTACTCAAAAATGACTTCAATTTTTTTCTTTAAATACTTTTTCAGAACATGAAAATGCTACTTTTAGTATATAAGTGTAATTTTCATTAAAAACTCTGAATTTTTAAAATTCAAACGTTTAAGTTATTAAGTCACATACAAGAGCTTATTGAAACTAATTTTTTCTCCATGAAATTTATTCAGCTTAATTTAAGCATTTTTTCATATTATCATATTCTACGTATGAATACTATTTTTTTATCAGATGATAATGAAAATTTGTACACTTGATCTTCAAAACACGAGATAAATAACTATTAACATGAGATTTTCTAAAAAAATCTCCCTATTCCCTTTTCCACTCTTTAAAACAACTTTGAATTTATATGCGTTCTCTTTCAGTTTCTTGTAAATATATTGCGATACACTGAAGAAATCCACCAAAGAGTATAGAACGTATCTAAACTCCGGTAAAATTTCCTTCTATTAGTTCCGAAGGGAAGGTTTAAGAC
This sequence comes from Teleogryllus oceanicus, assembly GCA_964035755.1. Lineage (NCBI taxonomy): Eukaryota > Metazoa > Arthropoda > Insecta > Orthoptera > Gryllidae > Teleogryllus > Teleogryllus oceanicus. The sequence continues at coordinate 83,435,163 of CAXIVR010000004.1, read as the reverse complement.
CGGGCGATCGTGGAGAGAGCTCGGGGCACAGGCCAAAGAGTGAAACGTTGTTGAGGAGGGCGGGTGGACAGGCAAAGGTGTGTAACGGTGTGGAGTGTAGCGAGGTTGAGTGGAAGTGTAGCGTGGCGTTCATTTTACGCTCTACACATAATTCCTATCTCTTTGTGTCTATTACTAAATGATGGTGATAAATAATTGACCTTGCAACATCGGGATATTTCCCCTAGTACAATAATATTAAGTAATCATTTACAATAATACGAGGAATATTGTGCTATTGTAGCACCACTGCTTTGTGTTTCTATTCTCGCCCTGTTGTTTCGTCGTCACAAATTGAGTATTTATATTCCTTTGGCTCCATTCGCCGGGCAGTTCCCTTCGCCCCTCGTTTCACAGTCGAGTTTCACGGGACGATCGATCGATGCACAACACGGCCGGCCTTCCGGAGACGCCCGCTCGGATTCGCTCGAGAGATTATGGAAATACTAATGTTTTAATTACGCCTTGATGGGATTTCGCGTCGACGGATCAGCGCCTGCCACGGAGTCCTCAGAGAGGCTCGGTGGCCGACGTGGATTTCCTGCCTGTTGATAGGAGCTGGCAAACAGGTCTTCGGTATTGAAAATCATCCATTTAGCATCTAATATATTCTGTGTATAATGTGAGATTTACATGATGAATTCACTTGTAGTATGTACAGTTATCTTGAATATTTAATGTCGTGAATTGATTTGTTGTGAATGTGAGGTGATGAAATATATTGTCATTATAATTTGTTTACTTACCCTAAATTACCAGTTAAAAGTAAATTTTGTTGAACGCTGAAGAAGAAACCATCATTTTCAAAATTTAAGAAAAATTGGTATTAATAATGAAGAAAGTGTAAATTATAAGAAGAATACTGAAGTTAAATGCGGCTCTTATGTAAGATTTAGTTTTGAATTGTTCTTATCAGTCATTGGATTGGATTTTTTCTTTATTCATCTTCTGCATCTTGGAAAAATGTTGTTTGGTTCTTAAAACGAGCTTTTTGTTACTTTAGTACCTCGGTTGGGGGGTTTCCTTTTTAAAAACCACTCCGCATGCCACAAAACGTGTTTTCTCGCCGAAGACGAGGGGAAGCCAGCGAGCTCCGGAGACAGCTCGGTCGTAAAATTTTATCTCGAAGTTCGACGGGTTGTTTCCGACCATCGCCTCCCCGGGGAGGTGGCGCGACCTCGTCCTTTCTCGGTTCGATGTCGGGCGCCGGCGGGCGCGGGGCCGACTTGCGGGCGGGTGGGCGGAGCGGCGCAGCGGGGCATGGGAAGCGCAGTGATCTAATTCAATCTTGCGGGGTCCCCGGCGGGGCAGCCGAGAACCCGCGCCAGGAGAGCAGAGAGGGGTGCAGCAGGATCGTGGGCGAGGGCGGGACCCCGCCCGCACAGGTCGTGGCGGTAGGGGCTGTTCGGAGACTCGGAAGGCACTCGTCGCCCTAATCGCAGTCTGTCTATTGCCGTTAGCCCTATTTCTAACTCCGCTGGCCTCCACTTCCTCCTCTTGATGGTCTTGCGGAGGCAGCCGAGAACCCGCGCTAGCAGGGCAGCGACGGGTGCAGCGGGATAGTGGGCGGGGCAGGGGCGAGTGTGGGGCCAGCACAGGTCGTGGCAGTAGGAGCTGTTCGGAGACTTGGAAGGCACTCGTCGCCCAATTACCGTTAGCCCTATTTCGAACTCCACTAGTATCCTCTTCCGTGCCTTGATGCAAGTCTCCTTAAGACTCGGATATCTTCCGCAGAGTCTCCTCCAAGTCCTAAAGGTCTGATGAGTTATTGGTCAGTAATAGTTGGTATGCTGCCGCGCATCTACTACCGTCTTCACTGCCTTTGCTTTTAGCGCAATCCCCTCCAGTCTTCTCACTGCCGTGGCCACCGCTACCGCCAAACGTCTGCGGGAGCCGCCTGTATAATGTACTGCGTTCCCGGAGCGGCGGTGGCTGTGGCGGCAGCAACAACAGCTGGCAGAGCATCCTGCATCCCCTCCGTCGTCAGAATATTTGAATGGCAACCAGCGCCGCATACCAAACGCATCTCCAGGGTGCCCTCCGTTCGACGCGCTCGCCTCCCGCAGACGCATTTCCTTCGGATCTCGCCCCACTGCCTGTTATTCTCTTTCCAACGGCATTTGCGCTTCTCTTCTTTTAGCGTTTACCATATTTATCGTCTTATTTATCAGTAGGGACGGATTTTGATGACGTAAAACGTGGCCAAAAATGATCAACAAAATGCTTTTAAAATGTTTTTAAAATGACCTAAAATCAATGAAAATTCACGTAAATAATGTGATAAAACCAGTTTGGATGAAAAACTCAAGTTTTTGAATTACTGATGTAATAGAGGCGCCTTCTATTCGTTTAAGTATACTCAGCTTTCAGACTTTTCATTTAGACTCTTCTTTACCAGGAAATCTTGTTTTTAGTTATCCCGAAATTGGCTGAACCGACAAAGGCCTTGATAGGCGTCTTAGGAATCAGTAATTACGTATTCACAACGGTTGACATTACATTTTTTTAAAAGTTTTATTGCTACCTGTTCAATTTTTACAATTTTTCAGGGTTTTGAATGAAAGTTATATTACATAACATTTTTGGAAAGATGCCAGCGATTTGCATACTAGGTATGACATTTTTGACTTATAGTTGAATAATTATGACGTTCAATGTATATATAAAATTAAATAATATGTTGAAAAATAAGATATATGCACTTGAAAAGATTTGGAATATATGTTTGTGTATGTGTGTGTTACTGTTTGATTTTAAGAGAGATGAAAATATCTTTCGAAAACGTGATTCATGCGAGAAGAATTATAGGTTCCAGTATAGGAAAATCCAGAATCACATACATTTCCTCGAGAAGAATTATGATTTAAACGTAGTTCGTAGTGTTCAGAAGCGGAAGCAGAAGATAAAGTTTTAAAAAAATGATCATTTTGTAGATTGATATTGTTTTTAATTTTGTCTATCTGAAGTTCACGGAGTATTTGTTTGTTGAAATAAGCCATTCAGCTTTTAGTTAGCTTAGTTTAACTCATTGTCCATCTTTTCATGACTTTCCCAAAGCGCTTTCTTCTACCATGATCGTATTGCTTATTTTCTTTTACTTTTTTAGATAAAATATTCAGAACGTAGTCTTTGAGTGAGATCCAGGCTATCACACATTTCGTTCATAGTAAAATCAGAGCGTAAATAAGTACTCCTTAAGAATAACATTTATCAGTTCCTTGGTAACTTTCTTCGTCAAGTTATCTATGCTGAAAAATACCCCTGCAATGTTTCTTTTTCACGTACAAGAAATTTACTGACCCCCAATGTGGATAAAATGCGACTTTTGATGTACTGGAGAACGTAGATCATTGGAAACCACCTCTGCCTAGCACCGCCGCGCCCTTTACTTCTATGCACGACGCCCGAGCGATGGTGCCTGGAGGTGACAGGTACCGTGGGGAGCTGCATTTGGCGCTGCCATTTCTGCTCTCGACGCCTCCGCCTCAACCTCGCGCGCAAGAAGTAGTGACGTCATGTGCCTTCCTCGCTTCTTTAGATAGGAAAAAATATTACATGACACTGCGACCAAAAACTTGTCTTCGAATAACGGAAGGTAATCAGAGAGTGATTACTCTTGTAAGCACCCCGTTAGCATATAAAATATATCTGTTCATTTTGTCTGCTGAAAAAACCTCGTAGGATAAAATGTCTTCCATAAAAATGCTTTTCCTTTGGTTGATCGGTAGTTCTCTGATTTTGCACACTGTAATTTGAATCTTTTGTATGCAAACTATTTTATTATGGTTTTCACAAATTTTCGTAAATATCATATCTGTTGTTGCTAAGGAGCACAACTGTCTCCTTCGTAGGTGGTAAAAACCTTTTTGTAACAGCAACTGAAAAAGAATACTCAGAATTTATGGAGAGAGCAGAAAAAAGGTATTGAAGGGGTCACATGTTGCAAAGAAAACTATTATGAAACGAACTCTTTTACGTCACATCACAGAAAAATGTTTCTTTATTTACATCGCCAAACATTCCAGCGATCGCGAAATATTTTTTGTCTCAATTTTGGAGAAATCGACTCTCAAAACTCTTAAAGTTGCAATGCTGCCGCAAGTCTCGTTCGCATGTAGACCGTCCGACATTTACTCCTCGTTCCGCCTCCGTTCCTGTCCGTGTGGATGACCGGTTGGCCGTGCCAGGGGGCGGCAGGCACTGAAGAGGCTGCGATGGGTAGTCCCGTTTTAGCTAAATCCCCGCAAGCTCCTGCCACTCGCTCTCGCAACAGCGGTCGGTCGCATTCGCTTGCAAAAGAGGCCGAGTGACAGGTGTCGGGGAGAGAGCAGTTGGGCCCAAATTGGGCAATATGCACGTTTAAAAGAAAGATGGGGATGGATGGATTGCTATCTTCTATTATTGTAGGCAGAAATTCAAAGGTCTCGGTGCAATAACAAGATGAGATACAGGTACACTAAAATCGAGATATTGGTGTTAAGGAGGCGTGGGGAATTTTTTACGTCTGCTCCGTCTTACCTTGTTACTACCCCAAGACCTCCATATGAGACAGAGAGAGTCAGAGAGAGTTAGAGAGAGACAGAAAGAGAGAGAGACTGAAAGAGAGAGAGACTGAAAGAGAGAGAGAGAGACTGAAAGAGAGAGAGAGACTGAAAGAGAAGAGAGAGAGACTGAAAGAGACAGAGAGAGAGACTGAAAGAGACAGAGAGAGACTGAAAGAGAGAGAGAGAGACTGAAAGAGAGAGAGAGACTGAAAGAGAGAGAGAGACTGAAAGAAGAGAGAGAGACTGAAAGAGAGAGAGAGACTGAAAGAGTGTGTGAGAGAGACTGAAAGAGAGAGAGACAGGGAGAATTACTCGAAAATGCCGTCGTTTCTCGAGATAAAAAAGTGGGTCATGTGAGTAAATTCTGTTCAAGATGGATAGTCAACCATAATATTTAATATGATTATTATGAAGAAAAAATACCGTATCTACGTCGACATTGATTATTTATATTGTTGTGTGTTTTCTTGTCGTTCGTTTGGTTCCAAATGTGTATTTGCAAGTTACAGAAAAATTTCCTCTTATTTAGACCTAATTGTAGAGTCCGGAATCGATGTAATTAGATTTAAATATAGCATCCTAACACAATACATGAACATTTCATTGCTATTTTTACATTTTTGTAATTATGACATTTTACATATTTTGCAAAATGTTTGATTATTTTATCAATTTTCTGGAAATTTTTTTCCCCAAAAAATATTTAATGAATTTCATAAAGTTTTTTATTTAAAAACTCAGATTTTTTTGTTACATAATTTCAGAATCGCGTGCTTCCCACGACACGTGCCCCACGAGAAGTCTTGTCTCATGCACGCGGTCTATTTGGGTTAATCTATATCTCCACCGCATATATATTGCTACAAATACGCATGAGCGCTGACATATTACCTTTAAGTGTAGAAAGTTCAGTGACTGTGATTCTTCATCTTCAATCCAATTTTCGATAAATTTGGATTTTTCACAGACGTGTAGCACTTCAAAGAGGAATACTATAGTGATTGTTTGCCGGCAATTGAGTTACGTTTCTACGATGGTTTTCCTTGCTCTCAATAATAAAAATATACTCTTAAAAACAAAACAGTAGCCCAACCAATATTTATTTGGGAAATTTGTTTAATTAATATTTTATTAATGAAATTTCAAATTGTCTGAATTTATTTTGTTTGTTTGTAAATGTTCTGTAAATAAGAGGATGATTTGGATATTTCTCATTATATCCCTTTTACATTCTCGCTACGGAGAAGAGAGAATGTTATATAATGCTGCGCGAAAAAACGGTGAATTTACGGTTGTAAAACTCACAGAACTGGTAACGAAACAGTTTATAAGTCCAGTTGCTAAATTTAGAAAAAAATCCTATAACACATGGTTTGGCCAGAATCCATGTTTTGTGGGACATTGATACCGAAAAATCTAATGACGCCAAAATGTCCGTCTGTCCGTCAGTCTCCCTGTTGGACAGTCTTTCTTTCTGTCCGTCTGTGAACAACGCTAACAGCTACACCATTCAGCCAATTATCTCCAAAATTGATATTCCCCAATTAATCAGAATGATGTTGCCGTGCCTTGAATTTGAATCTGATATTTTAATTTTGGGTGGTACTTTACATGATTTCCCTGAGACATTTTCAAAATTTTCTCAAAAATTGCTCCATCGTTTTTTATTAAAGTTTGTTGTTGGATAGTGTGAAGGACATTTAAGAGAGTGGTACAGGACTGATTATCGTTAAAACTTGTTTTTAATATTGCAAAAATTCAAAATTTTTTCGGCGTCTTCCTGCAACTTCAATTATAAAGAAAGAGAGTTTTCGCTGAATGAAATATTTTCCTTAAAGATAAATTTTGAAATACGGTCATGAACATTTTTTTCGAAAATTTGACCGGGAGCGGTGGTCAGTGCATCAACTGATGTCACTGCAGGGCCTCTGAGCGGGAGGTCCTAGCTTCGAGTACCGACGGCGGCAGAATTTTCGACACTAGCTTGTGAGCTAGGTGGAATTCAGTCGCTGTTTGGAGGAGAATTCTAGTAATTGCAGTTCTGATCGGTAGTTTTCGAGTGTTCTCTCCAATCAACAACCAGACGACTGCCGGAGCAGTAACGTAACAAACGGGCCACAGATCGCGCGCGATATTACCTTCCTCTTCCTTATCTTCATCCCTTATTCTCACCCCCTTATACACACACTTACATTAACATGCACTACACTACCACACATGCCGAGAGACCGGTCGGTGACTTAGAACTTGTCCCGGCTGGGGTGGTGCCCCGCTGGTGGGAGATACCTGATAGAGAAAAAACCCGTTAGCCGGCGGTGAGTCGCCGCCGGATCTTGCCATCCAGCGGGGCAAGATCACCGCCACCTCCCGAGCAAAAACACGCCCTACACTAATGGGACTAATGACCTCAATAGTTGACGCGCCCCAAATCACTAATCAACTACTATCAATCGCTAATCAATCACAATCAATCAATCAATCGAAAGTGTTAGTACTTTTCGCGTAATTGTGCTTGAAAATACGGTCGAGAAAGTACGCGCTGTTTTAGTACTACAGGTGTACGTACGTGCTATACATTCTTATCGTTTACATATTGATGTTCACATTTTGCCATCATACTACATCTTTAAGAAGTGTGCGCCGTGCGGGGTGCGCTTGGGAGGCGCCCAGGCGCTAGAGGGGCGGGAGGAGGCGGCGTCGTGGGAGGGCGGGGTTCCTGCCTTTTGCTGAATGCGCTGAATGCTGAATGTGGCGTTGTCAGGGTTAATGTTCGCGAAGAAAGAAGTTTTTTACAAACTGCGTTTGATAAATGGGCCAATAGTTGGAACTGGATGGGAGAAAACAGGCAGGTGTCTTCGACAATGGTATCTGGAAATGGCATTCGTGAACCTGAAAGTTATTAATGATAAATGATTCCTCGTAGTTTGCGATATCTTTGAAGTTAGAGAAGTCTTTATGAATTGAAATATATCACTTGCTTCTGTAGTGTAGATGTGTCCAAATAGACGTACTGTAGATTTAAATGCAATACCACATCGGACTTGTCAAAGATTTATTTTACTTTTGGTTATTCTTTCATTGGATGCAATGTTAAATGGTCAATTTTTATTACTCATTATAGACTGAGTTGCCTCACAACGTTAACTGTAGCGACTTTGATCGGGAGGTACTACAATTAGACGGTGGCACATTTTCGGAACTAAGTAGGTAGCTTCATTGAATACTGCCGCTGGCTGCAAGAAAATTCTAGTGGCAGGCTGCTCTGATTAATTTCCTTCGGTTTCTCTGATGAATAGCATTCGAATGTCGGAATATAACCTTAACAAACTGTTCACATATCGCGCCCGTTCTTTCCGTCGTCGCCCTTGACTCATCCTGTTCCCGTACATAAACACGTCCACTTTCTTGCTATTTACTACCATGCATGATAAGAAACCAACAGGAGCTTATAGATTGTCGTGGCCGGGGCGGTGCTCCGGTGGCGGAGATGCCAAGAGGACGGAAACTCCGAAGTTGAAGTCAGCGCCGGATCTCACGTCATACCTAGGAACACCGCCACTACCCGGAATTTAACATGAGCTACATTTATGGGACTAGCGACCAAAGCAGTCGACGCGCACGGAAACAAAAAATCATCAATCAATAATACTGGCCCTTCATATAATAAAAACACTATTCAAAAACACGTCATCAAAATGTTATTTTTTTTTGTTCAACTCAAGAGCGTAAATCATAAACTGCTTCTGAATTGTCACAAGATTAAACAATAAATAATCAACCCAAACAATGAATTCCAGGTGAAACCGCTCGTAAGTCAACATCTTGTTGAAAATGCGATTACTATGGATTACTAATATACTAATGGATTCTCCTAAACATTTATTACTTTTGTATATTTACAAAGGTAATGCGAATTTTATAAAATAATTCATTGTAACTAGCAGATACGCGCAGTAGTCCAATTATCCACGCTGTAGCAGTTATTTGAAAAAATTGGTTAATATACAATAACTTGAGTTGGCTGTTTATTCACAAATGAAGATTAGTTCACATCATCATATAATAGCAATACATAATTCTGTCGTGTAAAATGTAAAAAATTTCATAGGACATCGAAAGTTGTGTTACATGTATATATGAGAAAACTGTTATATCTCGACCTAAAAGATAACTTCTGATTTCCACGTTCCACTGTAATTACATTTCGGTTGTGGTTCTCTGTTGAGAGACTTCCTGTCCAGGTGCTCGAGTTTGCAGAGTAGGAAGGGGGAGAGCTCTTGTGTGCAATCGAGTTGCTGAATCGGCGTTCGGCAGCCCGACAATGCAGAGATTAGTTCCCTCGCAATTCTCTCCGAGTCACTTTCAGGCAACTGGCTTCAGCCCTTTCCACCGGCATGCTTTAGATTTAGAATCTGATTGGCAGGTTCACATTCGCTCAGAACATGCCAATTATGAATCCTCTACAACTGACAAACTGTCTAGTTCTCAACTCACCAGGTTGATTGCATTATTCACTTTCCGAGTTAAATGCAAGTTTATATATTGTTCCTACGACTTTGTTAGTTTCCAAAACTTCTTTATTTTTAAATGATTTTTCCCTAGAATGCCTAACTTGAGCTTTAGTTATGTTGCCTTCAGTACGTTTGCTAACGTACTTCATTTCCAACTGTCACCTCTTCTTGCTCCTTTGCTCCCAAATTTCTTTCAATTATTGACCACAGAGAATACCTTTTATCATATCTTATTTACACCATTATTCTCTTAATTTTATTTCGTTTTCAGTTAATATATTTCGTAAAGTGCCTCCATTAAATTCATCGTTTGCAACGCTATTTTATTTCTTCTTTCTCTAATATTTTATTTATTATTTTTTTCCCATCAGTAAAATCTCCCAACTCATTAATCTGCTTGCTCTACGGTGCATTCCGCTCTTTACAAGTGTACACCGTCCCCCATCCTCCCGCCTTCAAGCCCTCCTGCTCCGTTCCATTTACGCGCGGAGTGCTCCCGAAGTAGCGTGTTGACCTCGCATGCAACGCCCTCTTCCAGAGGTTCACGGTTCTCCTCGCCCCTGCCTTCCCCGACACCTTCCTCCACGCGCCCTCCCATCCTCTCGCCGGCCTCACTCCAAATCTGGCATCCGCCCCCCCCCGCCCCGCCCATCTCTGCCCCGCCCCGCCCCGCCCTGCCACTTCGGTCGCCCTGCCCCGCCCCGCCACTCCCCGAACCGCCCCGTCCCACTTTGGTCGCTCCGCCCCATCCCGCCCAGCCCATCCGTCCCCGCCCCGCCCCGCCCCGCCCCGCTGTTCGCCGCCATGCTGTCCACCCCGCTCGCCTCGCTGCCTTCCCCCCCCGCCCGAATGCTCCCACCGCAGCGGCCGCAACCACGAAAGCGATTTGCGCCCTGGCTACAACCCGCTCGCTCAGATTGCGAGCGCTGGTGGAATTCTCACCTTGTCTCCGATTCATTTCTGCTCGCGCTCCGTCCGCTTCGTGGAGCAAAGCGATCGCTCTGTCGCCAGGAGATTACTTCGGCAATGGAAATCGTAGTAATTTTCTGTGTTGTGCGATTTCCCTCGCCGTCCTAAGGTTGCTGCTTGTAATCTCACTTTCAAATCCAATTGCAGAGGTCGTTTGTAGTTGTAGGCGGTATATTTCGCGTGATTGCATTTCGATGATTTGCTTTTCTGGCTGAAAAGATATTTGGGGACTTTGTTCATTATTTCGTTTTCGACTCTAAAACTTAGAAAAATAAAGAAATAGCTAATACACATTAAAACTAGTGATGCTACAACAGCCCATACTTTTTCTTAATTTTTGTAAAAGATATACATTATAGTATTAACGGTTAATATTTTATTTGTATCATTAGAATACCAGTCGAATCCATTGGAAAATTTCGTATATTCAATTTGAAAGCGTGTGTATACCTGGCCAGAGACTCGAGTACGTAGGTTTAGATTTACGACAACTACACTTGAACGATAATCGGACAGCTTAAAGTTCCTTACGTGTCTATAGAAGATGATATATCTTTAATTCTTGAATTCGTGAAAATTATTTTCACTTTCATGAAAATGACATATCTGGCATAAAATTCCGAATATTTTGAAGTACTTTACAAAAAATTAAATAAAAGTTAGAGGCGTTCTTGAGGAAACATATTATTTGCGAAATTGTAACATTTTCACAAAATAAAGCAATACTTTTAAACTGTATGTGAAATGATTTATGTATCTAATATTGAAGATACAACACACAACCAATAAAAACTTCACAGATAGTACTAAATACACATGATTATATACGAGAAACACTTCACTAATTTTATGCACATGTAGTTAATGAGGAACACTGCACACATTCCGTTCCAGAGGCCTTCAACCGCCTGTGTCTTATGCCAGTCTAGACCTGCTGCTTTCCGTAGGCTCTCCGTCCGTCTGGTATGCGGTCTTCCCGTATTCTTCCGTCCAAATACCGCGTCCCAGATGGTTGTAGAGTAAGCTCCTCTTGATTGTTTCTGCCTCACGACATGACCTCCCCATCTCCATTTTTGTTGATCTGCTTAAAGAACTTCATCTTCAATGTTTGTTTTGTTCTTATATCTATACTTGTGGCTTGTTGAACTTTATCTTTATTTTTTTTTTTGTTTTTATATATATATATATATATTTAATGTCGGATTGTGGAAGGAGGATCGTTGGAGGGTGTTGGATCATGGAGGATTTGGAAAACAATTTGTTGGTTTAAACTAACCAAGTTTTTCACCCCATGTGAAGCAGGAGGCCTTATCCCTTAATGGAATACAATTAGGCTATAATAAATAAATACTGAAGAATCAAGGAAGAGGCTTTGAAATCAGCCTTTTATGGGCAAACTTTCTGCGGCCTGTGCAGATGGGGGGGAGTGCTACTTATCTCATTACGTCTGACCAATCGAAGGAAGCACCGTTCTCATTTTCGCTTTGCAGATCCTGGATGTAAGAAGAGTATGAATAAATGAATTTGCATTCATATGAGTATTGCGCATGAATTTGTCGTGGTGATACTGAAATCTACATGTTGAAGCCTTCCCCAAGATTCACAACAAAGTCTTCTCCAAGTTTCGCAGCAATGTTTATGTCTTTGTTCGTTTCAGCATGTATTATTACAAAGAGCGTTTCTCTGAAAGAAAAAAAAAGAAAAACAATAATTCCAATTTAGAACCCGATATTGAAGAGAATTCTACGCATTTTATCAACTCAAGAACTAAGGACTGGCACCAGATGTAGCTTATTTTGTTTAGGAAAAGAGATGTAGAACCCACGTTAATAAAATATTATTTGAAATTGAATTGAATTGTAGGTTTCTGTTAAACTTGGCGGGTTTTTTCTGATCCTCGGTCTTCGATTATTCCTCACCCTAACCACTCCCTGCGTTGGCTATCAGTGACATTTAGGAGGCCAACTCACGACCCGGCGGCTTCTATTTTGCCAGGTCCCGGTAAGGAGCGATAACACAGTCGGAGTCAGTACCTTCTATGTGCGTTGGCTCGCGGGCGCCCGTGGGGGTTGACTAGAACAGCCCGGTCTCGGACCGGTACAAAACGTAGGGCTTTTACTTTTCATTCTACACACAGCACTGCACATTGCACACATGTATATTTGAACAAACAAATCCCACCCGAATTTAGGAAAGTTTAAAAATGTAAAAAATGCACATTAAGTACATCAAAAAATTATAAGATTTGTTTCAAATTGCAATCCTCGAGTTCGGCCAGGTCGAACGGATAGTAAGTATTTTGAGTAAAACTTCTGTGTGCGGTTTAGGTGTTAGGTGTTGTTCACATTTATACACTCTGGGACAGACATTGTGAAAAAAATCTGTATCAGGCTTACCAAAAAGTGTACTTCTGTCAAAATCTCGACATAAAGTTTTTGCAGCGTTACATAAATTTCTCAGTACTACTTAAGGCAGTATACGAAAGAGTAAGTTCCTTCTTACTGGGCTCAACAACCACATCCTGTTTCATGAGACGGTCTACGAAGTAAATTATGATATCAATAGAAATGTATTTAATTTAATGCAGAGTTCTTACTTGAATGTAATTTTTTGTGAAATATTTTAGGACGAAAAAGAACAAAAAGAAGAACAGATATATCTCTGACGCATGTAGAAAAAGACTTTTTTTTTTACATTTCTTCACCCCTTAAGAATTATAGTAGAAGATTGGTTATTACCCTACATCGTGAAGATGGTCGGAAAGTTCCCGAAAATTCTTGAAAACTTCGTAACGCATACCATCCACACAGCTGCACACGTACACAGTTCCTTCTGAATGATTTTGCAAAGAACAAGAACGAGAGATCTTACGAACAGCTTAGAAAAGTTTCAACGTGGCCTGAAATACGAATACAGCTGCGCCGGACCAGCAATTTAAAGAAACTTTATACCAGAAATAAAACTGCTTATTTCGGTGGGCGCAACATCTCGGAACGCGCAAGTTGTTGCTGCCGCTACGGCACCCTACGTTCCCCAGCCCTCTCCTTCAAACCGAGCCAGGGGAAGGGGAGAGACATAAAACTTTTTCAATCTCCGCCTCCGCCAGAAGCTCTAATCTGAGAGCTGTCTCGGGTTCGATCCTCCGTCGGGGCGCTGGCGCCGCGCCAGCGGGCCCCATCCATTCATTAGGCGGCGGGGGCGCGTGGGGCGGCGGGGGGGAGGGTGCCTGTCGACGCCTCTGCCTCTGCCTGCCGATGCTGCCGGCGCTCTGTCGCATTTTCGCGCTTCTATTGCACCGCGCGTTCTCATGCTTCGCTTCGCTCATTGTTCGCCCGTTTTGATACTGTCGCGTGGTACTTGTTGAGTAGTTTCTCTTTCACCCCGCATCTCTTCCGAAAACGTCTCGTTTGGTCTTTTTTTTTTTTGGTGGCGAGGAACGAATTTGTCACCCAATATCTTGCACTCTCTAAAATTTTTAATTTTTATTTATATTTTTCTTTTCCATTACAAATTTCTGAATGATTTCTTATGTTTTGTGGATACTTTTATATAAAAATTTAAAGCTATAAGAACTTATTTTCGTAATGTTCAATTTAGAAATTCGTGTTGAAGTTGTAAAGTAGTTTCTCTTTTACCCCGCATCTCTTCCGAAAATTACGTCTCTTTTGGTCTTTTTTTCGTGACGCCGCGAGAGAACGAATTTGTAACCAAATATCTTGTACTTTCTCGAAGTTATTTTAATGTTTCTTTAATATCTTTCCTTTTTGTAATAAAAAGCGTCTCTAGTTTTTCTTCGTGTTTTTGTGTATACTTTTATATCTAATTTTAAAGCTATAAGAATTTATTTTCGTAATGTTCAATTTATATATTGTAATACCACAGTAATTCAACCTAGCTTTATTGAGACGTACTGAATTGTTAGTTGCACGAAAAATGCAAGTTAGGTACATGAAAGGTGCATGTTTGGTGCACGTTATATTTGAATTTTGTAGGCAAATTGCAAACGATTTTATCTCTACACTAAAAATATTATATCCGTTGATTTGGTTTCTTTTTAGAAGAAAAGTGTGTAAATCATAAGAATTTAGTAATTTATTTATGTCAGGAATAGTTTTCACCTCTATAAAGTCAGCTTCGGTTGATTAATATAAACTAGTCACCAACATTTGTAATATAAACTGTTGATGTAACGTTTCTTGGAAGGTTACCGATCTCCGCGCCTGGTAGGAGTCAGATATTAGTGCGACTGCATGTCCAAAAAACAATTATGTCTATAACACATTTAATTAGAAATAGAATGCGGGTCAATCTGAGCATGCAAATGAAGTGAATGATTACATAGAGTTTACAATTTATTAACCTTTGCGGCTTACTAGATTGACAGAGGCTCGGGCAACAATTTGTTGCCACAACCCATCATCATCCCGTCATGTTAACAATACTATTAGTAGTATGTTCCTTTTCTTGGCATTCTCGCCCAAAGTTTCATCAGGAAAAGAAGCGGGCGGTGACTCGGTTAGTAATCACCGATATTGTTTTTACAGCTGTATTGTATATATGTTTCGCCCCGTGACCAGCTGGGCAACGGGCCCGCGCTTCCACAGAACAAAGAGGAGATATGTGGAGGTGTCCCCCCAGTAGCGGCTTAGCCAAAGCGGCCGCCTGGCAGCGTCGCATCCGGCGGCTGCCGGCGACCCTGCTCTCCACCACGCTGAAGCTGGGTCGAGGGGAGACGCGCGATCCTAGGACCCGCTGCCGCGCCCTGGCGATGACCTGTCCGCTTCCGTGACGCTTTTCCGGACACATGACCGGCCATGGCAATGCGGGCGTTCGTGCGCAATGCACCGCGTACTGCTCTTCGTATTGCAAAATGGTTCAAGTAAACTTTCAAGCATCTGCTCTGCACAGAGAGCTGCTTGCCTGCATCGAAATAATGCCGTGACCGAAACAAAAACTCGTAGAGGCTCTCAAAAAGGTAGTTGCAACGACGTATTCGAAAGATGTTTCCAAATGGTAGTAGCAACAAAGTATTCTAAACGCGTATTCAAATGGTTGTGTTGGAAGCTCTCATAAAAAGTAGTGTCTTTAGAGGCTGTCACGAAAAGTGGTGTTAGATGCTCTGTCTGTGAAGTCACGAATTCTGGGGTTCTCTCCTTCCCCACGCCTACTTGTTCCTGATTGCCCAAAATAAACTTAAGTGAACATTAGCGGGGGTGTTCGAACTTTCGTTCGTCCCAAAAAGGAATGCCGTCCCCCTTCTGCGCGTGAAACGCGCAGCACCCAAGGGAAAAGTTATCGAGGCCTAGTGCGATGTGAATGGATTATATCGTTCCGAGAGACGGAATACCTTTGCAGTTAACTTTATTATATTATTATTATTATTATTATTATTATTATTATTATTATTATTATGGAATTTCAACTAATATGGAGTGCTTTATTCTGCTGGTCTACAATATATTTGAACGATTTCCTAAACCCGCTCTTGGGGGAGAAATGCAAAAACAAATACTATTTATTTTTTTACTTTTTTAACTTCTTCTCGTAATGTCCCATGTGCGAATATTTTACCTCATTTTTATACTATTATTATTAAATAATGTCATAAGAATATATGGATCGCTTGTCGAGAAGTAGTTAACTGCCACAATGATATCAATCATTCACAGTAACTTGCTCATTGATTTCTCATTAGTCTACCGCGCTATCTCGGAATGTGGTCTTACACGCTAGTCTGGTGACTTCCTCGCATTGTTCTCGTTCATTGTTCTGATGTTCCTCGTGTACGTGGCGCTTGGCCACATAGTTCATAGTCAGGTACTGTCAAAACGCGAGAATGTGTAGCTCAGACGTCAGTTCCTCTGATAAACGTGACATCCCGACATTATTCCGTTCGCCTTCATGGCAACTGGTATACTTCAGGATAATTTCCTGTATTTTCTCTTTGTTCAATGTGTCTTTGAAACTTTAAAAATGTTGTATAAAATTACCAGTAAAATGTTTATATTGTAGTGAATGATCGATAGTTCCAAATTAATATTTTTATAGTATATACTCCACAACTGGGAGCTGTGTTATAATCGAGGTTTGGGGTAGAAGTCACGGCAACGATATTTTCTACAAGAAATGTTTTCGGATCACACAATTTTACTTGTCGCGTGAGAAAAATGCTGAACTGATGTGTATTCACAACAACAATTGGTTCTGTGAGTGTCTCTATTAACACGGAGAAAAATGTAAAATCAGTTGTCGGGATGAATGTAAGCAGTTTCAAGCAGCGCTCTTACCCCAATTAAACCTTCTCCAACGGAGAAATACCCTAGATTGTCACAAGGAATAATTTTATACCTCTTAGGAATAATATTTATACCGAACAGTCACGAGAAGGGCAGGGGACTTTCCGCATGGAGGCGTTGCAACCACTGATCAGCAAGGGCGGTGCGATCTGTGAGTGTGCGGGCCGACATGGCACGTGCGGTAATCCAGCCTCCGCCTGACTATGTCATTAGACCGGGTATGTAATGCTTTTGGAATGTTGTGAACTAGCGTATGCTAAATTCCTTTATAACATGTAAACAGTACTGTCATTTCAAATACCTTAATAAATACGAGAAACACAATTTTGGTGTGTCGTTAACTGCCAATAAACTTAGTTCATATCTTGTCCATGTGTATATTTCACATTTTTCACCCGTGCTCATATTCTCACAAAAACATAGTTCCCGTGACTTATGACCAAACCCGCCAATAACTTTTCAACATTGAACTGTAAGGGAAATTTTATGCACTATATTAGCACTTCTTGACCCTAAAATCAAATGCATTGTATATTAATTTGTTCACGAATAATATTTACACATTCTCTATACTACATTTTCATGAATACTATTTGTAATGAAAAGCGTTACTTTCCACTCTTCGTACTTCACATTTTTATTACACCCTGCAGAATACTTCAAAATAAAGTGTCTTGTGTTTCCAACAAAGATGTTTTAATTTATAACGTGAAAATACTTAATAACATACTGTGACCATCCGTTTGCCGAGGTCTCGGAAAACGGAGCACATCAATCTTCAAGAATAAGATGAGCTGTTTGAACGCGCGCCAACGCGCATGAATACAATCCGAAAATGAAAACTACGAACTATATCCGTAAGGAGCGTCTCGGTAGAGTATGCGACACCGAGAGTCGGAGAAAGAAAGCTTTCTTTTCTGAAGTAACAGCTGGAGAGTGAGGACCTACCGATCACGAGAAGGCGGCACCTCGTACTGCTACGGACTTCAGGACTGCATCTACGATAAAAACTCTTCAAGACATTCGAGGAGTTTTTTCTTATTTTATATTTATTCTTCTTATACGATAGACTCAGTTGTCGTATTGTAGATTCTTTTAAATATGGAATTAAAAGCTAGTTACATTCTATAAAAGAATACGAAAAGAATAACAACGGTACTGGAAAGGGGCGACCGTGCGGTTCTGCAGAGGGCGGCTTTGCTCCCGACCGAGCTGCAAGGACAAGGACACCGAGCGACTGGAAGAGTCGACGCCGTAGATTTCTCTACGCCGTGAAAAGACACAGTAAGGTCGTGCCAACTTGAACAATTTGTAGATATTAGAAGGAATAATTTGTTTCGGAAAGAAAGTATTAGTACAGGTTCTTTATACCGATATTCTGTAAAAATAGAATCAATCTTTTCTTTCAAGAAAAACTTAGCTAATTGTAAAGTTGCAACTAGGGAATTTACGACTGGAATGATTAGGCAAAGTTTTAAGTATTCTGTGAAATTGATTTAAATGAGAGAAAGGAAACAGTGTAGTTAATTATTGAGAGTGTAAGTTGTTTTCTTTTTTTCAGCAGGACAAAACTCTTGTATATGTAAAGTGTTTTATGTTCATTGACTGTAACAGCAATTTAATTAGAATATACTTAAGTAAGTGGAAAGTGATTCGACTTGAGTTTCTGTTTAAATGCATTCAATCCACAACGGCCCACATGACCCTGATCCCCGCTATTCTAATTGTATTTTTTTATTTTGCGCCCACCTTTAAAACCCATTCTGAGCTAGCCGGCGGAGGGGTGGGTCGCAATACTGATCGTTAACTACGTAGGTGACAAATTCATTGACTTCTCCGCGGTCTCGTATTGAAACAATCCCGTCCGTGAAGGAAACGGTTTGGCCCTGGCGTGTGTACCCCGGGGGCTGACAACCCCGAGTCTGCCTCTGCCCCCGCCCCCACCCAGCCGCGCGCGCCTCCCGCGGGGCGTTGTATCGACGCGAGTCGGAATCGATGACCCCGGACCGGTGGCAGCGGCACCGCGAGAGTATTTCGGGTACTCGGTTTACCGCCGCGTGGTGCATTGCGGCGGGGCCGGCGACAGGCCAGCGAACCCCTCCTCCCCCCGCCCCCGCCCCCGCATCCTCACTGGCGCGCGTGACAACACAGGACACGGCACACGCATGGCTGGAGGGCGACAGCCACGGGCGATGGCAGTGGCGGCGGCGGAAGAATGGAATTGGAGAGCGTCACCACGGCATTTCCTTGCAGTGGTGTGGAGAGCCTGCCGGGTTTGACGGAAATAAAATTATGTCGCTAGTGCTTTCTGTCGTTCTGGTCAGTGTGAACTGCCCTTAAAGATTGTTCACCACTTCATTCAAAAGTAATCGCTTAATGCATATATCCAGAATTCGCCGCAGGCACCATGAATGCCAATATATTTACCAGGTGCGCGTTACATTAAATTTTATTGTGCAGTTTCTTAATAATAACCGTTCAATATAATATTGTGTTACTATATACTTTTAGACATATTTATAACCTTTTATATTTTCTTTAATTGGAAATAATTATTGTGGAAAATTAAGTAGTAACAATAAGCAAAAAAAAAAAAAATTTTTAATTGAACGGAAACTATTAATTTATCATAGCATAAGAAAAAAAGTCGTCGTTTTTCCCTTAGAATGTGCCTGCCCGGTAATTTTTTTGTTTTCAAAACATTTAAGGGAGACTTATTTATTTAGTACTAAACTATCTAAATGTAAGGAAATTATTTGGTATATTCCAGATTATTTTTCCTGTCATTAAAACCTAGTGGAAAAAGCAATAAATAAGGGAAGAGAACTAGCTTTAAAGAAATAAAGGCAGGGAAAACTGTCACATTAACGTTGTGCTTTTACTGGGCAGTTTTCATCTTTCGCTGAAGGAGCGCTTTAATTGGAGATTATCCTCCGAACATTTTCCTAACTAGAATTGTTGTGGATAGTTGCGCTCTTCGTGTGAAATTGATTTTAGGACTCATCAGCAACATTTACTTCTTAGATAACTTATGATTTTCAAGTATATGTATTACACTGAATCCAATCAATAAAGACTTAATATTAATTTTGATAATGACATGAACATTGCAAGTGCGAAAACTCGTTACTTGTCCCGGTGCAGTTGTCTTTTAAACTATTACGTTTCATCGTTTCTTAAGCGATAACCT
Source organism: Teleogryllus oceanicus (assembly GCA_964035755.1). Lineage (NCBI taxonomy): Eukaryota > Metazoa > Arthropoda > Insecta > Orthoptera > Gryllidae > Teleogryllus > Teleogryllus oceanicus. Next base: position 83,415,614 of record CAXIVR010000004.1, on the reverse strand, counting down.
ATTTCTATTGGGTTCAGCGGGCATGTGAATCCATTACCAGAGTGCACGTAGGCAGATTTAAAACCTCAGTGATTTTTTGTCACCACTCTTTGTTTTCATTTGAATTGTTTTAATTCGATTGAAAAATCATTGTAAAACAGTGAACTTCGGCGAGAGCAGCTCTCCCTAACAGGCGACGAATGGGCTTCCGGCAGCCGGTATGAGATTCACCGCAAGGGGTGCTCTTTTCCTCTGGCTGTAGTACCGCCTTGTCGGCCACCCCCTCACCCCCCGTTAATTATTCAGCTGGCGGCGGCCGACTCTGACTTCCCCTTCCCGCACGGCTCCAGTTGCAATTGATTTCCTCCCTCGCCCGGCGATTTGCCGCCGCCCTAACCTGACGCCAGCCCCGCCACGCCATCCCGCCACGCCATCCCGCCACGCCATCCCGCCACGCCATCCCGCCACGCCATCCCGCCACGCCATCCCGCCACGCCACGCCATCCCGCCACGCCACGCCACGCCACACCACGCCACGCCACGCCACGCCACGCCACGCCACGCCATGTCACGTCACGTCACGCCATGCCACACCAAAGCACGATATGCCATACTAGATCGTGACATACCACGCCACGCTAAGCCACGCCTCGCCATGCTATACCATGTCATGCCCATGCCACGCACCCCATGCCTCGCCATGCCCGCCAGGCCACGCCGCGCCATGTCATGCCATGCCATGCCATCCTATGCCATACCACGCCACGCAATGCCATGCTACGCCACGTGCCGCGTCGCACCCGGCGCGATTTTTCGGAAGACCTTTTCTCGGCGTTTTTGTCTGCCCGCCGGCAGTGCTCATACGCTATGCATTGCACATCCGCCCTCACTCGCCGATGTTTACCCAGTGAAAGGGGTCGACTGTGAACTGTTCTTGCCTCTTCGAGCGGCTTTCAGCACTTTTCACTTTATGGACGCCGTATGCTGGCTGACGTTCGGTATTGTCTGTCTGCACAAAGGACGATCACGCATGTATTCCCGAGATGTGTGTGAAAAGGGAACATGTGTCTCGTTCATCTGTGTGGTTTAGACGTGAGAAAGTATTTCAAGCTAGAGAATAATGGGAATAATGGTTTTTAGAATGGGAAAAATACATCCAAGAAGCTATGAAGGATAGAGGCCTCAAACCACGAGATTGGGAGGATCGAGAGTTGTGGAGGGTGAAAACGGCAAGCTCCTAAGGGGAAAATGCCGAAGAAGAAGAAGAAGAAGAAAAATAATGTTTCTATACATATAGGTACTTGGTTCGAAAGCCTAATTTATAAGTTTCAAATGAAGCAGTTAAAATATGCCGTTTATTCGAAAGGGTCTAATTGTAAATATATTTTTTAGTATGCAAATCTCAGAGACGCGCCGTATTTCAAACACCATGATTTGTGAACCTAATATTCAAGACATCCTTCATCATTTATTTCTAAGAATATTCATGAGAAAACTTGTATCATAGAAGGGATAAAAAAATGTGAATTATTGCCTTTCTTTCGCTAAAATTTAGATACTTAAGAGAAGTTTCTAAGCTTCGCAAAAATCACGTTCTCTAAGAGGATAGCTGCAAGAAGGCACGTACCCGCCATAACTTGATGGCTGAACATCCATGTATTCATTGCGAAAGGACTCTCATTTCATGACCTCACTTAAAATGCCGTTCAGAATTTTTTTAAAAATCAACATTTAAGTTGGGGAAGAACAAATTGGTGAAAATGATATTGTGGAAAATTATGTTGAAACCTTGATTTATTTTTAGAGAAGATTCATCGCAAATCAAATAAATTTGTAGCACCGTGCATCAACCATCTGTCCACAGATGTCATGTATCACACAAAGTACTTTACAAAACACAAGTAGGATAGCATTGATTTAGTTGATAAAAAAGCTTTTCCTTCCGCTTAAATATTTTTTGTATACTTAAAACGTTGATTGCATTTAACTCACCATTATTGCACCCATGAATGGAAAATGAAATGAGAAAGTAAAGTTTTTATGTAAGATCGAGATAATTCTGGACGTTTGAAGGTAAAGCAGCTCAGATTTTGTCGAATTATTGGCCTCCATTTCTGGATAAATGAAAAAGTTACAATTAAATTAATACGATATTTTCACCCTTTTATCCTTCACTATACTTCTTTCGTATTGTACAAAAACAGAAATAGCAAATTGGCACAAATTTGGTATGTGCAAAAAACTTTCAGAAAATTCGAAAAATATTAGTAAATAAAGGCATGATACATTGTGCTAATAGACGTTCTTTGTGGCGAAAATAAAAACAATTTACAAATTGTGAGTGCTTTATGGTTCGCGATCAATTGCCAGTGCATGCTGATCTCGGTTCTTTGCCTGCCTTCTCGGAAACGTCGCTTCTCCCTAGTGGTTTTTACGACCCCTTTCCTTGGTACCAAGGCGCTCGAAATTCCCAGTAAGCCAATCCAGCAAATGTTTCTAAAAAGGGAACGACTTAAAACGGAATGTGTATGAAGCGCAGAACCGCACACGAGCAGCCGCTCGTAGCTTTGGCGTGCGTTTCGACCACCAATCCGATTATGCGCTCTTCTCATGCGCGTCCACATCCTCGGAGTGTTGCGGCGCCCCCCCCTGGCGCTCTCGCTAAGCGATTGAGAGCGTCGCCCGCGGAGAATCCATGTTGGTCTCAGCGGCACGCGATGTCGTACGAGGTAATGAAGCCTTTGAGGATATAATTTAGTTTTCCCTGTGTGTCCCGAGCTAGGTGAGTTTCAGACGATTTAGGCATCTAACAGATGTCCTATGCAAATCAGAGGATGAAAAAAGTATATAAAGGGCTTTCGAGTAATTAGATTATGATTTAAAGGAGTCATTTAAATACTTTCTTAACTTTTCTGTATACATTTTTGGTACCTCTGTAATTACAGTTGGCTAACACTTTCAATGAAAACAATATTACTCTTTTATTTATTATTTTACGTCTACTGAATAAGCAAATTTTAAATACAAACAATTGTAATATTTTTCGCTCACTTTCTAAATAATATTCTGCATTTTTTAACTACCTTAAGTAGTTCATCGAACCACATATAAGATCATTTTACAGGAGACACCTCGATTACATATATTTGAGTGGTCAGTTTATAATTATTTTATTTTGTTCAGTCAAGAGTAGTTTTCGTACGGACGTTTGGTAAGAGGAGAAATAATCTCGAAAGTAATGTCAGCGATAATTTTGTGCATTTCTTCTAGATACATTTTATGGTTGAAATAACTTTGTAGTCATGATCTCTCTAAAACTTGAGTCTTCTTAGTTGAACCTAATAGCCGTGCTCATCATTAGTTGTAGTGCTCAGCAGGGTTGTTACTATAATCAGATATTAACCCTTTCTATAATTGCAATAGAAATTGTAAAAAAACAAAGTATATAGTACCTTATGAAACTCATTGGTACCTCTTGAATTAGATAATTTATTCTTCTGTGAATTAACTCATTTAGTAAAATATAATTCTTTAGAGGAATTACCAAACACTAAAAAGCAAAGCCAAAAACGTTTTGCCCAATGTAACTTGGTTATTTGTTGACTTGGCATTATAAATTCATTACCATCTACGTATTTACTGTGATGTCAGTATAAATTAATATTTACGTTGTCTACGTACACGTTCCCTATATTTTCATGGAATATTTGGGTTGAATTGCTTTTTCTATTTGTAAAGATTGCAATATAACAAAGATTTAGGGATCTGCAGCGCCTCGCGGTTGGAGAGGTAAACTACATATTTTAATCTCCCGTGGCCTCAGATCTTCGACTTGCCTGCATTCGCGAGATTCGCAGATCTAGGTCAAATTGTGCTCCAAAGTTGAATCGAACGCTTTTATTGAGCAGCCTCCTCCAAATATCAGGTCCCTCCTCTCGCGACCCCGACCCGCTCCGCTCCGCTCCGCTCCGCTCCGCCCCGCCCCGCCCCCCGCCCCGCTCCGCCACCCTCCGCCCCCTCCGCCCCGCCCGCCACACTCCGCGCCCCCGCCCCACCCTGCCTGGCCCGCCCTGGCCCGACCCGCCGCGCCCCACCCCGCCCCAGAGAGAAGACCTCTCGAGTGTTTGCTGCGCGCGCTTTCATACTCCTTGAGCGCTGTATGTCGTCAGGGAGGCCCTCGGACTCAGGCGTCCTATTGAAAGGTCACGCCTTATCGAGCTCTTCGAAGGTCGAAAGCGCGTCCACGGCCCTTTCGGCCCTCACCGCACTCACCGCTCTCCCGACATCGATCTACCTCCCCTCTCCCTCCCGCGCCGCGGCCGTGCGCGCCCTCGCGTTCCTCTCGCCGCGGTATTTTCGGTCCACCTTAAAGCCGGCGGTGACGTCATCGGCACCTCTCGCCGCTTCCGCCTCTCGCCTGAAGCCCTCTCTCAGCTTCGAAGCCCTTCATCTTTGTAGGAGTCGGACCGTCGATATTTTAGCCATATTTCTCGTGGGATGCCCCCCCGATATCGACATCCCGTTCTCCGGCACGGTCGCCCTCTTTATCCCCCACACCCTCCCCATACCCTCGTCCCCCACCCCCGCTGTCATTGGCTTCGCCCCGCCGTTCCACCTCGAGAGGCTCTCGGAGCTGCTGACGTCTGCAATGAGTAATCCCGGCGCGCCAAAGTAGTCATTTCGCAGTATTGGATTGCACCTTTCAAAAGGAGCTCTTTGCCGGCGGCGGTGAAGCCCGAGGGTGGGCGGGGTGTCAGGGGAAAAATTACATGCCGAATCGTCGACGGGCGGCCAAAAGAAGGAGTTCGTGCTCGAGGAGTGGCGGTGGTGGTGGAGGCGGGGGTGGTTGGAGTGGCCGGCCGCCTCCCGCAGAGAGCTTCCGCCCCCGATGGCCCTGCGGGAGCCGCTCACCCCCGTCCCCGCACTCCCGCCCAAGCTGCCCCCGGGAGAAGATGTGCTCCCGCTCAAGATTTATTATGTTCCTTTCCCTTAGCGTTTTCCTCTGTATCTTCGATTGACTTGCTCGCGACGAAAGAGAGTCCAAATGACCTTGTTGGCGCCGAGTACATCGTAAAATTGTGACCCGCTCTTCGTACAGATTTGCCTGTCACTGTATGATCAGTAATGGTGTAAACGTGGTATTTGTAGTAGTAACAACTGGTTGTTAGCTGGACCTTTACGAAAGTCTCATTCGCAAGTTCAAAATATAATTATACTAATTAATTTGTGAATTGAATCCAAACTATGAAACGTTCAGTAACGGAAAGACAAAATAAGAACTATGGTAGAAAAGAAAGAAATAATAATAATAAACATGAAGTTGAAGATTCGTGAAGAAATCTACTCTCTTTCAGATCATGTTTTAGAAAGTGATTCGCCACCAGATCCAGTATATTGTAGGGTTGTTAAAATAAGAGCACAAACATCCTAAAATTAGTTTTATTTTATTATTCAAATAAACTAAATGCATATATGTGACCGTTAAAGTATATAACTCATGAAATAATCTCAAAAGAATACATCTGATTTTCATTTCTGCCATCTCAAAAAGGGAAACGTGGCACCGTTGTACCCCTGCAACAATCCAGCAGCCGGGCAAGCTCAGAGAGGATTTAACTTTCGTGTGAATATGTACGGCGCGTATTAGCGTGCTTTTGTTCGCTTCCATCCTTTCGTGTAGGCCGGACGTGGCTATAAGCCTGTGCTGCTCCGACGGTTAGCGCCTGCGTCCCCGGGTTGTCATGATAACACTCCCGGGCAGTCTATTCTGGAAGATAGTGGAGGCGATTGTAGTTGAACGTTTGTTTGCAGGATGAGCTATGGAGAACGAGTCTCTTGTGAAGTGATGGAGGCGTCAACACCATAATAATCCACAAGAAAGCTAGTAATGAGAGCAACACATTTTGTCCGCGTTGCGAAATAAATTGCTTTGTTGAAGATAAAACAGTTGAAACATGACAGTTTTGAGATGTCCCTTTTCTTGATCAGTGATGCTATTAAACAGTTATTAACTTTATTTTTGTTGTTTCACTGCTTGACGTACCTCAGCCTGCGTCTGCAATTGTGTCAAATAAATACAACACGCTGCAGTATTACATTACTTTCTCTATTTTACGTATGTAGTGTGCGATAATGTAACTAAGAGCTACAGAATGGTACGGACTTTCTCCTTTCCCATACCAGTTAGTTTCATAGTCTCTTCGACGTCTAAGAGACTACCAGAGCCTGTCGCGATACCTCCCGCTTCTCTTTTTGAAGTGGGGAAGAGCACCTTCGCATATCCGAACATCGTATACACCTATTTCGGTCGTGTACTTTTTACATATTTACCCATGGTATTTCTTGGCACCACTCCATTGATCTGACACAAGATTTGGAATGCCCTCCGCATCTCAAACAACATTGAAAACATTCATGTCTTACCTGTTTCAAATCTACAGCCTTAGTATCCACGCACTTCGTCCCATCCGCCTCGAGCCTCTGTTTCATGAGGTCGAATCGCTTGACCATTATAATTTTGGAAGTGTTGTGGTTTTCAAATATAATAATTTAATAAAACCAATAATACAATTAAAATTGACCTTTGTTTGAATATGCCGCCTCTAATACACTTTATATTATTGAATACATGTTTCAAAAAATATTCTAAAACCGTTTCCACAGCAACAATGCAAATGAAGTTATTTTTAATTTTTTTGCGTACGCCCTCAGTACTCAACAATTTTCTCAAAATTAGCTAACTCAACAAAAAATGTTGTAGAACATAATATTTACTGCGCATATAAGTTAACTTAATGTTCACTTTCGTGTGTATTTTTATAAAAGAAATTGTTATGTATCAAAAAACATACAAACGTTAGTACGTTTTCTACATTTTCCGGTTTCCTTGTTGTAGAATAAATATTTGACTTGAAGAATATTATAGAACATTAAAACTTTGTTGTAAGTGCAAATTTTCATTGCAAATACGGGAGCTGTTTTTTATAGAAAATATCGTTTTCAAGAGTTTCTTAAATACGCAATTTTGAGCTCATTATCACAGAAATTTTTGTTTTAGAGAATATTCAAAATACATTATTTGAAGTACTTGTATTCGCGAATGCAATAATGCATAAAGACGCCCATAGTGAAAACATTAACGACGTGAGAGATATTTTTAAAAAATTACATTCGTTTGATTTTTGAAAAATAATTAAAAGATCAAATGGTTATTCCGTGCATCCCTAAAAAAGCTTAAAGAAAAAATGTGAAGTTGTATTTCAGAAAACCTTTTTTAATGTTTTCATTTCCCATATTTCACTCGAAAATGCACGAAAACAATAATATTTTTCAAAATATGTACATAACATTAATTAACGAACTGATTAAAAAAAAAGCATATGAAGAAAGAAGGCCTTCAATATTATAATTGTAGGAAGACGCAGAAAAGCTTCAAACTTTTGTAATTTTCAAAAATTCAGACCATTGTGTGTCAAATTTGGACCTATACCACCTTTATAAAAGCTTCTCTTCTTCTTATTACTAGAAATGTGTTCTTTATTCTTACAAGAAATTTGAATAAAAGTTTAGATATATTTTCGAGAAAATTGTGTTAAAGTTTCAGGAGCTTCATGTCATTCAAAATTCAAAGAATTTTTTCAAAATCTCTGTGCATTGAGTCGGACTAGCTGGATTGAAGAATATTCATTTTTGAAAAATTCTTACGAATAGTTTAGGCGCTAGTGTTGTGCCCCCGGACAGATAGACAGATCACAGAGTCAGAGGTAGGTCACAGACAGATGGAGAGTCACAGACAAAGGAACGGACATATTAAAAATTAACTTCCTTGAAATCAGGGGACCCTAAGACGTGTACTTCTGCTGAAATTTCGAAATGCACTTTTGGCATGCATTGCTAATTACTGTGCAATATACTTCTCCTTATATACTCATACGTATATATACGAGAAAGTAGAAAGTATTCCTCAAAATGTAAGTGGTCGTGTTGGAAACATGATCCTCTTGGCTATGTTTTCTAATTTCAGAAACTTATAGTACTTTAATCACGTCCTTGACATGCAATCTGGTACTATAAAAACAATGCACGTCTGTGAGTTCCGCAATAAGCTTTCAACAGATAATCAGATTTTCATGGAATGTTTTACGCTGATATATTGTAACTTTGAATTGTTCAACATGACACTTGCTTTTCGAAATTAAATCTTTAATATGTTTAATAACATGTATGTGGTGAAATTCGCAGTGCACCCACTTGGTATTGTGGAGCAGCGATGCCGTCTGTTCGGACAGGCCGGGCATGGTCGGGGCGGGGTGTGAGGGGCGAGGCGTGTAGTAGGCGGACGGGGCGTGGCTGGGTCAGACTCTGAGGAAAGGCGGTGATAAAAAGAAAGGAAAAAACTTTTTTCGCCCTGAGGAAGGTCGAATATTGGTTGCTGAATCGTTGGTACCTGTGTCTAGGTACTCACTACAGCGGCGTCACTACAGCGTAAAATAACTTTTATTTTACTTTGTCGTAAATTCCCTGTTTAATAGATGATTGTGATTAATGAATATACTGGAAACAGTTGGTTACTTTACCTAAATATGAAATATCTACATGTTTGCAAACTCTCTGTTATCTATTCATTTTGGTATTATTTCCTTTGCATTTTGTGTTCTTATGTAAGCCAGAGAGTCTCTTCGTGCAAATGTAAAAGCTGAATGCAAAGTGGCGCAATGGATGCCTCGGTCAGAGTTGCCCAAATGTCGATTCACAGTTTGCGAGGGAGCTGCAATCTTCATTGCCGCCTCCCTCCCACTCCCTATCCTGCCCTAGTTTCGTAGCTTACGCGGTCGCCGGCTTTTGTCTCCTCCCTCTCCTCTTTCCCCCCTCCCCCCGCTATCGCCCCGCTCCCTCTTGGCCGGTTACTGCAAGCGTTTGGCTTCAATGCACTCCTGCCCCGCTGCATTCATAGGGACGCTGTACGTTCCGTGGCGTCAATGCAAATGGACTGGGCCAGCGTCAGCGGTCTCCAAACCTTTTCAAGCGGCTCGTTGCTGCGTTCCCGATAATGCAGCGGCGCAACGATCGCTGTTTGGGCTTCCGTGTTATCTGTTGCAGGCCCTCTGTAATTCACACGCGGGGAGTACTTTACCTCCTCACATCAATGCGAGGGATTTACGATGTGAACATCTGCGCCGGGTAAAGAGTGCGTCGATAGGTTTTAGAGCGATGTTTGCAAAAGAGGTCATGGTGTCATAATGCCAACTAAATGCATTTCTGTGTTCTATGAGCATTATTGTGACTACGTTTCTGCGGTTGCAATATGTTTAGAGAATACTGAGAGAACTTTTGTTTATGAAGTAAAAATGTTCATTTTAGAGACAACCAAAATTGTTGTATGTAAATATCACAATTTTTGATGTTTCTGTGACTTATTTTGTAAATTACGTATTTTCCATAAGAACATGTTCTACTGATGAGTTGTTCATAGTATCTCCTTGTTGATTGTTTATGTGAAATATTATTTGCCTTAAAATAATTAAAATGTAATCAGTACATTAATTTTTTTGACTTCATTTAATTAGCCGTTGTTCCTTTCCACAATTTACTATTATTTAACCCTCAGTTCGTTGCAGATACTGAGATGTGAACTGTTTTATATTGAGCTCTTTGATTCTTTGTGAAACTAATACTAGTGATTTTTCTCACTGCAACAGGGACCTCAACACTTATACTATAAACTTACGTTGCCTTGGAAATAATTCGATTTTGTCTTTCGGTAAATGCTACAACTAGTTTTGAGGAAACGTTTCATCCACCACGATTCATCGATTCATGTCTCAGACCTTTGTAATTTGTCTGTACTTTCTATTCACATCCATCCCTTCTTCCATGAACATAATGAATAATTTATTCCTTAACCGATACTTATTTCAATACTTGCTACCATCGATTTATAACATTTTACCGTCTAACAACTTTCTTTAAATGATTTAAATTTTTAAATTTTTAACCTTAAAAAAATTGAAGACAGTTCGCAAACTAACTTTCTCTCATCCTTTATACATCCCATAATTCCCAGAAATAAATGATATTATTTAGAGAGCAGAAATACACTTACTAAGGGTGGAAATTCTCTTTTTGTGGAATGTGCATAATGTAAATTAAGAATATAATTTTTACCATTTCCGAATAAACCCCGTTTTTATAATAATAATAATAATAATAATAATAATAATAATAATAATAATAATAATAATAATAATTGGATTATTTCACCATTGATTTAATTTTCGGCTGTGTTTTCAATTTTAAGAAGATTTTGATGAAAATATGGCAGGAACAGAAATAAATGTGGGTCGAAGAGGCTAAAAGCCCTTTCTCTGAGAAACAAACTTCCGTACACAAATTTGTTGTTTGAACGCACCAAACATGCAAACAAGCTGTTAAAGCCAAATATCCGTGGGGAAAACGTCGCGTCAGAAGCGAAGGCCCGAGGCAGCTGTTGATCAAGACCCCTTCGTCTCCGCATGAAGACTTCCTTCGCAATTGCCCCGAGATCAGCCTTCGCGAGCCTTGCCGCAACTCGCCCAAGTTTAATGGAGTACTGGCAACACGTGTTTGATTAATGAGTGGGAGCGAGCGAGAGAACGCTCCCGTTCGCGTACACGCCCCTCCTGTGCTCGGCAGCGCCTCCTAATGAAGCCACGATTAATTTTGCGGCGGCGGGGGCGGTACGTGCATGTGCGTGCGTGCGGGTGCGTGCGTGCGTGCGTGCTTCGCGCACGCACGTGTGTGTTCTGCTGTCAGGCCTTGAGGCTACGCCGCTGCCGTGCCGTCATCGTGACCTGACGTGCCCCGCCCTGCTGCCCTGCCGTGGGCCCCGCCCTCTTTTGTTTCCGCGCGCCCTCCAGGTTCGATCGAGAGCCTCTTGCTAACAAGCCCTTACAAACGAACCGAGGAAAGCATACAAATTTTCGCTGACGTGCTTAATGATGCTAGTAAATTCTTCGAATTGAATGTTGAAGATAAGGTTACTGTGGTAACAAGGATGTATATTACTACGTAAATTTTTAGGTTTTAAAAATAATGTACAACTTAAGACATATTGTATATCGCATTTTGATACGCTATCTAATACCTCAATAATCAGTGCAGGTGATGTAATAGTTGTCATATGTTTTTAATTTCGCAAAAATAGGACTTTGATATTTTAATTACCTCAAACGTTAGTATATAAAACAAATAACAGACAACTAAAAATTCCGTGAATGCTCAAGTACGTGGGAAATAATAGAGCATTTACTAATTTGTCTTCCTTATTTAGAAATTGCAATCTCATATCCATGGAACAGAGCACTCTGTATCCTTTCTGAACATTAATATGTTTTACGTGCCATGGCAGAATTACTTTTTTACGTGCAATGGCACTGTTTTCCATGTGAATAATCCTCTTGCATTTCATCAACCTAACCGTGACCTTTCATTTTCAAGGTCTTCACTTTAAATATGAATACAACCTAAGAGTCTCACATTTCGCTGTTGGCGATTTGGCGACGAATTTACAGTTAACGAACATTTTAATTTTTGAAGGCCGCAACTTCTTAAAAAGAGCAGATGTAAAATCTTTGTCAAGAAAATGCTTTGTTCCGTTCATTTCTTGCTTATGATTCAAATCATGAATGCAAAATTGCCATGAAATCCAAACTTACTTACACTGAAAATGATTGTCTTTATTTCGCCACTTCCATGAATGCTCCTGAACTAATTGTAAATATTTTCATTCCCATAAATGTGCTTATGTTTCTCACGTAGCAATACTACAATACTGTGCAAAAGGGAATATGATAAAGGTTTGCTAAATATAACTAATGAAGACCTTTTCCATTCCAAATGCCGTGTATGGCGATATTTCACAATGTTTTCTCAATTCACGAGGTAAACATTTTGTTATTCCCGCGAGGCATAATGGCGAGTGCATGTTGTGTTCATTTTAGATTAGTAAAATTGACTAGGACCCAGAGGAATATTCCGAATAAAAAGCATTCACAAAATGACCAATTTAATTTGGCAACAGAAAATAGGGATTGTTGCATTTATGATGACATCAAATTATGTTATTTATTATTCATAATTATTTTTCTGGGTTACGAGCGACTCGTTTGCATTTTACCAAGTATTATCAATGCTTATGTCCATTTTATTTATATGTATATTTTATGTATACATTTATTTATATATTTAAAAAAATTTAAATAATTTTCTTTTCAACAAAATTGTTCCTGATGTCTTAATTTCAAATGACTTATTCTTTAGGGTTTTCGTTCAATAGTATATTTTATAAATTGTTAATCAAAATATAATTTGTTTTTTTTACGTTGAGTTTGATACATGATCTGGAATGAGTGGTAATATTCGTTTTATATGCGAACTCTAAAATATTCTATCCTTTACCTTGTGTGGATGTATGACCTCCAAGTTAATAAGTCTTCCGAAATGAAAGGTCGCGCAAGCGTCAGACCGGCCTTTCCCCGCCCCTCTGTTTGCTCTGCTCGCCGGTCCGCGTCGCTCATTTCTGCAGCGATCCAATTTCCCCGTATGCAAGCCAGAAGCCAGCCTCAGCCCCGCTCCATCGCATCTGTCGCAAAGCGTTCGTAGTCTCGCCGAGCGGTGCCTGGCGCCTACGCTGCGGGTGCGTATTTTCTTCCTGCTGGCGGGCTTACTCCCGCGCAGCACGCAGTCTAAACATTTGGTGAACGCGTGTCGCCAACGTTTATTTGCGGTGGAGCGTTGGGGCTTTGTCAGCGCGTACAGGCGAAGGAACGCTTGCTCACAGAAATAGAGCAGATGAGCGTAGATAACACCCAACATACCAAGCAGATGGCGTGGCCTGAGGTAAACCGCGTCCCAGGAATGGAAAAGCGTTTTTACGTGAGCAGACCTGTTTGGCTTCATAGCGAAGGACGCTTCAGCTGTACAGTTCCGGTTTCTTCAAACAAGCACTGTTTTTAGTACGCCCTTAAATAAAAATAGAATAGCTGATTTGTCAGAAATACGCAGTGTAAGTGTCTGGCCGTCTTACACGTATACTTGACAAGAAATGTATTACTCTCTTGGGAAGAAAATGCATGTTGCATTTGATTAATGTGTCTTTGGAAGTAACATCTAAATATAATTTAGTTATTAAACAGATGTTTAATCTCCGAGGCAAAACTAAAGTATGGCAATATTTTATTCGTTATAATATTACCAAAACAAAAGTGAAACAAAAAGCAGTACAAAGTATTAATAGATTAATTAATGGGGAAAACTGCTAACAGTGAAAAAAAACAGTAATATTGAATATAAATCCAGAAGAATAATCTTTAGATTAAATGTAATTTCCGTAGTTTTGCTTATAGAATCATCTTTAGATTAAATGTAATTTCCGTCGTTTTGCTTATAGAATCATTTTGTCAGTCACCTAATACCTTTGGTTGGTGAAACCATTTTGTTAAATTTGTAGATTTTCAGATTCAGAAATGTTAAATTTTGCGTAAACAAATTCTTCGCATTTCTGTATTTGGGAGATACGTTTAATAAACAGACTTGGACAAAATATAAAGTCAAAGCATTACGGTTTAATATCACTGACAATTACCATTAAACTCCATTATTTCTTTAGTAGAAGTTGAAATATAGCAGGGGACGTTTCGATATTTCAAGACCTAATGGAAAGCTATAGTGTAAGATCCTGAGATTGAAGATATTGCACTGCATCCAGAAAAAAGGTAAAAATATTGAACAGCATTATAGAACAAAGAAGAACATTCTTCACATGTGCATGTGTTAAACAAATTCTGGCAAGCACATGAGTTGCAAGTATGGCGTGAAAGCAATATTTTTACATTTTTAATAGTAGAAACAAAGGTATTTTGAATTTTGCAATCCTTTGAATCTCATGCAAGAACATGTAATTCTGCATGAAACACTCAAAGATCTACAAACCCATATTCCTCTGACGTCCTGGAAATAGTAACCTTGGCTTCCTTACTTACCTACCTAGCTGTCGTTTCCTTCCTGCGGGACGCCATCAGATTGCGCCCGGCTCTCCCAAAAATATTTTAATCGCGCGTTGTTCAGCCGTGGAAACGCGGAAGCGTCGATCTGCCGGAACTCACACTCCAGCCGTCGGGAGGTTGTAAAAAAAGCGAGACGAGCTTCCGTCCGTCCGACCAAGAACAGCAAGAATCGATTCGAGCGGCTCCGGCCCCACCTGCAGAGCCCTAAATCATCTCGCCAGGTGCGAGGCTCTCATGGCGGCTATTTCTGCAAACAAGCGCGCCGGGTCACGGCGAAGGCGGCGCATGGAAGCTGGGCGCTCGTGCTATAGACTTGCGACGATGGCCTGAGGCCATCACGTCTTTGCGTGATCTGTTAAGCAGCAGAGAGATTGTACAGTTGCACCAGGAAAGTGTTTTCACACTGAGCCGAAGCAGGGCTTAGTATTTAAAAGTTCATTTATGTTGGTAGCAACCAGATCACTAGGAAACATTTGACGGGAACAACACTTCCAGCACCTTTTATGATTGTGGTGAGTACTCAGTTTACGGTTTCAAGCTTCAGCTCGAGGAACCAACTTGATTTCTGTTGCAAGCAATCTCACACACAAGATGTCAGTGTGGAGAGTGTTTCCTGGCGCGCTATATATGCGTTATATATTCGGCCCTGTACTTAAGTTACGTACATTTTGTTCGAAATTGGAGAACGATGACATCTGTACGAGACTGCTGTGAATGTTTACAATGAGAGTGCATGTCAACAGTACCGAGATAGAAACTAGACTAGGAATTCTTGAACTCGAGAATAACTGCGACATACACTGTTTATGACTAATCCAAATAGATTAAGAATTTTCTGTATTCTAACTTTCCAAATTAGACGTTTTAAACAAAATATGCAAAAGTTGTTGTCTTTTTCCAAGGAATGTCATTCACTAAATTAGTTAAGGCCTTTATAATTTTCCGTGTGTTTGAAGTGATTCCGAAATAAATTGGAGACTGGTTCGTGTGTCTTCACTAGAATGTAGACACTTATGTTAGTTTACGTTATCAATTTAATATCAAAAACATATACCGACAACGATGACTTTGACTACAAATCATGCTGTAATATCAAAACGCAAGTCAACTACCTCCTATGGATCTGCCTCTAGAACTGAGGAAACGGATGAATTAATTTTTGGGAGTTCTTATATGAAGCTCAAATGCATTTTCAATATATTACAAAATATTCTTGAGATTTTCTTATTTAAAATTATCTCGCAAATTGATCGAATAATACTAATAAATATTTTAAAAGTCCTATTTTCATTAAAACCTCAAAATACAAAAAAAAATGAAAAACTTAATTTTCATTTAACCTCTCCTACACTGTCACGGCAAAGCTTGATATTTTCAATGGAACATGTTCTACAATATTAGCTAATTAAATGCTTTCTATAACTGATGTACACGTTTTTTTAATCATTGTATACGAATAGCAAACAATGTTTCAACGTGGCATAATCTTTTCTCATTAAATCCATCAAATTTCTTCTGGTAGAGAAAAAAAGACAGTACAAAAGGTAACAATATATTTCTTTTCCACCAAAATTACTGGAAAGCTAAAAATAAAATTGCAGAAAAATGTAAAACCGAAATAAAGAAAGCTTAAAAATTTAAAAAAAATCAAAAACCTGTTACTCTTTCGAATCTGAAATGACTCCATATAGGAAAAACAATTAGACAATACTGTATTGAAAGACTATGTGAATATTTACTTTTTTTTATTTTACGTGAAGTTTTGTTTTCATAATTAGTTTTACATTTTGTTTACATTACATTTTTATACGTATTATCGTGCTAAATTTAAGAGTATCTGCTATAAGAGTATCACTCCAAGTGCTAAACTTGAGTCTCCTCTTTTCAACTTAAAATAGCTACATAAATAGGGAAAAAACTCTCGTCATCATTTTCGTTAAACCAGGCAATAACGTATAATCCAGTATTCTTTCCATCACCCATATGATGAGAACCTCAACGACCGGTCGCATTTGCGTTTTGACGGCAGCAGTGGTTACGCTGTTTGACAAACGTGCCCGGGAGGGTGAGGGCGGCAAGAGGGGGAGGCTTGGATGGTGGGGATGGAGATCCGGGTCATCGCCAAAGGCGCCTCGCCAACACCTCCGCCATCACCTACGCCGCCACCCCCGCCACCCCCAACGTTATCACAGCCTTCCGCCCCGCCACCATCACCGCCATCGCTCCGCCATCGCCACCGCCGCCCGGCCCCCCCCCCCCCCCACCCCCCCCCCCGCCCCCGCCACCACCGCCCCCGCCACCACCGCCCCCGCCACCACCGCCCCGCCACCACCGCCCCGCCACCACCGCCCCGCGAGTACCACTAACACTGCCCCCGCCGGCTGCGCCCCGGGCACGCGGGCAGCGTCGACCTCGGGGAGACTAATTGCCAGTGGATCGGCTGCGGGCGCCCGCCCCCTGCCAGCGTTCGCGTCCTGCCCTGCCTTGCCCTACCCTTCCCTCCCCCTCCTCGCTGGCAGTCGCCACCCGCGCGTCCGGTTGCGCCCGGCCGGCGCTCCGGGTTAATAGATTCCCGGAACGTCATCAGTATATTGGGGTGTGGCCCCCAGCGCCCCTTCACCACGCTGACGCGCTGACCGGATCGCACACGGCCGATCGAACTTCCGCACAGTGCCAATTTCCCTCCCACTGAGCGGACGATATTTTGTTCCACTCTGCTTGCAACCGTATTCTTTTCATATAACCATCGAAGTTTAGAATTGGAGAATGTAGCAAAGAATAAGATTATATTTACATTGTGTCTAGTGTTTAAAATACCTCCATTGCCTAAGAAAAGACGTTTGTGTCTGTGAAGAACATTGTCAACACTATTCTCATTATTCCTAGGCTTTTATTTGTCTCTTATTTTCTTCCGGCAGTTCACCACCCACGTGAGTTACAATGTATCTTAATGTACGAGTAGCTTGAAGGAACTGCGAGAAAACAGGTTAGTATTTAAGATTTCTTATTCAATGCTTGCTGTTCCAGAATTGGATATAAAAGGCTCCAAATTACAAACTTAGTTACATTTTCCTCCATGGAGTTAATGTTATTAAGTGTCCTATTCGAGAAACCAAAACATTCCAAAGGACGCAGAATAAGCAAACTGTAACTTTATGGTTGCTAACGGACATTATAGTAGTGATGTGTGGATTTAAATTGCGGAACAATAGGTTTGTCCGCCTAGTTCATGAAAATGACTCACTGTATTTCTCGTTTCCGCACGGGAAGAGGCGGTGACGGGAGCTGTCGCCCATGTTTAGCGCCCCAAACTTATTGACCATGTCTGGAACGCAGCGAGTTTCCACTGAACACAGAATTAACTTTAAGGCATTCCACCAAAATCAAGAAAGTCAATCATTACTGTAATATTTTATCAATTAAAGCATGTTTAATTCTACTTCAAAAACTTTTTTAAAATACGAAATACGTGTTAACGATGTTAACAGTGCATACGTTAGAAATAATTAAAATATTTAATGATAAATGTGCTGGAAACTCTAGAAATTGGTCTATGTATATATTCATATTTACGTTATTGTAATTTTTTTATTTGGGCTCTTAATTATGGTGTTATCATTTACTGCATCACCTTCCTTAATTTTATTTGACCAAAAATTTGATTTCTAGTTATAAAATGCACTAGCACCAACATCGTCCAGACGAAGCGATTACCCGCGATGGGTATTTCTGACTAATCTCCATACACTTCCACTTCTGATAAAATTACTTGGTCAAGTGTCTTTAATGTTATTGTATCCCTACTTGCTCCTCTTGTTAATCTAAGTAAAGTGATATGGTGTGGAACTGAAGTATTAGGTGCGGTAACAGCGTGTCGCCATACCTTCAGATACATAAACATAATTTCAACAACCGCGATTTCTCCTTATATGTGTAGATTAATTTTGCTTTTCTACATTGACTTAAAAGAACTAGAGACTTGTAAATATAGCGAGTAGAGGTATGATCTTCTTATATGCAAGCCGAAGAGCAATCGTACGTAGTTAAGGGAGGAAAAAATGTTTCGTGATGTTTTTCGATTGCTATCTTCGTCAGATATCTCGACGAGCTAAAATAATGTGAGATATTCTTCCACTCTTCATGTAGATCACACTTAATGTTATAACAATCTATAAACATGTTTTGTTAAAAAAGTTCGTAATCAATAAGCTCAATAAGCTAGTCTTTATTGGTTCTTAACAACTTGAAATATAACAACTATAATTCTGAGTTTTATTACACACTACCCAAAAATTTCTTTTTTCAGCACTTTTCATTGGGAGGAAAACAATAATATACAATGTGAATTATTTATTAAACCCCAAATAGACCAAAGCCGTTATTGCATGTAACGATTCAATTGAGACAATGTTATTTTCTTCATTAATCTCAAACCGTGAAAATGACTTCCACATTTTCTTTTATTATTTAAAATTGCCATAAATACTGCTGTGTTTATAAAAGTCATTGCAGCAATGTATTCTTACTTTATTCATGTCTTGCGTTACTTTAAACAGACGCAAAACATCAATGTAGGCAGGCATTCTTCTTCTTCTTCATCCTCCGACCCCGCCCGCTCTTTTTCGTTCAGCTCCAAAGCGACGTGGCTCCGTCCATCTCGGCCGCGCCCTTCCGCTTGCCCGCGGAAGGCGCCCTCGATATAAAAGCGGCAATCCCGCCGCTTTTTCGTGCACCCCGGGTCGCGGTCGCCGCGCCGGCCGCTCGCCAGCCCGGCCTCCAGTCGCCGCAACGGTCCCACAATGCAACGCGACGTGCTGGCTGGGTCGCTGCCGAAAACTCTTGCCTGGACCCGCCGCCCAGCCGCTCGCCCAGCCGCTCGCCCAGCCGTCGCCCAGCCGCTCGCCAGCCGCTGCCCAGCCGCTCGCCAGCCGCTCGCTCAGCCGCTCGCTCAGCCGCTCGCTCAGCCGCTCGCTCAGCCGCTCGCTCAGCCGCTCGCTCAGCCGCTCGCCCAGCCGCTCGCTCCAGCCGCTCGCTCAGCCGCTCGCACAGCCGCTCGCACAGCCGCTCGCCAGCCGCTCGCCAGCCGCTCGCCAGCCGCTCGCCAGCCGCTCGCCAGCCGCTCGCCAGCCGCTCGCTCAGCCGCTCGCTCAGCCGCTCGCTCAGCCGCTCGCTCAGCCGCTCGCTCAGCCGCTCGCTCAGCTTCAGGTAAAGTGGCGTGAATCCCCCTAATTTTAATATTTCGGAAACAATGCAAAAAATCCTCTTTTACATAAATGACATGATTTCCGATGTTTTGATAAAATGTTATTATTTGGCCCCGAGTGTGAATATTATTAAGATAGATCACATTTCACAATTAATTAATTTATAGTTCTTTTAATATTATTCCTCACAACTTTCTCCCATTTTTCTTTCATCTTGAATTCTGAATCTTGAGAAATTTAGCCCTTTATAAATTTTGAATTCTATTACTTCCACTAAAAATAATTTTTTTGCTGTTTAAAAATCAATTTTTCATTCTATCTCATTGCAACCTATCCCAAAATTAAGTCAGTAAACAAACAAATAGTTGTCAATGCTAGTACAAATAGTTTTATTCGTACAAGTGACCAGTCTGATTACAGGGTAAACAGAAAGAGTGAAAAGCGTTCCACTTTTATATTTTCAAAGGTATATACTTATTTGTAAAATATTAAACAAAAAAAATTAATCCATTAATTCATCTTAATAAACATTTGTAGAACTTCTTTGATCGAACAAGAAATTTAATTCTTTTAAAACCCTTGGGCCTGAACGTTTGACCCATTCCTGCATACTAAATACAAATCAGAGCGCTGATGTGTTCTCAAGGACGTTCTCTAATCGCTTGCTCGCGAAGAATATTTTGCTATCTGAAGAGTACGCGGTGACCTATTTTATTCCACCCAGCACCGCCTCCGTGTGCCTGGAGCAGCGTAGGCTCCTACCACCCACCAGACGCCGCGTTTCCGTATTACCATAAATATTGAAGTGCGCCCTGCGCGAGGCTGTTGACTAATTCAAGGGCTTTGCAAGTAATCTCGTGCAAATTTCACACCCCGCGTGCATTGACAGAACGAACCCCGCCAATTCCGTACATAGTGCCTAATGAAGTCGATACCACGTCTTGCCGTTTCGGAAAACTGGGCTTAAGAGGCACTTCGTTTAATTGCTTCTTCGCTTCAGAGCGCACCGAAGAGTCTCCGTCCCTCCTCTGAGGTCTTGCCACTACATCAACGTCATTTGCTAAACGATGTAACGACAAGTTTGATCATGTAAAGTCATCAAAGCAAAGCAAGTTGGTCAAAATGGTTTTTCTTATGCGCATTTCAGGTTTTGTTAGTATACTCTTTGTGGCGACATTACTTCCGCTGTATTCTGTGTATGAATCAACAGTTGTTTTTTTCTACAAACCGTTTTCCGAAATTATCAATATAGCTTAGAATTTTTTGTTGTTTTCTTAACTCATTCGTACCGGGAGCGGTAGCTCAGTGCATCAACTGATGTCACTGCAGCGCCTCTGACCGGGAGGTCCTAGGTTCGAGTCCCGACAGCGGCAGGATTTTCGACACTAGCTTTTCAGCTAGGTCGAATTCAGTCGCTACCTGGAGGAGAATTCTAGTGGCCGGCTGCTCTGATCGGTAGTTTTCCGTGGTTTCTCCGATCACCAGGCGAATGCCGGAGCAGTACCCAAACAAACGGGCCACGGACCGCGCGAGATCTGCCCTTCCTCGTCCTTGTCCCATCCTCTCCCCCTTACACACACACACTTACACTAACAGGCACTACACTACCACATATTCTGGGAGACCGGTCGGGAGCTTAGAGCTTGTCCCGGCTGGGGCGGTGCCCCGCTGGTGGGAGAGTCCTGGTTAGGGGGAAACCCCACTAGCCGACGGTAGGTCGGCGCCGGATCTCGCCATCCAGCGGGGGACGATCACCGCCATCTCCCGAGAAAAAACATGCGCTACACTAACGGGACTAATGACCAAAGCAGTTGACGCGCCCGGAAACACGAAAAAACTAAACCATTAACTCATTCGTCACTGGTTTTATATTTAACACTTCCTTCTTTAAAAATTAAACGTTGTCTGGCGGTGAGTGATGAATAAGAAGAACTTTGGCATTTGAGTGTAAATTATTTGTAATATTTCCTTTGTATCATAAGAACGGCTAAATGACTAATGTTTTAGTTTGGCTTTTTACTATAAAATCTACAAATTCATATATTTTGTGAATTGTTCCTTGTTAATTTTTATATTTGTGTCATTAATAATGAAAATATCTTTAATTTAAAAAATATTTATATTTAAACCCCTTCGTTCTAAACCATCCAGTTTTTCGAAGTAGTGAATTTTGCTTTTCCAACAAATCTTGTACATCGCAGGATAAAATTTTCCAAACGGGAGACAATTTTCTCTGAATTCATTATTTATTTATTTAATCTCACGTAATAGAGCTCCTCTCAGATAACTTGCGCATTCTTCGATGTGACGATTAATTACTCTTCTTCCACTGAGTTCCTGAAAGTATTACACCATTGATCCGTTAGAAATTTCGTTTCAGAAGAATTTCATTATCTACTGAACTAAACTTTCGCGTCCCATTCCCGTTTGATCGTGATGCCTACGGAACGGTGGAGCAATTAATGATTTTTTTTACTCATTAGCGTTTCCAGTTTCAAGAGCAAGTGATTTTAATCTCGGCGGCCGTCACAGCTCCCTTTATCAAAGCGCCCCTTGCCTGCTGCAAAATGAGCAACGGCACTTAAAAACTGGCACGTCACGTTCTCTTGCCGCTAGTCATATCAGCATTTTCACGCTCTCTATCGACATTTTTGCTTCTCTGTTGGAACAAATGAAGAGGTAAATTTCTCTCTTGAGTTTGACATTTTTCTTCGACCTTGACACTATTCACAATTATTCTGCTAGTATGAAGATTTTGTTATGTCACTAAACCTTTGTCTTATTTTATAAGTTGTATGGGACAACTATTTTTATCACACATCGTCCCTTTACATTAAAATGAGTAGCGCAATGAAAACGCAGATTATATCGTGTGATGAATTAACAAAATGTGAAATATACACAAAAGTCATTAACTGTTTTATTTAGAAAAAAACTCTTATACCTATTTCGCTACGAACAATGCTATGAAAAAATAATTCAGATTTTTTTTAATCCGGTCCATATTTGTTTCCTGATACCAAATTGTTTGTGGTGGTCTGTTATTCACTATTTCAATAAAATCTATAGTCTAAACTCAACATGTGTGCTATAGTTATTTACCTTTTTTCTTAAATTTTATTGGGAATTATCTTTATTTTAGGACATAAAAGAAAATAAATTACCAAAGTTTTGTATGTAGTAATGTCGGTGATTCCGAACATGTCGTATAAGACCATCCCGAGACAGGGGGCTGGCATTTTTTGATTACTTAAACAGTGTTTGAAGTTCATGGTTTGTACGAAAAAGGGAGAGCAGGACTAAGTGATTGTCAGGGCTGAGAATGCTTTTCAAAAAAAATGTACTTTTCGTGACTTAATAAAAACAGAAACGTTGGCGATTTTAAGAATTGTTTCATCACCTACACTTGTTAATTTCCAAATAGGTTTTGATTTACCTTTCTTGACTGCCTGTCACTTACTCCATGACACTCCCCTTATACTACTTCACGCTTTACTTAGTAGTTATTTTATTTATTTAAATTTCTTTTGTTTTCTAACGAAGGAATTTTCATTTTCATCCCTGGCATAATTCTTTCTCAGAATATAATAAAGCAATGATAATTTATTCGGTATTCTCTAGAGACGCTCGTATCTTTTTATTGAAATTTCTCAGGATTGTGCCTTTTGTTTGGAATTCCCATTTTCTTCATGATATCGGTTTTCGATTGAAACGTCTGCAGTTGTTTCTCTGGGGCAAAATCGCAAGTCGTTAGAATTGTTGAATTGGAGCGATGTGAAATTGCTCGGTGAACCGGCGTCATTTATAATCATCTCAAACCTTCATCGTTTTATTCCGGAAAATTATTTTTGTCTTATTTTTCCTCCCTAATTTAATAGTACTAACAATTTAGGTTCAAATAATATCACAAGATTGAAATGCTTTACATTGAGTAAAAAAATCCAGAAACGTTGTTCTTATTATTTTGTTGTCCTATTTATGTTAGTTTGTTCATCTTGACCTTTTGTTACTCTCGGTATGAAAAAATATGTAAACTGATTTCTGCTACGCTGTTGGGGATTGGAAAACCTATTGCATGTCTGAAGAGCATATATCTGGTTCGCTATTACTGGGAGGACTCCCTGCAGTCGTAGTGAAACATTTATTCTCCCTATGAAACACCTCTGTAACTGAGATTTGTGGATCAATGTTACCTTCGAGGAAATGTACAATGTACAATGTAGAAACTACCTTCAACATCACTTAAAGTTGTATGTAGGTCAAATAATCTGAAAATTTAGAAAATGACTCACGATTGGCTCCCTATGAAATTGAGGTGTATAAATTTGATACCATCATACTCAACAAACAATGCCAATCGTACACATTAGAAAGTAACTATTGTTTCATTGATTTAGTCGCAAATGTAAATGTATTCCTTGCATTAATTCATATACATAAATATTTCATATTCACGTATAATATTTAATTAAATTTTAACTTTTTTTTCTATTTCTCTATCACTGTATATCGCTTTGAATTCACTACTAACATTTTTTTCTTTTATGAATTTCAGGTAAGCAGTTACCAATCATAATAGATGGGAAGAAATACTACTAATTCATCGATGAGTGAGTTGCTGCATGTTTAACATTTTCTATTGGGTTTATCTTGTTTATAAATGCAAGATTATTTGCACATTGCATTGAAAGTGTTTTCTGTGCCTTAACACTATTGTTTAGCATTATGAACTGTTTTTAGTTGTGTTTTGGTCGGTTTATCCACTATAGCAGCAGAGAAAACCGATACAAAAAATAACTCAGAAGTGCAAAGTTGGACACAAACACGGGCACCTAGACGTTTTAACGCTGGTCCCTCATGATCAGTATTTCTTCAACGCATTCTGTGTATCAAACTTTTGTGAAATAAATCAAACGTATCAAATATATCTTCTCTCTTTCTCGCAAGCTCTGGTCATGATGAGATCTCGAGAGCCCGAAACGGGGTTGCAGGAAGAGGATATATGTCTCTAGAAAAGTCTGCTTGTGAGAAATTGGGCTCGACTGCAGGAAGAGAAGCTACGACACATTTTGGCCCGACCATATCTCTCCGCTGGGCGGCACGACGAAAATGTGTCACTTAAATCTCAGGCCTTGCGGAAATCTAGGTGCTCGGTCTCTGAGCCAGTCCTGGCCATATTTTGTACATCCCTTTCCTTTGCGAGACGTATTATTTTCTAAAGCCTGTTGCTTACTAAATATACTAATCTTTTAAATAATGGAATTCATCATAGTCGTTATATGTTTACAATGTATAACTTCAGCAATATTTTATTTTTACTTTCCTTTGTTGTTTTCTAGAAACAAACCTATTAGCACGTATATCATGTAAAAATTGCTCTAAACTCCAAATGTCAGTTAATTTACCTCACAACTGGTTTTCACCGACTTAAATGTACCATATGGCTGTGACTATACGTTACCTCATACGTTATAGCTGCATATTTATCTGGCTCTAGGATTTCCTGATACTTACACTTGAATTATTTAGTAGCCAACATTATTCTGTGAGCTTGTATTTTGTAATCCGCTCTTGTAATGGTTACGTTAGTAATTTAATACAAAAAAGTGGGTACAAATTTTTCAGTTATTCTGATTATCGTTAAATACCGTTAACAATTTTCGAAATAGATGTAAGAAACCTGTAAGATTCTTTTGTGAAGTAAATCTGCATTTAGCCAACGATTGAATGACGTTAAATTTATCGCATCTGTAATTTGGCACAAAATTTGTAATAAACAGACGTGTAATAAAATTTTTAATTTAGGAAAATATTAAATGAGTGGTATTCGACTAACTAGTGGATTCTGTACGAGAATATTGAATTACGAATAATGTTCTAGCGTATCAGCCATTTCCACAATAGTTTGTATCTGTAATAATACAATACTTAAAATGTTAAATTAACTTTAAAAAATATTGCATGCGTATAGCGAAAATGGTTAAGAATAAAGTTATAACAAACTGTAAATACTGCAAACTTTATTGTGTGTGTGTGTGTGTTGTGTGTGTGTATGTCGCTGAGACTTATCATGTTATAAAGAAACATCTTCGTAATGCGAATCCCCTTCTCTTTCTTCTCCTGAAGAGCTTTAACGAGAATCGTCTGAAGTAAATTAGAATTTTCCCGACAAAGAGCTGTACCACTTTTGTTTGCTCACAAAAGCAGCATTCCGGTAGCTGCAGGGGAGGACGGTCGTTGTGACGCTCAGCCCAGGACACCTCAAGAATGCGTCATCTGCGGGCCTGAGGAGCAACCGGCGGCGGTCGTTGGCCTCGGGCGGTGGCGCGGCGGCGAAGTGACGTGCGGGGCGAGGGCTGGGGCGGGCGCTCCCAAGAGGTAGAGGAGAGAAACCGCGTGCTCCGAGGGGAGCTGACGGGTGAGAGCCCTGGCAGGGCGGGGGCGGGGGCGGGCGGGGTGGGGTTGGATGCGGAGCGTAACTCGAGGCGCCTCTGCCAGACGTCGGTGGCGGACTGCAGGCCCTAGGGAGAGGGCGGCTGGGCTAAGCGGTCGGAGCGCTGCTGGCGGGGAGCAAGGGAACCACCCGAACAGCTCAGCACTGACAACGGAGGTAATTGAGCAAGTGAGCGCCAATCGTTCCCCTTGCTCCCTTCACTCTTCGAATCATCCGTTATAGACCCTTATTTAAACCTATTGCAAAACTTTAAACTATTATTCGATAATCCCTACTTGATTCGCACGGGTCTTCCTCCTCTCCCTTTAAAGAAAATAATGAATAGTTGATATTTTCGAAACCAAAATGCTAAGTTCATCAGCAAAAGGCGACTTGAACATTTTTCGATGGCAATATTACAGCGCTGTAGCAACGTTAATCAAGGAACGAAAACAGCGAACAGTAATGTAGGAGTCCGAAGTAGACAAGAAAGAAATTGGAAATATAATAACACAAGACAATGTTAAGGAAATATAATAATATGATAGATGCAAACAAAACAAAAGGCATCTGCCTCGATAACAATAAATAAATTAATATATTAGAATAGATAATCTGTGGTCGGATTTTCGGAGATACAGTATTACCCAATATTATTTTATATTGGGTATTTGTTTTACTCCTATTTAAATAGTCGCTTACGTCTCTAAGTTACAATTTGGATAGTTTTTGAAGTTTCTATAATTATGTTTCGGAATAAATGTCAGAAGCAATTCCAATTCATTATTCAGTGACATTAGAAAGAATATTGATTTTCACTTTGTAACTGAGATAAATCTAAGCCAATTTGT
This sequence comes from Teleogryllus oceanicus, assembly GCA_964035755.1. Taxonomy (NCBI): domain Eukaryota; kingdom Metazoa; phylum Arthropoda; class Insecta; order Orthoptera; family Gryllidae; genus Teleogryllus; species Teleogryllus oceanicus. The sequence continues at coordinate 83,389,105 of CAXIVR010000004.1, read as the reverse complement.
AATGAGAATTACAAAATTCAGAATTGTACTGTTAATTTTAGATTTAAAATCTTTTCTCTTACATTAGTGTTTTCTTGCACCTGTTGTGAAGATTTTTATAGCAGAAGAAAATGTAAAGAATGAGATTTTTTCAATAAGCAAAGATTTATTATGTCATTTATTTTTTACACATCAGTAATTAAAAATTGTGATTAAGTAAAAGGTAATTATTATTCCGTCTGCAAAATATTGTCAATGGAATGGTTGTATTTTGCTGATTTCAAGAAGATGACAGAATAAAGCATTTTAACTGAAAATAAATCTTTTTGTGATATTCCCTGTGAATGTAGCGAACGAATTGTATTTTTTCGTTCTGTTGGTACTTTATAAACCGTCTGCGTCGAGTTCGAGAACTTCTGGAAACCAATTACGCCAACAAGCGTATATTATTAACTGATGAGTGTTATTTTATCTACCCACAGGTTTCTTTCCAAAATCTAATTAGGACATTCTCCAACTATAACGTTTTCATTCAAAATGACCTGAGAACTGAAACCCTTTGAATGTGATATCAGATGAATGAATAATGTTCAGATGAGTAAAACCACTGGCTTGTGCATCCGAAGCCTTGGAACTAAAGTTAACTGCTCACAGCATGCCACCGAATAGAGCGTGTGTTCTGATTTTTGTAAGGTTTGTTGAGATTAAGTTACTACACAGATACAGGGACTTGTAAGTTGCCGGAATGAATTAAGACCCATGACGAGTGGCGAACCCTTTCCTCGACTTCATGATGAGTTGCGATAACACTTAAGGGAAGTTAATTAAACACTAGAAAATACACTGTCAAAAATAAACCTCATACGTAGTTTCCTAAGGGCGGATCTGCATGTACGTATTGGCAGACGTTAATGGAGCCAGTGATTAATTGTGAACTGGAAGGTGTGTCCTCTTTACGCCCGCCTGTGTCTGCTTGAAAGAGTGATTTATGTATTAGTACGTGTAGTTTACGTGTTTAAAGATGGACAGTGTGGGTAAGAAATGCGGTCCTAAAGCTTCTGAAGAATTAAACATTCCTCAATTTTTTAACTTATGGAATAATTATATCTGAAGAAAGAATCTATTTATCATTTCTAACTTGATTAACACTTGTACATTTTTATAATGAACATAATGAAAATATTCAATAAAATACTATCTTCAAAGCAATAATTGGAACAATGACTCCCTAGTACTATTATACACATAGGGAAAACTGTACGAAATGCTTCCGCATAAATGATTTTATTTTCTCATTATATCACTTCATTAATTGCACATTTTCACTACCTTTTCTGTGAGTAACCCATCACTAACCGACGTATATTTTGAGATTAGGTTCTTCAGAATATCACAAAGATATTCCGTTTCTGAAGGTTAATTATTTACATGCATAAGTACGTCTGGCTAATGTATTAGAAAATACATTTGTCATAAATAAACTGAAGAAATCTTCAACGACAACAACAACAACAACAACAACTGCGCCACATAAAAACACCTAACAAAGTTATGAAAGTCGTGTTCAGTGAAGGATAGAACTCCCTGCCTTTAAACCGGGCGCAATTACACTTCCTGGATTTAATATTCCATTAATGAAACGAGTCTAAAAACTAGCGTGGCATTAATTAATGTAACGAATTTCTTTAAGACGTTCTTTTTATAACAGTGGATTCGCAGTGAAGGCGGCAAAAAGCATTTCCTTGCCCTGCTGTGCTCCGCGAAGCGTTATCGTAGCGCGAAAATTATCCCGTCCTCTGCAGCACTATGGCGTCCCCAGCGCCTGCAATTAGCAGGGGGCGCCGATTTCCTTCCTGCTGAGGATGCGAGCACGCTCCTCCGCGCCAGAAAGCTCCCAACTGCCACAGGCAGGAGCCATAAAATACGTCGCAAAAATAATACGAAGAACAGCTCTATGCTACAGAACAGATCTGGATTACATTAACTAGTATATCTGTATAAAATATTAGATTTCGTCGTGTATAATGTAAAGGTAGGAACTGCGTTGTGAAGAATGGGCCGTGGGGTATATGCAGTTAAAGATGTTATGAGATTTTACTGATTAAAGTAGTTTGAATTTTGTGTTTGCGTTTAGACTGCGTGGAAAATAAATTCGAAATTTGAAAGTGTAAAGTTGATTAAATGCAGTAGATCAATTGCAACTATGTCTAAAAAGAATTAAACATTTCAATATTAGTTAACGATGCAACGTGAAATAACATGATCACCGTTATTACGTAGTTTATGCATTCTTTGAAACATTTTAAATATTAAAACGGGTGGGGTATATTTAAGAAATAAAAAGAAAGTTTATTGACGTGTTTATTCGAACTTAATTTCTCAATTGAAATTAGTATTCATATCAATATTATGCCTATTATTTTCTTTTCTTATCGGGTATTTGCATTTATTTTTTCGAAGTATTTTGAATTGAATGCAATATCAAATTAAACAAATAAACATGAACATCAAATACAACCATCAAATTTCCATGCTTCAACATATTAACAATGCTTAATAACTCATTTTTGTTGAGGTGTAAATGGTAGAAGTCACGTAAATCCCTTGTCTATTTTTCACTCACCTTTAGTGAACGGATTTATTGTGGAAAGCGGTGCTGTGCAATTGCCGACCAAATCAACGAGGTGCGGGGAGGGTGTAGGAAAAAGAAGCAGCGTTACCGTTCTACGGAACAAAAATAACGCGGGTGGATGTAGCCGACGAAGCTGCCTCTAGGAGCGCGAACGGAGGAGCTTTGGGGAATTGTCTGGCGCAAAGAAAAGACAAAAAAACGAGATGGATGGCAGGGCGGTGGCGGAGACGGCGGGTGGTGGCGGAGGGGGAGGGGAGGCGGCAGTGCGGGGCGGTGGGAGGTGGGAGGGGTCCGTGCGGAGGTGTCGCCACCCGAAATCAAGGTACACGCCCCGTTGAAGCGCTCCCTCGCGAGCGTTCCGGTAATTTTCCGAGCCTTTGTAATTTCAGGAGCGCTTTTATTGCCCTTTTGTGAAAATGAACGCCGCATTTCTCTCCTCTTACACCCAGGTCGTTTGCAATAACGCGATGAAAATTCCCTTGTCCTCAATAGGGTATCGCACGTTATTGTTTTTCAGGGACATAAGGTTGTGATCTGTACAATAATAGTAAACATTTTAATATGATGGGCACATATTCTGTCTTCTGAAAGCCAGAACATCTAGGCGATTCTTTTTACTTAATGCTTGATCCTATTTACTTACTTAATCATAAGCTATTCTGGACTACTGTGTTGGGTTCTTTTTTCTCTTCAAACGACTAACTTTTTTTCAACAATGTTTGTGATAATCACATAATATTAAATAAAGAAATGTTAGCGTTGATTAAATAGTTCATACTACATCTTCCATGACTTGCACGTTAATATGGAGGAAATGCCGGAATTAATACTATAAATAATTGACTAGTTTTTCTAGAATATTGTGTAAGACAACAAACACTTACTATTACAAATCCGTGAGATTATGTTCACTCACTTCACAGCAGTAAAAGGTTCTTAAATAATTCTAATTTTCTTATTTTTTAAGTAGTTTTTTGAATGATATTTGGTGCGATTCCTATATCAAATGGTGAGGTTTATGTGATGTTTTGTGCCAGACACAGTAGTCCATTAATCTCGCCTTCAACATGTGTTTCGTTTGTATTCGCAGCAAAGCAGTAGAGTTCACTCCGCAAAACATTCTCCGGGAATTGGGCTAAGAGCGTGTGTTTACTAATTTAGAGGCAGTAACTGCGCCTGCATAAATGGGTAATTGCTCTGGCCGTAAAAATCTCTTTGTAATTCTTTACGACACATTTTAATGCTGGAAGAAAAATGGCATAGAAACTTCGCCGTCTCCGAAAAGCCCCGACCGCCTGCCGGAGAATGTGAACCTACATGTTGCTGCTTTCCCGTTGGAATTTATAGCGCCATCCTGGTTTACACGGCTCAAGTCGTCGTCCGTGAAATATGCCTCGACGCCAGCATCCCTGATCGTGCAGCGGACCAACACGAGATCGGTGGCCTTTTGTTCGATATCGCTCCGACAAAAGTACTTCGTTTTTTTTATTTCTATAAAAGTTAATGACTGTAAGATGCGATAAGAGGACGAGTTCTCGAAAACATATAAAGTTTTGGCCTGTCCGCCCCGCTGAAGGAGCAGATCCGCAGCGGCCGACGAACGGAAGGTAGTGCGATAGCGCGCGGGTCGTGGACTCCGGCGGTCATAATAGTAATAAACTGAGCGACTGCGTGGGACGCGTCGAACGACCTCTGCGGACCCCTGAGGTTGGCCAGGGATTGCCAACGAAGTGGACGCTCACCCTTCGAAAATAAAGAACCAAGTAGTAGCTAAAGCACTCATTTTGAAGACAATGCCGGGAGCGGTAACTCAGTACATCAAATGATGTCACTGCAGCGCCTGTCACCGTGAGGTCCTAGGTTCCAGTTCTGACGGCGGCAGGATTTTCGAAACCACACTTTTCAGTTAGTCGCAGTCTGCTCTCTGGAGGAGAATTCTAGCGGTCGGCTGCTTTGATCGGTAGTTTTCCGTGGTTATCCGATCAACACCAGGCGAATACCGATGCAGTACCCTAACAAACGGGCCACGCACCGCGCACGATCTTTCCTTTTTCTTACTTGTCCTATCCTCTCCTCTTACACTGACATGCACTACACTACCACATATTCCGGGAGACCGGCCGGGAGCTTAAAGCTTGTCCCGGCTGGGGCGGTGCCCCGCTGGTGAGAGGGTCCTGGTTACGGGAAAACCGCGCTAGCCGACGATAGGTCGGCGCTGGATCTCGCCATCCAGCTGGGGAAGATCACCGCCATCTTCCTAGGGGGAAAACATGCACGGGACTAATGACCAAAGCTGTTGCTGTTGGCGCGGCGGGAATCACTAACCAACCAACCAAATTGAAGACAATGGCCCACGATTTAGTTTATTACTTTGTTGACCATATGTAAATACGTGCGTACATATACCTTTTTCGGTTTTACTTATAGTATTAAAATTTAACTAATGCTTTCAAAGCTGTCTTATTTTTGTTGGAATGAAATAGTGTAGTTTTATTTTCAGCCAATACTTGTTTCCGTTCGTTATTCAAGACCAAATCATTGCTTTTTGTGGGACCCATGATAAATGACGAGGGATTAGATCCAATTTCGATCTTCTTTTCCCAGCTTTATCATTAATAATGATCTTGTTTTCTTCCCGAAGGAGAATAAATTACTATTTACACGACTCATTAATAATATTGCCTTCCTTTTTTGTTTCAAAACTTTCTTTCCAGAATCGTTTTAATTTATCTCCATCAGATATATTTGGTTCGGTCCCCTTTTAAATATAATTTGTGTGGGAGTGAAAAACACCGAATAGCATTTGTTGTATAAGAATTAATAGTTTTCCAAACTTCTAGATTTAACTTCACACTCAATGGACTATCTGATAATTACTATTCAGTAAGCGTAAAGAATTACATATTACAACACTGCTATTGCAAGCTTCTTGACCTAAAATATTCTTGAGATTCAGTCTTAAAAGTAAATTTGTGAACACACAACTACTTACTTCTATATGAACTTATTGTAAAATATTTTATCCCGTCCATATACTTCAACATCTGCAAAATAATTTAAATTAAAAAATTTATAGGTATTTTGAGTTTTGTATTGAAATGAAATAAAACATCTCAAAATCTTCAGTGCTATCGCAGTACGTTTTGTGTAGATTAGTCTAGTTACCTCAGCAAAAGGTGTACTTCCTTCTTTCATATTAATTCATTATTCATTAAATTTTGTATTATTCTAATGTGTTTCATTAAACTTTTTTTTCGGCTTTATCTGCTGTTCAATAAATTATGCCGCTGTTTAATAGGCATTCTTCAGCTGAATGACATTGAAAATGTATCTGAGTTTTCGTGACGTATAGCGTTTTGTCAGAAATGAGAGATTGGGAACCCCTGTGGCAGAAGGGTGGTGAGCGCGGGTGCGGGCAGCGGCACGGCTGAGGGCGAGGGCGAGGGCCGGGCAGAGCGCGGGCGCGCGGGCGCACTAATCGAAGCGACGGTGGCAGCATCCGGCCGCCGCCCTCGCCGACACCGCCCCGCCATGCGCTGCGGGCGTGCGCCACCGCCGCCTCCGCCGCCGCGGCCGCAGCGCGCGCCGCAGCCAACGCCAACGCCGCCGCCGCCGCCGTCGCCGACGACGACGTCGGCGCCGCGTCGCCACGCACCGTGCTGACGTCGCCGACGTCTCCACTCGGCAGCGTCAACGTCAGTGCGGTTGTGCGCGAACCCCGGGTGCGTCCCGAGCGGCCGACGGCGCCCTGCTGAGTGGCACGGCCGTGAATCCGGTGCGTGCTCACGCCCACCGCTGTTGTGAGTGCATGTGGTGCGCCCTGGAAGCGTGGCGTGGCTTGGCGTCGCCCCCGTGGTGTTTGGAGGCGGATGACGCTCTGCGTGAGGTGTGTCTGCGTTTGACGTGGTTGTCATCATGATTTTGAAACGTGATATGCCCGTGCCTCGACGCGCTATGCTCTCACAGTCAAGTAATTGCCTAATCTGGTTATTTCCACCGATGAGATTAGACTTTATGAAATGTCACGCTAAATGTATTTGATTCGTGGGAATTGCTTTACACACAATTGTAATGGAAATGTACGTAAGTACATTTAATGGTGGAAATTAAAAGGCATACTTTGCCGGAATGACATTGTCACATGATATTGCAGTTACGCTCTTTGTCTCTTGAAATAATGCAATATGAATGAATTTACATACATTATTTTGTGTTATAAAAATCACAATACTCAGTGTCTTATTTACATTGTATTTTTATCTATAAATTCTCAAACCTAACAGCAAAATTCAGTGGAGCGGGGCGAGCACGTCCTGTTTTCATTGTGGGCATTTTCCTAATATTTATGTCCTCGGAGATCACGAGCGCTCATCGGTTTATTAATACGCCCCAGCGCGTCCCGTTTGCATTGTGCCCCAAGTGGGCGGGCGCTTATTTGTTGTGTTCGTGGGAGCTTCAATAATGGCTTTATGGGCGCGCGACCGCGCTCCACCGGCCGGAGCGGTCGTGGTCATTGTGCCGGGGCGCAGCTGTCATGGCAACCCGCGTGCTGCCCTCGCCGCCTCCGCCGCCTCCGCCGCCTCCACCGCCGCCGCCGCCGCCTCCGCCGCCTCTGCCCGGTGCACGCCACGCGGTACAGCGCCGTTTACTTTTCTCATTTCGTGTTCAAACTCCATGAATTTTAATTCCTACGTTTCAGCCGGTTTTATTTTTATCTCCGTGTATTAGAGGGAATATTAAAAGGCACGATCTGCAATCGCCCCCGTGGGTGTGGCGTCAGCGCTTGGATTTGATGTAGTTGTTGAATGTGACATCGAGAAGTGGCAACCGAGGCGTTACGGTCTCCTATCAGCTTCTGAATGACAGAGTCGAGAAGCTTTGAAATGAAGGTCGATAACCCTTCTTTTATACTGGTGTAGAGAAGGGGGTATTTAAGGGAGTTTCATTCTTTTCAAGTCCGTGGCTGATTAAACAAGATAAAGCGTGTAATCAAATTTTATTGGGTGAACGCCGATCTGTTCACTAATGAGATGAACATAATAAATCATTCTTTGTTTTGTTCCCAATCAATTTTTGCGGACTTCCATTAATATTAATAATGTAGAACATTTACCTATGATTGATGTATCATATCTTCAATGATATCCAAAGTTCACTTCTGGTATTATCATTGATTAATTTACTGTAAAATACAGCTATTGCAAATGTTCAGTTAATGAAATGATATTTTGTAACTTTTCTTTGCGTATTATATCAAAATTGTGAATTTTCGAGTCATAGTATCTTAAAACTAATCTTGTACTTAACAAATAGAAAGTAATCTACATCCCAGAGGAAATGTTTGAGACTAAACTTTCGATCGAAGAACAAGGAAGTGGCACATTAATTTTAATGGAACGGCAAACAGAATAATTTCGGATATCGGCGTGGACGCAACCCTCGGGTCATCCGCCTCGCAGCTCCAACGTCCCAAGGGATTCCCAACTGTGGCGGTGAACTTTCGCCTTTCGATATCGGATTTCGATTTGACGGCCCTTAATGGATGAACACCTTAAAAATCTATGCGCTTTGGCCGGCTGGGCAGAGGCCGCTCCTCGCGGCCCAGCCCTCTCGCTCGCTGTCCGCCGCTTCGCCGCCTCCCGGCGGTGGGACGCGCTGTGTTTTGGTCGGTCGTCGGCATGACAACCGCGTGAAGCGTTTGGTGCGGTTCTCGGCCCGCGTTCCGCTACTCGACTCGCGCTTCCGATGAATGCGATGAAAAGTTGCTTTCATTTTTCTCGCCGTCGCTGGTTTCACCCACTATTTTGTAACCGTGCTTGTCTTTGTCGTGCCGCTCTTTTTTTGTGAACGTTTTTGTTGCGAAGGCGAGTAATGAAAGTATTCAACTCAAAATGTGTTTGGAGGCAGATGGACTCTTTGAAATTTCGCTATTCTTATTTCCGGTGGCAGTGAATTGGGACTCATTTTCTCGGAAAGAAGCATAATGGAATATTAAAAATTGCAATATTACCCTTTTAAAAATTGTAAGGAGCGAGTGGTTGGTGTACTAAAACCCTCCATTTTGCCGAAATTATTACAAAAATCGTGAAAAAATGTTGGTGTAGTATTCGGTATCTCTCATGCTGGCAATGTTCCATCATATTTTCAGGACAATCTTCATTCTTTTTGTCGGAAATCACAGAATTGTGTTGAAGTTATGAAAATGAAACTCAAGAATAACAGTTCTAAAAAATGAATGTTTGTGTGATATTTCAAATTATTACTGAACAGATGAACAAATAAAACAGATAATATCTAGCAATCAATAAGATAAGTGATAAACGTGGAATCGCAAAACGGACACGGATTGTAACAAAAATCCAAAATAATTTCCTTCTCCTGGAGCAAGCACCACTTCATACAACAAAATCGTTTTTCAAGCCACCTTCTGAACAGGCCAATGAGAAAGAGTAGGTAGTATTTCTTTGGTAAAATAACTTGTGTGCTCGCTGGTTTTTCAGAGAGGTGAATCTCGTAGTTGCGCCCCCCCCCCTGTCGAAAGGATGACCCCAAGGCTTCCGGCTGCGGCCGAGCTCGGCACATGGCGGGCACCGCGTGCTAAGCGCTGGGCACGGCTGGCACGGTGGCCAGGACGCACGATGCCGCTCTGTGCTAAATGAAATTGCGGTGCCGCTACGATAGCCGCCAGTGCGCGGCGCTTGTTTAATTTAGATTTACGCGCTCCCCGCTCCAGTTCCACATCAGCAGGCTATCCCGCGCCTGACCCGCCCAGCCCCGCCCCGCCCCTCTTACCCACCCAAACCCGTCCCGTCCCGTCCCGTCCCGTCCCGTCCCGTCCCGTCCCGTCCGTCCGTCCGTCCGTCCGTCCGTCCCGTCCGTCCGTCCGTCCCGTCCCGTCCCGTCGCCGTCCCGGGACCGCGCCCGACCGGGACCGACCCGACCTCGACCGCCGACCCGACCGGACCGACCCGACCCGACCCGACCCGACCGACCGACCCGACCCGACCGACCCGACCGACCGACCCGACCCGACCCGACCCGGACCGACCCGACCCGCGACCCGACCCGACCCGACCCGCCTCGTCTCGTCTCGACCCCTCTCCGTCCAGCCACGACCCAGCCAGCCCTGACCCGACCCGATACGGCACGACACGACTCCCTCTCCGCTCAGCCACGACCCAGCCAGACCGACCCGACACGGCACGACCCGACCCGACACGACACGACACGCCCCGCCACGACACGGTACGACACGACACGGCACGCCACGACACGACACGACACAGCACGACACGGCACGATACGGCATGATACGGCACAATAGGGCACGACACGGCACGACACGGCACGACACGGCACGACACGACACGACACGACACGGCACGACACGACACGCCCCCGGGGCCTACCCCCCCCCCTTCCCGCCCTTCCTCCCACCGCCCCCCTCGCCCCCACCTCGCTTTAGACTCTGCGGCCGCGCGTGGACCTGTGCAGTTGCCGAGATTTGCAGCACCAGCTACGTTTCGTTTCAATTATTTTCATATTTAATTTCTATCATAACGAACTCTCTCGTAAAACGCATTTGATAGGAACGTAGGTCAAGTTAAAGGTATGGAACATAATCGATTTGGATTATGTTGTTGTATTGTGTATTTGTTGAGTTCGTTTCCATAATGTCCATTATGAATTTGTACAAACTCTATTAAACAAATTTGGACAAATCACGAAAAGAAAAATTCGAATACTTTTTATATAACCCATCAGATAACTGACTCATTACTCACACCACACAGTAATTTTATAGCGGAATATTTGCCGAGATATGGTAGATATTATTTATCAAATTCTCTTGATGTGTGTGACCTATTGGATCAAGGGAAATATAGTTTTATCTTCACTAATTAATTAATGGCCATAGTTTCTAGTTACCAATATTATCTCATAAATGCATCAGAAATAAAAAGAAAAGAAAAGAAAAGAACTCAAAGTTTTTGTAGCTAAAATATTATTCAAATGCCAATGTGAGTGGTTCGCCTAATGCATTTCACATAGGCAGCCCACTAAACAATTCTGCATTGCGGGTGGTATCATTCATACACAAACGTTTAGCGTTTATTTTACTTCTTTAAATACCATATTTACGTGATAAAAAGTAAACATTTTCTTTTCATGTATTTTATATTTTCTACTCTCTTAATCATAATTAAGAATATAACGTCGCTCGAAACGAAATCAACAAAGTATTTCGATAAAGAGACCATCTACTTAGAAGATTTCTTTAACGTGTGTCAAAAACTAATTTAAATATTTGAAGATCTCTTTTATATTGCGTGATTTTCAGATTTTTATAACAACTGTACGACAGTAAATTTAATGCATTATTAGGGTTATGATATGTATGTGTTTTAGAGAAAATGGCAGTTTCAATGAAAGTATACAATCGCTGGATACGTACGCATTCACTGACCGTTTTAGAGAAAGTGAATTTATGCATGGTAACGTGGCACGCCTCAAAACATACATCAGAGATCGCCAATTGTTGAATATTTTTCTTTTATTGACACACATTGAGTATATTACAATAAAGTCACTAAAAACATTTATGTTCAAAAAATCCGGATTTAACATAAAAGATTTTCCTTAATACTTAAGTACGAATAGTCAAACTTGGCACTTAATATATTGAAATTACTTTGTTCTGAATGCACAATTTCAACTTCGTAGTTTTACCATTTATGTATAAATTGAAAGTAAAATTAATTGCTATTTCCTTATAATAATGATCTTTCATCCAGACATCTTCCCATATAGTAATGAATCATTGTCATTTCACCTAACTTATTATCTAATTCCAGTGTAGATTTATTGTAATAAGTTTGATAATTGCAGGGGAATTTCAGGGCGCTTCAATACAATACTGTTCCCTTGCATTGTTTTTCATGATACGTGTGGAAAAAGTGACATTTTATTTTGCGAGTAGGAAATATTGCAACACGAGGCCGATAGTCCGAGCAAAATAAAATCACTTTTACCACGTGTGTTACACACTATTTTTTAGACAGTCCTACTAACTTTCATTTTATTTTATTACAAGTACACAAATTACTCAGTGGCACATTAAGGCTAGTAGTAGTTAAAACGTGAATCTAAAAACTAACTCTACATTTTAAACTTTCAGCATGCTAGGCATGCTTTGAAAGAATCTCTTTTACTAGAGGTATCTAAAAAAATAAATATATTACTGAGAAGGGCTTCTCTAAAACGGCATGGGGGTGCGGAGCCGACAGGGTAGTCTCGTGACAGGGCGCGCGAGTGTAAACATTTTGAACTAGCAATCACATCATCTTAGGAGTCATGTCCGAAGATTGAGAGCAAGAAAGTAGCAATATCAGAGAGATTAACCAGTTTTACTAATTGACTAATTTTATCAGCAATCTCACAATTGCATATGAATAAGACTTTTGGAAACGAAATTTATTTTAACCACTTTTATAATTTGTGTCTTTCTTAGACGTTCCCATCTTTTTTTTCTACCTCTATTTATGGCAACCTGTGATGTCTCAGTGATGTTATTAAAGTTACCGCTGAACAGAACGTGATACAATTCGTGCACCCACAGGGCCCTGTTCATTAATTTTATTGTCTATCATGGCAAGACGTTTGTAGAGTTTCAGAGCAACACCTTGTTTGCATGCTTCCTGCTCCTTGAGCATCTGACCACAAATATCAATTTCGTAAATACTTTTTCTACTCCTATGCATTATTTTTTATATCTTCAATTTTAAAGTAGACCATAAAGCGTACTTTCAGTTCCAAAAAAGCGTTTTGCAGAATTAAATTTATTTGTAATATGATTAAACTAGGCCTTATTTTCATATAAATAAAATATTTTGTCCACAATATCGTTTCCTACTATTATGTAAAGGGCGTAAATGTTCTTTATAGACTGGTAATGGAAAAGTAAAATGCATACACAGCCTTATGTATCTGTGAGGTATAAAGTATTTCTTTATGTCTTATTATCTGAACAGTTGTATTAAAGCACATTCCCATAAAAACATGCCATTAATCCGTTAATGGAAGTACACTTAATTGTACTATACCAGACGTTTAGATACTCGAATGTACAATTGGCAATATACTATAAGGAATATACGATTGCGGGCATTGAACATTATTGGACTAAAAACTACTCCAAATGATGTAGTTGTATCATATTTTTAATTATATATTTTGTAGCTATAAATGCCAGATATTAATATTCCAGAATTTATTTCTTCATAGGACTCGATAGTGTACTACAGTAAGCCATAAAACAGTCGATATAAAATATATTCCTTCTATAAACCACCTTGACCGTAAAGTTAGGTTAACGTGACTTTATTTCATATTTGAAGTGATTTATGCCCTCTTTCCATGATATGAATGTAAACTCCGTGATAAAATCAAAACGGTACTCTAGGGCTATGAATGTAATTTCTCCTCCCGTACCTACAACACTTCCCCAGAGTGACGAATGAAAAATTAACACTTATCATGCAGATCTAGTTTTTAAATAATTCTTCAAGCGCTGCCTCTTTCTGTGTAGTACTACAAGTAGTCAAATTAATTCCCGAGATATAATGTATGGACGTTTCCGCGTTCATGAAGGAGTGTTTATGATAATTTCGATTTACGTGATAGTTTTGCCTTACAAGTGCTTCGTATTCACAGACTTCTTTCAGTATTACTGTAAAGGCACAGCCCAAAGCTTTCTCGTTTTTTACGAAAAAACTGACACTTTCTTTCTTCCGACGGTATATTTTCTTCGCTCTATACTGAGAGTTTATGAAAATGGTCCTCTCTGAAATCGTTTCTTCATTACATGAAATTTTCTCATTTTTCCCTTCATCAACAATTTGTATTCATTAATCGCATATACTCTCCGGTGATCGTGTGCTCTTTTATCAATTTCAAACCGTTCACGGTTAGATGCGTCCCGTTTTAATAATGCATCCTCTAGACGATCCACCCTCGCCCCCAGAAATCTCTCGAAATGAACACGCCTTTCGCCTGAAATTGGTTGCTCTTACAATTTTCTCCGTGTGGAAAGTCTAGGAATCGCTCGCATCAGTGGAGAAGTGGCCAGTCGTTGTGTTTTCGTTAGCAACTACATCAGTACGAACACGGCGCGGAATAGCGCAGGCGCAGAGTGACGCCTGGAGGCGTGGCGCGGGGCGGCGCGGGGCGGCGCGGGCGGCGCGGGGCGGCGCGGGCGGCGGGCGGCGCGGGCGGCGCGGGGCGGCGGGCGCGGGCGGCGCGGGGCGCGGGCGGGGCGGCGCGCGTCCGCTTCGCTTTGGCACAACTCGCGGGGCGCGCAGTCGGAGCTTTGGAGTTTCAGTTCTGCAAGTTTGCACGTCTAATTACGTTTCGCGGCGCCCTCATCAAGGGCGGCACAATTAATGGAATTAAGGGACGCGCCTAATTCCCTCGACGAGGAATTTGAGGTTGTCCGTGGACGCGCCACCCGTTAGTGTGGCTGCTCTCAGGCGATTGCCAGCTGTGTTTGTGTTGGCCAAATGGAACCAAAGCGTTTTTAGAAGGCCTTTTATTGCTTTATCATTATTATTATTATTATTATTAAGTATTTAAATTAGGTAAAGGTTTCTTACCATATCATTTCTAAGTTATATTATATCAATGTGGATAATCTTATCCTGCTGTTATTTTTAATGATTAATTGTATTTTATTACATTTATTATTAATATATTAATTATTATAAATAATCTTCAATAACCATCGAAAATCTCAGTTTAGTAGTAAAAGCTAAAATCATGTTTCCGAAATCTAAACATCTGAAACGGTTAAGGTGTTGTAGATTTGCAAACAAACGAAATTCGTTTTTTTTGGTTAAGATTTTGAGAACTCGCGTTGTAGCGGATTCTGTGTTGGTCTCTATGTACCTGTTTCTATTCACATTTCTCTTCCTATTTCATTAAAATATTTGTTCATAACCGTCCAACTTGCGCTCTTGATCATCTGGTGCTTACCAATAGTGTATCTTCCGAGCGCACAATTAGGTGTTTAATCGTGGTGTAACTCTCGCATGATGTAGCAGTGCATTTAGGAACAAAGCCTGTCAGTGAGCTTCCAGTTGAATGATGCGTGATAGAGTTGAGACTCCATATCACGTAGAACAACGTATGATTTACGATGCATTGACGTGCCATTTTATCTTGCGATAAAATATAAAAAAATTAAAATATTTGATTAGTGGATTGAATTTGCCATTGATAGTGTGAAAATAGATTTTCCTGTTTCCCTAACATAGTTATTTATTAGAGACAATTACTTCAACAATACGGAAAGCTTCCGCGACTATTCATGCGAATGATCTTGGCTGTCCGGTCGACGCCTTTCGAAGGCTGACGACGACATTTCGATTTGTGTCTTCATGTGGGCGCCCTCAGGACTAAAGTGCCAACGAACAGCCAAGATTATTCGAATAACAGTATCTGCGTTCAAATCAGCTTTATTCACCAACTAATTGAATGCATTGACAGTTTTACTTTTTAACTCATGAATAAATGTAACCGATGCGAGAGAATTTTAACAAACTGTTGCGTTGCTCATATCACATGTAACCGAGTTAGAATGCGGTAAACGTCCTAAGGTCAACTCCACACCGATATTGGCCTCCGTGGACATTTTGCATTCAACTTCCCATTAAATAGATATCAACACATCGCGTTCATCACTTGCAAAACTGCGCTTTTATTTCAATTTCATCCCGCTCCCCAATACCATTACACCTCTTTTCCCATTTAGACAGAGAAATGCGTCGTTTACGTGCCCGTTACCCGGCGCTGAGAGCGTGTAGTACGCGAGGGGTGAGAAACATCCTACCGACACCCACCCCCGCGCCGCTCCCTGTGCCATTCAATTCGGGCGATGTAATTCCGTCATAGACGTCAGCAATTACAAACGCCGCGTGAACGGGAAATTGGGCATTCGCTCACGTTCTGGGTGTCGGCTGCAGCAGCGACGGCGCGGAGCGGCGGCTGTCGGCACCCGGTCCGTCAGCCGGACGGATTCGGGAGCGGTAGCGAGAGAGGGAGGAGGGATGAGAGAGAGGGGGGGGAGGAAAGGGGCAGTCGACCGAACGCCGGGCCGGGGACCGGGGGCCGGGGAGCGCGCGGCTCGAGAGAGCACGAGAGGCATGCCATTGACAGACAGACTTTTATATGAGCGCGCCGCTGGCCGTCGCTCGCAGGCCGCTGTTCGCGGGCCCAGGGCCGGCCAACGCCCACCGCCCGCCTTCTACCGTCCGCCGCCAGCCAACCCACTCGCTCGGCCTCTCGATGGTATCGACAACCCGGACGGACGTCCACTAGTCGGTTAGTTCGCCGGAGATGGCCACTGTCCTTCGAGTCCAGTAATCTCCGCCAATTTGCTTATACCACTACAGTAACAAGCGGAGATTCCTTATATCTAGAATCTATAACGTCTAAGATCTATAAGAAGTGAAAACTATAGCTGATTTGGCTATAAAATTGATTTAATACATCGGAGCGAATATTTTGTTAACAATTTCAGCCAAAACACTCGTTTCTTTCTGCACTGACAATTCAAAGTGTATGTGGTTTAGGGTAGTGATCCCAGAATTAAGGAAACGAGCATAGAATGCACTTCTCCCCATAGTTTTTAACTGTTTTTGACGTAAAAATTAATTTTAAAAAAATGTTGCGATAGAAGCCTGAGAGCGGCGCGCCGGTTCGCCGAGTTTCAAATCCGTCTGCATTTGCTTTTTATCTACCACGTATCTAATACTGCCTCCTTTTTTGTTGTGCCCGTATCCATATCCGCTCAGTGTCAACTCGTTCTCAAATTTCCGTCAATTTTTTCAGACGTGTTCCTACACTTGACGACCATTTATGTTAGTATCCATCTTATCCCGTTAGTCAACGGTGTCCAACGGTTTCTGCTCCTGTAGTCTCACGTTTTCCCGTTCATTCTCGCCAGCCTCCTCTTGTCTCTGGCATCCCCAGGTGTTTCTTCTGAAACCGTTACGTTCTACAATACTATTTCATCCCTCTCCGTCCTAGTTCCATCTTTCCCCTTTATTTTCTTGCACTTTTTTCGCATTACGTTCTTCCGTCCACCCCCCGGTTCTCGCTCGCTCCCTTGGCCGCCCCTAGCCGTCGCCGGGTCCACTGTCTGTCGGCGTGTTTCATTTACGAAGGCTCCTGGCGCAACGGCGCCGCCCACGCGAAGCGACGGCCGAACGCGCGCGCACACTGCGCTCAGCTGGCTCGCAGCGCGCGACGCCCTCGCCCCTCGCCCCTCGCCCTCGCCCCTCGCCCCTCGCCCTCGCCCTCGCCCCTCGCCCCTTGCCCTCGCCCCTCGCCCCACGCCCCTCGCCCCTCGCCCCTCGCCCCTCGCCCCTCGCCCCTCGCCCCTCGCCCCTCGCCCCTCTGTGGACTCCACGGGCGGCCGCGTCGGAACGACACGGACTGCGCTGTGGTTAATAATGCACGAGCGGAACTGGTGCATTCTTGATGCTGGGTAACTGTTGGCTTGTTTCAGTTTCTGAAGTTTTAATAGAATATTGCGCGATTCTTATGGCTTTCACCGAATCAAAGAGCTTTTTCAGCATTCATGATACGCTTACCAGCAAATTGAGATTTTGATACGAAAAAAATGAAATATTTCTTATTCATATCAAAATATTTTCCACGAATTCATTTCGACCGTTCGAGAGCCAACTGCAAAAAGTATTTAGCGCGTTTTTCTGTAATCACTCTGCTCCACTTTCGAACACGTGCAATTAATCGTTTGTTAATTTGAGGTATTGAAAGATGAGATTTTGTGACTATCGCAAACTTCTATTTACTATGAATATCCAAATATGGAATTAGAGAAATATAATGTTTTGTAGTTTTCGTATTGCTGACGACTCCAGATGACCTCATTAGAATTATATTCATAGCACTGTCGATGTTCCAGTGCCTTTCTTGGATGTTTGAGAGAGCAAGGTTTTACGCCATAAATTGATTAGTTCTTTTAATAATAAAAACATGAACCAGCCGTACACAGAGCTAATTTGTGGAACTATTTTAGTAAATGGTTCGATGTCGGCATCTTGCAGAGTTATCTGATTGAAGTAAACATGCCAAGCCAACAGCAGAGTCAACAGGTTCATGAAAGCGTGGAAGATATTTCCATGTGGTTACTCTACAAGTGTCTCATTTTTCAAAAACCAAATTCATAATTCTTAATTGAACGAAGACTTTTCTTAATCCTTACCATTCATTGAAATCCAACATTATTTACACTTCAAATAACGAGGTAATTCTATTGAAAAAAAAAAGTTTTTGTGAAACATTCATAAAGACTTATTTTCAATAGTATTAATTTAATTTTAATGTTTTCTGTCGTTTTTCTAAAGATTCCATTAAAAATAGTCCCACTAATAACAAATGGAAGTTACTCGTATGTCTCAATTTATACATTTCAGTGACAGTGCTTCGTATCCATGAGATATGTGCGCCATTCCTCCGTTTAGGACACCTTCGGGAATCTTCGAGAGGACGCGTGGGTCGAACGTGCGCTCAAGACCTCTCTCGCTTCCCGCAAACCTCTACTTCCTTTAGTATATAGATAAGCCCCAACCCCCTGGGGTCCCTTCTCCGCCATGCCGACGACAGATTACCTGCCTTTAATCGTCGTTTTACGGCCATCCTTTACGAGCGGACGGTGTCTCACCGGGGCGTGGCGGGGTGGAGGAGGCGTGGGGAAAGGGAGTGGGAGAGGGGCGGGAAAGGGCGAGGCGACGGGGAGAGGGGGGGGGGGGGGGGGGAGGGGGGGGGGGGGGGCGGGGGGGCGGGGCGACCGTGGCATGGCGAGGAGGAATGCTGAGGATCGGCGAAGCAGATGAGGCGTGGCGAAGGGGAATGGCGAGGAGGGGGGCTGGGGCGTACGGGCCTGCACGTCGCCCTAACCCCCTGACCACTTTAATGTGGAACCTGCAAGCCCGGGTTCCCTTGGCGGCCACCGGATGGCTGGTTGCACCCGCTTATGACCGGTCCGGGCCTCGCCGCCGTCCCTCCGCGGCCGGCCGGCCAGCCTGCGCAGCCTTCACGCTCGTCCTCGCCCATTAGGAGGAAACAAGCCCGTTACGAAACTGCGCACCGGAAGTTAACTACTGTCATTAACGCAAAGCGATGAAGGATGCGCGCTGGCTTTCGTGTTGAAAACTGGGATTTGCGCATTAAAATCTCTCCTGCCAGATGTCCTGCAAGATGTTGTCTGTTCTACAAGAAGGATATCTAAGGGATTTTGATGAATGATAAATATGTATATTACTAATATTTCCCACGCACTTAAAATTTGAAAGAAAACTACCATTCACTTACCTTGAAGTGTCTATGGTTTTTTAGCTAACCAAAAACTCTGGAAAATGAAAAACTACCAAATCGAATATAGGCATAAATTGACGGTAAATTATACAGACTTCGGTCACGTTGGGATGTAACTACGATTTCTTTAGATAACCAACAACACGAGGAAAACACAAAAAATCTGCATTACGATTTTCATACGCACGAAGAAATTGAAAGAAAAGATGAAGTCACCTGCCATATGAGAGGTGTCTATAGTTTTTGTGTATCATATAACGTATATGAGAGTATTTATATGTTTTTGAGGAGTTTGCGAGCTACTTTTGGGAAATCATTTTGTGTGGTATTATTCAGCAGAATTTTTGCCTGCTGCATTCCATTAGTTAGTATTAATGTAGAAAAATAGAGGAAATGAAGATACGTGAAAATAGCAAATTTATGTCTACTGTATCAATAAGTGAGCCGTCACTCTCCTGTGCTTCCCCAGTTCGGTTAGATGCAGCAGAAAGCAACACTGATAAAGCTTAAAGAGAAGAAAATAAATTTCCAAGACGTGTCATAAAACGCCCTTAGTACATTTCTATCAACTCAATTACAAATAAATTACAAATATAAAACTTATATTAGTAGGGTATCAGAAAATTTTATGAACATTTAAAAATAACGGATTATGTCAAAAACTTAATATTGGACGCTTGAAAGAAATATTAAAATTAATGCAACATACCCCAAAGATAAATTACGCCCACCTTATATACACTTCATTACTACCAGAAAAAGCTGTTCAAGATCCTCTCTCATCAAAACTTGCACATAAACACAATAATCTATATAAATAAAATAAATCGCCGAATGTAGTAAGCGCATAACTTTCAACTACTGCACCAAATTGAATAATTCATTTTTGTGTGTGTGTGTTCGTTATTGTCAGGACAAGGTTTGTATTTTTTAAAAAAATTAAAAAATCGAACTGAAAAGTTTTAAAAATTTCATAATATGAGAAGTGAGTGAGCGAATGAGCTAGAAGACAATGAGAGATCTGCAATATATTAACAAATTATTAAAAGAGGAAAAGGAAGAAGAGAAAAGGGAGAGGAGAAGAGACATACAGTTTCGGTGGTATAACGGTCAGCGTACCGGACTGTTGTACCCGAGTTTGCGGGTTCAAACCCGATCGAAGCAGTGGATTTTTAAGGGCAAAAAATCCCTCGTACGCCTTCCTTCGGAGGGGACGTAAAGCCGTCTGTCTCATGTAGTAGATTTCCTGCATGTAAAAGATTCTCAAGCCTAAAAGAAGCTTCTGAGCAAAATTGAGATCCGCCAGTTTATTCGCTCAAGATAATACCTCCTTTCTCCGCTAGGTGGTGAAAGGAGCGTAACGAACTTTGCGTGGTTAGACGGAAGAGCGGTCTTGATGGCCCGAGTACGTAAAATAAGGCCTAAACTAAACATATGAAAGAAGAATAGAGGGAGGGGAAAAATAAAAAGAGGAAAGGTGAGAAAGGTGAAGGAAAGGTGAAAAAAAGAAACAGAAAAAGAGAGAGACTGGGAAGTCAGGAGGGAGAGGGAGAAAAAGAAAGAGGGAGGGAGAGAGGGAAGGAGAAAGAGGGAAAGAAGGAAAAGAGGAAAAGAGAGGGAGAAAAATAGGAGAAAAAGACAGAGTTCGTTCATAATATTAAAAGGATACTCGCAAACCTATATTTTTTTCTTGCTCAAATTTAAATCTTAAAAAAATAATTTGATTTGACATTCGAATAAATAGTCTCAAACAAATCCTGCAGTATTTTCAATTACGTGTTATTGTACCATCAGCAAGGAATAATATGGTAAATCTCCGTTGAGTGGAGGAATAAAGCGTCGCAGAAACTAACGATTCCCCGATGTGACAGTTGAAAGGCTTCGCCTCACGCCAACGGAACACTTCTGAAAGCAAGGCGTTGTCACCGGTTTTGTATGAAGCACTCAACTTCTCGCGTTGGATGCAGTGCGCGCCCGGCCCGCCCTGTCTCGCCCCAGCCCAACCCGAGGCGAGAGGAAAGTTCCTTGCGGAGCTGCGCTGCTTCTGACGTTGATCGATTCCGCCTGAGGGATTGATGGCGCGACATCGCGCGAAGGCGAGGGCGGGGGCGGAGGCCCGCCCAGATGCTATGCGTCCAAGTATGTGGAAGAGAAATCGAGTTACGAGGCTTCCTTGCGGTACGGAGGGGCTGATCCTGATACAATGCTTGCAATGGAGCAGCCACTGGGGCGTGCGATTATCACCTACTTTCCTCTGCAAATGACGTTCGACGCCGATCGTGACGTGATTAATCCTCCAGGCTAGGTATCTCTAGTAGGCTTCAGAGGGACTAATAGAAGAACAAGACTGTAAAAGGTCTATCTTTTACCTTTGCGGCGACATGCCATTGACGAACCATTTCGTATCTCGTGGATACTATAATATTAGAATGGTGGGAGTTGCATCATATCATTCCTTGTCATGTAATACAATCTAATTGTTTTAACAAGATGTGTCCCTAGGAAAATGAGATATAAATCTCAACTTTACAAGCTACTGGAAATTCGTTGTTGATGAAAAATATCTGCGTTGTATTAAACGCCATTAGTGTACACTAAAATGTCATTTTACTCCCTCGCCGTTTAGACGAGAAAATAATCAAGGGTGTTTATTAATTATTTAGCAAATATGATTAGAACGTATTGAAACATTAAAATTAATAACTCTAAAACTGGAGTAATGCTAGATGCAAGTTTTATTTTCTTTAACCTTTCTAACTTAGAATATCTAAATTTGTTTATATTAAGTCATAAACGTACAGTTTGTGAGCAAAGTATGAAAGTTAAGGGTTTTTAACAGATCTCGAACTACCACTCAACTAAAGATGAATGTAAAAACAATATTACAAGCTTTCGAGAACAAGATGCCTAGTATCAATGATATTGATAATAAACAAGATATTTTTCTCATATTATTACAAGGTTAATCACCTTACCAACAATCTTATTAATTACTACACGCTTCTAAACACTATCATGTTAATCGTCATCACTTTTATTATTTCCCCCTGGGACGACCCGTCCATTTTTATCTGCCCTCCGCCGGGAGTAGTCGCCGGCCCCATCCATCCTAATCCAGGGGCACGCGCGCCGCCCGCTCGCCGCTTACGTATGCACTGCGCCTCCATCCATCTCCGTCCCATCGCGCGCGTCGCCCCGCGGGGACGCCGGTGGCGCTGCTGTATCGCGCTCGGAAGACAAACGCGCGCGGACAGCGCCAATTGAAAACGCGAGCGCCGCTAAGGAGGCAGCTCGTTTGTCAGGCGCCGCGCTCACGCGAACCTCTGCCTCCCGCTCGGCCCGGACCCGCCCCGCCGCAGGTGTGCAGACTCGCCTCCCCGGCCACTGGGCACCCACTCACCTCTCCCAGCCGGTGGGGCAGTTGCGATGTCGGGGACATGTCCTTCACGAATTGCGACTGAACCGAGAGTTGATGCTAAATAAAATTGATATTATTTCTCCTTCTTCTTCTTGTTCTTCTTCTTCTTCTTCTTCTTCTTCTCTTCTCTTCTTCTTCTCCTTGTCCTCCTTCTTGTTCTTCTCTTCCTTCTTATTGCTCTCCTTTTATTCATACTACTTCTTGTATTTCTTCTTGTTATTTAACTTTAACATTTTAATTATATATTTAATTGTATCATTAATATTGAATGATTCATTCAAGTGTATACTTCTAGGGAGACAAAAGGTGTTAAATCACGATGTGAAAATGTCAATATTTTTGGTATCATGGACTTCTGTGTAGTGTACCACTTTTTTTTACTTCAAATTATATCAGGGATTGTACTTCCGGTGAGATGTCCAGAGAAAATAGAAGTTTAAAGTTCATTTAATATTTTAGCTATTATCTGATTTCATACTTGTTGTATGTGATCTTGCCAAATGGTTGTGTTTGGATTAGTTAAATCCATTTTATAAGCTACCTTGGCTTTTCATTTTATGCACAATTACTCTACTTAAGAGGCAAACAAAATTTTCTTATGTATCCATATTCCCCCGGTTAATTTGATAGTTTAGTGTCAAGAATTGCAATGTGTTGTAATTAATGAATGTCGTTTTTATTCGTACACCTTTTGTTTATAATACACTCCGGAAACTTCAGTAGACGGTTCATCAAATTGAAAAGACAAATTTCCTAAATGTGTCGTCAAATGAATAGAAATTAAACGAAAGAAAATTAAGATGAGGAATCCTTCAGTTAAGTTAGTGCTTTGTACGTCTACATATGCTCCAAATCCTCGCTGATCGTCTCAATTTCGTCGTAATCGCGGCCCCGCCCACCGCCTGGGACTCCGCCGCCACGCTGTCTGCCGCACTCGGGAACCACCTCCGCCGCCTCCGGCCCGCCGCCGTCGCGCATCTTCATTAACCTTGGCGGCTCGCGGAGGCGAGACGCCACCGCCCCCAACACCAACAGCCGGCGCAGCCTGGGACCGCTTTCTTCCGCCAGTGCCTGTTCGCAAGTTGGACTTTGTTTCAAGAGGTTGCGGAAGTTTGCCGCGCTTCACCTGCATCATAGTGGTCTCGAGTAAATTGTAACACAGCATAATCCCGTGGGTGTGTACAAATAAGACACATTCGTTGGAACACAATGTAATTGAATTTAGTGTATTGATTATCTCTGAGAGATCATATAAAATAACGCGATTCATTGCTTTCTTGAGTAATTGAATAATTATTGTCTAGGTTTATTTATGAGCGTATGAAAAGTATTGGACAAGTGAGAAGTTAAGGTCCCTAAAATTTTTAAAAAAAAATCAAAAAAGTGGAAAGCTTACGAGCTGTCTGATTCATAAAATATCGGAATTATTCTTGAGCGCTAGTAATATTTATTGCTAGGTAATTGCTATTTTAGTTGTAAAATATTCACAGTGTATTATGGGTATTAATGTTTGTATACGTAATTGTAGAAATTTGTATTAAAACATCTCCCTGCAGAGTACGTAACATTTTACCGACACATGTCGGTTAAAAATACCATCACAACTGCTGCCGTTCCCTAAATAATACACGTACAGACGCGGCAGTCACGCTATCTCATGCCAGCCGGTTCACTTTCACACGGCATAAACACCACGGAGCACATCACGCATTGCAGCAGTTGGATGTCGCGCCCCACACCCAATGCTCTCCCAAATGCCTCTTGCGTTGCGGGTGCCGAAGCCACTGTTGCGGCTAAAATCAATTGCCAAAACCAGCGCTATCTACCTCCTGTGCCATCTCCAATGTAATCATATTTAGTACAATTCCGGTGTTTGTAGCATGACATTGTCCAATTACAGAGATCTATTTTCGTGTGTACGAACTGCCACTATGAAATGAATTAATATACATGATTTATTGTATCAGGAGTAGAAATTAATTCATAATTGCAGAAGTCATTAATAATTAAATTTAGATGCATGACATTGTTGATGCTTATCGTAAAATATCCGAGTTTGTTCTTTCTTCGAAAATTCAAAAAAATCTGGCAAGTCTGTTAACTGCACGGCAATGCAATGCAATACAACGCAATGCAATACAATGGAATGCAATACAATGCAATGCAATACAATGCAATGCAATGGACTCTTAAGCTGCATTCGTTCTAGCTCTATTCTTTTGAAATATGATGAATAACACAGCGAGGGGAATATGTGTGAGAAAGAAAAGTAGGTTCTTAAAGATATTACGATTTTTCAAACTGCAGTGTAGAAAGAAGAAAGGAATGAAAGGTTTCCTTTGAGAATGTCAAACATTCGTAATGTAGATTCTGTAAAATATCATCGCCTCGACCGGAGATCCTTGAAATCTCGCTAGACCTCAAAATACAAAAGTCTATTCTGTGAAATTC
This sequence comes from Teleogryllus oceanicus, assembly GCA_964035755.1. Lineage (NCBI taxonomy): Eukaryota > Metazoa > Arthropoda > Insecta > Orthoptera > Gryllidae > Teleogryllus > Teleogryllus oceanicus. The sequence goes on along the minus strand of CAXIVR010000004.1, from coordinate 83,364,227 downwards.
ACCGTCTGGAAGTAAAATCCGCACCACACAATTGGTGCTTTCTCGGCAGTTCCTTAAGCTTCCGCTGTCGCCACCGCTTCTTGCTCTCCCGGTGTCCTAGCCACAACTATTCCTCCTCCCAGCGGCTTCGAGTTACGGTCGGCGGCGGCGGCACCGCCCCCCCTCCTTTCTCCGGCTGCGCCAGTGTCACGGCCGGGCGCGACCGAATACAAAGCGCGAGGCGTGTTTGCGGGCGCGGTCCCTCGACAGCGGGGCGCCCGCCTGCCCGTTGCGGAAAATTTTTATTCCGCGCGCGGGGAATTATATTTTATTTCTGGCGGAGCGCATCCTATTTCCTGCGCACCGCATAGGCTCCCGGTTCCGCCGCCCTGGACCCGACGCGCGGCCCCGCCCCCGCCCCCGCCGCCGCCGGCCGCCCCGCCCCCGCCCCCGCCCCCGCCGCCGCCGTGCCCGCGCCCGCCGCCGGAAGTGAGGCCCGCCGCCTCGTTTCCATGACACAAGAACTTTATGGGCGGCCTCGCGTGCGCCGCCGGTCACGCCGCTGCGGGCGCCGCGGCCCCGCCCCCGCACACGCCCACGCCCACGCCTTGCGAGAAGCATCCATCACAGACTTGATAAATATTCTTCCCCGTACTATAATATTTTTGGTTGATTTTTAAAGACAGGACATTTTTAATATTAATATTTATTACATAATGCATAGCGCAACGTTTCGGAAATTATTTCTTTCTATCATCAAGCATAATTGAAATAAATAAATATATTATTTAAACAATAGTCAGTTATATTAATATATATATATATATATATATATATATATTTACTTCAATTATGCATTTTATTATTCGTTCTGTATTTGTCAAACGTGTTATTAATGTTGCTTATAGCTATACAATGATACACGAGGTGATAGCAAGATTTATTCAAGAATTGTTCAAGTTAGTATGTCGATTTTGAGCAGAATTTTTGGCGACTGTTTTCCTTTTCTCTTGCCAATTTTTATTCTTTTTATATTTATCAAAGGTATTATTAGTTTTGCTTATAGCTACACAATAATACACCGCGGTTATAGTAAGATTTATTTAAGAATTTTGCAAGTTAGTATGTCTATTTTGAGCAAACTTTCTGGCGCCTGAGTACGGGTGGTTGAATCGGTGAGATGAAAATATTTTTAGTGGGAACGTTGCGGCAATGATGTTATTGTATTATTGGGAGTATTAATAAATGTATTAATATATTGTTCTGTTAGATGATTCTTGTCCTCCGAAGGATCTGGAAAATTATGTCATATTTCGGCAATGGACTGATATGCTTGCACAATTCGAAAAGTGAAGTTTTGAGATAAAGAGGTTTTTCCCAATCATGCTTGCTATTTGGTAGATTAACAAGTAAAGCTTCGTGGGAATTCTTTATTATTATTATTATTATTATTATTATTTATTATTATTATTATTATTATTATTATTTTTACATGAATCTATAAAATATTGGTCATAACTTAAAAATTTGTTAAATTTCGAGTATCTTGTATTGCATCCTACGAATGATATACTTTGCAGAACTCTCTTCATAGAAACCACCCAAAGACCAAATAATAGGATTTATTACCACCCTGGGATGCGAGATTTTTTGTTAAAAGCTTTGAAATGGTAGAGTATCGCAAAATTCAGAATTTCCATGCAATGTATTTCTTTATCTTGTAAAAATCTCAAGTCTAATGTCTCTGACAGGTTTTCCTAGTTCAGGATGGGCAATATTAGTCTGATATATTCCACATTGGGTTAATTTCATGTATTTATAAAATAACGGAAAATAAAGGACTATTGAATATGATGATATGATACCGCTGGCCACTTTATCAATAGTAAAAGAAGCGAGATTCCTTGTTCAGGAGAAGTAAATCATAATGAGGTTTACTTGCTGAAAGAGAAGTTTATAGGAGATTTAAAGTGATGTGCGAATATACTTACATGGCAATCAAGTCCTGTGCACATTGCTATAAGTGTTGAATAACGCAAATGCGACGGACACAGGAGGCTGCAGTCACAGTTGCAGCATGGGAGCTTGGGCTAAAGGGCGGAGTGGGTCGCTGATGTAACCTCACTGCCCTCGCCCCCCGCTTCCGCCATGACAGAAGCGCTGCATTTGTAGTGGGCTCTCCCGCAAGGTTGGGACACACACACACGCGTAACGCATTGCTTGTTATGCGTGATGCAAGTGAAGGCTACTAGAGGCACTTGCGTGTCAAGCTGAATGCGATACCCAACAGATGCATACCTGGGATGCAGTACCTGCCTAGAGTTTTGTTCGGTGGTGTTTGTTTTCACTCTAGAGTGTACCAAGAGTCACAAGGTTTTGCTTGTGTGAGTTAAGAGCCAGAGGAATGTACTGTTTGAATCATGTGTTTTTCTCACATTATTTATTGATGCTGGTTTGTTACTTATCCATTATTCTTCATTTGTAGGATATTTTTATTACAAAAGACATGATAGACTCAGAAAAATGAATTAAACGGGATACAGAAGAGAAATGTTCTACATTAGCATTAAAATTTATATTATGTGAAACGTCCTTAACGTGTAATGAATAATAGTATTCTTTAATAGTTTTCAAACATAAAATTTATAAAATAAAGTCTGCTTACTCTTAAAATTCATTTTTATTTTCCCTCCACACTCCTGATATATTTAACTTTTTAATTTCTCTTGAATTGCATCTACGTGCATGCATTATGTACACAGTGATACGACACGTGAAATATAACGTATTGTGTTCGTACACGACAACTACTTCCGTTATCGGTCAATCTTTGCATTGTGCGATTTGATGTGGGTTTATACTAGGACTCGCCATTGTTCTCCCAGGCTTCAAACATTTTAAATCCGCGTCGTACGAGTGGGTCAAGGTAAAAGAGGTCGTAGTTCTTCGATGCGGAAAGGCACGTCCCGTCCGACTGTGCGCCATCAAGAACCGAGCGCCCTCGGAGAACAATGGGCCGCGGTCCCCCTCATATGGGCACGTACGGCAGTCAATTGCGCGGCGGGCAGCAGTGCGACGCAGGTACCGCCTGCTCCCGCCCCGGCCCCTGGCCCTGCCCCCAGTCCCCAGCCCCACCCACGTCCCGCCCCCGTCCCCGCCCCTGCGCCTGCCCCCACCCCTGCCCAGGCCTCGCACCACCAATGCGTAGACTCCCATCGCCAACCTTAATTCATCCCCATCAATCTCCTTGCAGGTGCACCTTCATATCCTTTCCCGCCTCTCCGTTCTTCAGTTCTTACACCTTCCATTTTCCACCTCCATCACTACTTTATCTTCCAACACAAGTGGCGCAAGACAATATCCATTGTGCTATCACTCGCATTTGTCATTGGACACCGTGATGGAGCAATAGAATAGAGCTCGGAAATTTCAATGCTGGTTGTGGTATAAACTATTTGCTTAACTATATATTTCGCAATTTGTTGTGGCTATTCGCTAGTAACATGCATGAGGGTTAGTTAAGAAAACAGATGCAAATTAGTTATCAAATATCAAAAAGAAACAATTTGGTAAGGCTGTTCATTCTTCTTCATTTTGTGATAATACTTGTAGTCGTAATTATTGTAACCTTTGCTATACAAGATCTTTTGGTCCATTAACAAAATTATAATCTCTCAGAGTTTCTGAAAAAAATATTATTGGTATTCCACAAGAATGTAAGGGAAGCTGACAGATACGATGTAATGAGCGAGGTTACAGAAAATTGACGTTTTTCAATAAATTAGTCGGTTTGTAACTCTGAATAAATTACGTCGACGACTGCAAATTGTTTGAACTGTAGAATCTTAGATACTGAATCGACTTCATAAAAATGTTTCTGATTCAAAAATGTTTTCACAGAGATAAGAAAAACTAATTGTCTCTGAACTTGCCCATAAACCACAAGGTTCTAACAAAAAACTATTCGAATACTTAATTATTTCATTCTTATACTAATCTTTTCCGAGACTCTTGCATTTCCATAATTTCATTCCCTATGGCGTAAATGTAAATTAACAACCTAATAAATTATGTTTCTCATAAATTTTTAACTATGCGTTCACTGAAAACAACAAATCTAGTTGACAGGCTGGAATGAATCCAAACAAAGTAATCACTAGGATTCTCGGGGTTTATTTGTATACGTTCCTCTGGGTAGAGCGATAATGACTTACTCTGTAAGTTGTTACAATCTAAATTATCGCTTGATATTCAAACCCAGTGTCGACAGAAGATTTTGCTACGATATGTTCCTCAATATTTATGAGCGGCCGGACGTGTTCAAACGAATTGGCTACATTAAGTCTACCGAATTCTATGGTCTAACATTAGTTTTCCAATCTGATTGTGGATTCTTAACCGCAGATCGGTTTGTTTATTATTTCGGTGGCTAGGACGACAACTGTTATAATTATTGGTCCCGTAAGTGTAGTGTGTGTGTGTGTGTGTATATATATATATATATATATATATATATATATATATATATATATATATATATATATATATATATATATGTCTCGTAAGTGTAATATATATTCAGTAGTACTGAATATATCAAAAGAAAAACTACACAACCTTTTAATTACAATCTTTTGATATTCTGTTAAATGTATGCATATTTGGAATGTGCATTTCTCTTGAAATGCATACAAATGTAATTGTTCGAGTTTCTAAGAAATCTGAATCTCTTTTTATAATGTGGTTACTGGTACAAGTCGACTAACGCCTTCTGTCTCTGTAGTTCTATTTCAACAATTTCTTGAAATAAATTAGCCATCATAACACGAGAAGATAATGAAATTCCTACGCAGGATAGTAGGGAAAACAAGAAGAGATCGAATAGGGAATAATACAATCAGAGAGGAATTAAAAGTTACCCCGCCTCTCAAAGAAATGGAAAACAAGGCTCTGAAGTGGTACGAACATGTTGCTAGAATGGCAGAGGATAGAAAACCGAAACAAATTATCGAAGCCAAGCCAGGGGAGAAGAGACCACCTGGAAGGCCAAGACGAACATGGGACGCCTATATACAGGATATATGCTAAAGGAGCGGAGCTACACTAGGAGAGGTGAAGCGCAAGGCACAAGACAAAAAGGAATATGTCAAATGGCTAACCCGACGCTGAGGGGAATCAGGGAAAGAAGAAGAATACGAGAAGAGAGTTATTTTTCTGCCGCGAGTGTTCCATAATTTCGTTTGCCTTACTTCACCAGTAGTTCCCCGGTTCTTTCTTTCGTTCTGGCGTGGCCGTTGGGGCGTGATCGACGACGCGGTTTGAGTTTGGCGGGCGCGCCGCGGGTCGCGGCCCGCGCTTGCCGTGCGCCGCCGCGTCGCCGTCGCTGCAGCAGCAGCAGGAGGGCGTTTGGCCGGGCTCCGGGCTGCCCGCCCGCGCGTATCGATTGCAGCAGCAGCAGTGTCGGAGGCGGCGGCGGCGGTGGCGGCAGCCAAGGCCGGCGCGCTGCACAAGCCCGGTTCCTGCCCCGGCGTCTGCAGCACGGACGCCCCCGCCCCCCGCCCCCACCATGCCCCCGACCCCTCTCTTACCACCGCTCCCACGCCCCCAATCGCCCGCCTCTCATGGCTTGTCCATGTAGCCCACAATCGCGACTCGACCGGTAGCATTGTAAGACGCCTTTTGTGGAACTTACGAGTTTTACTGCGACAATTACTATACCAATGGAACAAATCTTTAGAAGCTTAGTAACTGCCACTATCGAGCTTCTTTGTTATTTTCACCAAATCTACCATTTCATGAATTATTTTCTGTTGTTATTTATATTTTCTATTATTGGGTACTCCATCCCCTATTCTCAGAGATCCTACTACCCCTGGGTAGCTGGTTCTCAATCCTTTTCTGGAGAAGTTCTCGTAACGCACGAACATTTAAACATTATTTCATTGCCATTTTTGTCAAATTTAGTACTGAAATTATATATATATATATATATATATATATATATATATATAGTATAAAATATACAATTTTATTTTGAGAACATATTTCTCGGACAAGGTCATTGTATGAAGATAATTTTGTTAATTCCATTGTAATAAGATCAAAATATAAAACAAATAAGGAAAAGTTTGTGAAACACTAAAATTGTTTAGATGAATGTTGCTTGATTACTTTCCCTTTCCTTATTCCTCATTACGTTAGGGGCTTTAGTAGTAAAAATTGCACAGGAATGTTGAATTCGATATCCAAGTTAATTTTGTAAATTAAAAATATTTGTTTATCTCTTTGTATTCCGATAACAACTATTTGTGGAGTACATTTCAGTTGCCATTGTGTGGACTATCTTCATCTGATTTTAATATTCTAAACATCGCGTGCTTTGTAGTTTTTCGCAGTTCTTTCTAGACCATAACTTTGCGTGCGAATGGCTGGGAAAAAGAACTTTAGAACTTCCACTCGTGACATCTGTTTACTGGAATTAAGTTTTCATCGCCTCCATTCTTTGTAAATAGCATTTAAATTTATATTACACACTTCTTTACTACCAAAGTTGTTCACGTCATTATTGCCAATTGATCAAGTTACATTTTCACATAAAATATGCACGCAACTCGTAAATGTGAGTTCACACTTACGTTTTATTGAAGCACATATACTAGGACATGTACTAGGACATCCGCATGGTGACAAAATTCACTTGAAAAGTGTTCTCTCTTAATCTTGTTCACTTTTAAATTCTCCATGCTATGTGGCTACAATAGCATTGGGAGAATATATTTTAACGTATTTTCCTCTTCATATGTTTATCTGTTCCAAAAAAGTGAAATATTTTTCATCTATTTAAAACAGTAGTTATCCGTATTAGTCTCAGTCATGCGCAAATTCATTGGTTTTGTATGAACGTAACGTGAAGACTTTGGGCACCCACAAATAATAAAGGAAAACTGAAATTACTTTCACCTCCGAGATTGGAATCAATTTTCTTCGTACATTTATTTTTTTCCTTCCCAAAATGGTAAGCTTAAGCGAAATGTCGAGCTTTTCGTAGGTAATCTGTATGTTCTCATCACTCACCGCGTAGACGTTTTTGGTTCGAGAGCACAGAAGCATTTGCCAATAAGACGACTTGGACGTCGAAGAGACCACCATTTCCTGCGTAGGCGCTTCAGCAGGAAGTGGGAATTGGAGGAGCTGCGAGGCAAAAACGCGAAACCTCCAGGAGCGCTTGCTAACGCGCCTTCTCGCCACGCCCACCGCCTTCGCTCCACGTGCCAAGAAGGAGGTGGAGGAGCAAGAGGAGGAGTAGTATGGGCGTGAGGACGCGAAGGAATCGCTTTTAAAAAGGGGACAGCGAAGCCATGCCAACGGCAGCTGCGGAAGGAGGGAATGTAGCATTCTTTATTCGGAGTGTCCGCCCTGTGCTCCTAAGCCTGTTGATCATCGCCGCGCCTCTTCCGGCCCTTCCTTATCCGCGTTGTGTAGAAGACAGCTCTTCCAGTTCCGTTTTATCTCTTTACCCAATGTCGCGGGCAACTTTTATGCCCAGCCTTCCCGTCTCGTCGCCTCGTAGCCAGGACAGCCGGGCGCTTTCCTTTTTGCCCTCTACAATCCCTTCCTAACCCTTCACCTTCCAAACTACCCCTTCATGCCTCGCTCTTCGTCGATCCTTTCGCCTTTGGCCCTTCCAGGAGTCACCACCTCCCTCTGCATTCAACCCATTTCTCCTCGGGCCGGAAGCCCTAAGATATAAAATTCGTCGTTCTCTGCCACATAATATTACCCCAGAGGTTACACCGGTCAGCATCAAAACCCACGCCATCGTCTAGTAGTTTTCTCCTCGGTATCACCAGGCGATAAAATGAACAGTATGTCATCCTCCTTTTGCCCCGCCACCTTTTTACCTTGTAAGAAATATTCGGTTTTGGGGAATTACCTATAATCCGACGTGCCATCGGGTTATAAGGCTAGGAAAAGGAGAGAAAAGAGAAGACTTCAGGACTGCGCACCGCTCTAGGAAGGAAAAAGTATACCAGGTCATAATGCAAAACGACGCTGTAGTTTCTGGGTGGAGAGTTAACACATAATTAAAGTAGCGCAACGTCTCGAGGGACAAACGGTCCCCCATAAATATCGAGGTGGGAGGCGCCACGGCGAGAGGGCTTCGTGCTCCAAAACGCGCGCGCCCGCCCACGCGAGCGCCACGGAATAAAAGGCGGCGGAACTATTTATGTTCCGAAAACAGGTTGTATTAATTTTCCAGGCCCTTATGCAGCGCCTGTGAGACCGGAATGGCAAACACGGCGGGCGGAAAGCCGTCTCGGGGACGAGGCGCTCATTGGAATGCGGGCGGCGGAGGCGGCGCGGCGGCGGCCGGGGCCCGACGCGGCAGATTTGCAGCTCTGCCGCCGAGGCAGAGGGTGGGGAAGGGTGGAAGGGGGGATGATTGCCCGATCGGGGGCTGGAGTTGCTGAGAGCAAGCAGAGAAGTTGTTGGAGGTTTCGAGGTTGGATGAATGGAGTGTCAGGGACTTGAGATTGAGTGAGCTGGAAACATAATGTGAATTCCAGCTGCCAGGAAGAGGATGCCGACTTCGTTTTAAATCGCGAAATAAAGAATTGTGCATATGGTAAGAGCTTGTGGAATACACAATAGTGAGTGATGAAACAACCCAAACCTCAAGTAATTATAAACTTGATAAATATATGGAATTAATTGAAAATGATAGATTAGAGCTATTGCTGGCAGATAAGAGGACAAAATAAAATAAGATTACAGCGTGCAAGAAGAGTGTGGAAAAATGAGCTTTTCGAAATGTTGCATCAGGCATTTACATCTACACAAAAAATAAATATAACTGAAAGAATGGAAACAAATAAATAAAAAATGAAGGCTATATGATAAATGTGGACGGTTAATGGAGAATATAAATATAAAGATAAAATTATATGACAATTCGAAACATAAGCGAGAGATTATGGGGGAAGTTTATTGCCACAAAGAAAGGAGGACTGTCGTGAAATATTTCCTGGAGTATATGCTTTTGGGAATGCAGAGGGGGGCATGGTCCCCCTCCTAAAAAGGTCTAGAGTTTTTGTTTGTTACCTTCTTTTATTTGGCAAAATTGATGTTATCTTTACGTTATAATTATATAATTATTTAAAAGAACATTGTATAGTATCATATATACATTACAAAAATAATATTCATTATAATATGTGTATAAATGTCTATTATTTAACAAAAAGTTGGTCCCCTCCAAAATGATCAGCTGGATCCGCCTCTGAGTATATAAAGGTCTCAATAATGAATCCCAATTGCGAATGTAGGAAAAACGCAAAAGGCGCCATGTGTCCCGTTTGTCGCCACGCTCCCTTGTGCCGCCTACGCCTCCTCCTCGTCTCCACACTCCACCGGACGCCCGCCCGCCCACCCGGCGCGATATTGGCCGTCCAGGACCCCGGCCGCAGTAAATATCCGCGTCTGACGCATCGACATCGAATATTGCCGAGCGAGGCATGCATCACTGCGCGCGAGCGGGGCCGAAACGCTCCCGAAATTGCGGGCGTCTCTCCGGGTCACCGCGCGCGGGCACCCAGCCCGGCCCGGCCCCGCCTCCGGCCCCGCCCCCGTTCCCGCTTCCGCCGGCTCCGCCTCCGGCCCCGCCCGGCACGCCGCCGCCCCCGACCCTTGCGAGACACCGCGCGCAAGCAAATGTTGAAATATGAATGCCCCCTCGGTCGCTTTATTAAGGTCGGGTAAGCCGGGCATGCCGACCCGAAGCCGTTGGGAGAGTGTATCGACTCAACGCGTCGCATAGGGGGGTTGGAGCTAAGGACTCTACAAAAGAATGGACGTCGAATGGGGAAAGGATTACGCTATTAATGCATTAATTAATTAACAACATGCTATTAATGCAGAATAAAGAAACTGAGTGAAGTGTTCCAAGAACCTTAGAAATGACGAGCAAAAAACGAAGATGTGTGTTTCTATAGCTGCAGTAGATTGACAAATAGAGGAACGAGAACGAAAATATAGAGCAATATGCTGTTGATATAAGTGTGAATCAATGGGCAAATGAATTTAGTTTAAGAATCGAAACATCAAATCGAAGGTAAACACCAAATATCACAAGTCAGGAGGCGCCTCAAATGAACCATGATGCGCAACGAGTAATTAATTTACGACACATTATGGTACAGTAAACCTACATACATAAATGTAGAATACATCATCATCCTACACTCTCAGCATTAATCATCTCAAAAACAAATAACCTAGTTTACAGAATTACTACGATCGGAACGTATTACACGCAATTTGATGTGTTTGAAAAAACAAATAGGTATATGCGGAAAAATTGTGTCGATTAAATATGATTACATTCTGTCTAGACGGTAAGAGAAATGATCATTTCGTTTTCTAAACCCACTGTAGCTCTGGATACCACTTATTTTTTCATGTTTATTTTTCATTCGTTTACATATTCTCGGAAACAAATCGAAATTATTTTAAACAGTTCTTAAACAGTTTTTGTATGATTTGCAATATTTACATTTGACTATCTGCTGCTTTATCGATCTCTTAAGTGTTGTTTTGTTTGGTTCAGTTTCGAATGTCAATATTTTCAACTTTATTTATAATCATCTCTAGAATTGCCGTGTTATATATAAATATTATTTATCCTTCACTATATCATATCGATCTTTTGAGTGCCTTACAGCTTTTGTAAAAGAATCGTCAGTTCATATTCAACGTCGAATCTATATGCCCTTACTGGTTGAGGTACTGCGATGAGCTAATAAAAATTCAAATCCAATTTCAAGTGCGGCGTTGTGCCAGATTCTCGCTCTTTGTCTTTGCTTCATAATTGAGATGTTAACTGGAACCTTCCTGTCTCAGTCTCTATTCAGCACATAAGTAGGGATTCCGGTCAGTGTGAAGTGGGGCAAACTAGCTTGAATCATTCCGAAACTCTTCCCTGATACCTGGATTCACGGACGTCGTCGGACCTCAATTTCAACTGAAACACTCATCCTTATGCAGAAAGTCAACCTTTTTGGGATGCTGCACGAATATGTATTGTGATTAATAATGTTTTATGTTTTTTGTTTAATTATAAATAGGTCGCTTATTTTTAATTTTTTAATTAATTTTCTATTTTTTAATTTAATTTAATTCCTATGCTCGTTAAATATAATGTTTTAAACAAATGTGATAAGTTCGTGTAAACAATCGTATATTGTTTAAATCTTTGAAGAGGTAATGTAATAAAATCAACGAAATTGTTCCATTCTTTTTCAAACTCCTTTGGAGCAATATTTAGAATGACAAGCGTTCCTTTTGCTACTTTCAAGGCGTGTTACCACAAAAATGGGAAAATAATATTATTTCACGTACAGGAAAATGACTTGAGGGATAATGCATCTGATTTTCAATTACTACAACTATTTATATAATATGTTATCTTGTATTTCTGGAAACTCCACATTTCCCACATGAAATGCAAACGGAAATACTTCTGAGGTAATTAATCTCGTTGTCCCGACAGTTCGCCTTCACTTCATCCAACATGGAAAATCATTTTCGTCCCGATCTCGAACCCCTGACCTCCCAAACAAGGGAGCCGCCAGCGCACCCAGCGGGGTCGGTTCGCCGACGTAATCGCCGGAATCCAATTTAAACCCCGCGGAGGTCTGGAGCAGTCAGCGCTATTAATTTGGCCGCAGAAGTGAGACGACCAGCGCGCCACCATCCGTCTTGCGGTCGACCGGGCCCGCGCGGGGAGGGGGCGGGGCCGCGGCGGAGGCGAAGGGCGGCGACGTGCCGAAATCGGGACGGGTGGAGGGGCGGGGCGCTCTTGCGGCCGCGACGGCGGCAAGAGGAAGCAGCATCGCGCGAATGAATTTACTTGGCCGCCCGCCAGCCACGCGGCCGACCGGGTTTCGTGTCGCGCGGCACAGCGCCGCGTGCACCAGCGACAATATTAATGATAACAGGCCGCGAAAGGACAAACATGCCAACCGCCCAAGTGGACGCTTCGGATGCCCCGCCCGATCTCGTCCATGTGGCAGATGACGGCAGAGGATGTTTTCCCCTGCTGCATGTGGCATCCCCCCTGTACTCGCTTGTAGAGAGGTTAGTGTTTTTTTTGTCTGGGTTCCGAACGATTCTATTCACGCTGGGTGCATTCCACGCTCCTGGAATTTTTTCCGTACAAGCCCTCACATTGCGTGTTATCATTTGCGTCTCCCGGCCATCCATCATCGCAGTTGCATGTCAGACCTTTAATATTCACATGGCACACCACTTTTCATGCGAAGCATACGTGTTGAATCTTTTGTGTGGGTGTGGTTCATTAGCACCAACGTTCAACATGCTAAGTCGTAATTCTCTGCAGCCTTTACGGGGTGCCCTGTTTCGCTATAACTTTATTATATTTTGAAATACCTTCCTTTTAGATTCGCGGAACAAAAAATATGTACTCTACTAATGTACTCTAATTCAGGAAAACTTAAATAACTTATAGTCTATTTTTTCTATGAATATATTCTTGCTAATATATTCCTCAAGCTCACAGAAGAAGAAAGTATTAGTAGCTATAAAGAATTGACCCAAAAATGTCACTTACATAGTTTCGTTTGTGTGAATGCGTACAATGAAGTGTTGAGTAATGTACTGTTCACAAAATCCATGCGTTTTTCATGACTATAAAGAAAATATTTTCGATATAATCATAAGAAACAATTACAGTTCGATTTAAAGGTGGTTTATACCTAGCCCACTCCAAATTTTATTGTGTTGTGTCGAACTGAATTCTGTAATAAGACTTCAGTGCAGAAATAGCACAGATCAGGGCAAACAGTAATCGCGCTTCATTAGAATTGTAAGTTCGCATCTCCCTCAATCATCATTCATCATTCATCATTCCAAAAGTGTGCAGAGAGCACCAATATGTACACTGATACGTCATCTATCGATATGTCGTCGTCACTGTCCTTTCAAGCAAGTAGGAAATAAGGCGTTCACTGAACTACACTTTCCACTTAAACCCTCTGCTGTGGTCTTGGCGGGCACTGTAGCTCCAGCGCTTTCCTAAATAAACACGGGCCCTCTGGCCGGTGCGAGTGGCTGCGGGGAGGGCGCGGGACCCAGGGAAAGTTACGACGCAAGTGCGTCGCCAGTTGGTGGCGTGTGCGGGCGGACCCGCCACGTCATCGTGTGCACCCGTCACTCTCACGGCCCGCGTCGCGTGCGCGCGTGCATGCGTGCCTGCCACACCGCCGCCCCCGCCCCCGCCGCCGAGGCGTGCTGCCGGGTTTTGCAAGGCGGCTTCTCTTCGCGGCTAAGCAATTATGGTAATTTCCTGCATAACGGCCTCATGAGTCGTACAGTTCGAATTTCTAACTTCCCCTACGGATGAGGAATAGGTGGAAGTTGGCATCGGATATATGATATGATGTAACTTGGTGACATGATGCATCTTCTTTCGTACAGTTTGGTGATATGATATATCTTCTTTCGTTCAGTTTGAAGTATTTAATACTCTAAAGTTTGATATTTTTATTGTTTTTACACGGAAAAATCATATTATAAAGTAATTCAGTAAATTCCTCGGAAGAACCAAAAGAAAATTCATGCGAGTTCTATGTATGAAAATGTGTATCCATGAAAATAAAAGTGTCAATAAAAAATCATTTATCACAAAAATTATAAAGTATTGTTGGTAGATTTTGGTTTAAAAATGACGTTGTAAACAATTTTCGTTTCTGACACATTAATTGAACTTTTTCAGCCTAGTATTTTGTGAAATAACAAGAAACGCTGCCGAGAATATTTTTAAATAAATAGTTCTAAAATTGTTCTTTACGGAATTAAGTAATGACTTGACAGTACAATATGAAACCATTGTTAAATGGCAACCTTTCAGATTTGATCATCTCATTGCCTTCTCGTTATATGCAAGCTTTATTTAAAAATCACTATTGTTCCGTTTGTTACTTTTATTTTATCCGGAAAAATATCATTTATCATTTCCCTTTCTCTCCGTCGAAATACCAGAGCCAATGTGGGTCAAGGTCGTTTAGCCGAGTATCGCAATGCATCCTCTGTCCTTTTCCCGGTTCCTGCATTGGCGTGGGCGTGGATTTTCGATTCGTGACCCAACTTGCTCCGAACACCCCCGCGAAGCACCTGTCAGAGCCATTATTTAAATGTGAAATAATATAGACAGATGCTAACGACAATACAAATAAACGAAAACATAGGATCGCTTGTGTGGGGGTGTCACGCAACCGGCGCCCAGCCCTCCCTAATGGGCGGAGGGCGGTCGATAGTGTGGGGGCGGCGAGCGGAGAGCGCCTCTGACGCTCGAATATTCGGTTGGCGAGTTCGCTCCGTCCTGGCCTCGTCGTGGAGGTGGACTGTGGTTTAAAATCTGCTATAGAAGTGCACACAAAGCGAGCCATGAGGACCGTGACCCCTTGGCTTCCTTTGTTCTATTTCTAGCCCAGCATAATAAAATATTCAATTTAAGTTAAAATTCCTGATTATCCTATTTTTAAACTGAAAATTTTGGGGATTCATACATGACATTTGGGGAAGAGTCTCTCAAAATGACCTAGCAACCCTGTAAGTTGTTCGATGTAAATCAATTATATTTATGAATATTGTATCATTAAAGTTGAAATTTCGTTTTACCTGTAGTATGTTTTATTTATTTCTTAATTAAATATATTATAAGTAAATAAAATGTTTAATGGAAAAGCTGACACAGATTGACCAAATGATGGCGTTGTGGCTCTTTTTTATTTTAGGCCGCAATCACCAATTTAATTATACATTGGTTGGTTGGTTAATGGAATGATTATTTCCTGTTTCCGGGCGCGTCAACTGCTGTGCTCAATAGTCCCGTTAATGCAACGAATGTTTTATATCTCGGGAGGTGGCGCTGATTGTTGAGATCCGATCCCGACCTACCAGTCGGCTTGCAGGTTTTTCCAATCCACATATCTTCCATCAGCTGGGCACCGCCCCAGTCGGGACAAGATCAAAGGTCCCGATAGTATAGCGCATGTAAGTGTGTTCGTATATAAGGGGAGTAGGATGTGACAAGAAGAGTAAGGAGAGATCGCTCGCAGTTCGTGGATCGTTGGTTAGGGAACCGTGGCCTATCGACCTATCTAGCTCGATTCAATTCGACCTACCTATCTACTAGAGTCGAAAATCATACCGCTGTCGGGACTTGAACCCTGGGTCCCCCCTTGTCACACATTGCTTGACATTAGTGGATTGCCTGAACCACCTTACCGGTTTTTACTCGGCATATTAGTATATTTTAAAATAAAACATAGTAGTTGTTTGTACACTGTACTTACAGGGGTTTTTAGTGAAATTTTGTGGTGGCAGTGAATCGGATATTCAGATTGGTTACCTGTTGAATTTTTGATACATTAAAACAAGCGTCTAAAATTACGTGAATAATTTTCAATTTGGGTTAATAATTTTATCTCTCGCTCATTTTTTGAGAAATGAAATATATATGACATTTCCTTTTAATGACAGTTCAATTGACAAATAATATTTTCGATTCGATTTGTCAGGTAATATGTGTTTGGTTACACTCGTCACAAGTTGTGCATTTGCCATTCGCGATTGCCAGAAGAAACAAATTCTTACTTTTTATGAACAGGCGTCACATTATTTTCCGAATATACTTCCTCAAACACAAAGAAAGATTTTATGAAAGATCAATGTTCAATATTTTTCTGACAGCGTCTAAAGCCATGAAAAAGATAAATGACTTGATAAACATCTTTTGTATGTAATAGAAATTTTGATGAATGTATAATACTGATATTATGCTACTACATAATAAATATATACTTCTAATACGAAGTTCTACAAATGATCTGAGTCGCTTTTACTTTTTTGCCTTTTATCGTATTTCGAATACTTTTAATTTTCGATATTTCTAATTTATTTTAATTTGAAAGTTTGCTACATGACAAATGTAAATAAATACATCCTCTTATATGTGAGATTTAAGACGGAAAAGGAAAATTGTGGTAAATGCAAATGCAGGTTTCCAGCTCGAAAAATTGACTTTCTCATTTGCGATACGTCACTCAACGGCGGTTTCCGCACAGATAACGCAATGTCATAGGTTTTGACGTTCTCTTCACATGCGTTGTTCCTCACTCCCACGCTGGCGCTAGGGGCATATTCGCATTGCGAATGGACGGGCACCTCCCGTATCGGTTTACTAGTGACGCGGTCGTCCTTGGTGCGACGGGACATGGCAGGACACGTCCATCACGCTTTCCAACGGACGCCCTTGCACGGCGCGTCGCAAACGTTTTGTGTCGGCCGACACGCAGACGGCCGGGGCGGGGTTGGCGACACGGCCGGAGGAGCGGATGTGCTGCCAAGAGGGATATAGGAGCGGTGGAGGTGACTTTGCCGGGGTCGAGAGTGGCGCCGCGTAGATCAGGGCGGGGGCCACAACACCGCAGCGACGGAGGTGTCTGGCAGCGAGAAGTGCGCTAGGACTGCAGGAGTGATGAGATGGCTTCATGCAAGTGAAATGGGCGTGGAAAACGTGCTTTTGACATCATGGGGATAGTAGAGAGCGGGGTAATATGTGGCAGCGGGGGAGAGAGGATCCGTGTAGGTAATAGTGAGCACTGAGTTGTTGAATAGCAGTACCCTTCACTTAAAAGTTATACATTTTAAATGTATTTGGCCACTTGTTTTACATGGATGGAAATTTTATAAAAAAACAAAATTTTCTATTTAAAATATTTTTACAAAAATGTTATTAATCATCATTTCTTGCGACGTTCCAGGGATCGGAAGTTACACTACAAACATTTATTGAAGTTAAATAATTGAGAGGAGAATATTAATACCCCTGTTGGAATACCACTGATGTATAGTAATAACTTCATAGATAGTATAAAATTTGTAAATATAGTTGAAGAAAAAATACAGTTGTATAAATTATTGTTTTCAAACAGGCAGCACTTTGAACAATTTTGTCTCTATGGCACACGGAAAATTATGGAAATGTAGAGAGAAATTAATAGGAAGTGTATAGATCCACAGCATGTTACAAGGCTTCGATATGTCTTTGAAAGAGCAACCCAGGAAGGAAAGATAATTTGACATATTGACATACGACGTCGTATGAAGGTCTGCGACTCTTGTACACGATGTGCGCATTTCAGCGAGAACAGGTTGAGCGAAGTGGAAAAAGACGGAAGTTACGGAACGGGAAACGAGAAAGAGCATCATGCAGCGCGTACGAACATCGCGCCCAGGCGGCTGCATCCAGCGGAGACAGGAGGAAGCAAGCGGATGTCGGCGGAAACAAGCGGCGGCAGGGCGAGCAGCGGCGGCGGGGCGGGCGAGACGCGCGGACGGGCGACAATACATTGCGCGGGGGTGGCGAGGGCCGGGGGCCGGTGGTGCCAGCCCGCTGATTCGCCAAACAAAGGGCCGCGGTGTGTGTGCGCGTAACCTAGTTGGGGAGCGCGAGCTGTATTGAGCGCTCCGCGACCGATTCCGCGCTCGCGTTTGCGGCGACGTGCCTCTTGCCTCGTTCCGCTCCCGCTCCCGCCCCCCCCCCCCCGCCCCCGCCACCGCCCGCGCTACCGCCACCGCCACCGCCACCGCCACCGCCACCGCCACCACCACTGCCACCGCCAACGCCAACGCCCCCCACCACCGCCACCGCTGCACCCCCGTCCATATTACTACTCCTGTCGGAGTTTCCGACCCAACCTTGTGCTCTTCCCCGCTGTCACTGCCGGCTCGTTCTCATTCACATCAGCACCTTGACAGCGCTCCCTCGTACGCCTTACGTTCCTGCTTAATTCCCACTGTCACTTCACCTTCGTCCTTAATTTATTCCCTTCTCTCTAGCACTTCGGGATGTCGCAGTCGATTCCAGCTATTCGATTTATGAGAGATTCTTCACTGTTTCGAATGTATGTAAGAGTTTCCAATGTATTCTCAATTTTGAGAATTGAAATATGCATGTAATCTAAATTAGTAATATGGTAAATTCTATTTAATAAACATAACCGTAAAATGAAATCTTTCGAATTACATTGCAATATTATTCACGCATGAATCAAACCCTATTGTCTATTTAAATTTCACTACATTGCATGAATACTACATTTTGAGAGAATGATGTTTTGAACTAAAATAGGAATTTATGATTTTTTTTCTATTTTGTTGGCTGAAATTCTCAACTGGAAACTGAAATTCTTGTCAGTTTAGAAACCTACAAAGATATTTTAATTACATTATTCATTGATTACTGGTAATTAAGATTTATTGGCAATATACAACAAGTTAATGTTCTGTCTTTTCCATTTAGACGTAATTCTAAATTACTATTACATCTGAACTGCTGACGTTCACACTTATTTATAATTCCTTATTTATCGACGTTTTCATTTCGATTCCTACGACTTGCCGAGTTTCAAAACCTCCATGAAGAGATGCAAAATGTTTATCGCTGCCGCGGTGAGGTAATAGTATCATGTTAGAAACAGTGTCTCTAATAGGAGATAAATGTGCTGAGAAACGCACAGATTTACGGAATACAATAAAACAAAACTATTAAAATAAAGTAAATTTTAGGTAGTCACTGCTGATATCGATAGCGATATTGAATTATGAATAAAACGATAATATTATGAAGAACTCAAGCGTAATCTTTGAATTCGATTTGTGAATATGGTTTCATTCTATGGAATGGCATTGAGTATGACATATGAACATAGACGAACACTTTATAAATTGTAGAAATTAGTATTTTAAAAAATTCAAATGAAACCAAACGATAGGTAACATATGAAATATCACAGACTATTATGATACCAATCTCAATTGAATTCTAGCTTCTCAATACGGAGAAAAACAATAATCGTTGAATTGCTACCATGAAGTGAAGTTTCTATTGTCATAAGAAAAGGATTCTTGCATTAACAAAAAGAATGAATGCATCTTGGAAACATTCTCAAAACGTTATCTAATTCTCACATTAGTTCATCCGTTCCTCAAATTTATTTTATAAATGAATTAGAAAATGTCGTACATCAAGTCCGAATGATAACGAATGCCGATAATTATTTTTTGATTGGTAATTATTACAAGTTACATGAGAAAAATTCTTATTGGTAATTAATATTTTTTGTATCAAAATTGTTCTTACTGTAAGTGACGAAGAGCTAAGACATGAAAGAGGAAAAATGACAGTGGATTTGCGAGTGGCGAAACTTGTTCCTGAATGATTGATTTTCAACCGCACACATCGAGAGATCGAATGATGAAAATAAAAGATTTCACCAGCGACGTGACACTGATGATGTTAGAATATTGAGGCTTCAAGTGTATTTTATAAAGTACGATCTGCGCAAACAGTCGACGTTCATTATTCACGGTCACAATAGAAACACATTTGCATAGGACATGAAGGTCAAGCTGTTCCAAGTGAGCTGCAACAAGTACAGGCGCTTTTAGCGCGCACACGGGCAAGCGCAGTATAAGATGATAAAGGGGGGAAGGCTGCATATTTGGTTTGGTTTGGTTTGGATTTTTCGGGTTTCCGGGCGCGTCAACTGCATTGGTCATTAGTCCCGTTAGTGTAGTGCATGTTTGTTTGTCGGGAGATGGCGGTGCACATCCCCAGCTGGATGGCGAGATCCGGCGCCGACCTACCGTCAGCTAGTGGGGTTTCCCCTAACCAGGACTCTCCCACCAGCGGGGCACCGCCCCAGCCAGGACAAGCTCTAAGCTCCCGACCGGTCTTCCGGAATATGCGGTAGTATAATGCATGTTAGTGTAAGTGTGTGTGTAAGGGGAGAGGATAGGACAGGGAAGAGGAAGGACAGATCGCGCGCGGTCCGTGCCCCGTTTGTTAGGGTACTGCTCGCCTGGTGTTGATCGGAGAAACCATGGAAAACTACCGATCAGAGCAGCCGGCCGCTAGAATTCTCCTCCAGACAGCGACTGAATTCGACCTAGCTGAAAAGCTAGTGTCGAAAATCCTGCCGCCGTGGGGAGTGTAACATAGGACCTCCCGGTCCGAGGCGCTGCATTGACATCAGTTGATGCACTGAGCTACCGCTCCCGGTGCTGCATGTTTTATTACATCTGACTGAACAATCATCCAAGCAGAAAGTGCGCTTCCGATATTTGTATAAAAACTGACACCAGATGTAACGTCTTTTGTAAAGAAGATGAGATGACAAGACTCATATTTTTAATAAACTTGTTTTTGAAACGAATCGTACGTTTTCAATTAGACCTGAAAGTTTCCTTCTGAGCCAGAGTATGCCCGCCATCACCCAACCTAGACTGCTGGCCAGCTAAAAAGCCGAACTAACGGGACAACTTTTGAAAAATGTCACTGTTGGATGAGAACATACATTTATACTCGATTTAGGGTAGTTTCGATTCGTTTTATGTTGGCTAAAGTTGTTACCAACCGTCACACAAATACCCTGAATATATTACCTTCAAGCGGTAGGGACATTTTTTAAAATTTAAGTTTGCAATGAAACAATGACTACTTCCGTAGATACCGCCAACATTCAAAGCCATCCAAGTGAAATTGTGTTAGTTTACTAGTGTTGCTAAATGCATTTTGCGTTTGCGATTTGCATTTTGCGTTTTGGTGCTCTTCGTTCTTTGCGTTTTATCGTTCAATTTATTTATTTAGTAGTACTAGGCGTTTTTGAGTTTTATTTCTTATTTTCCAATTGTTTTCTTTAGTAATAATAATAAAGTTAATTGAAATAGTTATAGTAGTTCATTATTTGTTGTTGTTAAGTGTCCCTTTAGTATTTCTTGTTTTAAATTAATTATATTATATTTATTATTATTTTTCTGAATTCATTTTAATTATAACTGGAAAATAATGGTAAGCCTAACAACATCTGGGTCTATACTTAATACTGAACCTTTGAAGATAACACGTTTTCAAAGACTTGTAAAAAACTCTGGTAACAATGGATAAGTTATTGAAAACTTACTTACACTAATGATGATTTTCATTATTTTTTGAACTTACTTTTAAAAACTAATGAATAATTGAATAGATAAATTAAATGGATGTATTTGCATTGATATTGACATAAGTGGACTTTAGGAACATTTCATTAGATCACTTAAAAACTACCATGTATATCACGTTAATTAACTTCAATAATTGTGGTATTTATTTGCGTTCAATAAAACTTATTACTACCACTTCAAAACGTGAAGGAACTGTTGACACACATCTCAAAAGCATTAATAACATAGAAGTATGACCGCAGATAACTTTTGAGGTTGTATTTTTCATTTGCACTTGACACTTTTTAACACTTCTTAAGCTCGCAATAGTTGATAATGATAATTCTTAATTAACTTAATAATTATTCACAGAGTTAATATTCGTTTATAGATCAACATCTCTTTTTCATTCTACTGAAAAACGAAACATGTATTATTGAACAGTGGACAAGACTCGAGACCGCGCGAGGATTGTAAATGAGACAACAAACAAAACAAAAACGAGAGACTTGATCAGAGTTATAGTTTCATAAGTTGGCTATTCCGACAGGAAATCTTTCAAGCTGCCATATTGCGAATTTAGTGCGGCCTGATACACGGCCTGGAGTCTACCCTCTCAGCTTCGACTTTCAGCGACATTGAATTGGCCCGAGAGCCCATTTCGCGGCTCGAAAGCTTAGATTTCCCCAGGCGCTGGCAAAAAAGCGATAGGACGATGCCAGTAGGCGCGCCCGCCGTGCCGGAGATGGTTCGCGGGCAGCTGCTCACAGGCGCAAAGTGTAGTGGAGTTCGAACAGCTTGGTGAATGTGTGAGGGAGAGATGGAGTATTTCGTATTTCCGAGCACATCATCTACCTTGGTCATTAGTCTCGTTAGTGTTGTACATGTTGTAGCGTGAAGTTGTTGGGTGTTCTACCCGCTGGAAAGTGAGATCCAAATCCGGCTTACACGTGGCTTGCTAGATTTTTCTCCTCCATGGTGTCCCCCCAGCGGAGCACCACATCTGCCGGGATAAGCTCAAACTCTAATCTCCTGACTGATGTGTCGATATGTGAGGCAGTCTATTACTTGTATAAATGTGTGTGTGTGTGTGTGTGTGTGTGTGTGTGTGTGTGTTAGGAAAGCGGAAAGAATAAAGATGAGAAGGAAATATTGCGCGCGGTCCACGCCCCATTTGTTGGCGCACTGATTCGGCATTCGAAGAAACCAAGAAAAACTACTGATCAGAGCAGCCGGACGTTAGAATTCTCCTCCATAAAGCGGCGGAATTTGATGTAGCTTCATAGCTAGTGTGGAAAATTCATCACTGTGGGGACTCAAACCCTAGAACCGGTCGGTCAGAGACTCGGCGAGTTGTTGCAGTGAGCCATCTCAGATGGTGAAACATCGTAGTGAAAACAGCGCTACGGAATTTCCGTCTTGCGAACAGAGTAGAGCGAGGGGCGACCGCGGCATCCGCGAGCGACGCGACGGGGGCGAGCACCTGAACGAGGGCGCCCTGCGTAAATAATACCGTCAAACAGACCGCCGTGCCGGTGACCCGGCGGCCGCGGGGCTGTAATGCCGACGCACGGCCCAGGGCAAACAAGCCTCGCAGAAATATTTGTTTACGCGCGTACGCACTCGCCGCCAACCCCCCGCGCCGGCTCACAGCGCCTAAGCCCGGTTTATGCGGTTGCACGTGGTTTTTGTGCGAAAGCCCAGTGTTACGTTGGACGAGAACGCTTGAGGCAAGAAAAATGTATATTTTAACTGCAGCTGCTCCATGAAATGTTACAAATATGTGTTGGTATTAAATGGAACATGTATATTGAATGATCGTGACATTCAAAGTTTTCAATGAGAAACATTTCGAAATGTTCTGTATAGTGACCCCGTAGATATTATCAGAATTAGGATTTTGATCTTATCTGCACAGGTATAAAGATATTTGAAAATGAAATTTATTGATGTTAAATTCATTTTTGAAGATATTACGTACCTTAAAAATGTACAAAAAATGCTTGTCATATTTTGTTGGAGATGTGTTCCAGAAACAACCATCCGTTGACTACTTATCTATAAGAAATGCAGATTCATTCGATCCGTCATGCGTTTGAGTTGCAGTTAATTAATTAGTATCATCATTGTTTATTCATTACTCGATACTCATTACTCGTCATTTCGACGATTTTAGTATTAAATTGGAAAAGGTTCAAACAATCTGAAAAATCTTAACGAATGCGTTAACTCATTAGGAAGTAATGAATCAATTTTCATATCAGGAAGTGCTATGACAGTAGTATTACAAACTCTTTAAACACGAGAAAATGTTACAGTAGATTATTTAATATTCTGGCACTGAATGTTTTTTAGCAAAACTCTTAGTACGTCCATCAGATGTTCAGTGGGGAAAGTGCTCGCTCCCTATCAGCTTGCTTAGTGGAGCGCAATACTTTTCATGTTTTATGCACACGAAATACTCCATCGAACGTACATAACGCGCTGTAAATCATTCACGCCTTGTCGACGCAAGCGAAGGTTACTAGCCCGCAAATGTGTCGTAGCCTATTCTTCTGGATCGTCAAACACGATATGATTTGAATGCACTCCATCCTTTTTCTGTTCCCTTTTCTCCGCTTTACCGCCGTAATACAGAGCACGTAGTGGATGCAGGAAGTAGGCAGGGTATAGGGCTGCGAAAGGAAACAGTGAGAAATATCTGAAGTGTATAATATCGTGATTGTATCGATTGTTTTGACGATTTGAAAGACTTGGCGTGACATAAATTTCTTGACAACTATTCGAAGGCTATATTCTAAGGGGTTCTGAAGTTCTAAATATTATTTATAAATTAGTGTCTCTTTTCATTTCGTACAGCATAATATTTTTATTAATATCAATAATATGAGAAAGTGAGAGAAATGTGAGAACACCACTAGATATTTTACTTTAATACTATGCTTGGATTAATAACATTTCCTAAACCTTTTCATGAAATCCCTCTGAAAATATATCCTATTATGTATTAAGACATTATCCTTAAGAATGTAATTCTGAGTTATAAATACTGTTGATTATGTACTCTCAAGAATACTACAATCCAAGACTGTGACAATCCAAATCATGTAAGTCGCGTTCCAACTGCTATCCCAACCAGCACGTTTTGTGATCGTGAATGGTATTGGACTTTAATGCAAATTCGCTGACAGAGCCCGGGAGAAGACTGCCTCTGCGACGGCGAAGTCGGCGGCGCGGTGATGTCTGTGGCTCTCTCGGGAGGCGCGAGCGCTCGCGTCGGCGGCTGACGATGCCTTCGGCGCCGTCACCACCGCCCCCGACATCACCCGCCGCCACCGCCGCTTCCCTGCCGCCGCAGCCGTCAACGCAGCCGCCAACTTCCGCCCCCGCCCCGCCGTCGTGCCGTCGTCGCCGCCGCCGCCGCCACGCCACGCCATGCGCGGTGGCGGCGGTGGTAGTGGTGGCGGTGGCGGCGGGCGGCGGTGGCGGCGGTGGCGGGGGGCGGGGTGGGGCGGTGGCGGGGGGCGGCGGGGCGGCGGTGGCGGCGGTGGGCGGTGGCGGCGGGGGGCGCTGGCGGCGGTGGCGCGGTGGCGGGGGGGGGGCGGTGGGGCGGTGGCGGCGGGGCGGCGGGGCGGTGGGGCGGGGCGGGGTGGGGCGGTGGCGGGGCGGCGGCGGCGGGGCGGGGCGGCGGGCGAACGCGCGCGCGCGCCTGGCTCCGCGTGGAATGTAATTAGGCCCGTTGCAACGAGTTAGCGAGCGCCGCTGGTAACTGGAAACTGATTATTTCGCGAGGTGTCCCCGCCTCCACCGCATCTCGCCAGCTGGCGCTCGCGGGATCTTCTTCTTCTTCCCACTGGCCGTCTCTCGAGTCCTCTCCATTTCCCCCGTCTCTGGTTACGCGGACTGGCTCGTCGCTTGGTCGTTGCACGCTCAAGACAGGGTTTAGTGTTGAGACACTCTACAAGCTGCTGGGCTTATAATCTTATTGCTTGTCCTAGGCTTTTCGCCTGATATTTGTCTTCTTTCTTGGATTATTATTATTATTATTATTATTATTATTATTATTATTATTATTATTATTATTATTATTATAACAAATATTGAGAGTTTAATTTTTTAAAATAAGCGTGAACAACTAGATTATTTTCTCCAATATCATGTATTTAATAAATGCATGTACAATGACATTAATAGCAAAGCACATATTTTCTGGGAAATTACAGAGAAATATTAGGAAAAATATTGTAGTTTACCATAATTGTACTTAAATTCATTATGTTATGTACTAAATTGTGTACTATTACATGGCATGATATTTAATATATGTGTCTCACAAATGTGGCCTTGAAAACTGTCTCATCTATGCTACACGAATAGTAAATAAAGTAGAGTTAATTTTTAATTTAATTAATTTTTTTATTAGTTTAATTAAAATTTTTAAACATAATTGAAGCTTTTTAGATCCTCATATACTTCATTAAAATTTGTGCGTTTATTGATCAATCCAAAAGGATCGCAAGAATATCAAGATTATAGCATGTTGGCTTCCGTGAGAACACATGTACGTCATGTGTACAAGTCAGATTGACATAAATTTCTAATTAAAGAATATGGTAAAAGTTTAAAAATATTGTTATATAATACAATCTTGAGGATCATGAAACATATGATCATCTGTGTTTTATGGATACATGAAAAAATATGGTGCACTTAAGTGCACTTAGAAAATATTAATTTCTATCTTTATAATCGATGGTTTGAATCATCCTCCACTTCATCCTCATCATTTTGTTTCTTCATCTTAATCTTAGAGAATGCAGATGTATAACATAGAACATCTACACATTAAATATTTGTATTTTTTCGTAGCAATCGATCTTCCAGCTACACATAGGTCATATTATAAACATGGAAAATCTGTTTGCTAAACTTTTCTTTTCCGATACTTTCCCCAGCTTTGACACCAACTTCTACCCATGAAAAAAATATTAATTCTGTTATAAAAATATATAAAATATATTACAAAGACAACCTACTCATTTGTCAAATTAACGTCCAAAATAGTAAATATTTCATGTGATGTTTGCAAGAAAGGAAAACTATTGCATTCAGAAGTGAATTCGGCGTCATCCTTGATTACGCGATTGCAATGCGCAGAATTGTCGAGTGAAACGAGGTTGGGCAAAGCCAAGTAAGATATTACTCATTTCGTTCATCTTTCTTCACTTGTGCAATCTTTCAACCTAGTATTTTGCATTGTTTCTTGTACGTTTTCTCATTATCTCACTTTAAAATCCAGTCATCAATTTCGTAAGCTAATTTTTCGACGATGGTGTAATTATTGTTTTTATTCGTCTAACGAAAATGTAATAAAGTGTATATTGTTACACATAATAATGACGCCGAATAACGCGTAATGAAAGTCATAAAGTCACCCTTGTATCGGCAGGTTCTTTAATTTCAATTCGTGGTTCAATTTAATAAAGAATCAGCTAATTGAGAAATATTACCAAACAAATTGCTATCTCTGTTCAATTTCGTCAATAACAGTTTAATTATTGTGATATCTCAACATTTCAAAACGATATTTATATTTGGCATGGTCGGATATCAACGATCATTGTCCGTTATATTTGTTACTCCTTTCTTTAGATCAGATAAAATCTTCCAAGAATTGAAATTGTAGTGGTGTTTCATTCTTGGGATATTATTTCAGTGTAAAAACTTTATTTCCAATGCAAGAACATACCCTTTGAAATCCAATGCTATAAATTTACTCCATGATTTATAACCGTTTTCTAGATAGAATTCTAAATGCTTGAAGACTTCCCAGAGCAACGGAGTATCTGTATTGTAGACTTTATGTTAGTTTTACTCTCCACATGTTCGAATCAGACCATTAGATGTTTTTGTTTTGATATTTTTTGTAAGACATGACTTTAACAAACATCTTTTCTTGATAAAGTTTTCTTGATTTCTATGTCAATCTCGGATAAATGTAAATGTCTTTACTTTACAAAATACTATTGCCCTTTTTCTTCATTACTATCAATATCATCAAGTAAAGAAATTGTGTTAAAAATAACATAGTGGTGGAAAGTGCAGTACGTAAGTGGGAATTCGTGACGTACAAAAACAATTCCTTCTCTGAGTGTTATTGCTCAACAATTACTCAGATTTTTGAAACGTCCATGACATCATTTAAAGATCTACGATTGAATGAATTTATCCAGAAAACATTCAAGCCATGAAAGCCAGTATGGTTGAAAAATGACTTGAAAAGTTTCGACTTATCTCAAAATTCGGAGCAGGTAGGATGCACACCGAAGTGTAGATATGTGTGAGATGTGGCAGTAGAAAAGTTAGAAATATACATATTCACTATTCGGAAAATAGAAAATCCTAAAAACATTCTTTTATTTCTTTCGAAGACTAATGACAAGATATTTACATAATCTGGAACAAAACAATCACTACTCACAGTGATCACAGAGTTCAACATCTTTTTGAAAACGTTATGATTTTTTCTACCAACCATTTTCTATCATACCATTTGCAAGCTGAGTTTACTTGAACAAATAGAAGAAGCCTCGATTACATCAATAACATATCCAATTGCATGAGTTATTCATTTGAAGTGGTTTTGAACAAAAGTTTTTAAGTCATTACTCTCTGTTTTAGGGATCTTTAAAAATTTTAAGAGAATTTTATTGATCATTTTTGGCAGTATTTTAGATCAACAAAATCCGCCCTCCACTGATAAGACTAATTCCCTTTTACTTCACTTCAATTATCTACTCCGTTTTACTATTTTCCTTTTCTCATTTTCTCTCCTTCTTTATCATAACAACCCCAACATTTACTAAAAATTTTTTTTCAGTTTCTTTCCGCTTTTGAACACGATAAATTTCATCATGTTAATCTATACTTCCATCCATCACCCCATCTATCTCCTATAAAGAAATCAGGATTTTTGAGTGCAAAATTGCGTGTATTTTTCTCTACTGCACCAGTCGGGATCAATAATTGAATCTGTATTAATAGACCTTAATTCTGACGTGTGTGCAGTTACAGCTCAAAACAATCTTAAACATAGGTTTTACGACTGAAATGTGATTGCAATACTTCTCCCTGTACTATAGTGCAGAAGGAAAAAATAATAATAGTTATTTAAGAAAATAAATTGATATCTAGAAAAAATGTGATAGCAATTGAGACTGTTAGGAATATTCACGACGCGTCGCTGTATTAAAACTACAATTTAGTTATTGCGTATCTGCGTTGTAATTCAACAGTCTCATTTTTATTTTATTGTCATTGTAAATGAAAAGTATTTTTTTAAAGTATAATTTCAAAAGCTTTTTTGATGATAAGAACTAGATTTTCGCAAAAATTCCCAAATTCTTAAATCAAACTCAAATGTACCTGTAGGTCCTATAATATGTTATTCATTGTTCTTCTATTGAATCATCTTCGATTCCTTTGCTCGACGTTCAAGGTAGTTTCCACCTTTGGCATACTGAGTGTGAGAAGTTTCCGACTCTGCCAACCGGTAACCCGCTGCCAATGCAGCCTTTCCTCGCAAACATCTGGCGCGGTGAACGCCTGCTCCCCCACCTCCACCCCTACCTTGTCGCAGTCTCCTCTCCACCTCTTTTCCACTTGCGATTCTCGCAGAAGACGCGCGGCGCCGCGGCGGCAGCCACCCAGACTCCGCCGCAGCGGCAACCGCAGCCCTACCCGCCGCCGCCCCCGCTTCCCGCCGCCGCCGCCGTCGCAGGATCGATGCGCCTCTGACCGAGTGCCAGGGGTCGCGATGATTCTTTGCGGGGTGTCGACTCAGCCCCTGGGAGATAGGCCGCCTGGGACGCGTGATTTAGCGGCGAGAAGCCCTGTTTGCGCGCCGCCCCCGCCGCCAGCTCGCTATCTTCCCGCGTGGCGGCGCCGCCGCCGCCCCTCTACCCGTCGCACCTCGCTGCTTTATGCGCGCGACCCGCAGCTCCGGCCCGCCCACGCGTCTGTCTCGCCCGTGTTCCCGTCCCCGCAGCCTGGGGCCGTCTTTTGTTCTGGCTGGTGGGGACGATCGTGTTTTCTCACCTGTCCTCAAGCGCAAGAGATGCGCGTATTGTACTGGCCTGGGCCCTCCTACGTGCTCTATTTGCAACCTTCATCTGATGTTCTGTGTGTGCCTTGCCTTTCTAATTGATAGTGAAGGCCTTGGCTCGTAGACTTAATTCCCCGTTACTTCACTTCAATTATCTACTCCGTTTTACTTTTTCCTTTCCTCATGTTCTCTCTTTCGTTTATCATAACAACCCAAGCATTTACTAAAAATATTTTTTTTCAGTTTCTTTCCGCTTTTGAACACGATAAATTTTATCATGTTAATCTATAACTGCTCGCTTTATGTTGCTTTTTAATTTACCACCATTATTTTTACATTTATCTCCAATATTATTTTCGTAATTTAACATGTTGTTTTTTTGTTATTCCTTCTTTACCGGTATTTGCTCACTCATTCAGCTTTTCGTTCTCCTTCTTCCGTGCCCGCTTGTGCCCTGGTGCGCGTTCCGGCATAGCCTCTCCCTTCGCTGCTCTGAATGGGCCGCTGAGATACGCACGCCAGCCCCAGGTGGATGCATTTGTTTTTACGACGCGCGCTGGGCCGAGTTCGAACCACAAATACGGGGGAAGGCAGACTGTCTCTGCGGCTGGAGATGTAAACTTGTCTTTCTGGCTTTGAGGCCACAGAGATAGAAAGCCAGCTTTTGACTGTTTTTGGACCGTTGATGCTATAAAAGAGATAGGTTCGACTTTGTATGTAAACGGAAAGTCACGCATGAGGAGGAATTGAAAGCACACGAGAACCGGAAATATAGGAAACTTCTCGGTTTTGTTAGGACTTTGGTCGTGATATTTTTGCTTCAGCGTGGAAAAGGTTTCCATTCCGTCTCACATGTCTTAACTTCAGATGTTACGAATAAAACTACAAGTCAAAACACATTCGGTTTCCGTTCCTCGAAATAAAACTCTTCTCCAAAATAAAGAACGTTTATTTTGGGAAGTTATTTGTGTGGTTTTTCACTTACGAATTTGGATTTTCATTAAAAATGTATTTTTCATGAACGATCGGAATTGAAAAATGTTTTTGAAGTTTTTTAACTGAAACATCCTAATACCATTTTTCTTCAATATATAATAATATAAAGTATAAATACGTAATATTTATACTTCAAATATTTGAAAAGTGATCGAAAGTGGATATTTTTAATCTCCCTCGAGCAATGTAGTAAACATTTCTAACACTTAGTATTACCAAGTACTGCAAAACAAATATTTGACTGGCACGAAAATCAGTAAATGCACAAATAATGTAGAATGGTTTATATGTGTTTCATTGGTACGTAGCCAAAGTTACCATTGCAGAAAATAAATAACTGTATCTCAAAAATGATTTATATACATACGTGTGTTTCATTGAAAGAGCACAAATTCTAATCTGAAAGAGGATTGAAATCCTTGTCTCAGTGCAAGTGAGTGGTTATGGAATTCCCAAGTAAGTTCGTTCTTCTTTAAAGCGTTCTTCTTGAAACGTTGCAAGCTATTCTGGAAGCTTCGTCCGCCCACGCACCAACCCGGAGCGCCTTCCATCACCCGCCGGGTCGAGCTCTCGAGCAGGCGGCGAACGCGGCGCGGTGGCGTGGCGTGGCGGGGCTTGGCGTGGCGAGGCGCGGCGCATGCGTGCGCGTCGCGAGGCGTGCCTCGAGGGGCCGCGCGCGTGCCTTCAGCCATCGATTTGCGGAATGAAAGATTGGAGAGGGAGCGACCTTGGCCGGTTGGGCACCGGCACAGGCCGCGCCGCGCAGTCTACTGAGCAGACGCCAACGCGCCCTCTACGCGATGCACGGCGACAGGGGCGCGCCTGCCCTGGACGATGGCGCAACCGCGGGTGACGCAGCGCCGCGAATGCAGGCGAACTGCAACCGGACCCCACCCCGCCGACGCCCACATCCACGCCACCACACCCACGCTGCCACTCCCACGCCCCACTCCCACCCCACACCCACGCCCTCACACACGCCCCACACCCACGCCCCACACACACGACCCCACACACGAACCCCCACACGCCACCACACACGCCACCACACCCACGCCACCACACCCACGCCACCACACCCTCGCCCCCACATCCACGCCACCACGCCCACGCCACCACTCCCACGCCCCCACCCCACGCCCCACACCCACGCCACCACACCCACGCCCCCATACCCACCCCCCGCACCAACAGCCACATGCCCCCCACGCCCACGACGCCGATGGAACCGCCATTGCACGCCAGAAAATAAAGTGGTTTTGCAAGTCGTAAATTAAAAAGACGTAACCCGACAACTCCAGAGAGAATTCTACTCCGCATGCTGTGACATCCAATGAAGGGATTTCAATTGACGGGTCCCGTCATTTTCCCTATTTTGTCGCTTAAAAAAATGTGATTATGTTTGACACGTAACATGGTTTCCGTTACAACCACTTCATACGAATTGGATACTAATATACAATAATCAAGGAAA
Organism: Teleogryllus oceanicus; assembly: GCA_964035755.1. Classification (NCBI taxonomy): domain Eukaryota; kingdom Metazoa; phylum Arthropoda; class Insecta; order Orthoptera; family Gryllidae; genus Teleogryllus; species Teleogryllus oceanicus. The sequence continues at coordinate 83,332,605 of CAXIVR010000004.1, read as the reverse complement.
TAAAGGAAAATGAAAAATGTGTCGCTATATAATACGGTAGGAAATGTATGGTAAATTTTAACTCATGTGAATTCAAATGTTTCAGGAATGTAAGGCGGTTGTTTAGAATTTGGAGGTTATGTGTGTTGAGGCTGGAATAATTAAAATATTATTTACTAACAGGTGATTATAATTGCCCAACATTTTCAGTTTCTAACACAAGCAAATATTTTTGAAGCAAATTTGTGGGTTATATCCTGAGTTTACCAAAGTAGCTATACTTTTCTTTGAAATGGTATTACATTGTATGACTGCACGATGAAATTAGATTTCTTGTATTATATTACTATCTCGTAATTCTTAAGGAAGCAAAAATCTACACAGAAGATAGACATATGTTCTATAAAAGCGTTTAGGCATTGATAGTGGTTTTCTTTTCAATTATATGACACGCAAAAACGAATTTCTTGAAGTCACGTTATTTCCAATTGACGATAATGATTAGGTACTACGACATTGGATTTCCCCAATTTGCAAACGCTCTACGATATCTTTGACAGGCAAAAAAAAGATACATCCCAAAAACCTTCACTTTTTAGAGGATTGAAGGAATATGAACAGAAATTAGTATACTGGTTGGTTAATAAACTAGTGTACCGGTGGTACATTATTAGTTAACTGATAAACTTTTCAAAAAGATGCTTCACAAGAGTACCGGCATATAGAGTAAAACATTTCTATTCAGCTGCAAAATAAATGGCTCCGCTGAGTGTTTAAGTACGTTCTCCTGCAAAATAACATGTTTTGCAATGTGTCACTATTTTTGTGTATCGACGATGTAATGATCATGTGCTCTTGTCTCTTCGGTTGCGCCGCGTGGTTCTCAGATTTGCTGAAGTTTCTGTCATCATGCCTGGGATTTCCGTTTCAGCCCTGAGTAAAGCCATGACATGATGTCCCAAGAAATGTCGGTCAAACGCTCTACAACGAGGTGGCGCCCGGTCAACCCAGAGTATCCGAAAGACTGAGTGCGGAAACGTACGATCTCACTTAAATGTGTTTTTCGTGTAAAGGAACCGTCGTAAAGATAAAAAGGGCCGCGTGTCCGCTGGAGGTCGCTCCGATACACGCGAAGACACCTTGTTGTGGGGGCATTGTTTTCAGTGGGCAGATTGGTTTAGAAATTATTTCCATACTTGTAGACTGTACAATTATCTTCCTTTTCACTATAATCAGCTTGCGTTAATGAGGATGTGATTGATGGAACCCAATGACTGAAAACGTTTCATAATTAAATATTTTGAACTGTTAATTAGTATCTCATAATTTTCAAACACAAAATTGGTTTCGTAAACATTTTATGCTTATAAGTTTGAAATTAAAACTTATTTTCATTTTATTTGTAATTTTTCAGCCCCCGGGTAATTTAAGTACCTATTTAAGGAATATTATCTAATTTGTAGGTTTAGACAAATTCCGTGATTGTATCAGGTTTTTTTTTTTTTTGTAAAAGAAAAAAGAGTTTTCTTACTAATTAATTCAATAGCTCCAAATTGATCTTAAAAGCGGATAGTTGCTCAGCATAGTGAATCGTAGAATTTAAAATCATTTTTAAATCCACGAGTATTTCTTCGCCTATAAATGTATTGGATGTTAAATTAGTGAGAGTTAGTGTCTCAAGTAATACGATTTGTAATATTATTTATTTTTAATGTTTCACTTCTGTTTTGAATGTGTAACATTTCCCTTTATTTCTTTTTATAACATTACCCAATTCAGTGTGTAGTGAAGAAACAATTCGTATGAGTAACATTACTTAACTTCTGTGTCGCATTGTGAGACACATATTAGAAACCTTAGCTTGGGATTTCTATAGAAACGTGCGCAGGTGGTGCTATTTTGTTATAGATTTTATTGGTCGGCTACTGTAGCAGCGTATTAACTTGTTCGGTAGGCTATTTCTTTGTCAGCTTACAGCCCGAGGAACTGGTTCCACTGTACCGTGAAATTTACTACGTCTACAGAATTCGTACGATACTACTGATTTCAAAATATTTCGCTGTTGGAGAAAGAATAAAAAATTCTTTTTGTTAAACTACCTTTTGAGGTAAAGAATCTACGACTTCTGCACTGCAGAAACTCCTGAATTAATGTGTTCCAAATCAGCTTGCGACTGTTTCGATTTGGGTTAAGATTTTTCTTCTAATGGCGAAAACTAAGAGTTCGATCTAGAGAAAATATTTCTTCTCGTAATGATTTACTACATCTTCGATGTAATATTGGATTTACCGACAAGAGAACGACTGAAACTAATGAACGCAATAGCTTGGTCTAAGAAACAAAGAACAAGTAAGAGAGAGCGAGGCTATGGAACGGAAGAAACGAGGGCGGAGGAGTGGGAGGATATATGTCCCTCCGGCCTCGCAGCTTGTAAGAGACGCCGCGCCGGTCTCTTACTCACTGGCGGAGGAGGGGCGGGGCCGGGTGGGGCTGGGCGGAGGCAGGCGGAGGCGGGGAAGAAAAAGAGCAGGGAGGAACTGGGGCGCGTAGGAGGACGGGCGCTCCGCCCAGCCGCAGTGCCCGCCGCACCGCCCCCGCCCCGCCACTACCGGCAACGCCGGGATGTGAACCGGCGCGTGCAGAGATAGCGCAGAGGCACCGCGCGTCACCGATATCTCTCGGCGCACCGCGCTTCGCTTTGGGAGCGGCGCCGGAGCGGCAATTACCGTAACAGGTAGCAAATCCTTTGTGACGCCGCCGCCATCACCCTTTCCGCTAGCCGTTTCCTTTGCGGGCCCCATCGCCACGGCGCTTGCTCTTCGCATTCTCGTTCGTCCCGTTGCTGTCCAACCCTCTCATCGACTCCCACCGCGCCATCCAACGCCCTCGACGGCAGAAGGATTTACTACACTAGCATTTCAGCTAGGTCGAATTCAGTCGCTGTCTGGATGAAATTCTAGGCCGGCTGCTCTGATCGGTTGTTTTAATGATTTCTCGATCAACACCAGGCGAATGCCGGAGCAGTCCCAAAATCGGGCCACGGCCGTTGCGATCTTTCCTTCCTCTTCATTGTCCTATCCTCACCCTCTACACACACACTTACGCTAACATGCACTACACTAACTCACATGCCGGGAGACCGGTCAGGGACGTGGAAAATGTTACGGCGGGGCGGTGCCCCGCTGGTGGGAGATACCTGGTAAGGGAAAACCCCGTTAGCCGACGGTAGGTCGTTACCGTATCTGGCAATCAAACGGGGAAAGACCACCGCCACCTTTCGACGAAAAACACGCACTATATTTACGGGACTAATGGCCATAGTAGTTGATGCGCCTGGAATCACAAACAATCAATCAATCAAGCCATCCATCGCATTGCATAACGTCACCCATTATCTTACCCAACTCTCTACTACTACCACCCACCTTGGCTTCCACATCATCCTCACCCCCTCGCTTTCCTCCAACCGGCAACCACTTCTCCCGTTCCATTTTCTCACCTCCTCATCCCATCTTCGTGTCGGGCAAACTTCTCTGCGGCTCTTACGATTCCTTTGACGCCTCCTTTCTGACCCTTCCCCTTCCCGCCAATTATCTATTCTTCTCGTCGTATCTTATAATTTAACACGGCTCTCCACTTCGCCTTTACCAACTTGCGACCCGCCCCGTCGTCAGATACTCTGTGCTTTTACTGCTTTTATGTAGCCTACTGTATGTCCTTTGTAATTCGCCGCCGCTCTGTCTTCATTCGAAGCCCTAATCATACATTGCTTTCATAATTGTTCTGGTACATCGCTCGCCCACGTGCTTCTGTAGTTGTCGCTTCATTACTTTTCCTTACAATTTTCCTATTTCCCAACACTGAACACCGACCGTGTCACAACCACTACTTTCACACCTCCAACACACCAACACTTCACTGCCACCACCACTACTCCATTCCCGTCGATACTTTACCCCTCTGTCCTACGAACCACCCCCGAAGCTCACCTTCCTCGTTCCGCCGTGCGCCGCCGAGAACTTAATTACGTGTTTTAAGCTGCACCGTTATGTGACGACTCTCATTAGTGAGAAACCGGAGCCAAGTGGAAACACACGTTGCATTTGCCGCCTGCACACTTGCTTTGCCTTTTTTCTGTTCACCCTTTAAAGAGAGGAGGGTTCGCTTTTTCGCAAAGGAAATCGAGATAAATGCACGGTTTTATTTGACACAAAGTTGGGTATTTCCCCTGATAAGCTAATGGAGCTACTTTCATTTGGTTTGCATGTTTTGAGCTGCTCTGATTTGAAAGAACTAGTTAAAGCAAATTGAAAACCTAGTGCATACTGTAAGTTATCTCTGTGAAAGAAAAATATTGGTCATTATTTTAAAATTTGTTTTGATGCGTGAGCTTTCAAGGCATACACACACGATCGATGTAATTAAAACATTTAGAGAATTTGTTTAAAAAATCTTTTCACTTGGATTTTGTGATTTTTTATTGAAATGAAATATAGTGCTCCCTAGATGAATTATCAAGAACTCTGATAGTTAATTAATTTAATAATAAAGATACTAAACTTTAATAATGCCATCAAATTAATAGAATAAACGCTTGTCTGCCGTCATTTTTATTACTCCGTTTTGTTGAGCGAGTTTCGAAGTGCCAGACGCATTTCTCGTTTCATCGTCTGGGGTAGGTAGGCATGGGGGATGAGGTTATAGGAAGCGAAGTGAGATGTCGGAACTTTTTAGTTCGATGATCAGCGAGTGTATATTGTCAAATTTTGACGGATTTCGGCTGGTCCATTTAATCTTCTTGTCTTCTGTATAAAATTTCTGGAGAATAAGAATGTGATTGTTTTTTATATAATGCTGTGATTGTTTTTTATATAATGCAAGGAGAAACTGTTGAGCAATGAGGTAACAGTAGGGTGATTGCGTGTAACCGAGCGACAGAAATACGATATGTGTTCCAAGTGAACGGTTCACGGTTCCTGTGAGTTGATTTTGGCAACAGGACCCTTCCCCTTCCCGAATAGTTGTCTATCGCACAGCTTGTGTTAAAACTTCCTTGGCTCCTTTGTTATTAAAAATTATTTTTTCCTTTACGTAGTGCCTAGTAAGGATGTATGAAATTTGCTGAATAATTTTTCAAAATCTTAAACACGGTAGTTACTTTTACGAGTGGAGTATACACATTTTGCGAGTAAAATGTATTACGCCTATTATTTCTCTTTACTTCAATTACGAACAAATATTATGGCGCGAGGGAGACAACCTTATTTACTAAAGAAAGAGAAAATGATATATTTATTTCCCAGTGCACAAACTACATGCGATATATTTATTATTAATCTTTTAAATAGTTCCATGAAAATTTCTCCTTTACCCCACATGCCCAATGGCATACTCTGTTTTAACAGGGCAATAGACAAAAATGAAACTTTCACAGGGGTTTCATAAAATATTTTTTCTATTTAGGATGTCACCAAATCGTAAAAGTGAGTCATCTAGAAAAGGACGTGCCTTTCCGCCGGTGCCTGTTCGTCTCCGCCAGCCACACTGCATAAAGCGACGCCGTGCGATGCGAGGCGTCTAGGCGATGGACGGAAACGCCGGGCGTCAACGGAGCAGAACGTTTTTCCCGGCGGGGGTGCGAGGGTGGAAGTGGGCGGGGCCGACCCCGCCGGCGGTGAGAGACGGCGCTGTCGCGTCGGTTTGACGCGCGTCGAGAAATGCGAGTCATTATCGACTCGTCGGTCACCGCCATTCTCGCCTCCGTCTCTGCCACCATCCGCACGTTTTCTCGCCGGCGTGGCGGGTCTCGAGGTGCGCTGTCCTCACACACTGCTCTTCCCTTCTTTATCGTTCCTCATTCAGTGATCGCCATATTGTTAGAACATTACTTGTTCGAAAGACAATGTGTGTATGCTTCGTGATAAACATGAGTGCAGCGAATTCCGATTGAAATACGAGCTACCGATTAATCTCGACAGATATCATCAGACCAAATGATAAGAGAAGTACGAATCAGTTATGATGATTTTGATGAATTTCATGAATGAATTCTAAATAACACTTAAATTTTTTTTAATCAATTTGTCGCTAAATATGGAGCGACAATACATTTTTTTATTTCACTTTTTTTTCATACAACGAAGCAAGCAAGTGATTTATGAGATTGAACAGAACTGCAATTTAGTAAGCATAATACTTAAGGGTTTCAAACAGGAGAGCGAGGATACTCCCATTGGAGTCTTTAATAATCAACAGTGTATGCGAGAATGTATGGGAGAATAGGAGTGGTGGTTACAATTACAGGAAGAAAAAAGTTACAGAAAGTAAGTTTGAGATGTCATGAGTTTTTCTTTAGGGCTGTTTTGGGAATTTCTCTTTTGGGAATCTAGATTTGATTCTTCAACGTTGGTTGTAGATTTTTGCTAGGTTGAATATGGAAGTTGCAGGGAAGGATGATAAGGAAAGAAAAAAATTATTAGATTGGTTACTGACGTAATGATGCAAGATGAAAATGATATATACATAATTTAAATCTACTGTGCTAAAAATTTTATGCGGTTTTTGACATTGAAGTGTTTGATGTTTAATAAAATTTTCGTTTTCTTTCTTACGTTTTAGTTCTCATCTTTAATTCATAATCGCTTAATTGACCCAGAATATTTTTTTGTTCTATTTGGCCAGATTAACAGGCATAATCCCAATATACCCGTTTAGTGTGATGTCCTTGGCCTAAATTGTCATGTAAAATATTTTTATTCATGCGATGCATGCGATGCGTTTTTATCTATGCAATTTCATCATAAAATAAAATTTGAATATTATTTTCTTCTCACTCGTCTATCCTTGGGCAAGTTACTTGAAACTATATGGGAAGAAATAATACTTATTTTGGAGTTTCGTTACCAAATAGTTTGGATAATAGTCAGTCGATGAATCAATCCGTAACCATTCATGTTGTACTGGAAATGCAGTATTGTAAATCGGTGTTTCTTCAGTGTATGAGCCTTGTAACCACCAAAAACACATTTTCCCTTTAGAATATTTCAAATTGGTTCTGCCAAAAATAGTGTCAATTGATTTATTCTGCCACGAAAATGGAATAAGCTACTGAAAGCTTGTGTAGGTGCATCAAAATGTAGATAGTTGCTTACCCTCCCCGTGTCAAAAAAATTGTTCGTGAGTTCACTCACAATGTTTTGGAAGAATCCCGAAAAAATGCAAGCTCTGGATCAGTATGACGTGCCGGATCGAATGACTTACCACCCTCAATGTTGAACCGGAAATGGTCTAGTCGTGAGTAACGAATGCAAGAGCACAGAGAAACACGTTGGTTACCATAGAATGTATTAAAGCTTAACCAACGATCGTTGGACGAAACGTTAAAAATACACGAATCATTCCATAAATTATTTGAGTGATTTCCATTCCACGCAGGGTAGTTGTTCTCTCGCCTACTGAATTTTCTAGGACGGTTCTCACCACCGCTCGTAAATTCCCTACCAGTCACTCGCACAAGATCGCCTCCTTGCCCCTCTCCGTCACAATCACCCATCGCTCTGTCTCCTTTCCCTCACCCTCCAATCGCCCCCTTCCTTTATGTACCTCCCCCGCCTCCATTGTGGGAGTCGCCCGCCCACACGCCACGTCTCAGGCACCCCCACATCCCTCTTTCGCACTCTTTCCTTCCTCAGCCCCCTCCTCCCCCTCACATGCCAACGCCTCTTCCGCAGACAACCGCGCATATTTTGTTCCCTTTCTCCACACGTTATGGCAACGTGTCAAAAGCTGTTGTACGGCGCGCGAGATAAGCCCCTCGCTTTAAAAGGCTGCGGGCGCGAAATTGCTCTTTTTTGAACGCCAGGATGTCACCGAGAGCGACAACAAAGTGATTGTATAAAAACACGTGATCCGCTCGGCTATGAAGTTCCCCGCCGGTTTTTATAGCTTCGGTCTATAAGATGCTGTTTTTTATTCGCAAGAGGAGAAGAAGGAGGAGGAAGAGGAGGAGGGGGAGGGGTGGAGTAGATGGTGCGGCTGCGGTGATGCAGGCCGGAGCGCGGAGGCAGTAGTGCGATGCAGGGAACGCTGTAGCGCTGTCGTCATTTCGTGGTAAATATGTACTCTCTCCGAAAGCGCGCGTCAAATCTGGGTCGAGCGTTTGTTTTTGCGCCTGTCTGCGTCGTCCCTCGTTCGCGTTAAACGAATTTTAAAGACGCGCCGTTTCGTTGTGATGGCCTCTTACCCGAATTTCAATCTTTTTTTTTTCTTTTGCTAGTTTGCATACATCAAAAGCATATTAAATAAAAGTGGGTTAAAAGGTAAGATAATAAAATTTTTAGTGGTTTATAAATAACTGTCTTTCGTTATGCTTTGACGCTTGGCAAACATTGGTGTAGAGACAAGAACTCACGAGATGTTTTTAGCAGGATAAATGCTAGTCTCTTGACAGAAGAATCTACTTTGATCTGTTACGCGAACAGTTGAGTTAAAGCTTTTCTTTTGGTCTCCTTTAATCCGCCTTTAGTTTCAGGAGGTTGGACACGTGTTGCGAAATAAGATAAACGTCAGATTTTTTTATTTCTTTTTTCTTTTTCTCTCCTAACTTAACGATGATATAAAGTTTTGTAACCTCATGAGAACGTGGCTTTTCACGACTCTTCACTATCAAAACTCGCGCCACTTGTCAGATCAGATTCTCTTTCTAATTTTTAGATTTGGGGGGGGCGGTTCTATTTAATTATATTATTTTGAAAACACAATTGCAATACAGAATTACATGAAAATGCATTGGAATATTGTTTTCAAGTTTTATTGAGTTTTTAAATTTATGTCAGGTTCCTTAATTAGTAAAAGACATCAATGTAAATGTTATACTACTTTCTACAATTTTACTTGTGACGAGTAAAAATAGTTTTTTATCTACCAGGAGCTAAAAGATACCTCAGTACATAATGGTCTTGTACGTACGTATTATACATCTCTATCTCTTCTATCTTTTTCTATCGCCTTTTTCACTTTTTGCGTATTTCGTTATTATATGCCTGTATTCACTTCGGCAGTACCCTTCAACATCAAAAATAATTTAATAATCATCTATTTTATCAATTACGATATGCTTTATTAAATTGTATATTATAGTGAGGCATGAGCTATAATCTACTCCTAATTCGTACATACATTTTCGGGTAAGATAAGTACATTCCATAGAAAGTGTATAATTTTTAATATCAATCTGTTAAAATATTCAGATAGCATCTACTGTGTTTATTTTATGTATAAACTAGACTCCTCTCTTTGAAGGTTCATTTTTTACACGTTTCCGCCTTGCGGTTTCACAATATGACTCTAAAAATAAATCTCATTTACCAATCTGTATTGTTGCGGATCTTTGTCTGCTGCTCTTACGGTGAAATTAAATTTAAAAAATATTTCTATCAACCTTTTGTAATAATAATTTAACTCCCTAACTAGATCTTCGCTTGAAAGTCTAAGAAATTAATCCAATAATATTAAAATATTATTGAATAAAATTGAGTTGCACTTTCACTAACTAAATTCAAATAACTTTCTGAAATAAATCAACAACAATGATATATATCATGTGATGCATTTATAGAAAACAAAAATATTTTATATATATTCGTTAAAATATAAACCTCATATATGACAATTCAGTACACCATATTATCCGCTCAGTGATCATATTCAGTAATGTCCAATATTCTTATAATTATTTTCAAGGGACAAATTAATTCTTTTTTTCATCATTCAGCAAAGTAACAAGATCACGCTTGAAGCTCGTGTCGAAATGTAGGCCAGCGATCGTCTCGCCCGGCGCAGCGAACTGCTCTCGGAGAGTGGTTTCCTGGGGCGTTCCCCCACCCAAACGGCCGACCCAAGCGCTGTGCCCTCGGCCTCGACGGCGGCGGCAACAGCAACCAGATTAGGCCGCCGGCCCCGCGGCCGCCGCAACCCCCTCTTTGATGTCCGATCTGCCGATGCGGCATCTCCCGTTTCAGAGAGCATCAAACACCGCGCCGCCCCGAGCACCTGAAAGGCTCATCCTCTGAGGGTTAGCGCTGGCTCGGGGCTAATGCTAAGGAAATATGGTGACGAGGGGGGGTGATCAATCGTTCGTCCCATATCAGTATGTAATTGCTAGACGCGTAATATCTCAAGGTTGTATTAATAATATGCGAAATGGAGCACAAATATTAATAATGGCCAGATCCTAGTAATGCTGTATTTTCCTCCTAAATTCAGGTTTGTTGCTAGAACCTTCTTTTGTTATAATCTTCCTTTATTGATATATATCTTCCTTTATTGATAATGAGATTAGTCGTTTCCTCTTTTTCGATCCTTCCAATACACGCAACATTTGAAAGTTAACGGTGCCATTCCATTAATATTTTTGGCAGATCTACATACGCGTTAATTGAAATGAATGTTTATGACAGGATAAAAATTGTCAGTACTGAATATTTCAAAGTTTCCATGTCAATCAACATTTTAATGCGCTTCCCCGTGATTGCGAAATATTCTACAAGTCTGCAACGTCTCGTAATACTACTTATTCAACGTCCGTTGTTGTGACAAAACGCTTTTAGCTGTTACGTAAGTGCGGCTATTGTGTCATTTCGTTTTATGAAGAGCGCCAGTGCTGCTCTGGATGTTTTTGTGGATCTGCTGCGTACATTCTCGCAAATGTTTCTGGGAAAAGACTTGCGAAGAAGGACACTAGATGCATTCAATGCATGTAAATGTAAACAGGAGGATGTGCACAGTGAGCTGAAATAATTTAATGTTTAGCAACATTTATCGATTAATGAATTCAAAAATATAATATTTCGTAAAATCTTCTGAAGAGGTACAAAGAGGTAAAATATTTGTGAACATTGAATTCGACGTAAAGTTTTAATTATAGGGTATTACGTAAAATATAGTAAGATCTTTCTACGTGTAAGTAGGTATTTCATGCCATCCAGGTGACGTTAAACCCTGGACGTGAACAAGAATGCGACATACGATTACATTGGCGCGACTTCCTGATTCTGGTGCTCTGGTCGTTGGGTATAAGCAAAGCGATTGGAAGTGGGGCAGTTGGAGGGGGCGTTCCACGTGGCGAATCGCGTGATGGCGCCGACAGCGGACAGGGTCGGGAGCGGTGTGTGCTGCGGGGGCGGTGACGGGGGCGGAGCGGAGCGGAGTGAGGGCGTTTCACAGCGCGGCAGGTGCGCCCGTTCGATTATCGTAATAGCCATTCGGCGCGGCGTAACGCGGCGCGGCTGTGCTCTCTGGAAGCGAGCGACGTCGCTTGGCGCCGAGCCCATCTCGTCTGCTGCCCCGCCCCCCTTTTGCCCACTCGGCCAGCGCCGTCCCTTTCTTGCCCACCTCGCCTCGCATCAGCCCGCTGTTTCTCGGCGGTTTGCGGTTCCCTCTGAAGCAGCCGATATTCGTGCGTGGTTCGTCCGCCGCCGTCGGTGCGTTGGGAACGTTAACTCGCTGATGCCGCTTTTTATTTTCCCCTCCCGTTTCATGACTGACGATTTCTTTCCTTTATATCCACTCTTCTCGTCCGATTCATATCTTCCATCTTTCCTCGTTTTCATGACTTCTCTAACGATTTCACTGCCAGACTCAAGCAGTTCGACAATTTTTCCCTGAGCTCTCCCATGAAATACCATTGAAGAGTCTTATAATTCTTAAAAACTCCCAACTGGCTTCCTCGATTTCTGTTTGTTACAGTTACAGTGCTTTATATCTGTTTTCTTTGTTCCCCATTAGTATTTACCGAGCACTTTGCCCCACATTGTGGCCTCTTCCGCCTCCCTGGAGATATCACTTCTTTTTTCGAGAGGGTAAGGAACCTCCCTCCCTCTAACCTGTTCCTCCCGCTTCTCGCGCGCCCGCGTCGCCGCGCGCCAGCAGCCACTGCGGCTCAGCCCGCCTCACCTCTGACCTTCCCTCGGCGCGCGCCGCCCTCCCGCACCGCCTGGCATTTGCGTCAGCGGGCGCGGCTGCCGCATTCGCCTCCACCACCTCACCTCCACCTCTGCCACCACCATCATCACCATCACTACCACCACCACCACCACCATCACCACCACCACTACCTCACCTCCACCTCTGCCCCCATCTCCACTACCTCCTTCATTATCACCTCCGCCGCCACCACCACCACCACCACAACCGCCGCCGCCGTCGCCCACTCCATCACCACCACCACCACCACTACCACCGCCACCGTCGCCGCCGCCCACCCATCACCATCACCACCACCACCACCATCACCACCCCGCCGCCGCCACAACCACTGCCGCCGCAGCCCATTCCATCCCACCCACCCCCTATCGCCGCCAACTTTGCCACCCGCCCTCCGCGTCCGCCCTTCCCACCCTTTCCCCCTCCCTCGGCACCTGTCCGCCGCGTGTGTGCCGCCGCCGCCCGCCCCAAAAGCGGCTGTGGCTGTCGGCGCCCTCGCGGCTCAGCAGCGGCGCCTCGTTAGTGGCTCCCGCAGCCCGCGGAGCGGCGCGTGTGTGCTCGAGCCGAGCCGCCAGGTTCCCGGAAGGCAAATATGAAGTATTCATCAGCGTTTCCCGCTAAATGGTTCAGAGCACAACTTTGCTTAGGAGGCGGCTAATTTTCTTTAGCATTATTGACACGCTATGTATCACACTTTTAGGTTAAATTAACAAAACAAGTTCATGAATGCTTCTCTCGAATATAAAACGGTTGACAATTCAATAAACTCATAATCTAAAACGTTAAGGATATCAAAGGTTTGCAAAATTCTTTTAAATATACATTCATAAAAAAACTTGTTCCTCGGGTTCAAATTGCTGCTTCCCGAGTTCCAAATTATTTTGTTTACATCTACACACCGATTATAGTTACTGTAGTGTAGCATGTTAGGAACTATATTGTTTTGGTATGTTTAGACCGATGTACGATTTTTCTGTATCTTGTAGAGTTTTTCTGCTCCAAATGTTTAATATAATGAACACAGCAAATGCAGTGATATACTAAGTAGTATAAAACTGCAAATGCACACCTTGACAAACTTTTTATTTCTGTATTTTGTGTTTAATCAATCAAGGAGTTCGACTTTAGTCCCTCACGTTCTTTAAAATTCCCTCTACAGAAGTGTTTGTGTGCTTTGCGGCTCGTGTCCAATCTCGATTTCGGGGTGGCCTCCTTTTTGGAAACGCGGTGACCGCGGCGGAATGTTGCCGGGTTGCAGGATACATCTCAATTTCCTAGCACAGAAATATCCTTTCTTGTTATGCACCTCCACTCTCATTTCCATGTTTGTTTGTGATATCGATTCTCCAAGCCCTCATCCTTCATCCCAGTCTCTGTTTCTGCCAGAAAATTTGAAAAGATTCTGACATTTACACGTAATAGAATGTTTTTCAAAACGTCTAAATAAATGTCATGTGTCACGGAAATTGAAATGTATTTCATAGTAGAAAAAAATAATTTCTATCACCCCTTAGAGATGATACCACCCCCAAGTTATAATTAACTGTTCCTTAAAAATAAATGTAGTATCCATCGAACGTACAAGAGGCATTTCTCCTTCCATCTGCTTTCTTGACGAGTAAAAAGAAGAAAATTCCCCACGCCTATCATTGTGTCACTTCATTTTCCATGTTATACTATCGAGAATTCTCGCTATTGATTTAAAACGATGTTTTAATTAATTATTAAATATGAAAGAAGTTTTGTTTAAATAATTTATTGATGTTTAATCCAGTAATTCGAATACGGTACATTATATATCAGTTCAAAATCCAACATATCTTCAGTAATACAATCACAAAGCTTTCTCATCAATTTCATGTTCTTTGATATTCATTAACATTGTGCTTTCTCATGTACGTAGACATTTCGTTCCCATTCAAAAATAAATTACGATCGAGTTGATGAATTACTTGACCCAAAAAATTCCGTTAGAATGATTCAAAAGATTCCAATAATCATCTTTGAGACAGTATGACCGACAGAAATAGTTCTTTACGAAATAAATGCGCGTATCTTACGCTTTATCCACTTTGAAAAATTGCTAATATGTGTTTTGATTTTCGTTTAAATTTGAATAAACCTGCGACGTGTGTGGCAAATTTATAATGAAACTAGTTTTTATACTTGTTCCTTACACTGTGATTACAACTAATGTTTACAATTGCGCTGTCTCACTACCACATTCACCACACTTTCACTGATGAATGTAAACATTTGTGATGTAATAATTCTTATTACGATATTGAGCTCTTTTTCGTGAAGTTAAACTTCAGGTAATCAAAGTAGATAAAATAAATTACTAAATGGCACATGCCGTTCAAAACGTTCCACGTTGACTCAGCAAGATGAAGACTACACTGTTACGACGACCCTTTGCCTTAGCAGCTCTAAGAAATGGATCTCATTTTGATGAGAACGAGCTGGCTCGGGAGCTGTTATGTCAGCTGTTATATCACGTCGAGATGAGCTTCTCAGATATATAACTCGTATACCATTAAGAACCCTTGGAATGCACTGAACTTTGAATTCTGGACGGTTGTAAACATCACGAGTTTTCAAGCATGTTGACTTTTGCATTCGTATCATGAATTTTCCTTAATGACATCCTACTACTGTAGGTGCTATTAGTTCTAAAATTAACAAATAGTGATAGATGTTATCTCTTCAGTATGCGCTATGATTTGTTGCAACATCAAACCAACTATGTAAATATAACTTCTTAAAGGTTCATCAAAATAATTGGTGATAACAGATGGTATTTATTTAAAAACATAAAATTAATATCGCAGTATATTATGATTTATATATTCGTTTTGACGACGACGTTTATACGAAAATATTTTTAATACGTTTTGACTGTCTGGTAGAATGTATTAGATATGTTATTACTCATTGGTCATTATAAACAAGATCGAATCCAGGACAAGCCCAATTTAACTTGCTTTGATGCAGGGTATGCAGTATGAGTCCCGGCGTGCAAAGGTGAAAGGAAATTGATTTGCTAGAGGTGCTTTCGTTCATCTGGTTAATAATAAAAACGTTGTAAGTGACTCAGACCAATAGCCATTCCCTCCATCAATTCACCTCGATCCACACGTACAATTTTCGCGGGTTTTCCTAATAGTATTTCTGTAATTTTAACATGGATATCACTTTTACAACTAGAAAAATATATTTTGCAAATTAATAAGGAAAACATTTTTACATTTAGCTGAAATTGTCGTGCACTGCTGCTTAACTTTCAAACGCTACTGCGCACATGCGTCGCCTTTTGTTCTTCCGTGGAAGAAAGATCCAATCGGAGTGGAGTCCGGAAAATCATTTTCAAGTAGCTAAAAGCATCACTTATCGCGACAAACTCGCCACCGTGAGTGGACCGCCGAAACGCTTCGTCTCCTTTGCAATCCAATCCAACTCCGCAAGCACCTCAGCACCGTCCCACAGAGGGTTGAAGCGAGGAGCGAGAACCTTTCCGTGACTTAAAAGCAGTAATCTCGGGCGCCACCTCCCGATAATCGACACTCGATCGGAGAATCGATTATCGAGGCGCTCTGGATGACCGGGCTATTAGCCGGCGACAATGCTGCTGCTGCTGCGCCCAGGTGGAGCTCTGTGGCTCGCGAACGGGACGACCCGGCTCAATCCGGACCGGTACTGCCCCGCCGCCCCCGCCCCTCCTGCCTCCTTCTGCTTCCGTCCTGCCTCCCCCCTCCCGTCCTGCCCCGTCCCCCCCCTGCCCTCCGCCCCTCCCCCCCCTGCCCCTCCTGCCCCCCCCATCCCACCTCATCGCCTCCCTCCTCCACTCCTTCCACACCCCGTCCCTCCTCCGGGCTCGGCGAAAGACCCCTCCCTCGCTTAAAGAAGAACGCCGGCCTCTCACCAGAGCCGCATGGTGGAACCCACAAAGTATTTTGTAATGGGAGAATGTGCTGACCAGAAATGTGATGTGAACAAAAATATTCCCTTGTTGAGTATGACTTGTATCTGCTTTGATCGAAGAAAGTAAGTGAATATTTATTGTTTCCGGGCGCGTTAACTGCTCAAATCATATTATCCGGAAGTGATGGGCTTGCTGGTGATGGCTGGTGATGGTGTCCTCCCCCTCGCTGGAACGTGTGATTCGAGTACGATTTAAATAGGATTTCGGAGTCCCCGCTTATAAAATCTCCGGCCGTAGAACGCCGCTCTAACCGGAACATATTCTAAGCTTCTGACTGGTCTCCCGACATTTTGGCTTGTGTAGTCCTTGTACGTGTATGTGTCAGGGAAAAAGTGAGCTCAAGGACGAGGAGTGGAAGATTGAGACCACTCCGTGGCCAGTTTCATAGATTATTGTTCTGGCTTTTGCGTGGTATACGATCGTATACGGTATTTGCATGGTATGTGATTCGTAGATCGGACAACTACAAAAAGGAATCAATAAGAGCATCTCGCTGCTTCAATTCTCCTCCAGATCGTGATTTAACTCAATCAAGCTACGAAGCTAGTGTCGAAAATGCTCCGACGTCGAGGACTCGAACTCTAGGACCTTCAGCCAACGATGCTGCAGAGGTGACGGTGATGCCATAGAGCCTTGATCAAAGTAATCCACGATTATCTTGGTTTAAAAACGCATTATTAAAAAATATTCAGGTACAGATGCACATTTTGTAAGTGAAATTTTGGATAAACGTTTCCTCTTATCACATTAAACGTGTGAAATACAAACTTAACACAATTTACGTAGTGAAGGTTATTGCTTTTCTGAAATTCAACTTACAACTGAACAGTTTTAAAAAAGGCTTAAAAAAAAAAAACAAATATGTTTTTAAAAAAATTTTTTAAAAGAAGGTCTGTACATTTTTCTGTGGAAGGTGGAAGATTGTAATCTTCAAGACTTTGCGAAACATCTGAGAATATGAGGAATAGAATAAAGTAGGAAGAACGGATTTCTGAAAATTAGTTCCCATCCTCACTTCTCATAGTATTTTAGAAAATTTTCATACTAAACATAATTTAATTATCGACGTCCGTATAATGACGCTGTTCGTTAAAAAAAGCGTCAGAATGTAATTCAAAATTTAGAGTATTCAAAATTGATTGAATTTTAATTATATAATTAATTGAATCGCGTTAATTGAAATAAAATTATAGAAAGGGACATCCTGTTACATACATACATCTGATTTTTTTCGTTGAGTTTTATACATGATTAAATTTGGTAAATAAAATATTTTTAATAATATATAAATAAATTTAATAAATAAATTAAAAATTTTAAAAATTTAATTAAAAAAAAAAAATTATTCCATTGAAGGACATTAATGAAGTGCCTAAAAATAGTCCTCTTCATGAGCGTTGTAATGCAACAAGCCCTTGTTACTATCAGAAAGCAAAAACTTTTGAACTAAATGCACTTCCTTCGTTTTACACTTAACTCTCATATACATTTTGTAGATTCTCATGCATTATTTTACATCACCCTTAAATATATTTTCTACTGCAATTTTGCACACAATGTGAATAAGTTAAGAAGTTAAGCGGCACCATACTATTAAAGTTTTTTTTAAAACAGTTATTTAATTTGATAAAAATACTTTTAAACAAAGAGACTTAATTAATTTTATTATATGAAATGCGGCTTCATGCTGGAGAAAGTGAATATAATGGAGTAGTATGTATTTCAACATTTAGTTGAACACATAGTTGTATATTTAACATCTATTGAAAAAGAAACACTTCAGCTAATTTCTGATTATTTCTTCTTCTTTTTCTTCTTCTTCTTCTTCTTCTTTTATATTATTATTATTATTATTATTATTATTATTATTGTCGTTGTTGTTGTTGTTGTTGTTAATATTAAGTTTCTGATTATAACTTATATCTAATAATAAATACTGATGAAGTAATCATAATTTTTTTTGTAATATTCCTTTTTTATTAATTCAAAATAACGTTGAAATACGTGCTAAATTATCTATCCATTTTTTTAATATAAGCGGGTTTATGTCTAAGTAAAAATTAACATTAGTACAAAACCACAAGTACTTACAATGATGTCGCGTTTCTATCACCTGGGAAATGGAATTTCGTCTATGTAGTCAGAAAATTCGAAGTGCTCAAGTGTTGTTAGTGTCGTCGGCGGCCGCCGAGGGCGTTGCATCGCATGGCTCCGATTGGCGCCGCGCTGCTCCATTTCTCCTGCGCCATCTCACGAGGCAGGGCTCATGGAAAGAGAATCAGTCTCTGAAACAAAAAAATTGAGAACTCCTTTTCTTCGAATCAGGTATATCAAAAGTTCAACTCTTTGTTGAGGTTTGTCGGATAGCATTCGGTTCCGTGTATAAAATTTAATTTAACATATTTTGATGTGAGAGAGTGTTTTATCACAGAATTGAAAAGTTAAATAGTATTTTATTTATAATGTAACTTTTTATGATATTAGAATAAAATAAACAGCAGGATATATTTCATTACATTTGTAGGCTGATTGGAACTGATTGGTGATACTGATACAATTTTACACGGGAAAAAAGATTAGCGTTGTACTTGTTAAACAGAACACTCCTGTCTTTAGGAGTGATTTATGTTACCCATCGATCTCCCCAACCAATAAAATGGAGATCAAGATGTTTTTTCTCGACCATTGAACAAAGAACGCCCCTTCGGTGTCGGTCGGTGTCGGTCGCTCCCCGCAAACTGCACAGCAATTCTTTGGGCCTCGTGTTCGCGGGAATTCTGCGGGCGCACGTCCCGATCCAACATATGGGTCGCTACATTTCGTTCGCGCACCGACACTCGAAATTGAATTTTCGTTTTTGCGCCGCGTCGATCGGCTGTGCCGCAAAACACGGATTCGCGGTGAAAGGAACGCCATGGAAGAGCGCGCATTGGCCAGGGAATTTCAGCACTATCGCGCCCTCCCCATCCCGCTGAAGGCATGTGTCCTACTCCCTTTGAATGAGTGCAGGGAGGAGTGCAGGGCGGGTGGGGAAAATCGCAAACGTTTAGCAAAGACCAAATGCATTATTAGGCAGAACAGTAAACATTATCCCATTTGCCCGATTAGCAATGAAAGCCAGAAAGAACTATGAAGTAAGACAAGAATTTCACATGTGTATAAAATAAACTTACTGTTCGCATACATAGTAGCACTCTGAGAATTCTCTTTCGTTGACTTATCCTGGAAAGTAATATTCTACCCATTTACTATATTTTAAATCGCTAGTTTACAGTATTAATTTCTGAATTTGGCAAGTAACAACACTTATTTTCTTTTAATATTGTTTATCGAGTAAAGTATTCTATTTTTTTCTAAAACTTGCTTGTACTTTGAATTAGATTTTTCTACTTAATTCCATATTCGACGCGGCTAGGTGTGAACAATCACGCATAAAACTTTATTTCGCTGGCTGCACTTCATTTCACCGTTTGAAGACATTGAGGGTGCTTTGGTGCGTGTCGCCAGTGTAGGCGTGTCGCTGCAGAAACTTTCCCTTCCCGGTCCCTCAGGGAGCGCGTTCGTTACGGCGGCGAGACGGTGGGTAATTAAATAGCCTTGTTCCGGCCGGGCCCCTTCTGGGGTGTAAAATATCGAGGGGATTGTTAGCCCTCCCTACGAAGGGGCAGATGTGGAGATAGTTGCCGAGGCAAGAGTCGACAAAACATTGACGGTCCTTTCACCGGTCGCTTTTTTTTTCTCAGTAAAAAGGACATACGGCTTTTGTTTGGGGGCTTTGCGGCGCCACGGTATATGGTTTCGTTCCCCAGTCTATCTCCCGGAATCTATCGGATTTCCTCCATTATCGAGGGTATTTCATGAGTTTATAAAAGCCCGGGCTCTGAGGATCACAGAATAGTGTTTATCGATTTTCGTTAAAAATGTATCGCAGCTCTTGTTGCACGAAATGCCCTTTTTAAGTCTTGGAAACTAATAAAATCCCGTCGGGTTGTGCGATATATCTGTGTTTGAACGGTAGTACGCTGTGATGAACGCATTGGGTCGGAGTATCAGTTGCTGGCGGACGGTTCGGAAGCTGAAAACTTTGCGTGGAGTTACGGCGGGCGCCGACAGAGAGCGCGAAACGTGCTCAGAAGAGGTGACATCTGGCGAGCGAGGCGTGGGCGCCTAGCGTTGAGTGTGGGAAGGGAACGCAATGCCGTTCTTTGTCCAGAAAGTTAATGTGTAAGAGAATTATCCAGTTGGAATTACAAACGCTTGGTGATATCTGAACTGTAAAAGAGATTAAGAACACCGCAAGAGTTTGGTCTTAATTTTTAGGATATCTGGTGACCGGAATTGATTTCTCGTCTTTAAATTCTTAAGCCATGTGGGAAGCGTTTTCCTTACACTTCATGTGATGGAACGACAGCATCCTACTTTTCAATTTTCTCCGCGATATTTTCATATTTTCTGTTTCATTGAAGTAGTGTTTTAATTATTTATTATTAATATTTTCAAGTTTATGTATTTAGTAATTTTATTGACTTAAGCAACACTGTCGAGAATACCGTTTAAACTATTCCGTGACTTACCTTTACGTAGTATGTTCGGAAGTGCTATTCACGTAAGTGTATTTCATTAAGACACACTTCAGAGTGGATTTGTAATATTTACTCAAGAGTGTAATATATTATTACCATAGATCTATGAATTTAGAACTAACTAACAAAAAATTATTCAGTAGCCACTGGAAGAATTTTGGATGTTACTCCACGAAAAAAATTACGAATCGCCACATTGATTCGACATTGCATTGCATTCGTACACACAAGGATAAATCGCAAATATGAAGGAGATTCATAGTCAACAGTTCGAAATATCGATAAAAGCAATCAGGCAGGTGTTATCTTAGAAAGCAAAAGAGTAAGAAAACGTGTCATAAAAATTTACTTCGCCAAGAATTGAACTAAAAAACATTGCATTGCATTGGCAAACCGAGGGGAACAACAAAATGTTGTAAACATACTTTTAAAGACGCTAGAGGGCATTTATCAGAGAGAGTTCTGAGAAGAAGATTCGTAGAAATATTTTTCAACGCTTCGGGTTACAACCCGTGAGAAATCCCAAATCACACCTAAATTTTCCCAAAACCATATTTATATTGAAGAAGGCTGAAAAAGGGTTGTAATAGTTAAAACTAAAACCGAAAACAAGATCAAAAACGTCCAAAATTATTATTTTGTTTATTTACTTCCCATGCGAGTGGTCAATCCAAATCTTGCAAGGCAAGTTACAATCCATTCCATGCACACGTAATCTCAATGACTGAATAGTGAAACGAGTAAAAAACATCATCTTTGAATTGTAATTTGGTCAGTTATTAACGTCTGTAAAACCCATCAAATATTTAGGACAACACATGCACACCAAAAAGACAACAACCCAAAAACCCAAATATTATACAAAACTATAATCAAACCGACACTACTCTACGCCAACTCTTAATTAATTTTGCTTCAAAAACAAGTCTCAACAAAGTATAAATATTCTAAAGCCAATCTCTACGCGCTATCACTAATACAACCTGGATTGTATCTAATCACTAATTACATAATGAATTTAAACTCGAGTCATCATTCATTACATTGCTTGCCATACCTTCTCCAATATTCATCTTATACAAAATTTAACTTCATTCAATTTTGTAAAAATCTCTCTCATCCTACTCGCATTATAAATAAATATCCATTTCGTACATTCTGTAACATATTTTCAGATCATTAAGAGAATTTCTAGGTCTGAGAATCTATAAGAGGACACGTCATTAATTCCTCAACCATTGTATTAGTGTATGCTTAGGATAAGTTGTAATTATTAGGCTAGCTATACATGTGTGTAAATTTTACTTTTAAACTGATATGTGTTCAACAAAATTAAATAATAATAATAATAACAATAATAATAATAATAATAATAATAATAATAATAATAATAATAATAATAATAGTAAGTTATTACCGCCAAAACAGTGACATACCGCGAAGACACTGAACTTTGTATTGTGAAAACCAATACGTAAGATGATCTCCTTCCTCATGTGAAATAATAGTTCCAGAAAACTGAATGAAACATTGTTTTAATGGACACCTTGCCACAAGTGTCATAGTAACATAGTTACTATAGGTAAACAACACAAAATCTCCAGATGATCCTGGAAACTCTTCCAATTGGAAACAGACAGAAAATGTGAGGGAGAAATAAAAAAAATTAAAGATACAATATTACAACCTAGAAAGAACTCATCAGAACACCAGGACGTGCAAAACTCTTCCACATTATCAGAAAAGAAATAAAATATTTACAAGCATGTCACAGTGCAACGAATTTCTCAAGAACCCTAAGGGAAAATTTACAAAATATTACAGATCTTATTTGAAAAATTGTAAATAATTAATTAAGGTATTATATTAGTTTTGAAAAATGTATTCCTTCCTCTAATGCACTAAAAATAAATAAAATCAAACACTAACCACATTCACATAATATCCCACAGTACATATACTAACAAATATTAAAATTATCTCAAAATACCTCTTAGGTCAAAATAAATTGGCCCCATACTGTATTTCATTTATAATGAAAAATACATTTCAATATGATTTTGTGTATTAATGAAGTACTACTAATTTTTTAATACTGGACTCATTTATCTCTACTTATGGTTAACTCATGTGATTCAAGGTGACTAAAATGTTCATTTAAATATTAGTGAATAAAATTTAATTCTGCATTACATTTCGTATTACTGGCAGAGCGTTACACGAATTCCCGAAAGTTCAATTCTGGGCTTATAAATCCCATGCAAGTTCAATGTAACAGGGCAAATTTAATATATCAAAAAATTTTTCGATGTCAAGATGGCTCTCCGGAAACAATAATGACTTCATTTATTATTATTTATATAGAATGTGATTATACAAAGTAAATGAGACGGAATACGATACCATGGAGGCATTTTACATCTCTCAAGTTATTTTCACAAAGGCATATCCTCTGTGCGAAACTATACAAAATCTTGCAACATATAAAACAAAATTTTAAATTAAACATAATTTGAACTAAATGATACATAAATTGGTAGAACATAAAGCTGATGACTACCCAACACAACAGAATATCACGAAAAGTTGCAAAAATTATTACAATACAATTTTAAAAAATTAATCATGAATAACGTTAAAAAATTTTAATAAAAATAAATTAATTAATAATTAAAACTGCGAAGAATTTATATGAAACTATTGCAAACTATACAAGGTATAAATAATTGGGGTTGGCAAATTAATGACCTACGTTTTCAATGTTTTTTATTTATATTTTTGCTTAAATTACATATCTTAAGTTCTTTAGTGAAATATTAAAAGTGTGAAACGTAAAAAAATACATATGAACGTATTCCAATTTCTTTGTTCTTACGCGGGTCAGTTTAATTAACATAATGAATATACGTAACGATTTCTTTATGATTGTGTATACAATTTTTATTTATATAAATATTTAATGTACTCAGTTTTATACTTTTCATTGCCCGGACGCATTAGCGGATATCTATTTTCAGCGAGGTTGCTCCAGCACTAGAAATAAGACCGGATGCATCACCAACATTTTTAACTTTAAATAGTCGCTTCTCTAAAGCGGAACGATGCATTTATACCAAACATTTTGACCCAATCTTCAGATATTAACTGTACGTAGTACAGAAATGTTACTTATTTGTACTAGCCTACAAGAAAAGTACTTTGATGTTGTTAATTCAGTATTTTTATATGATTCATATTCTATTTAATTTATTGGAGTAATGCAATAGTATTGAATTATTTCTATATTTTTTCATAAAAATCGTTACGTAGAAGCCAACGATTTCAACTGTGGTTAGTGACGTTTAAACACATTATTCTATGTTATTAGAATATGTGGTTAAATTTGTCAGTGTATTGTTTCTAACCTACTCAAATTTTGTGATACACAATAGTGTGATGCAAGTATATTACGTGGTTAATAAATCGTAAATTATAATGAGGTCAAAGAAAGGAACAAACAGTTAAAAGTGTGATTGTCTATGGTCATGTTGAATTGTACTGAAGAATAGAATATAACATTTTGACGTTATCTACCGTATGACTGCGAGTGTTGTCAGGTATTAAAAAGGCTAAAGCCCCACCCATTGACGGTCGTGTATATATTGAGTAAAATGATGGCACTTTACGAGCAGGAGGAACAATGTCAATCTCATAAAAGGGGCCGCAGAATTGAAACTTGTGATGCGCAGGCGCCACCACACGTATGTGGGGAGCCGTTAAATACGTCACAATGTACACTGCACGGGGCATATCACGCTTTATTGTGTTGTCCCGCGTGGAGGGTAACTCCGTGTGCCCAATTCTGGTGACGCTCCCTTCCGCCGTCGTCCAACTGCGTTCTCATTCGTCACCAACCGGCCTCACGCAGCCCTCTCTGCTTCCGCGTTGCACAATCGAAGGACACCATGCGGTCGGTCGATAGCTAGTGAGCAACTCTAAAAGCTAATTGTATTTTCCTTGTCTGGTTTATGGGCAGTTAAGCCTAATCGATAGCAGTTTTATCGTCGACATTGTGGAGTACGTGCTCGCCGAGATAAATGGAACGTCCCAGCTCGCACTGGACCAATTGTCGAGCTGATGGCTCGCTGGCAGTTCCGTCGCTCCCTTTCCTCTTTTCCTCCGACGCTCGATTCCTATACCGCAGAAGCACGAAGGAGGGAAAGAAGAAACCAGAGAATTAAAACAGTCCCGTCTTTTCACTGTCTTGTTGCAAGCTTGTCCGCCTCAAACGTCAGAAGCAACTTCTGCGAGACCGAATGTTTTTTCTTCCCGTGCTGCGCTGTCATACCGTGACAATCTGCAAGAAGCTACGAGATTCAATTCTGCCCGCGTTTAACCACAAGAAAAAAAGAGTAAGAGTTTTTCGCTCGCTATTTTGGTGGTGACATGTCGGACAGAACACCATTACGCTTCTCTGCTAAAAGAAATAATGTAGTGGATTGTTTCAATTGGAAATAAATGGGTTCGTCAATAGTGCCGCAGTTGGAACTGATTTTCACTGAAATTTAACTTTATTACTGTACAATCTGGAGGAATAAAAACAAATTTGTAGATGGATGAATTTGTAAAATGTCTTTATATTGAGCTAGCGCTCGTATAATGTAGCATTGCTCACGTTCGGAGAAATAACGTAATTGTCGGGGATATTTTTCCGTCGCAGTAGCCGATCAATCCAAGTAACAACTGAATTTTCTAACAGCTGTTTTTAATTCAACTGACTTTCATGTTTATGTTTGATATCGTCAATATTACTTCTTTCCCAAAATGTGCGTTGTTTCTATGATTAACATACATTTACATGTTGAATGCCATTATTTACTCGACCCTGATATTAAATTTTTCTACTTTGATGTTTTCCATCGAAAATGTTTTCTTAAAAAATAAATTCTATTGATTCGAAGTTGGTCTCAGTATTCTACAGTTTAAAGTAGAGAAAATTATGATGCTATGTAAGTCCATCTCACTATCTGTGATTCTTTAAACTTCTTTCCATAACATCAGTTGCAATTCCAACATATGTGAAAGAATTTCATTCTCATATATAATAAATTCTATATCCCAATAAATTCATATCATGGTTTTATAAAAATAATCCCTCATTAAGTCGCCGATTGTTGAAGCAATGCACGTCACAACGTTTCGAAACGGTAGGCGTCGAGCAGTTCCTTCCCTGTTGATTCACCTGTCCCGCCAAGGCGATGCATATTGAAGCAAGCACGTTTCTCCGAGTGAGAGGAGAGCCCGGCACCCAGTCCACGACGGCGACGCTACCGACGATAAGCGAGCGTCCACCGACGCACCAATCCACGCCACGCCACGCCACGCCAGGCGCCGCGCGTCGCGACGCCGCCGCGCTCGCCCAGCACACGTCCCCGTTTGCGCAGTAGGCAGCGGACGGCCGAGCGGGTTCCCCGCCGCCAGACGCACCCAGCCGAGCGGCAGCACGCCTTCCGCGCGCCCCACCGCCCCCGCCTGTCTGGCCGACCCGCCGGCGTCCCCGCCGCGCCCAGCCGCCCTTTCTCCACACGGGGGGCGTGACCGAGCGGTGACCGACCGGCCAACGTCAGCAGCATTGAACCACGACCAGAACCGAACCGTGTGAATCGACCTCACGTACTGAACCGAAATATCATAAAACCACCGCAAACGTGTGTCAAGTGTGTGTCCAGCGTTTTATCAAGGAATCTGCAAAACCCGGAATAATATCGCCAAGCCGCCAAACCTTCACAGAATAACCGTAGTGTATTAAAAGTGTAACAAGTGTCCCCTGAATATCGAGTCGCGGGCGACGGGAGATCGCGTCGGAACCTCGCGTGTGTGAGTGTGTGACAAGTGCCGTGCGTGCGTTGGTTAATCTCCCCGCCCGTCCCCCCTGGAACACGACTGTCGCCCATAACTCAATTCCCGCGCGCGGCTCTCGTGAGCGAGCGGCGCGTGCGTGCGTCGCGTGCGTGCGCGTGCAGTGAGCGCGGTGCGAGCGAACGGCGGCGGCGGCGCGTCCAGCCCAGCGGTGAGCGGCGGCGGCGGCGTCGCGGCTCGCTATGCCCCCGACGGTCCCCGCCGCCCCCGCCGCCTCCGCCGCAGCCGCCGCCACCTCGCCGGCCGCCCCCGCCTCCGCCATGTGCTCGCTGTGCCCGCGCAAGAAGCCCATCCCCAAGAAGCTGGTGCGCTTCGACTCGTTCGTCGACACCTTCTCCATCTCCGAGTGCCCCTCCGGAGGCAACGCCAGCAGGGTAAGCGGCTGTCATTGCTTTCTTTGCACGTGTGCACTTGCTAGTCAAATTAGCGGTTGAGGGAAAATCGTTCAACAAAATAGAATTATTATTATTATTATTATTATTATTATTATTATTATGACCCTATTATTATGACCTATCCACCTCTCCCACGTGTAGGTGGTGGTGGTGGGGGGGACGTTTCACCAGCAACAAGTGTTGTGACTAGATTCCCTCGTACGACTCCGATGAGCAAGTACCGAGCAGGATCTTTATTTACTTTTAGGACCTCCAACATCACTTGTCAGACATGTCAGTGACAGTTTTTCTCACTAAGTGAAAGGTGTCCAGAATATCTGTTTTTTATACTGTTGGCAGTACACGCTTTTCATTTAATTCTTGTAGATTTTCATTGTATTTTTTATTACTATTCCGGTAGTAAAAATTGTCAAGGGACGGATGTGTACCCGTTACACATTCCATTCTTTGTCTCACCCGCTAGCTCTCGGTATTTTGTAAGTTTGTTGGTTTTTGTTATTATCATTATTATTAAGCACTTTACATAACAAGCAGTACGTATCTTTCGCAAATAAATCGCATCTTTGATGTGAGTTTTGATCTAGACAGTAGATTCAAGAGACAGAGATATTGATCTCATTGGGTTCAACGTGTCAAAATAAAGTAGATTAAATACAACTGCAATTTCTCTCTATGAAAAGACAAAAAAATTCGTGTTGTTAGTGTAATAAATTTCACTTGATTTATTATTGTTCTGTCTCGTTATTAAGATTAATAATTAGTATTATTATCATCTTTATCATTAGTATGTTATTATTAATTTAAATGTAACACATTTTTAATGTAATTAGCGTTTCTTCGTTCTATATTAAAAAATGAACTCATGAGTACGTCTGTTTCACGCGAAGCTTCATAATTATATTTTAGTAGACATGGCCTAAGAATTTTCAATATATCAAAATAACAAAATAAATCCCTGAACAATACTGTGTCCGCGTGTGAAATAATGAAGAGAAAATGTCCAAAACAAAAAATGAATGGTACTCTGAGCTTTCGGCCCAATTTGTGATGTCTTTAACATTTTGTACGCAGCACGATAGTAATATTATTGATAAATGAACGTTCATCATATTTCAATCATTTCAATGGTCGTAAATAGTTGACACTGCTTATAAATTCACTTTATGATTTATATTCCTTCACTTTGCGGTCTTCTATTTGATTTATGTGCTATATTTCACGTTTCACATTACAGGTAGGAAGTGAATTTTAAGTGTTGAAGTGATGTTTATTGTGCTGTGCTGCTTCATTATTCAAATTTTGGGAAAAATTGGGATTCATTTTTCAATTCTTCATTATATTATGTATATTGTGCCCGCTGAATGTTCTTTCGTGACGTCTGCTTTAAAACATGTGCATTTTATATTCGATGTATACGGCCACACTTGTTGAATGAAAATAGGTAATGTACTTTATGTGCGAAGAACTCTCACGAAGGACGCTGACTTTCAAACTCGCGCTAACTTTTCTCGTTACGTTTCTGAATTCTGGAATTTGCGGCTGGCGTAACCATTTAGCATTTGCGTTGAATCACAGAGCGAAACCTGCGGAGTGGCAACGTAGATGGATGTGTAACTCCTTTTGTAGTTCAGACTTATCTTAATCACGGCAACTTTCTTGGCGTGCAGCCAAATCGTAAAGAACGTCAACATATCATACCAGACGTTGCACCGGAAGATAGCGGGGCCACTGAAGTAATTCTTGCCGCGTTTTGAGTGAGCTCTGGAGAAAGTTGTCCCGAGGTTTGTGCGGAAGCTCGCGGTCTGGCGTACGGCTCGGCGGGGGGCGGGGCTGGGAGGGGCGGGGCGGATGGATGGGGCTGTGTTTTCGAGTGTGAAGGGCGTGGCGTGCGCGACTACTGGCAATAAACGTCGCCGAGTTTGCATAACTGCGGCGTCCGCGCTCCGGACCGCGCGATAAGGCGGGTTACAGCGGAAGCGGATATTGCACGGTCGCTCCCCCCCCTGCCGGCGGCCGGCCATTCAGCCAACGTGTTCAGCTGTCCCTCGGCCAGCGGCGCGTCACACTAATCCAAAAACCGCCCGTAGCGGCACGGATCCCCCGCTGGTACCTGGATGATATTGTACTCGCCGCACGGGATTTGAATGAATGAATGAATGGATGGATGAATGGATGGATGAATGGTACGGTACGTTGATTGGTTGGTTGGTTGTTTAGTGATTCTGGGCGCGCCAACAGCTTAGGTCATTAGTCCCCTAAGTGTAGTGCATGTTTTTTTTTCCTCGGGAGATGGCGGTGATCTTCCCGCTGGATGGTGAGATCCGGCGCGGATCTACCGTCGTTAGTGGGGTTTCCCCCTAACCAGGACTCTCCCACTAGCGAGGCACCCCCCAGCCGGGACAAGCTCTAAGCTCCCGACCTGTCTCCCGGAATGTGTGGTAGTGTAGTGCATGTCAGTGTAAGTGTGTGTTTGTAAGAGGAGAGGAGAGAACACGGAAGAGAAAGGAAAGATTGCGCGCGGTCCGTTGCCCGTTTGTTAGGGTACTGCTCTGGCATTCGCCCGGTGTTGATCGGAGAAACCACGAAAAACTACCGATCGGAGCAGCTGCCCACTAGAATTCTTCTCCAAACGGCGACTGAATTCGACCTAGCTGAAAAGCTAGTGTCGAAAATCCTGCCACCGTCGGGACTAGAACCTAGGACCTCCCGGTACGGTACGGTTACCTGCAGTTTTCTTTCTGGGGATGAAGAATTATCCTTATGTTTTAATTTTAACCGACGCCAGTAGCGTCGAGGAAGGCAGTGATCGAGAGGTCGTAGACAATTTCCGCCAGGTGCCGGAGATTTGCCTCTTGTGATGAAACTCGGCGAGTTTGTGTCACCTGCCCGGATCAAAGCCGTAGGCCGACTTCACTAATCAGTAGTTTTCTGTGGTTTTCTTATTATTCAGGCGTATGCGCAAGTAGTGCCCTAGAAAACGGGACATAGACTGATACAATCCTTCCCTACCCTTTTCCCCATCCTTAGGGAGAGTGATGCGTTTAACTTCTGTCCTCGAATAGCTTAACACACTGATCTGAGAAACCTCCGACAAGCAGACTAGATCTGAATCGAACTGTAAGACCAGGAAATAGAATAGCTTTAAAATTTGAGATTGTTGTGAAATTTTTACGTAAATGAATGTTTTTGTTTATTTTCAAAGTTGCGTCGCTACACTTGCATATTGCGTAAAGTCGGCTTCTTGATTTCATAGTTAAAGACAATCGTGCAATTGAAGATGCCAGGGAATAAGGATGGAGGGCATTATCTTGTCATTCATTTTAGGACAATGGATTCAACAGTTTTCTGGTGGAAAGCATTAAAATATACCTTACATTTAAATATTGTCTACACTGTTATTTATTAATTTAGTATATACTTTTGATCATTATTAATGAGTTTACATTTGCTTGCCTCTCCAGCTCAAATAACCGGGATTGAAAGAACAGAAATGCGGTAGAATTGATACGGCACTTTGATTGTTGGAAAGAGTCGAAAGTAAGGTGCAGTTTGTGTAATATTAAAGTAATTGATGTAATTCAAACACTATTTTCATTAAATGAAAGTATCCGTGTCAATAGCAGTTGTGAGTTGCATGACCTCCGCGCGACCTTCCCAATACTCTTGTTGTCCATTTGTGTAATTATATTATACAAGGCCTGTAGAGTACAGTCATTTTACAATTACTAATTGAAATAGCCGTCCTTGTCCTTGGTCTTTGACATAAATACGTATGTAGTAGTTATTTGTATTCAGGGGGATAGTAAATACATTTAATTTTCGAAGTAAGGAAACGGTAATATTTTGTGAACATTAATGTTCTTCTCATTCATTCAGTGACAAAATACTTGTTTTCTCGACCAGAACAGAGACCTCAAGGAGACAAATGTGTTTACTCACTGAGCTGGCACTTGACACTCAAATCGATCACTTCATTTAGTAAGAGCGTTGTTTGCTAAAGAGCCAATGTTCCGTTTAACCTTGTGAAGTAGCATACGTAAACGTCAGATCTTTTCACACAAGAGTGACAGCGGGGTTCTCTGGCGGTCACAAACGTACCACAAAATTAAAACATGTGTTAACTGCTGATGGTGTTTGTAGTTAGCAAGGAAAGGTTTCTGGTCATGTTTGCGGATTTAGTATCATTTGAGATGCCGTTCCCTCTCACTCTCTCTCCTCTCTCTCTTTCTCTCTCTCTCTCACTCACTCACTCGCTCGCTCACTCACTCACTCACTCACTCACTCCACCCACCACACACATACTCTTGCTCTCTCTTCCTCTCTCGTCAGTGTGAGGGAAGCGCAACAAGTTAGACTCAGAGGTCAATCTTATTACTTCATTGAATGAAAAAAATAAAATTGTATTAATATTTATATTAACTACTACTATATATTTAATGTATTTCTGTTCAGTAATCTTCCCTTGATTTTTATTTTCGATTAAAAGCTAAACATGGATGAAATGAAATAGCATTTGTTTCCAATTAAGAGCAATTATTTCATGGACGTTGAGGTCATGATTTCCTTTTGTCACTCTTGGCTGAGGTAGTATGCTACTTTTTTGCGTTGTATTGAAACGAGAAACGCACTATTTGGCTAATTTCGACTACCATAACATCAAAGCGGGAGAAGATCACCATCTCCCGAGAAAAAACATGCACTACACTAATGGGAATAATGACCAAAGCAGTTGACGTGCCCAGAAACACGAAAAAATCACTCAATCAATCAGTAAAAGCAGTTGTACGTAAGCTTTTAACAATAGTAATAACAAGAATTCGGGACTAATGACTTAAGCTGTTGACGCGCCCGAATCACGACCCAACAACGAAATAACCAAGCAATGTGCTCAGCGGTGGCACGCCGGAAGTGTCTGGCAGCCCCTCGAACGCGCACCGCCGCGGGGAGGGCGTTCACCCCACGGGCGTCGCGCGGTGCGACTGTCGCGGGGAGCGGGCGCGGCCTCCTCAAGCTGCGCCCGAGTTCTCGCGGGCCTCTTCCCTCTCCAAATTACACGTGTGCTTTTTAAACACGGAAGATAATTGCGGGAATATCCCGGAAAAAGCGTTGTATCTTTGCGACGTACACACGACCCCCTTTCCTGTATATTAGTTTCTTCAAGCGACTCCTTGCTGGCATGGACTCGTCCTACACTTCCGCATCCTTTCGTGGGAACGAATGCACCAAAACATTGCCTGCGACGTTAGGGAGTCAGAATGTTTACACGTTATTTAGTTTTCTTCCTCAGTCTTGAATTGAATTGAATTGAATTGAATTGAATTGAATTGAATTGAATTGAATTGAATTGAATTGAATTGAATTGAATTGAATTGAATTGAATTGAATTGAATTGAATTGAATTGAATTGAATTGAATTGAATTGAATTGAATTGAATTGAATTGAATTGAATTGAATTGAATTGAATTGAATTGAATTGAATTGAATTGAATTGAATTGAATTGAATTGAATTGAATTGAATTGAATTGAATTGAATTGAATTGAATTGAATTTGCCTTATTTTACGTGGCGAGACTCGTCTTCTACTGACAGTCTTCTCGTCTTCTACAAAATCCATTTTCATATATTACTGTTGTTGCATCTGCCAGTACATAAAACTAAAGTTGTTTAACTAATGTGATGAACTGTATATAAAACTAATTGGAATTGCGAAATATATTGACAAATACTTATACTGAATGAAAATAACATTATTTACCTATTTTTCGAAACTTCAAATTCATAATCATTGTCAGTCACTTACTTGCTTGAGAAAAATTGACAATGAAAGGTGGGGGAAATGAACCATAAATATTTATATTAGCTTTAAAATTATTAAAATCGAAGTCATTAAAAGCAGTATTTTTCCCAAATTTTTGTGAAGTAAAAATAAGTTTTGATATCAAATGTTCTATTAATACTAAACATAATAAGATTTATATTATTGCAGAAATGTATAATGATAGCCGTAAATGTTTCTCAATCTTTTCAAGTTCCTCGTATATTAAAGTTTATTTTCCCCAATGCTATTCATTGCCAGATGCACACAATTATCGCCTAATTAACAGAAAGAACCATGACAAGTGATCAGCAACAGCTGCGTGACCTTGGAACGATCTTTTTAACGGACTACACATGACCCGGTGCACCTCATTTCCTGTGACTCAGCACTTGAACCGTTGCGAACTGTCTTTTCGAGCAGATTTATCTACGTGCTATTCAGCCTGGAGGCAAGTAATGAGGATATGTAGAATGAACGGATTATATCAACATTTCGATAGTGCGCGAAATAATTGTGTGAGTGAGATCAGTGTTGAGCAAACAAAATCATTCACAGTTTTAAAGCTTAAGTTTTCGATCGAATGTAATAAAATGTAATGAAGGATACGGAATGGTTTGAGATAAGGGCTCATGTATATTATATTTATAGGGTCTGCAGTGTGCTTAGCGATTATTCTTATAAAATGACGCATCTTCTTCACGTTTATTCAAGTTGATTAGACTTTTCTAAGATTATTTCATAATATATTTAAATTTCTTGATATCTTTAGCTAATGTTACAATGTAGAAATGACATAGTATTTTAGCTTTGCCGAAGTAGGAATTTGGTCGTTGAAGAGATACGATAAGCAAAATTAATTTTATTTTTTGCTATATCTCTAAACTAACATGACATTTAAGAATTGACCATGAGTATGAATCTCTGTGTGCCGTCCTGGATGGCGAGGTGACTAAGAGCTGTGCAGAGTCAGCGCTTCGGTCCGAATGGTTACGTGTTGGAGCCCAGACTTGGGAATGGTTGTTTGTCCCTTGTCTCGCATGTATCGGAGGATCTCGCGATCTGCTGTCCCCAGATCAGAGGAGCCCGCAAGTATGTTGATGTCTAATGTATGGTCGGATACGCGTCCCATCGGGACGTAAAGGGCTGTCGGATAAAACCCCTAAAATTTTTTTCTATGTTCAGTTCAGAAGGTTTATTCTATTATTTTTCCTCAGCTTTTCGTAATAGATGAAAAGTATTGATTGAGTTCAAAAATGCAAGGCTTCGATTGCGGCGGTAAAATGAGTTTTGTAGGTTTAAGACACAAATAATGAGGTTTCTAGCACAATGTCTGTAAAGACATATGACGCAATAAAAAAGCAATGAAGTTCCAGTTTGTACACACGTCAGGCATAAGTCCAGATGGTGAGATTCTAAACAAATATTGGAAAAGGTACTCTCGTTTCTACGAAAAATATTCAGAAATCATAAACATTGACATTTATCCCAAAGTATGGAGCTGGGAGGCGCAATGCTGGTCTCTCAGTCCCCGTCTCCTACACACACACACATACACACACACGCACACGCACACACACGCACACACGCACTGGTTCATAAGTCATAAGAGGGAACAATTGACAGAGAAATAAATAGTACATTTCAAGTGATAAGTGCGGCAAAACGTAAAACTCTTCAGTTTTACATTACTTAAAGGCGGGGATTGTGGGACGAGAACCTACTAACTCAGTTTACATTATCCAAAGCCACGCACACCACACACACACACACGCACACACACCACACACACCACACACACCACACTGGTTCATAAGTCATAAGAGGAACAATTGACAGAGAAATAAATAGTTCATTTCAAGTGATAAGTGCGGCAAAACGTAAAACTCTTCAGTTTTACCTTACTTAAAGGCGGGGATTGTGGGACGAGAACCTACTAACTCAATTTAAATTATCCAATGTTGCTGAATCCATTATTATAGCTGGATTATGTTTGTGGGTGGGGAGGGATGACACCGCTCCAGATGCTACTGGACTTTGCTTCGCCACTGTTTATTTCATTACTGATATTCCTGAGATATTTCAAATAATCAATTAGTGATAATAAAAATCAGAAAGAACTCCACAAATGCCCACGAATACAAGTAGGGACTACTCGTACTAACGAGCAATGGCGTCTTTTCATATGAATAAAACGTTTCGTGAGACTTGGAGCATTTACTTCGCTCCTTGAGTAATTGCTCAGGAACTGGTCTGTTGCGATTGTCGATTTTCGTGTGGATGTTTATCTACAATACCGCGCGGCACATGCTTGTTCCTGATGCTACCAACCGTGTTAGGTTAAGTGGTACAGTTGTCATGCATTGTGCTTCGTGTTTTGAATTTCGTTAATTAACACAAAAATAGTCTCATCTTTCTTTCATTATTTATCGCACCACCTCTCGTTTAATTACATTCGCCAAAAATATAAATTGCCATCCCCTGAACATTTTCCGCGTGGAAACTGTTTTATAATTACTCTCATCAGTAACTCTTCTTATCTTGTACGCCTTTTATTGATGAAATTGTCGAATGCCTTCCGTCAATCACTCGCTCACCTATGAGATCACGACCAGCTCACGGTCGCTTATTTCCTATGTTATACCTTCAATACGATTTGAGCCACCTACTGCGATGTCTTGGAAAATTCGAAGTAAATACGTCGTATTTGAAACCAATTATCGATTTTATTCATAAGAAAAGCAGTAATTGCTCCATTAACTAGCAGTTACACACAAAGGGAGAAATTGCTCAAGATAAGAGATAAGAGCAATTGCTCACAATCTTCGTTCATATGTTCATAATGTCGTAATTGCTTTTAAAACTCGACAAATCTGTGTAGGTGCGTAGAAAGAATAAAAGAAGTCATCTTCGTCAACATATCAGCTTTATTAAGATAGCCGGCTTTCGACGGCTTTGCCGTCATCGTCAGTCTAAAGAATACAGAAAGATACAAAAAATTTTTTATAAATATATACACAATAAGATAGAAAAAATTAATTAAATTACAATTGATGGATAACTCTAAAATATTTAATTACAATTGATTAATTAAATTACAATTGATGGATAACTCTAAAATATTTAGTTACAGATAAAATTTCAAAAACGGTAAGGGGGAATGCACCGGGAGGATTAGTGGCAGTTCA
This sequence comes from Teleogryllus oceanicus, assembly GCA_964035755.1. Taxonomy (NCBI): domain Eukaryota; kingdom Metazoa; phylum Arthropoda; class Insecta; order Orthoptera; family Gryllidae; genus Teleogryllus; species Teleogryllus oceanicus. The sequence goes on along the minus strand of CAXIVR010000004.1, from coordinate 83,296,781 downwards.
AATTAAACAAAAAATCAATACAGAAAGACACATTGTATGGTTGCAAAAGTTAAGGAACATATAGCAGATAAAATTATAAAATTAATTGCGGTGGGGGGGGCGGAGAGGAATTAATACTATACAAGCAGTTCAAATTTCAGGATTATAACTATTTGTGGAGAAATATACATTCTCATATTCAAAAGAAAAACAAAATATATATATATATATATATATATATATATATATATACACATATACATATATAAGAAATGGGGAATAATAATAATAATAATTCATATTAATGTTATTACAAAGATGGAATAATTGAATAGCAAGTTGAGCCGTTTTTTGCTTACCTCGCTGCTGTCGGCAAAAGTCGAGCGACTGTGCCCAGAGAGAACGTGACACGGGGTTTTTATTGCTTTCCGGAGATCGGCGGGGGTGGGTGGGTCGGAGGTCTGTTTAGTGTTCTAATACATCGGACAAACTGGTAGAAGCTTTAATACCAGAATTAAAGAACATTTACATGCATGGAAGCACAACACAAACAAATCGCACTTTGCTACACATCTTATAAACGCAGGCCATACTTTCCACCCAGACTCAGACATCAAAATTCTTGAAATAGAAAATAAATTCTGGAACAGAAGTGCTTTAGAAATCTTTCATATATTTCAAGCCAAACAGAAATCTGAGGCCCTTCTCAATGAACAAACCAATTTCCCTCTGTCCCCTCTGCTAATAATTTTACACACCCCGACGTCTCTAACTGACTCCCCCGCCTCCTAAGACATTTCCAAGAGAACACTAAACAGACCTCCGACCCACCCACCCCGCCGATCTCCGGAAAGCAATAAAACCCGTGTCACGTTCTCTCTGGGCACAGTCGCTCGACTTTTGCCGACAGCAGCGAGGTAAGCAAAAAACGGCTCAACTTGCTATTCAATTATTCCATCTTTGTAATAACATTAATATGAATTATTATTATTATTATTCCCCATTTCTTATATATGTATATGTGTATATATATATTTGTTTTTCTTTTGAATATGAGAATGTATATTTCTCCACAAATAGTTATAATCCTGAAATTTGAACTGCTTGTATAGTATTAATTCCTCTCCGCCCCCCCCCCACCGCAATTAATTTTATAATTTTATCTGCTATATGTTCCTTAACTTTTGCAACCATACAATGTGTCTTTCTGTATTAATTTTTTTCTATCTTATTGTGTATATATTTATAAAAAATTTTTTGTATCTTTCTGTATTCTTTAGACTGACGATGACGGCAAAGCCGTCGAAAGCCGGCTATCTTAATAAAGCTGATATGTTGACGAAGATGACTTCTTTTATTTCTTCTTATAAGAACGTCAACAACATCCAATCAGAATTCCCACAAAGAAGTAATAGCTCACTTTTATTAAAATCACCCAATGTCTAATTTGTAACATTTCTTCCGATATAATATTCAAATTGTTAATTTCACAATATTACGCTGCACAAAAGATTAGTTATTCCACGCAACCTCTCATTTTATTTTAAGATCCGAAACACTTCAAAATGTATGTTACACCTGGCTTCAGGAATATTTTTGGCTCATGTATGTGGGACACTAGAGACAAACACGATACCTTATCGACACAAAAAAGTCGTAACCTTTTTACGTTCAGAACTGGCAATGACTCACTGAGCTGGTAACGATGCATCCTGTTTGGTTTAATGTGGAACAATTGCTGTCGCAGACAAAACAATCGCGAGCTGCACACCGCTTTCCAAGAGCACACGTCAGGCAAATATCACGCGCTGCTCTGCGACTGACTGGAGCGCGTGCAGTCTCCATGGCAACCGCGTGCGCCTCGCGTGTCCTCGCATGCACGCGCGCACGCCTCATAACAACAGCCCATCCTGGCCTCTGCCTGGCTATTGAAGGCGCCGCGCGTAAACCAGTCTTCCGCCCCGCACGCCCCCCACTCCACCCCCGCGCATCTCCCTAGTCTCTTGCACCGCACAATGGGCCCAACCGGCAGGAAATGTGCGCGGCATTCTGTGATCGAAAAGAAGCCTGAACTTCAGAGCAATAGCCCAAACTTGTGGTGCTAAAACAGCACGTACGTTCTTGCCCGTATTTTCACGCAAAATTACGAGGAAAGTACTCAAATTTTCAAATAATTGTTCCTGACCTTATTTCAAAATCTATCTTTAAGGAACAGATTTCATTAAGGGAAAAATCCTTTTCTTCATAATTGTAGTTGTGAAGACGTGAAAATCTTTTGAACTTTTGCAATTTTTAATAAATCAAAGTTTTCAACGAACAGGAGATCTGTACCATTCTCTTAAACGTTCTTTACACTATCCAACAACTAACTTTAATCAAAAACGTTGGAGCCATTTTTTCGAAAATTTGTAGAATGTCCCAGTGGCTTCTTGTAAAATATCCCCCAAAATTAAAATATCGGTTTCAAATTCAGAGGGCCGCGGCGTCAGCCAGATCGATTGGGGAATATCAATTTTGGAGAAAATCGGCTGAACAGCCGCTAGCGTTGTTCACAAATGGACGGTCAGACGGATGGAGAAGACAGACGTTTCGCCGTCATTCGATTTGTCGGTACCGAGGACTCACGAAACATAAATTTTGGCTACACCACATGTTAAAGGATTTTTTCTAAATTAGCAACTAGATTTTACAATTTTCATACCAGGGTACCTTTAAGTAAACTGTAATAAAAGTTTTTCTGCCAAAAATTCCCATTTTTCCGCGCAGCATTCCCGAACGCACACACCACAGCGAGAAATTAAAAATGGGAAAAGCGTGTGCAGAAAATGAAACAAAGAAATTAAATAAATTTATGGTATATCCGTTCCCTTAAGAGTTCTTTGTAGTTTTAAGTGTATTTCTGTGTACTTTTCACACTGAGAGATGTCCGAAAGGCAATAGAATGTCAGTGGAATTCTATACATTTTCTACATATTCCACACTCTGTATAATTAATATCATAATACACTGCATCATGTACTGTATTTATTGATTGGTACATATCAGCAAAATATTGACCGGTGTGCGTGTGTTGTTGTGTGTGTGTGTGTGTGTGTGTGTGTGTGTGTGTGTGTGTGACAAAAGTAGAAAATATCAGTGCTTTTTTAGGCAAATATTATTACTCCTGTTTTTAGAAGGTCAGTTTGTGCATGTAAAATGTCTGCGTTTCGGCGCATTTGGGTGCGATGTGCGCCGCCTGCGCTGTTCCCGCCTCGCCGCGCCCACCCGCAGCGCTGCCGCCGCCGCCGCCGCCGCATCCGTCGTAACCACTTTACGGCCGTGACCACGGCGCTGGAACGGGCGAACTGCGTCGCTCCGCGCTCGACCTGCACCACCGCCCTCGCTCGGTCCCTTCACCTCAAATACACGTTCTTCCACTTTCCTACGCAAGCCTCGGCGTCCTGTGGCTTCAATTTTCCTTCACTGTACGTGATGTATTTTTATTGTTCCGTTTCTCTCCTTGAGGAATAGCAAATGAAAACAATACATACTAGTTCAGAGAAATGCGATCATCCAGTGGTAAACGTTCGTTACTTTTGTGATCTCATGTTTGTTTCATTCCGGAAACACATTTATTCTTAGTTTGACATCGCATTAGAAATATGAGACCTTGCATTTATTAACCATACTCGTAATCTGGAATCTTCTCAGTACACCACTTCTGGTGATGTTGCTGACTCTTTATAAGAATTTATTCGTGAATGTCGGCAAATTCCGTACTTGCACCTGACAATGTTCTACTAAGTTATATTTTTGTTAATAGAGAGCCTTCAGGTATCCCGAAAGTTAGTATCGGAACCCTGTTCCAATATCTTGTTCTCACAGTAATGTTGAAGTCACTAACCAGAAATCAAATTTTCTTACATAATCGTTACATATTGTTCAGCTACGCGTGTGTTTATATTGGCTTACGAAGTACAAGGAAAGTTTAACAATTTAAAATTTGCACTTGAAATAACTCTGTGACAATTACACGAGATTGAACTATGAACAGCTGCATACACATTTCTTAACATCTAATGCCGTCAATGTTTATCTTTAAATAAGCATTTCCCTTAAATAACACAGCTCCCTCGCTCTGCCTGACTCTTCGCCTTGGTTTATACCGCGCAGTTCTGCGTCACATGTGGCTACACACGACAAGGTCATGTGCCGCCCAACTCTCGCCAGCGCAATCCGTGGCACCTGACCCACGCCGCGCCGGCCGCGTGCATCGCATTCGCTATTCCGGCTGCTGGCTTCTCCCGGCGGCCGTGGCCGTGACGCCCCCTCCCGCCTTCTCCTCTCCCCGCCGGAGCGCAGCTGTTTCACTCCCGCCGTTTCCGGTGAGGCTGCGTACCAAGCCAAGCGCTGCTCCGAATACACCCGTGCGAGGGTACCCTGTTGTGATATCAAGTCACCTTCAGTGGCCTACCTAGGGATTGCAAAAAACACCCATATTTTAAAACATCGATATTTTCCACCTGAAACATCGATTTATAACTTCGATGTTAGGTTTTGATGTTTTTTCAATCGATGTATTTTCCCTGAAACATCGATATTTTCAAAAAAATGTTTATATTAGTTTACTTGTATGTTTATTTTTCGAGATTTTGTTCGTGATAATATTGTAAGTTGCATTTTCGACTTGTCTGCGTGGAATAATGATTAAAAATTAAGATGACAGAGTGCTTTATGGCCGAATATACTTTAAAATAATATTTACGTATTATGTATTGTAGATCCAGGACGTTTTACTAAGATAATTTATGAATGGAAGTGAATGAATTGAAGAATAGCAAAACACGATGTCCTTTATTTTTTACATGATAAACATTATTATTATTATTATTATTATTATTATTATTATTATTATTATTATTATTATTATTATTATTATGACTTATGCACTTCTCCCACGCGGGGGGAAACATTCACCTGCCACAGATGTCATTGTGGCTAGGCTCACTCGTACGGCTCAGAGCAAGTAACGAGCAAGATCTTCATTTATTTCCAGGACCTCTAACACTACATATCAGACACATCAGTGACAGTTTTTCTGACAATGTGACAGGTGTCTAGAATGACTGATTTTTGTACTGTTCCTAGTATATGCTTTATATTCAATTCTTGCAGATGTTTGATGAGGGATTTTGGTATTATTCCGGTTGTAGAAATTGTCAGGGGACGGATCTGAACCTTTTTTATTTTCCAAATCTTCTTTATCTCATCTGCTAGCTCTTGGTATTTTCGGACTTTGTTCGTGTATGCGGAGTGGAGATTATGTGATAGTGGTACCGTAATATCGATGATGGTGACTTTCTTCTTGGTTTTATTTAGCACTATAATGTCTGGTCTATTTGCGGTGATGGTCTTATCTGTTCTAATCTCCCTATCCCAGTACATCTTCATGGATTCATTTTCCAAGACGGTGGGAGGTTGGTACTGATAGTATGGTACGTTTTCCACACTAAGATGTTCTTTAACAGCCAGAGATTGGTGAACGATTTTTGCAAAGTTGTTATGTCGTCGCAGGTATTCCGTTCCAGCAAGAATTTTACATGCCCCAGTTATGTGCTCAATTGTTTCCGTCTCCGTTGAGCATAACCTACATTTATCGTTCAGTGTTTCTTTCAATATATATTTTCTTCTTCTTCTTCTTCTTCTTCTTCATTATTATTATTATTATTATTATTATTATATTGTTATTATTAACATACTGCTTATACGTGACCAAGCAATAATAAATACCGGTATTTCGTTTTAGTACCGTAATTAAAAATGGGAACAGGATGGGAAAATACCATCTGTTTTATCATATTTAAAACATCAATATTTTAAACATACGTTTTTGTCGATGTTTTTATGGACCTCGAAAACCTTTTGGTGATGTACCGATGTAGCTCCTTAGGTAGTTGTTGTTTCTAACGTCATTATCTAGCATGCAGTCTTTTCAGAAAAATCAGTCTTGCCCAAAAGTTTTAAGGACTCGTTTTATTCGTCGACAATGTCATTATTCATTCCGTTTTCAGGATGTGTATGTTTTTTTTTTATTTTTCAATTTGTTTCCATTTTAATTATTTAGATAATAGTCCAGCTTTTACTCGCCAGAATAGCAGTGGACTATTTTTGTATTTACCGCTAACAGTTGAAAATGAATTAATTTAAAGGAAAATGAGCAGTGACTCGAAAATTCACAACCCATTTACAGACGTAAGGTATTTTTCTTAGCTTTAAAACAGTTATTGATGAGAAGCCTTCAATTCGCATTAGCTGATAACATTATAATAAATTAAGCATAATAAAATACATTATATTAAATTAATCATATTTTATGACCATCTTTTCATCAATTATGTACCGCAACAGGGACGTTTCAGCGATTTCAGAATGAAACAAAATCTTCAATACTGTGTACGTTATTTTCAAGTATTATTTTTTATAATTATTTGATAAAAATAGAAGTGAGTGACGAAATACAAATATCCTTTAAGGAAAGTAAGAGTCAAGTTTTCTTTCATTTTCTATGAATACTTCCATTGATTTGTCACAAAAATTTTAATTAACGGAAAGATTAGGTTTTCAATTTAAATGTAATCATAATTAGGAGGCAGTTTCAAAAATTCAGCTTCCCCAAGGGTTCTCTAGTACATTTCTACTCTGGAATGTGTGTATCAAATTCGCGCTAAGTTTGCAAGAAAATCCGTCTGAAGTTTACGTTCGTGTCACGATCGTTTATAGCGCTCCTCCAAGATATTTCGGGTCTTGGCCACTTATTTATGCACTGGCGTCGCAAATACGTACGTCGACGCGATGTAGTCCTGAACACCCACTCCCTTGAATCTCTGCCAATTATTGCATTAGGAGCCGTGTCCATGAAATTCACAGTCAGTTCCGTCCATCGGAACTATGCTCTACTGAAACTGCATGTAAATTCCTCCTGTATTCCTCTCAAATTCATTGTGTTCATTGGCATGAAATGAGATAAACCTCTCTGAGAACAGTGGGCTGTAATTTAGAAAGTAGACTCCTATGATTGTGTACCTGCAGAAGAAGACAAAAGTGGTATAATAAATTGAGGAAGCCTACCCATTCGTGAATATTAAATTTCAAAATGCACTTACTGAAGCAAATACGGCGATAATTTTATTAAAACGAATAGATGATGACGTTTGTCTTTATAAACAGACTATTCTTTGTTATCGCTTCTACCAATGCGCATCACAGCTTATCACCGTGTTATATATTCTTTGTACTAATAATACATTGTTTCCATGTAGGTTCCACGATAACGAGGAATGTTCATTACACACGTGAAAACTAATGGACGTTAAATAGACTTCCAAATTTCACGCATACATGAAAGCTCTTTTTAAAAGGAACACAAAAGTCACTAAAATGTAAATTTTATGCTACTAAATTTGTCTGAACACAACAGTAAAAAAGAAAACGTTTGAGATCTTAACTTGCTTTATTTTTAAGGGAAATGTCCACGTACACCTCCTTTAAAATGCAAATAATCCTTCCTCAACTGTTGTCACTACCTGGTCGTTCTTATGTAAAGGAACAAAATGTACTGCGAGGTAGAGAAGAACCGCGTACGACGCTGCGAGCGGGCAAGCACCGCCCACGCCACCGGCTTCGGTCGAGAGCTTCCGCGGGCCCAAAACACACGCTGCGCCGACGCCAAGGTCAGGCCATGGTGTCGCCGGGCGGCAATTAACGTGGGCACTGGAGGTCGTGAGGACGGAGTTAGGACGGCGCGCCCGCTGCCGCTTGTGGCTACAGCTCCAAACCTTTCCATTTTCGGTGCTAAGAAGCTCCTACCCTTGCAAGAAGTTTCAGTTCTCCGTTCTCAAATTTGAGTAATTTTTACCTCCTCGACTAATACGTACTTAGAAAATAGAAAGAATTGTAATGCTGCGGCAAATATTGGCAATTTTTCGAGGCAAAAACTCGGATAGTCGGGCCCTGGTATCAGAAAAAGTGGATAAATGTTGTTCCTACAAGTAGTAAAATTCTTTCTCTAACGCGTTGTGTAGTCAGAATTAATGTTTTGTGGCTCCTCGATACCGAAAAATCGGTTACCGGCAAAATGTCTATCTGTCCGTCTGAGAGGCAAGCGACTAAAGACGTTCAGACGATTTTGTCCAAAACTGATATTTCTCAATCTAGACAATCTGAGGTCCCGCAAGTTGAAAAAAATTGATTTTTGGGGTTTGAATTCTCAACAGCATTTTAAAGTTTTCTCAAAATGGCCCAAATTTGTTGATTAAACTTTGTTCTCGGTTAGTGAAGAAGACTTAAAAAACTACTCAGTTTATTCTCATTGAAATCTCTGAATTTTCGAAAATTACAGAAGAGTTTAATATGTTTTCGGCGAGTTTCTACAAGTACAATATTGAAGTTAGGGACTTTTCCTTAATAAAATCTGTTTTTCAAAGATAGATCTTAATATAAATCATGCACAATTTTTCAAAAATACAAGAAGTTTTGAGGTAGTTTTGCATAAAATAAAGACAAATTTTAAACAATTATTTTAAAATTGGACAATTTTTTTCTTTAAATTATTTCTTCGATGGAACAAAGGAGGTAACAAATTGGCGCTGGTTTCATTTTTGGCGAACCCACTGCATTTTCGAAATTTGCCAAAAAATTGAAATTGATGAGTAAAACACAAAATTGAAAAGTGCAACGTAGATAATAGAGATTTTTTTATAAATAAAATCAGTTTTAAAACATAACTTTAAAAGAAGTTCATGGACAATTGTTAGAAAAGACGAGTAATTTCCGCGTAATTTCTGCCTGAATTTAATGCAATTTATATTTTTTCTCAATAACTACTCCACATTTTTTCTTTACATTTCTCCAGGGTTAAAGCACAAAACATTTAAAAATTTTCGGACGTATTTTCGTTCAACGTTCTGAAGTTTTGCATATTGCAAATGTTTGAAATAAAGTACCGAATTATGAGGTGTTGTAGAATCACAAGATTATTTATACCCGAATATCACAGAGTTGCTTTGTAATCTGTATGAATAGATTAGCGTATACGAGCGTAAATATCGTACACATATTCTACACTCCAGGTGAAATAATATTGTCGGCTCGGTGGCCGATCGCTAAGGCAGTAGTGTCGTAGTGATCTCGGAGTGGAGGGTCGCGTGTTCGAGTCCCGCCTCGGGCTTGGTTGTGTTTGTGTTTGTCCTTTCACCCCTTATCATCACCATATCGTTTCTTCTTCATAGTTACCGTAACATTAACACCAATAGTGGTCGCTAATGACCTAGATGTTGATGCGACCTTAAATAACCAATTAAAAAGAAAATAATATTGAACAACCAATCATTGTGCAAGCATTTTACTTCGTATACTTCTCAGATCTTTGAACGTTCCGCAGAACTATTATGGATAATGTAAACGTTAATCACACATTTAAATAAAATATAGCTTTCTTTACTCTCGTTAAATTGTAGTGTTCTTGAATAAACCTAAAAGTAGAATACCTTTTTTGACAGGGTCAAGGCTACTATCAATCTTTCTCTCCCCTGATCCTTATGCGAAAATTTCGTAGCAAAATCTATGATTCATGTCGAACTTCGAACTTCTTGTGTGAATTCTTTAACCCTCAGTTACATTTTAGAGGTTCAATAATTTAACAGAATTAACATGATATCATAGTTGATCAGAATTGCAACTGGAAAAAATAGAATAACATATTTTAAATATTTTTTGTCCTTAGATTAATTTTCATAAACTGAAATTGTAACCCGCAGGATAATTTTGGAAACGATGTATCTTTAAAATAGTCTTCCTCTAGTTCAGCCAGCTGTCTTGTTAGAGCTGCTTTCCGCTTCCAGAGTTTTGTTTCAAGGGTGGATATTCCGCTTAAAATACGGCGTTGGCAGGTCCTGTCCGAGCCGGAAGGTGAGGAGGAAGGGGGCCGGACGAGCGGGCGCCGTTCGCCAGACACTTTGCCGCGCAGTCGATCGAGGACGCAGCGCCAACGTGGGTACCGCCCCCAGGAGACGAATGTCTTTCCCGGAAGGCCCCTGCAGCTCTTGCGTCACCTCCGAAGATATACGGGGTCGCGCGATGAACTGCGACCATAAAGCAATGGCGTATGTCTTTGGCATGGAAGAGAAATACGCCCCAAAGACAACATGCTCAAACTGTACTATTATAAAACTAGAAGTGCTCCGATAGGAAATACGTTTTAGTATTATTTTAACCATTTCCTAATTTACTACTAGTTGAACGCGCAAAAATACAATAATACTAGCCCCCTGCAAAGTTACGAACCTAGGCTCCAATGTTCGGTAAACGGTGCCCTTACGGAGTGAGCCACTAGGTTTCGCATGTGAGAGTCGTGGTCGGAAAGCTTTTCTTTTACGTACATTTCAGGAAAATGATTTTAAGAAAATCGGGCCTTTGCCATTTATAAGCATACTTTATAGCTATATTTGAAAAATGCAAAAACAACATTTGAAATAATTTTTGAACAAATTTCGAAAATATCGTTGAGGCTTCCTGTAGAGTATCCTCCAAAATTAAAAATATCCGTTTCCAATTTAAGGGGCCGCAACGTCATCGCAATGGATCTGGATATATTTTTGGTGAAAATAATCTGTAGTATGTATACTGAGTAGTATGTAGTCTACGTTTTAAGCAGTAGCTTGTTCAATGGCAGTTACACATTCAGACAGACAGGCATACAAACGTTTTGCCGAAAACATTTTTTTCGGTATCAAGCACCTACAAAATATGGATTCTGACTACCCTAAAGATTCGAGAAGGTCATTTACTATATGTAGGAGCAAGAAATATCCGCAGAAATATCCGAAATATAGGCAGTACAGCCATAAAAGGACCGCGATATGTCGGTCGAACCACCCATCGGCACCTCAGCCGTCGATGCGTCGTCACCGGGACAGTCCAGATCAAGAAATATCCGCTTTTCGATATCAGGGACGCAAAAACAAGTTTTTCTAATAAAACAATTGCACTTTTCGCTGCAGCATTAGGTTTCTTTTCCTTTGTTACATAGAATTGTTCGAGAAAGTAACTAGTGTTGATACAAAATCACATATTTTCTCGTTTAATTGAAACATGTAACAGTTCACTGTAATGAGTAGCTATTACCCAAATTAAAAATATCGGTTCAAGAAGAATAAATCAGAGGCACGTATCAGGAAAGACCCATGTCAGTTTACAATTGTAATATCCTATGGTAGAAGCAGATTTTGAAATAAGGAACCCTTCTATTTTTATCTTAGAATGAAGATTAATTTTAAATTAATCTTAAAACAGTTGATTCGGTAATGCGTGCTGACTCTTCAAGCACAGTGACGTACATAACACGAACAAACAATCGACACAACGTGAACGTCGTGACTGACAAGCGCTCGATATCCGTCATGTGTAATGGACGAAACGAGTTTCGAGTTGATTTAACTGCGTACATTTCGTAACTTCCATTTCGGACATCGACGAATTCACCGTTACTAACAATCCGGAGCTCAAAAGCTTCTTCGCCACATCAGCCTTTCCCTCGCGTGCGATGGGCTTGTTTTTTTTAATACGACTGTACCTGCAGAGCAAAAGGGGCGTTCACCGACGTTTTGTTTCCAGCTGTGAAGAGCCGCTTGGCGGTCGACAGTATCGACTCGCTCGCGTCCTGGCAAGCCGCCGCCCCCGCTGTTGCCGTGCAATGTTGGCGTTGCCAACCAGCGCTGTTTCCTCTGCGTTGTTGACCTACCATTAAGAATTAGATTCTGCTTGAATGTTGTGGTTTGCTCTGAAAAGTGCAGATTTTCAGTCGCAATTTTTTTCTATTCACGATTTATTGCGATGTAAGTATATTGGAAATGAGTTTGACATTAAATATCTGTTGAATCTCTTTCTGATGACAGCTTTGTTATCCTTTCCACCAAAGCAGGATGAACTGAGATTCTTTCATTTTTCCGTAATTAAAAAAACAAGTTTTCCCACGAGCAATTGCATGTTGTGATGGTGGCCTCTTGTCATTAAGTAGACATTTATGACGTAGAAAGCCGGAGGGGGAGGCGAGAAACATTGTATTCGAAACATCTTGTAATTCTATCGTCGACTCTTCTGCCTTACGTGACGCAGCTTCTCTCTCGCCCGCATTTATTTCCCTCTCTCAACTCTATCCTCACTCATTTAAATGTCTTCGCTCTCCACCCTACCTCTTATTCTCTTGCAACTCCTTTCCCACCTCACCTCTGAGAACGTTGCACCGGTCACAAATATTACCCCCGTCCGATTCCATCCTATGCCTCATTCCCTCCGTCGCCTCATCCGATTCCCCGTACCTTCTCGTGCCGACACTGCCACCCCTACCCCCTGACTGTGGCTTCCGCTCCAGGGAAGGCGTGTTGCGCTCTCGGGTATCTCTGCGGGCATCGCGACGGGGGGGGGGGCTGGGACGTGGGGGGATGTGTCGGGGGCGGCCGCGACGATGGTCGCGCGGGCGGGGGGGGGCGAGAACGACTACCCGCGGGGCGTCGAGGGGGGTGGCGATGACGGCGGCGTGATGAATGGTGCGGGTAACGAGCACGCGCGACGCGATGGTCGCTTCCGGACTCGCGTCGATACCTCCTCGCCCGCAAGGACGCGCGCGTGTTACGTGGCCGGCAGGACGTCGCGCCGCCCGCGCGAGCTCGCTGTGCACAGTGGGCCCGGAAGGCGTATGGGAGAACACAACCGACAAAATAACGAACTTAAGTACCCTTTTTTAGTTCAAGTATTCTCGGCAAAACATCTTTACTGACTATTTTGTAAGCATGTTAACTAAGAAGCGAAAATAATCGATCAGTACCTATTGTCCGAAGACCAGGATAATTCACATTTATGTCAAGTTTTTAGGGGAACCTCTGGTATTGTGAAGTCCGATCAAAATTTAAAACCTACTTCCCAACTTCACATCACGAACAATGGAGCGTCTTTAATGAAGCCCTTCAACCCGATGATTCTTACATTAAATATAATATTTTTAAGTCCATTATATTGCATACGCAAAAATGTGAGTAATTATCATTTCAATCTACATATAATAAGTTAGCTGACTTGCTAATTAAATAACTTTTTTATTTCGGAAATGTTTATTTTGTGCAAACAATTCATACTAGAGCATGAATTTAAATGTAAATATTAAAAAAAATTGGGAAATTTTAATTTTTAAGTATATATGTTTCTGATTCTCGCTTCGACTGAAGTCATGAGAGCGCCTGAGATTCAGAACACTGCAAGATCTTTCCGTTCACAAGCAGAACGAGCTTTTGCCAATAATTTACCAATTCCAGTAATTATTTTCATATATCAACTTTCGAGGGTGTCGATGTTTATGATCAACTGAGATAAAGCAATTCAGAATACATCAGAACGCAGATACTAGGTATCTTAAGAATATTTCGACAAAAATGTGACGTGAAAAATGTCAATCTCATCTCCCTTAACTTACTGTTATCTCTGCCTTCATAAGCAGTCGTCGACATTTTTTATTGCGCTAACCTTTAATTATTTTAACTATTGCAAAAAGTGTGTGTATTAGGACAAGATTTCATTTTCCTAAACAATTTCTCACTCCTTTTTCTCAAATAACGTATTTCATGTACAACTGTGTATTGATTGATTGCGACCTCGAAGCATTGATTCCCGAAGAAAGTATTTTTTGTATTTCTCCGATTTCGCCGCAGCCTGTATATCAGTCGATGTGGTGCTCATTTCCCAGGCTCAAAGTGCTTTTGTAGATTCGAGAGGTCATTAGCGTTATTTGTGAACAGCGAGTCCACTGCTGCAAGTGTGGAGGGCAGTAAGCAGTGTAAGATTCTGATGGCCCAAAATCGGCGGCGATCGCAGGGATGCGGGAACTCAGAACTGTCGTTATGTGTGGTACCCCACTTTCGTACATTCACAAACTTGCGTTTTTCATCGTTTGCATCAAAAATGTTTTTTACTTTGTCGTGCATGTGCTGATACATGTAGTATCGTGAAAGTTCTGTAATGCTGCGGAAAATAGATTTCGAGGTACAAATTTTTGTAACTATAGAGCTAAATGCACTGAATAACATTACATAATACCATTTCCACGATTTTACAAAAATGAGATATTTTTTAGTCTTTCGGGTCGTTAATATTAATATTGGGGGCGTTTTTATACATTATTTTACTTGCGAGTAGAATTGCTTAAAATGACTTCTTATGAAGATTCGCGAAAACTCAAAACTTTTGTTGTGAAAAAGACCGTAGTTTCAGAAACACTCTAATCTCGTATTCTAAAAACGATTTCACAGTGTTCAAACCGTTTAAATTTTCTTATAGAAGGAGGTTTTTCTGTTCTGTAATATTCTTAAGTCCTATTCAAATCAACTATCAGGGGACCAAAAAATTGAGAAAATGATGAAAAATATCTTTTAGGTGCAGATAGATATCTGCAGGAGATGGTGGGGCAAAACTGAATAGCTAACTGAAACCAAAGAGAGAAAAAACTAACTAAAAAGAGAAATTCGTGTTTTATATATATTGTGTAGCAGCACCATTTCCTTAGGTAAAATTTACAACTAACCTCTGGACCTAAAGAATTTGTGTCGTGGGAAAAGAGAAATCATCAATAGCTGTGAAAAACGAATCGTTTCCAGCAAATAACATAACGAAATAATTGTTTAACCAATTGAAGAGAAGGCGGTTGTGAAATATTTTCCTCCTAAAGTGACTAGTCCTACATACTACAATCTTTTCTATTAAAAATTTCAGACAAACCTACCGGCCGATTGTAGAGCAAATCAATTTCTCTTTCTCCGAGGAAGAAACGGCTTTGCTCAAATTAAAATAGTTCTCCCGCAAAGTGGAAATTTACTTTGTCGCTACCGCTTACGCAGTAGAAAGTTATGTAATGCTGCGCAAAAACAGGGCGAATTTTCGGCAGAAAAACTCTTATTACAGGACCCTGGTAACAAAAAGGGGATAAATCCAGTGCCTCAATTTAGAAACAAATCCTCTAACTCTGGTGTAACCAGAATCCATGTTTTGCGGGTTCTTGATACCGAAAAACCGACTGACGGCGAAACCTGTTTTGATATTCCCCAATATATCTGGCTGTTGACGTGGTCCTTTGAATTTAAAATGAATATTTTAATTTTGGAGGGTATTTTACATGAAGCTCTTGGGACATTTTCAAAATTTTCAAAAAATGGCACTAAAGTTTCTGCTTAAATTTTGTTATTGAATTGTGTGAAAGACGTTCAAGAGAATAGTGCAAGTGTCATTTCCATTGAAAACTCCGATTTTTCGAAAATTCAAAAAATCAAAATTTTTTCGGCGTTTTCCTACAATTACAATTATGAATAATAAGATTTTCCTCGAAATGAAATCTGTGCCTTAAAGATAAATTCTGAATTAATGTGATGATTGTTTCGAAAATTTGAGTATTTTGCGCGAATTTTTGTGTGAAAATACGTGCTGTTGTAGCACCTGGGGTTTTTTGAAGATTCGCGTTTCTTATGTCTCGTCGATTTGTGCGGTTGGTTCAGGCCCACTGGGCGGCGCACCTCGGCATGGGCGAGATGCAGAGGGCCGAAGCGGGGTGCCGGGCGGGGTTCGAAGCGCCATAACCCCCCCCCCTCGTGGGCCCCCGAGCGGAGGAATTACCCAGCTCATAAATCGCTGTCGTGGTTTCCGCGTCTTATCTTGCGCGCCGCGAAGTATCGAGTGCAACACGGACGTTGGCGGAAGGGAAAGCCGCTTCAAACGAATGGATGGAAATTTTCGTCGCCGTTGTTTTGCGCGCAGCGAAGTAATGATGCTTTCTGAAGCACGAGCGTAGCATTCACTAAGTTCGCCGCCGACTCGTTGCCTTGTGCGAAAGATTAGGCCTTTGTGATTCGCAGCGTGTCGTTCAAATGAGAAAATGAGAGTAGTTTTTGTTCAAGTACACTAGAATTGTAGCTCTTTCGTTTATTATACGTTCGGTATTGTTCACGTTGTTACTTCATGAAAGATAATTATTTGTTTGTTGTTAAAGTTAAAATGCCACATACGTTTCACTCATTTCTGTTTTAGAAAAGGCTTTGGTGACCTTCGTTTGGTATCTGAAGCTTCTTAAAGCACGAGAAACATTAAGATAAAAGGATTTTGAAGGAATTATATAATAATTCATCTCGCTATTTTTATATAGCTCTACTAAATACTGTTGTACAATAACGACACTGAGTTCCAGAGGTTTGTTCTTCAGTTTTATAAATAACGGATGCACAGTATGTCGTGTTTGCGTTGTTATGTTCTCAATACCTTCCAATTTTCACATTTATATTTGAATTCTTATAACAATGCTCCTTAAGATACATAAAGCGCGCACCGAAATATGCTGTATATTTAAAGAATAATTATTTGTACTTCTACCGTTAATGTTGATGTGTGTCAAATTTACCGTTAATGTTTTGTTATGGGTCAAATACAAATTTGAAATGCCCTTCATCTTACAAGTTGATTCGATGCTTCAAAAGTTGTGTTGTACGTAAAATGAATTATTTCCTCCCTGTATTCTTCTCGTAACATTGGGTATTCTCGGTTCAAGGCAGCGGGGCATTTTCTGTTCATTAAACCATCATCTTTTACATTACATGGAACTCTTGCATACGACTTGGGGATCAAAGAACTCGTTTCGTTCGGAGCCAGAATGTTTGCATCGAACTTCTAACTGCTTTCAGTAACCTTTTCATAGGAGTCTCCTTTAGCATCGAAAAACTTTCTGGAAATCAGCTTCATTCGCGAGGGCGGAAGGGAGGTCTTTTATGCTAATTCGCCTCGCACTCCGCCCGGCAACTGCCAACGGCGCTCGGCAGAAAAAGAGCGCGCCGAGGCCACGAGGGCCCAGGAACGTGGAAACGTTGGCCCTGTAAGCTGCCCGGGTGATGGATAATTCACTTGCGGGAGTCTGCTGCAACGCGCCACTGGAGGCGGGGATCGAGGGTGGTGGTGGGGAAGAAGGTTGGCGGGAAACGAGCGAGGGGATGGGGAACGAGAAAATTGGGTACAAATAGGTGGGGGGGTGAAGGAAGAGGTGGAGAGGATGGGAATGAAGGATGTGGCAGAGGTGGAATGGGGAACGAGAAAATTGGGGTGCGAGTAGGGGTGGAGGTGAATGAAGAGGTGGAGAGGCCGGGGAATGAAGAATGTGTGGCGAAGGATGAGGGAAGTGGCGAGGAATGAGGATGGAGCGGGGTCTGGAAACGGGCCGATCTTACGGCAGAACTGCAGGAGGCGACTTTCTGCCGCCCATAATAGCGCTTTCCAGCACCGGGTGTCCCGTTTAATGGCTTTATTATGTTCCTTCGGCGCTGATCGAAGCTCTGAGCTTTCAGAGGCCTTTCTCGGAGGCGACCTGCTGCGCGACCTCTACGTCCAGCCTGCCGCAGTTCAATGAGGCACCAACTTCTGGTTTAAATGTAAAAGGAAAATTACATCTTTATTTGGAGGTTGTTCCTGTAGTTTGGACTTTTAACATCAGAAGCTAAAATCAAAATTTTGATCAGGATATTATTTCATTTCATTTACTAAGCAAATCGTCAGGCTTCTTTATACTTAAGCAAATTATCAAACTCGTACACAGTTATGCGCACTAAATGTTTTAGATGTATAATCTTTGGTTAATTGACGATGAAAATGAGGACCATACGTAATGATCATACATGTAATATTGTCCATGAGTTATATAACAACCTCAACACTAGCTTTAAATAAACTAAAGAGCAAGAAACCGATAGGATATTCGATAATGAATAGTATTTCAATTGAATGTTTTAATAGCACATATACAAAATTTGAGAAACATACAAAAATATCTCACAAATAAGCCAGAAATAAATAGCTTATTTAGCAAATACAGATGATTCCTTTCATGCGGCTGCTAAATGTATAGTAGGATCACTGATTGTTAACGATTCGTATATTCATCCTTATAATCAAAAACATTTTTATCATATTTTGGTATCATATCTTGTGAAACATCCTCCCTTACTGGTTGTGCATGTAAAATGATCTCGCGATATATTCTTATTTTGATAAACAATGAATAGACTTCAAGTAGTGTACATTAATCAATTGTACTTAATATAATTGAATGCAGCTAACTATGAAATAATCCATTGCCGTTTTACTGAACTAAATCACAGGTCTTGTTATCTATTGCTAGTTGTATCGAGTTTAGAAGTAATAAAATATATCGAGTTTTTGAGAGATAATCAACATCAATAAATGCAAACAAGAAGCAGCACAAAATTATATTTCAGGGTATTAATTATTTTAAGTGAAAGAAACCGGGTATTAATTGAAAACGAATAAAGTTTGTCTATTACCGGAAGCAGCTATGGAGGGAAAAGCAGAAAGATTAAAGTATACCTTATTGCGTTCCGTGTCTTATGAAAAATATAGATCTTCGAGTATTTATTGTTAATCACTATTGAAGAAAGAAAATTACAATGTATACAATTATAAAGAGGCGGAAATATAATGCTCGAAGTGTTCGTGTAAAAGTACTGGTAATGCGGGGCTTCTGAAACTTTTCCCTTCATTGTGTTATTATTCAACAACTGACCATATTCTTTTTAAATGCTTAAAGTCATATAAAGATCTAAAATTGAGTACATTGAGAAATATATGTCTTTAGTACTGGACGTGTAGGGTAGATACGATAAGCTTGTTTTCAATGTTCGAGATTTAGACGTATTAATGTAGACGTATAAATTGCACAATAATAATTATGTTAATAATTTTATATGCAAATTGCAATATAAATGTTTATAAAACCAAAAATAAAGAAAACTTGGGGCCATTTTTCTGAAAATTTTGAAAATGTCAAAGGGCTTCACTTAAAGAACTCAACAACTAAAATATCTTAATGTTCTCTGTTATGGCCGACTAGTTCTTATTCTTGATATGTTTCCAAAGTTTGAGTTGAAAAACGTTTAATTATGCGTGACACCTACATCGTCCACCCATCGATCGATCAAAAATCGAAAAGTCTCTATGGAACATCTCGATATAGTAGGTACTTGGCTGCCCGGGAGTCGCCGCGTCCTAAAACAGGTGCGAACATTTCGGCTGCCATTCGCCCTGAGGAAGGCCGCAGAACGGAGTTCGAAACGTTGGCACCTGTGTCGCAGATGCGGTGTCTCCCAGACAGCCAAGTAGCTACTGACTCCGACCGCAGAAGCCTGTGCTCTCATACCTCGATGTTGCGGTTCGAACCTGCATGTATCTCCTCACCACGTCCAATCTTAATCATCTTTGGAATGACGCCGATGCCCCTTAAATCTGACGAGTGTGGGAAATTTCAGATAAAGGGACATTAAGTCGATATTTAAGGGCCAAAATTGAAGTCGTACTGTTTAGATGATTTCAAAACATTTCTTCTCTGTATTACAGTATAGGCATGAAAAGGAAAAACATCATTGAATTCTGAAATATGTTGACATTGATTCGTACAATTTAACTTAGGGACTCTTATGCAAATTGTGTGGCGATACCGAATAACGGATGCGTGATTTGCGTGGGAAGTAATTGCCGCCGTGTAACTCTTGAGAGGAGGAGGTATCGCTCGCCATCTCCCCCAGCGCCAACCAAGGCCTTTCTTGGGGTTTTCCCCCCCGAAATAGCGGCAGCGTATAGAAGATGAGGACGGGGTGAGTTCATTGCAGAAGGTAACCTACCACCACCATGGCGATTGGCTTTCAAATCCAAATAGGTTTCAGGATTTGAAATCACTGAAAAGTTTCAGTGTTCTCCTAATGTTCAATTAGAAGTATAATTCTCAGATGTCCACTAGAACAGCTCGTACGTAGATTTACTCTTCTCCAGATAATAGTCAAAAGATTATTTATTCCTTCTTTAATTAAGTTATTGCTATTATTGTTGATGTTAGTATTATTATGAGAGCAACACTGGATCACATCTTCCTCCTACAGATATATCATAGCCCTATCTGACACCTCAAGTCTATCTTTCCTGGTAAGCTGTGGAAGAGCTTTATATCATGTAGAATTCTGGGAGAATGCCAACGAATTCATTGTGGAAAGCCAAGAATTACTTACAGTTATTACTACAAGAGCTTTAATTACATTGTAATTATTTTAAAGTTTTTTCAGCGTTCAAAATGAATATTTTTAACTGGAATTTTGTCAATTTGTCGAGTTTAATTCTATACAAATGTTTCAGCAAAAGAGTGAAGATGTCAGTTTTACTCGAATGCTCTATGGTGTGTCATCTGCGTTATTCTCTTTTTCTTTTTTATGAAATATTTTGGCGTTGAGAAAAGAATTAGGATCCAGAGTATTGACATCTAAAGAAATGACAAATTTTATTTAGAGTTACTAAACGATTCAAACACATAATTACTCATAATTTGATTTCTTGTTTTAGGTTTACATTAAATAATTCATACGTACTGAAAAATTGCTCGAAGCTGCAATTACGTTTTGAATAAAAGAAATGCAATAAATACAAGCAAATAAAAAATATTAATTTCGATAGACATTCATATCTGCATATAAATTGAATGATCAATTCAAATTGATAGATGTCGTTTTGAGATGTTTTTCAAAATTTTGTAATTTTTCCATTTTTCGAGAGTTTACTTTTAAATGCCATTTTCTCTCGATGTTCCTTGTATTTGTACCTTTTTTTTTTAAGATTACCGTCATTTCTTTTCTCACTCTCCTGCAGAAGCTACTTGAATGTCCTTATATTTTTACACATAATTTCAGCTGTCGTCGTGCAACCTTTTTGCGTTCGTTTTATTGGCATTATTTTCTCAACGACCCCGCGCCCTGTCATCCACCAGACTTTATCACACAGCTCATTCTCGTAACCAACGCCGTTATAGAGGCCATCTCCTCTGCTTCTGGCGTCAACAAGCTCTCACACTATAAAGGAGGTCCGTTGTAAAAGGAAATTTGGCGACTTCTGCTAAAAATATTCTCACTCTCTTTGTGTATGCAAACCCTTGAACATCCTTATAGTAAAAACTTTTCGATATCACGTTTTACAATATTATTTTCCTTATTTAAAATTCACCGTGTGTTCGGTTACTTTTAAAACAAAAGGAGTCGGGAAAGGATCATTTATTTAGAAGAATCATTTAATTTGAACATGTGATCTCCTTTAATTACTTGCAAACCAACAAAATTATAGAGAAACGAAAGAATTTGAAAAATAGATTTATCAGCCTCTATTGTGATAAAAAGCATAGTTTTTTTAATGCAAAATGTAAAAGTGTGATGCTCGTAGCTAGTGTGTATTATATCCAACTCTATTCTCTACCTTTTACTGCCAAATGGCTGCCGTTCAACTTCTTCCTCCACCAAATTACTATTCTTCATTCCAAACCGCCTTTCAATTGCGTCATTTCCTCTTCGACTTTCCAATTTGGACCATTTCTCTGGAATCCGTTCCGTGGTTAACTTTTACCTCTCCTTTTTCTTTATTTTTCTCCAGCGGTCACTCTTTAATTCTTTAATTCCACCACCACTGTAGAGTTCTTATCCACTCACAACCCTTCCCTCTGCATCAGCTCCCAAAGTACCTCTTTCACCGCGTTTTCCTTTTGACGCGACATACCTCAACTCCTCTCCCCCCTTCACGCTATGCCGGCGAGCGCACTCCTCTGTAAAGATGTCGCTGTGATGCGAGGCCATTTTCACGAGGCGGCTGCCGTGATTTCATCGCCGCCGCCACCGCCGAGCGCTCCGATGCGCCGATAGCAGCTGCGCGGTTATTACGCGGCATTAAAATTCTATTAACGCCCTCAAAGGCTCTCCAGCTGCGCCGCCATGCACCCTATCTCTGCGACGGGACTCCGCTTTCCCCGTTCTATTTCCTCGCGCCCATCCCGCTGCCCGCTTCACGCGCCGCGCGCTGCCTCACCACGCCGTTGACGCGTGCCGCGCCGCGCCGCGCCCAGCCACGGCGCTGGCGGAAGGTTCCTGCTCAGAGGCTTACGAAAAGAGAAACCCACCCCTTCTCACTCTCAAGAATTACACGTATTACATTTACAATAATATTTGTTAAAAACTTATATTTTAGACCAATGTAAGAGGTAAATATTCATTATTTAACTTTATAAATTAAAGTGTGTTGGTCTCTAAAGATTAAACAATAAATATTTTTCTGCTCTTTGGTCGAAAATTATATTTACGTTTTACTGATAACTTATTGCTTCATATTGCCTTTGATACGGAGATCGATATACACTGCATTACTTACCTGGATCGAGAGAATCGCGGCTACGAGGGAAATATGAAAACATTTGAATGACGCTACATGTTCTCTTATGGAGGGAATTGTGAAAGGGAATTATGAAAGAGAATAATGGGAGGGCAATATGAAAAGACAAACCGATCCAAGTTAACATGTCGTTAATGAGATAGTAAACAATAAAATTAGGTAAAAATAATATACCCATTTATAACCATTTTATAAGTATTTTATGTGAACCACATTTCATATTTGTATATTGTTTTCACTTTTTTAATCTGTAGCAGTATGTACGTGACATAAGGAAAATGAAGAAATATAAAAATCGAAAAATATATTCAACTGTTTACTTGAATATTTCCTGAAGTCATCTTATAGAGAAATACAATTTATTAGGTTTCTATGAGAACTTAAATACCGTACTTTACTTTCTTACATTAAAAAAATTTTGAGCTTTTTCCTATTTTCACTTGGCACATACTTAGTCGAAGAGAATTTCATTTAATACTCGTGATTCAGTTTGCAGACTTAATAATTTACTTGCTTTAGTTATACGCTCACGTCATGAAGAACTAATTTTCCGGTGCATGCTATGTGACGTCCATCACATCAATTCACTCTCTTTTGATGTCTTTCAAATAAGGATTTTCCAAGAAAAATGTAGGTTTTAATTTCTCCGCTCCTCTTAAGGACAAATTCTGTACTACTTTGGCTGTACAGATTTGTAACGCGAGGAATAAATGGTTTCATTACTGCAGGAACCTATAAATATGATAAATGGATCGCTGCTTAGCTTACTGAGAGTTTTATAGCTCGTAATTTGAATGCCAAATTAAAATTTCTTCTGGCATGAGGCCCAATTTCATTTAATGCGTTATAATTATTTTAACCCATTCAATGTAAGAAGAGGTACTTTTTTAGATTTAATTAATATTATTTTCATGAACTCCTGCCGATATTTACTTAGATAGTGCTATGATCATATATTATTGAACCAGCATATAGTATAATAATGAAATCAGGAATGTAGTTTTCTTATCGAAGACATGAAACGTGTCCTGTTTTTCTCGTGAGACCATTATATAATTTTTGGATCTGATCCAAAGGGATCATTGCCTACTCGGCCGCACTTATTTTCTCATTAGACTCGAGAACATTTTCATTGCTTTGAAACTCAAATATTCTCACTAGGTCGCTTAAGAAATTGTAGAAATAATAGTTGTTTACATAATAATGAACGATTCACAAACGGCCATGTATACGTTTCTACCGTGTTTGAACTTAATAGTATTGTGTAAGATGATGCTGCGCTGGAAGAAATTGTCCACAATTATTTTTAAAATAGCTTAAGGAATAATCGGAACGTGTGTAATCGTAGGTGTGGAAAATAAATCTTTAAACTTCTTTAAATTTTGTGGAAACCAAATAAAAGGCCCCTTTATTTTTATGAGTATGCTTAGAAACAAGAAAGGAGAAGTTCGTTTTTACATTTTTTGGCGTATTGAAAAGAATGTTACTCAATGAAATACATCTTAAATTTGAAATTCTCATTGGCCTTCTCTTGGAATAGAAATTTGAAAGTTGTTCTAAATTGTGTTATTCAGATTGACCTACTGTAACGAAATATTGCTGAAGTGTTGAGAGGGTGAGATTGTGAAAACCATTTTCAACAAAATCAGAAATATCTACTGGATATTGACCCCGGTTCACATAAAATTATAATATTTTTTATTTCTATCCGAGGAGAAAATTAAATACAGTTTACATGCACCGGTGACACATTTGCAGTTATGAAATTATCGTTATGTGAAATCGTTCTTTATTCTACACCCATAACCCTTAATATCAGTATTGTCAAAAAGGCGCATTTTTTAAAGAACAAATGTCATACAATCATGTCAATTATTCGCTCACCCATGTGAGATAAAATTTCAAACCTTTACCGCCGCCACCCAAGATCAACCTCTATTCGCGTCTCTCCAACCGCCACGACATCGTGCGGAGAATCCGCGAAATTCGCGAATTCTCTAGTGCAGGGTTACGCCGCCGGATGGCGGGGCTGCCGTTTGGCGCGCGCGCTCCGCGAGGGTGGTTCAGTGGGGTAGCGGAGAGGCGGCGCGCGGACCCCTCGTGCGATCAATACTCGTTCGCCTGTCCGCCCGCTCGCCGGGGCGGGGGGGGGGGGGGCTCCGGTCGGGAGAAGGGTTATTCACAGCGGGGAACCGACTCAAAGGAGAGGGATACAAGGCTCTGGGATAATATTGGAATTCGTTTTTCCAACTACGTGTAAAGGTTTGCACACACACATTTTCCAAATTAAGTTTTTAATAATATACTTTAAATTGAAGGGATCAGAGAAAAAGGGGTATCCATTTTTTTTTGTGAAATTGAGTTATTAGTATTCTATAAAACTTCGAATATTATTCTTTTAACGTAATATACTATTTAAATCCAATTTGGACTAGTTTACTTGGTTTAAAAGTTTAAAAATGTATTGAGTTATACGAGGGAAGTTCAGATAAAACTCTCATTTTCTCAGAACTATGCCAGTGCGGGATATCCCCTTGTTCTACTGAATTCTACTGAATTTCAAGAAATAGCGTTTTTTAATATTTAGTTTTCTAATTTCTGACAATTTGCTGCTAGACAGCGCTGTTACAGAAAGAAATTCATTTTTGCTTACATTTTTTAAGCGTTTCTCGTTCACCAGGGAAAGTTGGAAGATGTGTGGTGAGACATGACCTTGTTCGTATGTTATATGTTTTGACAAAAAGTGCTATAAAATACCATTTTAACAATATAGCAGATAATGAGTAAAATTTCCAGTTTATTCGAGACTTTTTCAGAAAAACATTACATTGTAGATGAAAAATACAGTATCATCTACATGCGATACATTCCCAAATCACTGAAAGAATTGATTTTAAAACTCACCATTATTTTATTGAGATATGTAATGAATAGATATTATATTAAATAGATGCCAATGCATTAAGACCTATCACAATAACAGCACATCTGCCACATCGTTCGAGGTCTTTCCAATGAGAATGCCGAGATCTTGACCGGTGTCGACGTGCATATGGAGCCCGCTTTGGTTTTAGGTAATGTATCATTGACACTCTTGACTATCATACGGTACATACACAATTTCAAATGTATAGTACTGCTTTAGGCAATAATGTCGAGAGGTTGGCAAAAGGGACGACAAACGCTATAATCAAAATAGCATAAAACAAATTCATCAGCGAGAGAAGAAGGAGACGCCGAACAAGCTGTGGATAACATCGGCCATCGCAGGCCGGTGGGACGGGAGAGTGGCAACATTGTCGCACAATGAGAGATATTAAGAGTCACTGTGAATCAGCGGAGCACTGTGCTTCATAAAAGCGCAGTGGCGGTGGGGGCGGGCGCGACGGCGAAGGCAGATGACGGCGGCGCCCGCTGGGGGCGGCAAGGGCGGTCGCAGGCGCCTCCGAAGGGGATGAAAAGTGGCGACACTAATGAAACCAGTGGCAAACTGATGGTCGCCGCGGCGGCGGCGGCGGCGGCTGCGGCGGGGGCGGGGCGGCGCGGGCGTCCGGGGGGAGCAGGGGCAGAGTAATCCGGGGCTGCCGCGTCGCGACGCTCCTCTCCGCCGCGCCCCCACCGCCTTCCTCGCCGCCCCGCCCTGCACGACGCGCTCCGCTCCGCGCGGAGAGAAAGCTCGCTCTTTGCCTTCTCTCTGCGAGGGTTTTATATCGAACGAGAAAAACGGCCGGCTCCTCCCGCGCTCAACGTGAAATGCAGGGGGTGGCTCGCTGGGCTTTAGGGGCGTTTTCGGAGGGCGGTCTCGATCTTTCTCTACCGATTTCTATGAAGCGATCTGAATGAAATGTAAGAGAATGATGAGGGAATGGATAATTCAAAGTTTTCACGACCGACATCCAACGAGGCCAATGAGAAATTCTTATTCTTCAATATTACAAAATAAATATCGCAACCCACAATCGATTTTACATTTATTGAAATAAAATCACGGAATACGTTTTCGAATCTGTATACAATTTGGGAAAGAGTGAAATCTTTAGATGACAATAATTCTGACACAATTGTAACGAAATACGGGAATGAATATTTTATTTCGATTTGGTTGTTATGTGAGTTTCGGGTGGATATTTATCTCTGAAGAATTTCTCATATCTTATTGCTTCTAATATTTCATTGAATAGTATTATATCTAAAGATGGGTGATATTTTAAGATGTGATTGTTTAAATTTAAGGTTAAACGAAATGGTAAAGCACTTTAGAGAGCTTTTATCTTATTGCTTCTAATACTTCACTGAATAGTATTATGTCTAAACATGTGTGATATTTTAAAGACGTGACTGTTTGAAATTTGTCAACGTGATTGCGAAAAATTCCATAATAAACTCTTTTCGGACCAAATACGAAATGGTAGAAACGCTTTACAGAGCCAGTTTGGTTGAGAGGTAAGGGGCGAAGGCAACATCCCGGACATCGACCTCGCCAGCGGGAGCGGCGCAAAGTGAAATTGGCGGGGTCGGATTAGCGCCCCCAGGGGTTCCTCGGGATTTAGAACTGGGCTTTTGCTTCTCTTAGCAGCTCTTCCTTCTTTGGAGAGAGAACCTACGAGTGTGGGAGAATGACTGTGTGGCCACTAGAATCTTGAGAAGAAAGAACGAGAACATTGTCGCTCCGATGGTTCCGTGTTAATAAGCTCCTTGACGATGTACTCTCTTCTGGAAAATCACTTCAGGAGAAATATTCGCCCTGTTTCTTCTTTGTGTTCCTCGAAGTAATCTCTCATTTTTCTTAACCAGAAACTTGAAATTTCAGATCATACTTTTTTTACGAGTCCTGCCGTTCTACGTCTTTAAAATTATCGTCTTGTATTCAAGGTCGACTTGTATTCGGGTAAATGCGGCTTACTGAAATAACAATATGTTTCTAAAGCATAATACTGTAACCTCACTCAGTCTCTCTGGGTTCATGCATGTCCAATAATTACTCATGGAATGCAGTTTTTTTACAAATTAACCTTTAATTAATCAAAAATTAAAAAAAACAATATGATGGATGATGATGGTGGTGATAGCATGCAACAGTACAATACAACAGTACAATGGAGTTAACATGTTGCTTACTGCGGCCTTTGATTACGTTAACTGCTTAACAATCACAAAAGTGGCAAACACTTGGCCGCTACCCTCGTGCCTAGTTACCGGCACGTCCGCTGCAGCTCCCTGAATTAAAGTCTGTCCGCACTTACGCGGCAATTGGGCTGAGCGTCGCTTAGTGCGCAAATTTTACTCATCTTAAGCTTCTGCTGCGTGGTGTCTGCAGTGGCGGGGATGATACCCCGCAGCTGGCGTCGAGCGGTTTGGCGCTTTCACGGGCGGGAATCCCTCAGCAGTGCACTTCCTCTAGGTCCACCGTTGCTCGTTGTCGGGCACATGCCTCGACACGCGTCCCCCCGGTCACAACAGTTCGTGATCAATTAGACAGGGAACTCCTTCCAGCATCGAACCTTATAGTTCTCGTAACATGACATGTTATGCGGAGCCGAATTCTAGGTTGACGCACAAGTTCCCGAACACATGTCTTGGCTGACATGATGAACTCGTCGGGCCACAAAGAATCAAGTGCACTAGTCGATTGGCAAATGTCAAGTGAGTTGATCAAGTGCCAAAAATCAAGTTGAGTGGTCGAGTGCCAACTGCCAGGTGACTTGCACGAGTGCCAAATGCTAAGTGAAGTAGCCGGCTGCCAAACGCCAAGTGCCTAGCTCGAGTGTCAAAATCAAGTTTTTCTTGGGCCACACTGCCCACGGACGAAGGCACGCCTTCCTCTCCAGGATCGGCGAGGCTCTTCCTCATTTGCTGGCCCTTTGCTTACGTGGCGACGCTTGAGCCAATTGCCCGCGAGTTTGATATTACAATAAGCAGTGTGTTTGAAGGTAAGCGCGCCCTCCGCGGATGGACACTTGTGCGTAACTAATGGGTGTTCCTTTCCTCGCGGCACGACCTGTCAGTTACATTTTTCCTTCTTTTATCACGGGTGCCGGGCCCGGTTCGTCCTTTTCACGTATGCACACTTGTGCGTAACTAATTTGGTAGCCTATTTAGTACCACGTACGCGGATTGAAATTTACAGGGTCTCCGGCAGTCGCGGGCGTCGCACGCCCGGGCGTCTCAATAACACAAAGTGCCCTGGCAGTCGTAAATGTGTCCGCGAGTTTGCCGGGAGGAGCCGAAAGTGGATGTAGCCGGTGTCATAACTGGCGTCAATAATTCCGCGTAGCGTGAAGAGGCTATCGAGTACTTGAGTGGAGCTGGTGAACCTTTTGTTGGAGCCGGGCGGTCGCAAACAAGGGACTCCTTTAGAAAACGAGTTATGCTGCGGGGTGGGGTGCGCTGGCGTCGTCCCGAACGCGGAGGGCCTGGCCTCGCTGGGGCGTTAACGGGACGCGGGCGGCTGGTCGCGTTGTAGGGCGGCGCGCCTTCCTCTCCAATTGTGACCAATATTTTATTTATTTATTTTTATTTATTATTATTATTTTCCCGGAGGACGTACCGTTACATTGGAATCCTCCACCAAGAAAATACTGAGCATGGCGATGGATTTTCTTATAAGATTAACGACCGGAAACGGCCTCCGTGATCACGACGGCAACAAACCAGAAACAGTAATCGCAATAATTACTTAATCCAACTTAACCCATAATGACAATGAAATTAACCTGACAATAAACAATGATTAATCGAGAAAACCAAATTGCCCTTAACAACTAATAAACCCATAAGACAAAGCAACAGACCAGTAAAGTAAGTAATGCCAATTCATTATGTTAAAACTAATGAAACCTAGTGCTAGATAATTCAAATAGTTGGGAACTTCCGATAAGTGCGAGGTGCGACAACCGTGATTAGTGTTATCACTTATTAAAGGGAACCATGTTGTAATGGTTAAATTTTCCAATGGGAACTCCGTTCTCGTCGTTTAATTCACAAACATTTGGGTGTGGTTTATTAGTGACCACATACGGACTGTGAAATCTACTGCCGAAAATAAGCTGGTCTCCCGGAACTTCCACAACATCTCATCTATTGCAATCGGCGCATCATAATCGGGCACAGTGATCTCATTTATTCTCCTGGCGTCGAGGCAAATTCGAACACCTCTATCTTTTTTCTTACGATCACAAGGGGTTAATATAGGCGGTCGGTTTCCTTTCGATAATGCCGTCTCTGATCATTTCTGAAATGACGCGGTCTACGTCCGCCTTAAGGGCCTGTGGTATAGGGTAACTTCTACACTTAAAAGATTCGGGGTTGTGACCTGGATTCGAACTGAAAGTCAGGATGGGGTCGGTTGGCCTAATAAAAACGTCCTTATAATTTTGAAGCAATTCCTGCAGGCGGTAGTGCTCTTCCGGCTTGAGATTGCTATTTTCCGCATTTTCTCGTTAATTAGACCGAGAGCTTCTTCCCGCGTAATCGAAAACATGCTAGCCTCTTTCGGCTCGTGAACGCCGGCATCACCTTCCTCAAACATCATCAATCTCCTGGATCCAGAATAATTGCTCCCGTTCGAAATCTATCTTACCGCTATATTCTCTTAAAAAATCGACACCTAAAACAACGTCATATCCTAAATCTTTCACAATGAGACATGTGGCATTGAATTGATCTGTGCTAAACGATAAAGTTAATAGGACCTGCCTGGTAATGGGGTTGCTTTTCTTCTGCCCACGCCGACAACAAAACATTTATTTATGGGAAGTTCGGAAGAGTATACGACAGCTCTTTAATTTCAAGTAGTATTCTTCCGAAATGGCCGAAACTTCGCTTCCTGAATCAATGAGGGCCCTCGCCTCGATCCCTTCACATGTAAAATTGATAATAGGGCATTTTCGCGCCCGGAGAAAGTCCTGCTCCTCGTCCTCTACTTCATTGATGGCAAAGTTCACATTCGCCATTTCCCTTATAGGCACCTGTAGCTCCGCACCTGCACTCGTTCGGCGTCCCGGCGCCCACGCACCGAACGACATTAGTTTGACGGACCGGACCTCCCGATTGTCCGTACGTTCCTCCGTGCTCTATCACGCGGCGCCGACGCGGTGGGCCCGGTTCGCTACCTGATGCGATGGCAGGCTTCCACCGTTTTCTGGCGGAACTCATTAAGCTCTCGCCGCCATTGTCCGCGTCCTTGATTTTCTCCCCTGTCCTGCCTATTTGATCGACTTCCCCTGACCTCTGACACATGCGTGTTCTATCATACCTGGCAGAAGTAACTGCATGTTTTCGAGATCGAGCGGGTCTACACTATTCAACAGGTTTTGAATTTGAAAGGGGAAGTGAGGAGTAATCATCCAAATCAGTTTTGCATCTGAGATTTGCGGGTCGCATAATTTCAGTGCCGCAATCTTATCGACCGCGTAATCTAATAATGAAATGCCCCATCTTTCCTCCCATCTACCTTCCATCACTCCTTTCGTAATCATACCGGACCTGCTCTCCCAATAGCGCTCCATGAATCGGACCTTGAAATCAGCGAAATCACGGGAAATGGATGTATGGCGAGGAGCCAGCTCGCTGCGCTCCCGTAACAATTGCTGTACAAATTTTGTTTTAACTGGTTCGGAATAGCTTTCGTGAGCTCCATGTAGTCCTCAACCCGGCGAATGAATTACATGGATTTTCGTTGATGTTCCCTGAAAAGTTCAGGTTGGACGGCGGTGTCCATGGGAGTGACGCGGCGCCCCGTTCCCGTTGCTTTCTCGTGTATTTGATCACAAATATCCGCGATTTCTTGCCGCCTTTCCTCGCGCAAGACGTTCATCGAATCGCTGATCATTTGTTTGAACTGCTTTTCCCTTTCATTATTGGCGTTTGTGGCACCCGTTTTAATTTCTGATATTTCATTAGTGACACTCTGCATATCGGTAATCACCTTTGTTTCTAATTTTGATAACCGCCTACAGACCACTTCACCTTGTTTCCTATTTCCGCAATCGAAGATTTTACTGACTCGTGGATGCTATCCATTTTCTCTTTTTGTTCCCTTAATCTAGCCGTGATTGTACCCTCGAATTCAGTTAAACGGCCGCCTTGCTCCGCGATCTGTCCCTCAAGATCGTTTTGCATTTCTGTTAAATTTGCGTTTGTTGCATTGCTGTACGCATCTAATTTAATAGCAATGGCATCGATGCGCTGCGCCAGAGCCATGTTTGATTCGTTACATACCGCGACGTGCTTATCGAAACGAGATTCTAGTCTCCGAATTTCAGCTGCGGATTTTGCCCCCTGATCCTCGATACAGTTCGCGAGCTCTGAAAATTTCCTCGACACTTGCTCCATGCTCTCATCTAATTTCGCGTTTGTCTGCTCGGACATTGACTTTAACATCATCATCAGATCGGCCATTGTAACAGTGGGTGCCTGAGGTTGTGCGCTGCCGTCGGTTTCCCCCTGGGTTTCATTTTGACCCTCCATTTTAAATTCTTTCACAGTTACTTTACACTTAAATTTCTTAATAAAAAACCCGCACAATATAACACACGCAAACACAGTAAACACTACACACAAGCTGAAAGAGAAAACATCATACACAGACCATAAGTAATTAGCGAACATGCATTCCCCTTTCATTCGTCACCGGCCATATTCATAAAATTTTGAAATTGGGTTCGTGAACCTTAATTGAGCTCATTCGAGCCCCACGTTGGGCGCCATTTATGTAACCTCACTCAGTCTCTCTGGGTTCATGCATGTCCAATAATTACTCATGGAATGCAGTTTTTTAACAAATTAACCTTTAATTAATCAAAAATTAAAAAAAACAATATGATGGATGATGATGGTGGTGATAGCATGCAACAGTACAATACAACAGTACAATGGAGTTAACATGTTGCTTACTGCGGCCTTTGATTACGTTAACTGCTTAACAATCACAAAAGTGGCAAACACTTGGCCGCTACCCTCGTGCCTAGTTACCGGCACGTCCGCTGCAGCTCCCTGAATTAAAGTCTGTCCGCACTTACGCGGCAATTGGGCTGAGCGTCGCTTAGTGCGCAAATTTTACTCATCTTAAGCTTCTGCTGCGTGGTGTCTGCAGTGGCGGGGATGATACCCCGCAGCTGGCGTCGAGCGGTTTGGCGCTTTCACGGGCGGGAATCCCTCAGCAGTGCACTTCCTCTAGGTCCACCGTTGCTCGTTGTCGGGCACATGCCTCGACACGCGTCCCCCCGGTCACAACAGTTCGTGATCAATTAGACAGGGAACTCCTTCCAGCATCGAACCTAATAGTTCTCGTAACATGACATGTTATGCGGAGCCGAATTCTAGGTTGACGCACCAAGTTCCCGAACACATGTCTTGGCTGACATGATGAACTCGTCGGGCCACAAAGAATCAAGTGCACTAGTCGATTGGCAAATGTCAGGAGTTGATCAAGTGCCAAAAATCGTTGGAGTGGTCGAGTGCCAACTGCCAGGTGACTTGCACGAGTGCCAAATGCTAAGTGAAGTAGCCGGCTGCCAAACGCCAAGTGCCTAGCTCGAGTGTCAAAAATCAAGTTTTTTCTTGGGCCACACTCGCCCACGGACGAAGGCACGCCTTCCCTCTCCAGGATCGGCGAGGCTCTTCTCATTTGCTGGCCCTTTGCTTACGTGGCGACGCTTGAGCCAATTGCCCGCGAGTTTGATATTACAATAAGCAGTGTGTTTGAAGGTAAGCCGCGCCTCCGCGGATGGACACTTGTGCGTAACTAATGGGTGTTCCTTTCCTCGCGGCACGACCTGTCAGTTACATTTTCCTTCTTTTATCACGGGTGCCGGGCCCGGTTCGTCCTTTTCACGTATGCACACTTGTGCGTAACTAATTTTGGTAGCCTATTTAGTACCACGTACGCGGATTGAAATTTACAGGGTCTCCGGCAGTCGCGGGCGTCGCACGCTCCGGGCGTCTCAATAACACAAAGTGCCCTGGCAGTCGTAAATGTGTCCGCGAGTTTGCCGGGGGAGGGAGCCGAAAGTGGGATGTAGCCGGTGTCATAACTGGCGTCAATAATTGCCGCGTAGCGTGAAGAGGCTATCGAGTACTTGAGTGGAGCTGGGTGAACCTTTGTTGGAGCCGGGCGGTCGCAAACAAGGGGCTCCTTTAGAAAACGAGTTATGCTGCGGGGTGGGGTGCGCTGGCGTCGTCCCGAACGCGGAGGGCCTGGCCTCGCTGGGGCGTTAACGGGACGCGGGCGGCTGGTCGCGTTGTAGGGCGCGCGCCTTCCCTCTCCCAATTGTGACCAATATTTTATTTATTTATTTTTTTATTTATTATTATTATTATTTTCTCGGAGGACGTACCGTTACAATACGTACGACGTTTATATTTTTTTGAAAATGAATGAAAAGTAGTAAAAATAATGTACCTATTTTCCCAAGGAGACATTTAAACTTTTCCTGTC
The DNA here is from genome assembly GCA_964035755.1 of Teleogryllus oceanicus. Classification (NCBI taxonomy): domain Eukaryota; kingdom Metazoa; phylum Arthropoda; class Insecta; order Orthoptera; family Gryllidae; genus Teleogryllus; species Teleogryllus oceanicus. The sequence goes on along the minus strand of CAXIVR010000004.1, from coordinate 83,263,048 downwards.
GGATACTAATGCAAATAATAACGAAGATTTGTTTCTGTACATTCATTTTGTGACTCGATAAAATTATTGGCACCAGCTAACCACAAATATATCTGAATGTGTCAAGAAAAATTTAAATAAACAGACTGAAAACCATTGCCCATGCATTTAATACTTTATATCGAGTTTCACAACTAGCGACTGCCAGGAAGACTTTCTTGCGGTTTGTCAGTTCAATTTATTTAGTGATAAGTGTTACGACAATTGCGGTCAAGGATCTGAGGAAAGTCGGTGCTAGAAATTCTTCGAAGTACAAATGCGTCGCAGTGCGTGTTAGAGCGTTTCAAGGCATCCGGTTGCCTCACGGTCGTGACGGGCGCTAGCAGCTCTAATTGCTGAAGAACACGGGACACTCCCTCGCCCGTCGGGAAGTACACAAAACGAACGCGGAAGGACGCAATGTGCCACGCATCTTGGTTGGCACACAAAATAAAACGTAACATTTAGGCAAGAAATCCTTCAGTTGTGAAAACGTCATTTTCCAACCAGGTTATTGGAGAGTTAATTGAAATAATTCAAGGCGTCATTGCCAACAAGAATTGGAGAATTATGTGATTTTTGATTGATAGAAGTTTAATTTCGAAAACATGTTGAAGTAAGTTTTCTTATCATTGTTTTGTCGCTTTTAATGGCAATTTAGAAAAAAAAATTCATCTGTTACCTCTCGAATAAACTCAGTTGATCGATTTTTGTGAACATTTTAATGCAATGAAAATAAATTACGACATAGTGTATATTTCTGAGGTTTTTTTTTAAATACTGTAATAAAATATCTTAGGCCAATCTTAACGACTTTTGAAATTTGGCTGAGATATTACTGACTAAGACGTTCAAATGAATGACTGATCATTCACCAACAACAGCATTTATTAAATACGTCGTTATCGTATATTCATTGAACAGAAACAGTAACAGGTTAATATTAGGTTGTATTTTGTCTACTCATGGCGACTTTTGTCCCAGAAATCATTTTTCATCGATCAGTATAGAAGGAATTTTAGTATTTGAATCAAGTAGGCCTATTGTATAAACCTTCATTTACTTCGTAATTGCTGAAAAGAATAAGACCACGTACTCGTCAAATGTGGGCTGCATAATCTTACATTGAATAAAAAGATAGAATTCACCTTGATAAAATTAACATATGAAACATTCTGAAATAGATGTTTGAAAGTCAAAGAAGTATATAAAATCATTCTCGAAAATAAGTTAAAATGGTACAATCATGTATCGAGAATGCCAACGAACCGACTTCCATTCATAGCTATGAACAATAAAACAAAAGGAAGAAGGGACATTGGCAGACGGAGGAGAAAAATGGGTGTCGGAACAGGTCACATGACCAAACCCTGTCGGGAAGAAGAAGAAAAGAAGAAGAGAAGAAAAAACATTCATCAAACCCATCATTTTATATCTACGCAGTATTCTAAAACCATGTTACGTGACTGAATATAACCGTCCCCTTCGCATCCCAGGAGCAGATGGCTCCTGGAAGGTGGCGTCTGGCTACAATAACTGCAAGACGCTGTTGGGACGACCCCTCCCACCGCAGTGTCTGCGCACAATGGCCCGCTGGGAGCCTCTTTTTCCTTTTCTTCTGCATACGTCGAGCCCCAGCGCCGTCGCCTGAGATTGACAGTTGTGAACCGGCGAAGCGCCGTCGCGTCGCGGGCCGCAAGCGAGAGCGGGGGCGTTGCATCATTTCACAGCCGTCAGCATGCTCCGACGCCTCCGTTGCAGCGCCGGCGATGGCATCCCGACTGCTCTGTGCGACCAGGAGACGTCCTTGTGCTGAGGCTCAATAGTATTCGAAGCTATTACGTAGGGGGGCGGATTTATATGACCTGAAACACCAAAAAATGATCAATAAAATACTCTTAAAATTCTTTTAAAATGTCCCAAAAAGAGAAAAATGACGTAAATTGTTTTTATAAAAACCAGTTCGGATGAACAACTCAAGCTGTTGGATACATTACTGATGTAATCGAGGTTTCTTCCATTCGTTCGAGTGAACTCAGTTTGCAATCTTTTGGTTTGGACTATTCTTTACCAGGAAATCTCTGTCTTCAGTTATCCCGAAATCGGCCGAGTCGACAATGGCGCTGATATACGTCACAAGAATTACATACAACGGCTGTCAAAACAGTTTATGAGCGAACAAATAGAATACTGAGTAGTTCTGTGAAGAAAATTTGCATCTCGTAAATATTATTTGAAGCAAGTACAATAATGATGAAATCAGCAAAAAATGCATTAAAATGACGGGAAAAGGTAAAAAAGACTAATTAGTCGAAATCGATAAAAAAAATTAAGTCGTAAAGTATAACAGTATATAATGAATTAATAAATGTAACATATATAAATTAAAGTGTTTTCTATATCCAAATTAATGATAAAAGTATGTAGTGTTTTTTAAATTAGTATTTTGCATTACGGTACACACGAACACTTCAAAATATTACTGGAAAAATATCAACTTTTTCATTTCTAAATGAGAACGTCGATTTAATTCGAACTTTGCTGTGTGTGAGTTCGCAAGATGCATATCCATTGTCTGACATTGCAATGCAGAAGCGCCATTCCATACAATAATTCAACTCCGTTCCTAAAAAAAATTAAATTGAAGCACTTTTTATTACTTCGTCTAAAGGTACTAAGTTGTAATATATACTTATACATAAATCGCAAAAACTGCATTTTTGTTTTGATAAAAATAGGGCACTGTGAAACACGCGCAAAATATACCATACGTATTTACGGATAATATTTCAAGTATTATTACATTGAATGTAAGGTGTGATTTTCTCATATTAGACTGTAAATGTTATTGAGAAATTTTCCTTCTCATCTAGAAGGATCACATTAAGAACTAAAATCTTACAGGTTTTAAATCTTATGTGGCAATAGCTTCGTGACACCGTTATTTTATTTTGCATTATTTGAGATGTAAATGATGTAAAGAAAAAATTTTAAAAAATTTGACTATTTCAAACCTTCTGGATTATTGACATTTTTATGTCACCATTTGAGAATCAAAATGTAATATGATTCTTGTCCTGTATCATTCGAAGCAGCAGTTATAGAGTTCCCATTTTTCATATTTTCTGGCAGAGTTTTCATTTCATAATTTCTCTCCGCTCGTACTTGTTCAGACAGTTCTCGTGTTTTGAAATTCAAATGAAACAACCTCTGTCTGAAAATGCATGAAATCCGAGTAGAAAATTGTGCATTACCAAAGTTACTTCCCTTCTCCCTACATTTCTCTCTTTCCTTTTTTAACAAAACATAAAGATTCAAACTTAGTTTTCTTTTTCATCCATTAAACTAACGAAAAGTTGTGCCAGTCTGGCTAACCCACCGTAAATGTATTAAATGCGAAGCAAAAGCGAGGTGACAAAAGCCCTTCTCTTTTCATTTTTTTATGTTTTCGGAATGTAAATTGAGTGGCACGGTCGCACCTCGGTGCAAATGAGAGAAGAATTTTACATTTTGGGGTTTTTATTTGTTGGAAAAAAATATTTAAATGGCTCGTCGTAAACCAGTGAGATCGTGATTTTTTTTCTACCTTGCGATGCTTTTGTGAAATTTGAGTCCCTCCCACGCCCAATCCGCTAGAAAGCGATCGGTGGTGTCGGCAAAGGATGGCATTGTTTGTGAATACATTGTTCCGCCAGCCGATAGAACGACTTCATTTCATTCTCCTTCCTATAACTTCTAGCTATTTCTGATCAATTCCTACTCTCGCCCCCTCTCCTCCCCGCCTCTTCCCCTCCTCCCATTGCCCAACCCTCTCTATATCCTCCTCATTCACTTTATTACCTCTGTCGAATCCCAATTTCACAATATCTGGTATTCTCACCCCCTGATAAAGTTTGCCCCCATGTATTTTTACCGTCAACACAACTCCCTCTCTTCCGCCCGCATTCATGTGAACTCCTCTGTCTTTGGCGAATCTGTTACCTGCACCCTCCGCCCTGCAGCAATTTGCTCTTTTTGTTCCTCTGCGGCAGCCTTTGCCCGCGCCTTATGATCTCGCCTACCGGCGTGGCGCGGTTCGCATTCCGAATCGATTGGTGGAATGTAGGTGCGCGCCGCGAAGGATTAATCGTACTTCTCGGCCCCTGCGAGTTTCAAAGCGATCATTTCCGAACGCTTTCCTCTTCGATGCAGCCTTCTCTCTGGAATGCGTTGCTCGAGGAATGCCAGATCACCTGCCCCGTAGATTCTGAGAGTATCACAATTTGTCAGGCGCAGAGGAAAAACAAACTCGGGTTAGCGTTTATTTAGTTTGGAAACTTGCAAATAAATATGGTTTACATTAGAATACATCAACATTACAAAAAAGAACGTTTTCGAAATAACTACGAATAATCTGTCGCTGCCCTCTTGTACACCTCTTTCAAACCTATTGGGAAGTGATACTTAAATTTCGAATGCCCATAATTCCATTCTGTTAGAAATACATTTCCTAGAAGTGATTACTAAAAGAATAGATTATTCGAAGAGAAACGATGTCTTATTTTAATTGTAAATGTGAGAAATGTCCATTTATGAAATGAAGATACTATTCCATGCTTAGTATTCCTTCTTTCTCAATCTCTCGTAAAACTAATAAGCAAGATGCACTTTCTGTCATTCCTATGATGAAACTTTGTTCCTAATTTCAACCTTTCGACTTACCACCTGTCCAAACGACATGGTGGCGCTCCAGTTCCCCGAAAAGGTGGCTTCTTCCTCTTCAGCACGAAAGGGGCCGCGCTGTGACAAGGCCACGTTCCACTTGGCCCGGCGGCGCCGCCTCCAGGCCTTTGTCTCACGGTGCGGGGCACGCGGGCAGTGCGTCCTCGAAGCAGCGTTGCGCTCCGCAGATCACACGACGTGCAGCTCGTGGCTGCTCGGCAGCCCCCGCACCGCTCCGGCCTGCCCCGCTCCGGCCCGCTTCGCCCTGCCCAGCCCCCGCCCCAGCCCGCCTCGCCCCGCCCCATCCCGCCTCGCCCCGCCCCATCCCCCTCGCCCCGCCCCAGCCTGCCTGCCCCGCCCAGCCCGCCTCGCCCGCCCATCCCGCCTCGTCCCGCCCTTACCCTCCCTTCCTGCCCCGCCTCTCCCCGCCCCGCCCTGCTATTTGTTTAATATCGTTGATGGGTAGAAGCTTCATTTTTTTCCGATTCTTTTAATACACCCCATTTTGTGTGACATTATTGGACAAAAACATATCTTTCAATAATGAATAGACTGGAGTAAATATACATGGCGATGGCACATTAACATCCATCCATATCCATTACATTCTTTTGAGCACGTTTCAGCAATAAAAATGTCTCAGATTGGAAAGTAAATTGTATTAAAATTTATTATCGTAGACAATAGAATAGATGTTTTTTGTAAAAACACTGGCTACCAGTGAAGTGAACAATGAGTGTGAATTTATGAGGACCACTTCAGGTTCCATGGCATGGTACCATGGCATCCTGACATGGCTGGTTCTCATCAGCTACGCCGCCGCTACTTTTGACGTGACCACTATTTGCCGCCGACGCCCGACATACCGTTGCGCCGTAGAGCTGAGCCGTTTTTCCGCGCCCCATTTTCTGCAATCGCGCAGGTCACACTTCCGGGGAGTGCCGCATCACGCCTCGCGGCGCCGCCCGATCCCCGCGCCGCCCCCGCGCCGCCCCCGCGCCGCCCCCGCGCCGCCCCCGCGCCGCCCCTGCGCCGCCCCCGCGCCGCCCTGCGCCGCCCTGCGCTCCACCGCGCCACCATGTTCTCCAGGAGGCCCACGCAGCTATCGCCAGTGCTTCTAGGGCACGCCTTCGGCACTGTATCTATGGCGAACCGTAATCTATACAGAGAAGATAACCCCGTTCCTAGTGAGTGGCGTGCAAGGAATGAAAGGACGACGATGGTTTCCTTGATAATTTTAGTTTGACTTATTTCCCTTAGATAGAAGAAGAAAAATGTTCAGTTACACTCGAGTGTTCAAACTAGTCTGTGCGTCATAGTTGCTGTTTCGTCACGGGTCAGTAATAGGCATTCTGTATATCGCGTCTTGAGCGAAGGAGGTGAGCTCGTTAACAAGTCAAAATGTTTTATGTTAGTCGGAGGTTCGTACGTAATGAGCGTTTCAAAAATACGCTAAAATCGAGTATTTTATTGTATTACGAAACCATTCCTTTTATTCTTAAAAGATTCTTACTCATAGCATCAAGAAAAAAATTACCGTTTAAGTTTTAATTGACAGACATCTGATACAATATTAAAAATCTTCCCTTACGAGAGAGTTCACTTTTTTACTGAGGCTTTTCACACCGCTATTAAAACTCTTAATAAAAAGTCTGTAATCGCACTCGATTGACGGGTCAAAATTCGGAAAGTGCTGACATCTCACGGCACAGAAATCAAGCAACCATGTTGAAGTGAGAGTTTTCGGTCAGATTATGTCAGTGAGCATATTATAGTAAGTTTGCGCACAAATTGTACATTTCCAATCAAAAAAGTTTCGAGTAGATTACTAGTTCACTAATAGCATTTCACCGCCAACATTTACCGACTCAAAAGTTTTCTTTTCTCTGAAACGTCGCCAATGTTGCAACACAGCGTTTGTGCACATGACGTTGCGGTTGCGTTGCCGGCGGTCACTAAAGCTCCTGCAGGAGTAGTTCCAGGCCGGAACTGCCGTAATCAGGTAAGAGCTCAATCAGCAGCGCCCCAACCTCCTACATGCGCGGCGGTGTGTGCGCGGTGCCCTGGCGGAGACGTCTGTGTGACGCGCCACTTTACAGTCGACGTAACGAGGTCGTCTGCGCTGGGCGGGGCGGGGCGGGGGCGAACTGACGGCTGACGCTTAACAACTCGCGCGCGCGTAGCCCCGTTGCCATGACTCATTGATACGTAATCAGAGCGGTCGCCAGCGGCGCGTGGTGGGTGGTGAGTGCGTGGCGGTTATGGCAGCTATATGGCTGAAGTTGGAAAATTTTAGAATAGACGGCCACGGCATTGAACACACAGTAGGCACTTGTTAAATTAGCAGTGACACTGAGATAAATACCGAAGGCTGATATTCATTGAATTTCGGTTGCTTATGTATTTGTATTTTCGCAGTGAAAGTGGAATTAATGTTTGTCGACTGAAGATTAGAACTGAAGAATTGTGGCAGGCGATTGTTTGCTATTGATAATTTCTTGGTTCTGTTGATTTATGTTTTTTTGTTTTTTGTTATTAAAACATTCATCTTCCTTTTAATAAGAACAAATTACAACTTTAGACAGAATACTTGAATTTTGTCCGAGTTTTTGATTACACATTTACTATGGCACTTATCCTAGTTTCGTGTGAAAGATATGTAGTTTTGTATTAAAAAATATTTCATTAATGAGGAGGATAACTTTCAATAGTATATCTCCCCAAATGTTTCTTGAAAATACACCTCCCATGCAGCCATTGACGTTCAAGTGTTGCGTCTTCCATGAGAAAAGGACCCAAACTGCATATCAGATCAACAAAATCCTTAATTTGTTGGTTGCTCCTCCTCACATACTCCAATGAAAAATGAGAAAAAAATATTTATTGTACTTAAAACGAAACGAAACATCACCGACTTCATAAGAAAGCAAATGACAGTTATTTTGAGTACTGTAAACGTTGCATTTTTTCGCTAAAGGTCCGTTCATGGCGTACGAGCTACTCAAATATATCAAATTCCTTTACGGAACCAAGTATTAAAGAATCTAAAGATAAAACGCACATTGATAAAATATAAATAATAAATCAGACATAAATTAAACTTCTTTTAGAGATAAGAAAACTACAAATGTGATTGGCATAATGCTGTTCATAGATTTTTGTGGAAAAAGGTGTCAGAAAATATGCAAAACTTGATTGGGTTATGAAACAAAACATATTGTCAGCAATATCAGCTGAAAGGTAGTACATATTGATGTGAAATTTGCATTCTACGTTGTGATTGTGAAAATTTAAATAAGCGACGTATGAAAGCTTTAGGATAATATTAAATCTCAGTAGTCCATGAAAATATTTAAAATACATTCACAATAATTTTCTAGAAGAAACTGTTATTTCGAAAATGCATTTACCCTCCTATATTTCTTGTTTATTTATGTATCGAGTGCCTTGATATTTTTTAAACGAATGGGAATCCTTTCAACCTAAACATAAAAGAGAATAACGATTTGCCAGAGCTCGGTAATGCGAAGTCTCTGAGGCCGAAGGCGCTAAGTTCGCCGTGAACGGTGTTTGGGCGGCCGCGTCTGCCAGCGGCGAGGGTGGGGTGTGTGGCTCTGCTTATGGTGCGATTAATCCCCCGTACGGCCGCTCCGCTCGCCACCGCTAATGCCTCGTATTAATTCGCGCTCGGCGATCGCCCCCGCAGCCTAATGCGAGGCCGCTCTAAATTGTGCCTCGTTCAGGAAAGGCGCTGCTGCCTCCCTCAGCCCGACTGCTCACCACTTGCTAGCGCCGTCGTCGCTGCTGTTAGCGTGAATATTCATCGATACTGCGCCAGTAACGCACTGCTAAGTAGATCTTCGTGAAAACCCATTTTCCCTTTTGTAGCTATGCGGGTTACGTGGATTGTGTGTATGTGTTTTTTTTCTATTCGGTGATCATAGTTTTTCGTGTAGTAATTCTGTTCCCTCAAGTTCTCCATGTCGATAATTCTTCTTCCTCTTTGTCACCTCTGCTGTTCTCTCTATCGTTGATTCATTACGCATTCTCTCATCAGTCATCCTAAATTTAACTGTTGCTACCTTTCCCTTGGAGAGTGCCTCAGCCTCCTTCTCCTGACATGAGGTTCCACTGATGTTAGTGTAGTGCCTCTGACCAGAGTCCTAGAGTTGAAGTCCCGAGGGTGGCAGTATTTTCAACACAATTTAGATAGGTAGGTGGAATTCAGTCACTGACTGGAAGAGAATACTAGCTCTGATTGGTTGTTTTCCGTGGTTTCTCTGATCAACCCCAGGCGAATGCTGGAGCTGTACCATACCAAATGAGCCAAGGACTGTACGCGATCTTACCTTCTACGTCCTTGTCTTATCTGTACATCTTACATACGCACACACACAACGCACACACACGCACACACACACTTACTACATGCACCATACTGCCACACATGTCAGGAGACCAGTAGGAACCTTAAAGTTAGAGCCTATGGCGATTGGGGCAGAACCCACCAGATGGACGATACCTGGATGGAGAAAACCCCGCAAGATTGCTTGAAGGTCGGCGCCGGATCTCTCCATCTAACGGAGGACGAACTTCGTTTCCTGTAATAAACACCATGCACTATACTTACGGAACTAATACCATAACAGTTGATGCACTCTGAATAATCAATCATATCCCCACTCTTGATTCGCTATCCGCCATATAAACTTCTAATACCTTTGCCTTCCCTTCCATTTATTTATCACCTACGATTCCTGTATTTTCAACACCTTTTCCAACATTTCCAATTCATATTATCGTCTCATTGCTCTCCGCTCACTCCTCTTTGCAATCACTTAAAACACGGGGCTGAGGCCACGCCGTTGCCACCTTCACCACCACTGCTGCCCTAACTCTCCAGATCATCCATTTTCGACCATCCCCGCACATTGCCCTGAACCGCGGCTCTGGCAGCAGATTGCCCATTAAACGAGCGCTCTTCCATCCATCGAGGAGTGGTCATTCTGTGGAAATTCGCTTCGGAAGAGGAATGAAGCGGAGAAAGGATCGTGAGGAAAATGTATTAGCCAGGAACCTTTGGAATAAGTTTCATGACAGAGAAAAATACGAGAAATAAATCAGCTTATTCCTCAATTCATCGCTTTTTCCAAACGATTCTTTCCGTGCATTCCCATTTGCATGAGTAATATCCAATAAATTCGAAACGAAACGATGTTTTTAATGATCTAATATTTCAAAATATTTCAGCCTCTACCAATTAAATCCGATTTGTAATAGTATTTTAAATTAAAAAAAGGTTTTAATTAATAACATTTAAAATTCGCTTTAATTTTTATAAATATTTTGTGAAACCAAACCTCGTCATTGAATGTTATGTTCAGATTTATGGTATTACAATTGATAATTAAGTAAATCGAATCAGTCGTTACAGTATATCTGCGCGTAAACGTGCATGTTCAAGAGTTCAAAAGTATTGCCCTGAGCCTTCTTCTCTTATAATTCGTTGTTTATTAACGTTTCTGCCTGAACAACTACTTCTGTAATTACTCGATAAAAGCACCCAGTAGTTAATGCTTAATGTGTATTGGTCAAAAATAAAACTAATCGAAAGCCTTTTTCATCAAAACTATCCAAATTTAAAACACATTACAAATATGATCAAAACTAAAGCGTTTTTGTGTCATATTATTTTCCGGTCTTGTCCTATGCGTTCGTTTTTAAGTAGTAGTGGCGACGCAATCACGAAAAAGAATCTAACAATATGCTCAAAGTCCATAGTTGAGATGCGAGCATGTCGTACATAATGTGTGAACTTGTATATCTTTTAGCTTTATTACAATTTTTCGTGTAAATTCTTGTTTTCTCTAGGTGGACAGTAAATAAATGTAGAGAAAAAAATGGTTTCTAAATATTGTAGGCTGTACAATAGGTTTTGCACGCCCTTGAATCGCTTTCTTCCAGGACTTACACTCCCCGCGATGTACTTCGTATCACTTCCACTTCACCGTGTTTAGCCACAGCCATTCGAGACGGCCCAAAACTTCTCCCTGTCAACAATGTTGTCTCTCATCTACAGAGAGTACTATAAAGAAGGGACCACTTTGACAGCTACTTCTTGGACATTTCTGACAACATTAAAAGCAGGGTGTATCCATACACTTACTCTTCCAGTGCGTTCGTTTACAATTATATCATTTGTAAATGGCTTCATGCCGACCTGGATGGCCGAGGTGGCTAAGTGCGAGTACCGACTGAGCGCTTCGGTCTGAAGGGTCGCGGGTTCGAGTTCCGCCCTGGACATGGCTGTTTGTCCCTTGACTTTGTATGTATGTGTTGTCGCGGAGGGCCTCGCGTTCTGCTGACCCCAGATCAGAGGAGCCCGCAAGTGTGTTTGTGTCTAGTCTATGGTCGAGTATGCGTCCCATCGGGGCGTAAAGGGCAACCGGTTGGCTGGATAAAAGCCCTAGAAAAAAAATGACTTCATCACTATTTCTGGCAATGTCATCGATCGCCCTGCGTGACTTTCATTTGTTTCCCGACCGGCCAAAGTGGTGCCCTTCTTAGTGTTAGAGTGACTACTTTATTGCAGCTTCCTGGTGCCCTTGCTTGCTCGCGCCGCGTGTCGTTGGCGGGCGTTGACCGCGCGCGACCTCCGAGGGTCACCGCGCGCCCTCAGCTGCTCATCCGTATTCGCCAGCACGAGCGCTCGCGGCGGCGCGGCGTCCCCGTCCCCGCAGCGGCGTCGAATGGCCGCGCGCGCCTCGTCCTGAATAAGCCACGCCGCGCCACGCCGCGCCGCGCGCACCGCGCCACGCCACGCCACGTCGCGCCCCCCTTTTTTCCAACGACAGGCGCCGGTTGCCCCCAATGGGGAGCCGAGTGCCTATTCGCGGTGTGGTCAGCGAGTCGCCAATGTGTGAGCCGAGTGCTCAGCGGTGTGGTCAGTGAGTTAACTTTTCACCTCCGAGTACGGATTTTAAATCCTGGTCTCCCTTAGTGGTTGAAAACGGGATTTTTAGACATGCTTTTTCGGGGTACACCAATTCACCTACGTCTCATTCTACCACTTGCTCCACTTCTATGCTTATTACTCACCTCGTCATCTCTGATTGTGATTATCGTATCTCAACGTACATACCGTGCTGGAGAGAGGCTTGACAGTCTGGCTGTGGAACACGACCAGACGTTGAGTCATCTATTCCCAATTCAAGTAAAACGAAAGACCATATTCGTCGCTTTAGTGTGGGGGTGAGCTCTAAAAATGGTTGTGGTCGCTATGGGCTGTCTTAATTTTTAAAAATATGCCTGAAGATTATACTTACTCAAGGAATGAGAGGCAGTCATCTGTCACTTTCAGCGATTTTATTTTATACTTTTGGTTTCATAGGCCCTCACAAAATTGTAACTTTCATGCAGTGAAGAAAATTCGTTGATAAGTCTAAATGATAACTAGTTCCTCCTAGTAAGAAGTTGTCATACCATCTGTATACGAAACGCAGGAAGAATTTTCAGGTTCACGTACACTTACAAGTCATTCTTCTTGATTTTCTGAAGGGAGACCATTTACGCAGAACAAAAGCATGAACAAGTAGCACCCATAGATTGGGCATTTATTCATAGATCTGTGCTATGCCGCTGTCCTTACTTTCTATGTACAGCTTGAGTCCTTGCTCTCCTGGAGGCATCAGTATTAAAGAGACGTCCATTTTCAAGTTTTATCATTATGTTGTTGTTGTTGTTATTATTATTATTATTATTATTAATAATAATAATAATAATAATAATAATAATAATAATAATGTCATACTCGGTCCATCAAGAATGAAATTCTGAAACCGAATTTTCATATTCATACCGTTTTCCTGTAAGGAATGTTATTACTAATGAATTTTCTGTGTACGCACTTCTGCCTGGGAAATCCAAGTACTCACACAATGGCAACCTAACGACCCTCCCACTGACCGCGCCGTTAGAGTCGGCGCGTTTTGCGTGCCGCAAGCGTCCCACTCATCGCGTTGCAGCAGGAGCGTGTCAGTCGCTTTCCTTGTCGTGGGCGGGGCGAAGAACATGCGCCATAGAATACTGACAATGCGAGCGTGAACGTGCTCTGTATGGTATTAACCAAGAGGCGTGCGCAACATTTCAATACTAGTAGAGGTAGTTCCCTACTTCAGGGACCTAATAATACTAATTAATAATAATAGTAATAATATATTATTATTGTCATTATTAGTAGTGTTATTAACAACAATAGTAGCTTGGTGGTAGTAGTAGTACAGCAGCGGCAGTAGGTATTTCTCTGAATTCGACAGTGCACTACAGGCTGAATAAATCCTCCAGACTGAATTCCTCAAGCTATCGCCTTCTGGTGCATTTAGCCACGGTCACTCAATGACCCACCGCTGATTTTAGCGTGGCGAATTTATTAATATAATTTCATTTTACACATTATGTATTAGAAATATTTTTTTTATTATTATGATCGTTAGTTCTTATTTCGTTTTCTCCGAAGGATCTAAATATGTTTTTTCCTCAAGTTTATTTTATATAGAACTGTATTTAAAATAAAAAAAAGATCATGTATGAATAAGAGGAAAGACATCTATATTTCAATTTCTTTGTGGTTGTTGTTGTTGTTGAGAATTTGTTCAATCAAATTACATACAAGAGTTTTGAAATTACATAATATTTCTTTCGTACGTATCTTAAATTACATTAGTAATTAGATAGCATTAACTGTAATTAATTTCACTTTTCAAGAACACAATTATGAAAACCTGTGTTGTTCCTACCTGTTTTTGTGGAAAATAATTCTGCGTTATACATTCATCATTATACACATTTTTTTAACGGAAATCACTTTATCATTTGCATGAAATCACCATTACGCAGATTTATATTTTTAATCACAAACATGATACAGGTTTCGCAGTGTTTATATTACATTGTTCTGATTAATATTTAACTGTTAAATGAACAATGTGCGAGGAGTTTTTGTTACGTCATAGAAATATTCGCGATTTTTTAATGTGATATGTGCATAGAGATATGACTGTCGATAAACAGTTACATCAGATTTTAAAAATTTATCCCCATATTTGTACGCGAACAGAGAAATGCGTTCTCTGCAAATACATTAAGCAGATTTCTGAATCTGTGTTTACCCAATGTTTTAAATAATTGTTCACTGTTCTGTGCGTAAACTGTTTCCTTTTTCTCTTGTTCTCTTTATGCGTTGCAATAATGTTATCCTTCATACACATTCAAAGTTCCCAATGGATAGCGATCGTTTTTCTTTGGATTGCTATTGAAAATTCTGTGTTCTTTTCCTGATTTTATAAGAGGAGTACTTGTAAATTCTTTCACATTGGTGTTTCAATTAATAATTTAGTTGAGAAAAGTCACACATATTTAAGTTCCAAGTAATTAATAGTAAAGAAATTAACTAATATTAACAATAATTGACAGATTTATAACATAGTTATACATTATCTTATTTTATTTGTACAAGTTCTGCATGTCCCACGGAATCAGACATTTTCATTTCGTATGTTGGACTTGTGTGTCTGACAGGACATTACTATAGCATAGATGAGTTACTGTAAGATGTGACAGCTTTGACTGATCGGGAAACAAATGAACAACATTATCCTCCCGTACCGGGAGGAATGAAGAACCGGGGGGGAACGTACAGGGAGAAATGAAGAACTGTGAGGAAACGTACAGGGAGGAATGAAGAACCGGGAGGAAACGTACAGGGAGGAATGAAGAACCGGGAGTGAACGTACCGGGAAGAATGAAGCACCGGGGGGAATGTACAGGAAGGAATGATGAACCGGGAGGGAACGTACAGGGAGGAATGGAGAACCGGAAGGAAAGTACCGGGAGGAATGAAGAACCGAGTCGGAACGTACCAGGAGTAATGCAGATGTTCCGCCGGTCCAGTGATCAGCAGGGCCCTCATCTCCCACGCGTGCCTTTCGGTCCGCGGCCCCGCCTTCGTTTTCCGGGTCTGTCGCTGTTTTCCCGGCGGCGCCGCGGGCGTGCGAGGCTCCCCATCTTTCTATCTTAATGGGCAAAGTGAAGGAGCGGCGTCCAGGGCGGGTCGCGTCGCAGCCTGGAAGTTTGAATGGTTAAAGTTTAGTTGCGGCGAGCGGGTGCTGAGTAAATCATAGGCGCCGCCGCTGTAAGTTGCACACCCACTGCCGCCCCCTTCTCCGCCCCCGCCATATCTCCCCGCCCCGCCCGCAGCCACGGTGAGCCCCGCCTTGTCTCCCCGCCTCGCCGATCCGAGCTCTGTGTGCCGCCGGCGCCCGCGCTCTATCTGTGCTTTACGAGGTTACGGGCGAGAACTCGCTTGCGGCGCGGCGGGGGCGGGGCGTGGCTGGGCGTTGGTGAGGGAGGAGGCAGAGCCGGCGACGGGAGGTGCTGCTGGTGTTGGGGCGCAGGAGCAAGTCGCCCCGGGCTCCGATTTCGGCGGTCGGAGAGCGATCGTTTGTCTGAAATTCGCCGTCAATGCACGCTCTACCACGAATTTCCATATATTTCCTAGAATCGGCTTATACAATGCCTCTAATTTTAGGCTGAGAGCGAGTTTTGAGACGATGTGATGTAACAAGACTATTTGCAGTAGATTTTTACATAAACTTGAATAATACATTTTGTAAGTAATTGACCTTTAATCTCATAAATTTACAATTTTTATTCCTTAAATTTTTAATCGTTTAACGGAAAAATTTTTTATATTTTTTATTTTTTTTAGAGTTCTTAGTAAATATCGTTGTTTCAGAGTTCATTTTCTTTTATTTCCTTTGCCTCATAGAGACTGTTTGTGCAGTGTCATTGTTGATATCTTTCCTCAGTAGTATGTCTTTTATATCAATGTTTTGTTGTTGTTCTTCTTTCGAAGAAATTTACCAACACTGTTTGCTAAAAGATTATACGACACTGAGAGACGCATTGAGAATGGGTAAACGAAGTTTGTTACGTTCAGAGGCAATAAAATAACAGAAGTCTGAACTAATGTACGACAGTCGGAATTCACGACAGTCGGAATTACGCAGTGACACTTAGAAACTTACGTTTTTCCGATCGAGCAATCAGAAATCTTTATTTTCTCACGTGACCAAACGTCGCTTTTCTTTGTGATAGTTTTCTTAGTATTTCTTGAGAAGATGATCTCTTCTTATGCTGCTCTGCCCACGCGTCAGTATTTACCGTTCATTTCATTATCATCTCCGTAACCATTTCACCATCCCATCACATTTTCCACCACCAGCACCATCACCACTGTATTCAGTATTTATCGTGTTCCACTATTTTCCATTATTCTTCCTACAGTTCTTTCGTTATTCCTCTTCGTTTTTTTTTCAACCTTTCTTTTATAAACGGAGTAACAACACAATATTTTATAGTCGTATTTATTTTTCTCAAGTTTTTCTTGTCGACAGATTTTTCTCTCGTGTTTCCTCTCGGTGTAATCCCATCATTGTGCCCCCCTATTTAATCTTTCTGTAACCGTCACCATGTTCAGACGTCGCAGCTTTTCTTAAGGCATATTTCCCGAAAACACGCACTACTCTAATCTGTCTCCCAGCACCACCACCGTCCGTCCCAGTCGTTCCGCTGTCCAGAAGCGCTGTGCTGTCAGCTCGAAGTGTCCCAGAGCGGCGGAACGGGCATCGTTTGTAGCAGGGGCTGCCCCGCGCTTCCGCCTGCACACCCCCTGCTTCGAAGGAAGCTCACTCCAAACCAGCCGCCGCCCTCCAAACTGCTGGAACACCATCTGGTGGTCCGAACTCGCCGGCCGACTCGTGGGTCGCCCCGTTTGCCGTCTGCTTGAGGGCCCTATGGCTTTGCACGCCCAAGCAGAACGACCATCTATGCTCCTAGTAAAGCTTTTTAAGTTCCCATGCAGCAAAAACTTGTAGTTCAAAAGCATGTGTTTCGTATAAAATGTATTCATGTAAACTAGTGAAATTAATTTTGTTGATATATTTCATAATTTGTTAAAAATATTATCAATAAATAAATATAATGAATATTGGTGGTCAAAATTGCACTATTTTGCTTTCAACAATTTGGTAATAAAATTTTAATAGCCATTTGTTTCCACTAAAAAAGAAACTATTACTAAAAGGTTTCGTTTTCAAATCATTGATAATTTTTTTTATTTGACATTCGGAAAAACAATTCAAATACCATTTTATATGACAATCTGAAAAGATCTTGTATTACAATCAAAAATATCCACAATCGATTAAATTGTTTTTTGTTTTTTTACTTTGCAATTTTATTTTCAATACATCAAGGAAACATTATTTCCCATTCTCCCTACTACAGTGAGAAACCCTGCAACGATTTTCAAAGAACTCGTGATATAGCTTCCCCGCCCCATTTTCCACCGTAATAGCCTTCCTACCTTTTTGGCGCCGGCTGAGTGGCTGAAGCTCGGTTTGCCTCGCATTTTTGCTGAAACGAGTTCCAGGCGAGAGATAACAGCCTGGAGCGGCGTGGGCATTTTTCCTTGCCTCTCGATGTCATTTTATAAGCGATAGCTATCGCGCGTCGAGATTTATAGGGACCTCTCACCGCTGGTCCATGAGTCACTGGCGGCGCTGTCGCTCGCGCGGTCTCGCGCGCCTCTCCCGCGGCCCCGCCCCCGCCCTCGGCATTAGCCCTCGAAGCGGACGGACGGGGCGGGGCGGGCGGACGGACGTGCGGCTGACGTGGGCCTGGACGGTAGCTGACGACTCCGTCATATCTCAGGTGGGAACGGCTGCTCCCGAATGCCCTGTTCCATAGTAATGGGGGGCCGACCCTGCTGCGTGTGCGGGTTTCCCTGTTCCATGCACGTTGCGCTTTTTTTCTTTGAAGTCGAGGAAGGCGATTATGTTGTTAGAATCTCATTCTCTCGTTCCCTCTTCTACTGATGACGACAACAAAACGATTGAGGAGTAGTTTTTCAAATTGTTCTGATAGTGTGAAAGATGAGTTAAAGAGGAAAAGTGTAAGGATTATCATGTAGTACATATTACATCATCTAAAGGAAATGAGGATTCATGTTTTCCTTCTGTCTTCTACTCTCCACAATTCAATATTATTTATCAGGATATATTACCATAATTAGAGATACCAACTACTCAATTAATATATTTCGCCTGAAGCTGATATAAAATAATACTGCCCGACTAATTATGGTGAACTATTTTACAATGAGTCTTTTATAATCACTATTCTTATCATTTCACTCTAAAAAGAAATTTTATTGGTTATCAGCAGACGGTTTATTCCATTTCTGTTAGGAAAGATTCTTGAAAATATTGTTACTTACCTCAAAGCCACACTTTTACCTCCACACTTTGGACGACGAAATAAACTACCCTGCTCGTTTTGAAACTTCGTTCCTTTCCTAACCAGCCAGCTTCATCAATTTAAATGCCTCGTTCTCCGGGGAAATCAAAATTGCCTCGCTCACGTGCCCTGTCCCCACCCCCGACCCGCCATAGCTGCACACCTGCGCGCGCGCTCGTTTGCGCCCCCCCTCCCCCGCTGCTCGTCTGCAGATGCAGATGCGCTGCCCGCCGGTCACACGCAGCTATTAATAGCCGTGATAAATCGCTGTGGTTTTTTGCATTTTCATTTGTGTTTTTTGCATTTGCCGTTGCGCGAGCGTTCGACGTCTGTACAACACTCACACTCCATAATTACCTTTAACAGTTTTTTACGTTTCGTTCATGACTAAACCGTTTCTCATCATGCATGCGAAATTCAGTTTCCATGTGATTGTCACACGAAACGTAGCTAATATCATTTGCGTTCTGTTTGAGTAGTTGAGTACACTTCGAATCGAACAATGTTGTGTATTTCTTTGGGCGGCGTTTAAGTGGATTTTGATGGCCGTGGTATATCGCGTTTGTGGCGCTGTCGTGCGGACGTTCGTGAGACTACTGTCACGACGTTGAAAAATTTCACGAAACGTTTCTCCGAGCGGCCGCTGGACAGCGCTGTCGTCCGATGTCAGAGACGGCGAGCAAACCGCCGTAATGCGGGCATTTCTTTAGGAAGAGCTCGCCTAAATCGGTTTTCATTTCCTTCTTCGAGAAGCTCGTCGTGTCGGGAGCCCTTGGAGAGGCCCGCCTGGAGAGCAAGGAGGCGGAATGATTCGGTTAGGACACGAGGACAATCGGGCGCCCTCGGTGCCTCGCTCGCTTCGCCGGCGCCAGCGCCCCATCCCTTGCGCCGCCTTCCCCGGCCAGGGCTTGCATCTTCGTTGCCTGTAGCGCCGCTCCCTTGAAATTCCCCCGCCGTTCCCCCTTGCGGCGCGCTTCCCCTTTAGGTACTACCGGAGACTAAGAAGATGGTTATTTTCTCTGTAGTACTACCATAGACTAAAGATATTAGATACCATAGACTAATTCTTTACTCTACGGTACTACTCTCTTGCGCACGACTTCTTCACCACTTCTCACTTCTCCTCCCACACATTCCTTTCTGTCATTCTTCTACACACATTTTTCACTAATTCAATTCGTTTATATCATTGTGCCGCAATGCAGATTAAAAGTTATTAAATGCAAAATTGAATGTTGAAAGACATAAATGTACGTGAATGCACACATTGTTATCAGATAAATATTTTTATATTTATTAACCTTTTTCCCTGCAATCTATTTTTAAAGAAGTAATTTTCGTTATTTTCCATCTGACAGTTCATTGTACTCTATTTCAGTAATAAACCCTAACCTTTTTCCATCCTGCCCTGCTCGTCGTTTATCGTCTAAAAGCCACTTTCTTCATTCCGGCCCACTTCAGAAGTTTCTTTTGACCACTCTTCCGATGCTTCCTGCCAGCTTGTCTTCTCTTTTCACTGCATCTCCACTTACTCTCCCCTTCTCGAACCACTCTTCAACATCGCTTCCCTTATTCCCTTGTAGGCAATGCACACATTTTGACGTCATCGACCAGAGATGAAAATTGCATCAAAATGGTCGTGCATGGAGCGAGTGTCTCGTATTTTCGTGCGTTCTCCGGAAGTGATTCAATAAGCATTAACTGCTCACATTTTATGCCAATTATTTTTGAATGCGAGTTTTCATGAATTTCGATTTGTATACAATTTTGATATGGAAAGTGGATCATCATAAAACGTGTTAGCTTCATATTTGAATGATAAAAATGAAAAGTAATAGGTTAGAATGTCAAGAAAAGAATGAAAATGTATTTAAAATGTATGTAAATTAGCATGAAAAACGCCAATCCTTCAACCACAATCAGACGTATTCTCATCGCACTTTGTTAACAAATATTGCTTTAACGTCCATCTAGATCTTTGTGGTGTATACCAAAGTTTGCTCATTACCAGGGCTCGAATTCTGATGACATAACATCTTTTCATTGAGGCATTCTAGACGTAGCTATCTTGTAAATGAATGTTTTTCATGTCATACAGGTGGTTGAAATGTATAGTTTTGAGTCATTTTTGTCATTTATTTACCATTTTGCAAATTTTAGGTCTTTTTTACCTTTGCATCATTTTTGTCATTTTTACAAAGTTTCCATTTCGGTTTTTTGTTAGTGACTGTTTCATTAATTTTTCAATGACACACCAAACCAAAGATTTTATTTTATTATCAGTACATGAAATTCATTACTGCAGTGGACTCTCTCTTTCGAACTCTCAAAATTACACCGATCTTAGGATACTTAACGGTTGAAAGATCGGAGCTAATGATTAAATTTCTTCCTAAAATGAAGACTTTATATTAAATATATTTTTATATAAATATTTTTTTATTTAAAATTGTAAAATTTGTTAAATAAGTAAACATTTTATAGACTTTTTAGTGTCATTTTTCTCATATTTTTAAGTCATTTTATAGGCCATTTTTAAAGAATATTTACGTTATCAGAATCTGAGCCCTTTTAATTTCTAGCGCCATTGGTGTGTCCTCGATCCATTTCTGAAACTTGATTTTCTTTGCTTGCTGATTCCCGACGTTGTGTGTCATCAGCCTATAGCGGTGTTTCCTCACTTCTGCCAGCGTCTCTTCTTCAGCACAGCGTGCGTCGCTTTTTGCGCTCCGCAGGAAGACTTCGAGGCCGCGTCGGTTGGGACGCCGACAGTTCCTGGCTCCGTCGTGGGCCGCTAGGCGGCAGGCAAGGCGACAGCGCGCCGCGTGTGAGTTATTGGGGATTGTGCGAGGGGCCGCGGTCCGTCCCACCACCACCACCACACCACACACCCCGCCCGCTCCGCTGAATCCCATCCCGCACCCCCGGCAGCTCCCCGTCCGCGCCGTCCGAACCGTCCTGCCCACCTGCCCCCCGCACCCCCCCCCCCGCCCACCCCGCACCACCCGCACCCCCCGCACCCCCCGCACCACCCCGCACCACCCCGCAACACCCCGCAACACCCCGCAACACCCCGCAACACCCCGCAACACCCCGCAACACCCCGCACCACCCCGCAACACCCCGCAACACCTACTCCACCACGCCCCGCCCCACTCCATCCTACGCGATTCAATATGGCCTTCCGACGCGGGCGCGGCCGCCGAGGCTTCCGGGCGCCGGCGGCGACGCAGGTTATGGGGCCCTTCCTGCGTCCCCGGGCGCCCCTGGCCTATGAATCATCGGCGATGGCTGCGAGATCTGGCCACGCGGATATCCACGCCTCGCCCCTTCCTCCCTGTTGCCGCGACGCGCCCTCCGGCACCCTGCGGCTTCAGGGCTCTTGTCATTGTTTTCTTCCGGTTATTGTTATTTATTGTTATGGTCGTCTAGGACGGATATTTAATTCATATATCTTTCCCAGCCCCAAGGATCTGTCCCTTATGGAGGCTGTTTATTGTTATGGTCGACTAGGACGGATATTTAATTCATATATCTTTTCCCGACCCCAGGTATGTGTTCCTTGCGGAGACTGAGTCATAGTCCATAAAACCAACTCAACTGAGACCGACGACTTCAACGCACAAGAAATTATCCATGAGTGGAGTAATCTGTGTCTCAAGCAGGTTATGTCTGGGATTGTCTCAGAGGCAATGTCTATCATAAACAAATCCAATTTCCATTAGGGTTCTCAAAAGGTTTCCCGATGTTCGTATTGCCAATTAAAATTGAAATATGCAATCGTGTAGCTGTGATTCCACTAGATATGATCATGACAATTCTTCAGGGAAACCTGTAACTTAAAAGAACAAAATCGTAGATACCATCTCATGAAGGAATCCAGATAATATCCTGGTAGACTCCGCTGCTTAGGAATCAACTAAACTCCTCTTCAAGAAAAACATTTCACATAGCGACATCAAAAAAGAACTCCATTGATATCTTAAACTCCACTCCACAACATATATATATATATATATATATATATATATATATTGTGACATACCGATATGTCACATGAAAATAAACCAACATTTATTTGTAGACTATGTTATGAAAAAGAGGAAGGTAGTTTAATACGAAGTCTTCGAGGGTGAATCATGCAGGAAGATTTCATTCTGACCGGCATCGCGTTTCTGAACTGATCGTAGGTTGGTGAGAGGGAACGAGTAAAATACAGATAGTGAGAATCGGGTTATCAGATCGTGAAATTTTAAGGACAATAAATGATATTGCAGATATTGATGGAAGTAAATTGATGCTGATTGGGACTTTGTCGGGAGTGGTAATCGATTAAAGATTTCTGAGATTATGTCACAGGTCGTAATCGGACTGATAATTTTGATAGTTTGAGACCAGCTTGATAGGGCAGAAGAGGATTTCTGGACTTTGACTACGGCAAGCTCGCAAGATATTTCGATTGAGAAGTCTACGAGGGACATCAACGAAGAATAGATAAGTTAACTCGCGGTATAAAATTGTAAATTCAAAGATATCTTTATCAAAGGCATAACATAAATTCACTAAATTGTTTGCTAAAAGGTAACAATAAATCCTTGTTAAATTTTGTTCTTTAGAAAAGAAAGTGATCTTTCATTTAGTCAATCCAAATAGAAATGAACTAGAATAGAATCATTCTATTTCAGATTCCCAGTGCGTCTATAGTCAGCGGATCCATAATCCATTATAAAGGTACATAGTGATTATAAGATATCGTAACTCCATTGACTCCAGCAAGCTGACGCTCAAGATCTTTGGCAGATGCTAATGTAAACGAAAATTTTGATATCTCAATATATATATATATACATATATATATATATATATATGTAATGTATCTGTTTTTCTAGTTAGAAATAATAACACAATATGTTGCTCTAATAACAAAGATTCTTTTTATTGCTTCATACAAAAAAGTATAACACAATCATTTATTCTAATCATTAATCTACCTGCAATAACAAAGAAACAACATTCAATGTTATTATTCATGAGTTTCTTGATAGCTTATTACTTTATGCGACCTTATGTCGTGATTGTCATATGTCTGGATCAATAACTTTTTTCAACATCCACGCGTGCGTCTCGTTCGAGATCTGCGCTATCGATCCGCCCATCATTCGATTTAAGCTCCAAACTCAATTAGATTAGGGATACCTCATATATATATATATATATATATATATTCAAATTTCAATATATTGAAAATTATATATATATATATATATATATATATATATATATATATATATATATATATATATATATGTTTCAAATTTCTGAAGATAAAATTATTTGATGAATTGTAAAGAATTGTAGTATGGTTGTTAATAATTAGTTCTTAAACAAAAAAAGATAATTGTTTGATTGCAAAAAATTATCATTTAAAAATATCGTTTAAAAATATTTTTAAAATTTCTGTCAATTGAATATCTCAGGAAACAAATATAAAATGCCAGGTACTCAATACGCCAGGTACTGAAGAAACAATCTGTCATTACGTCAGTTCATAAAAATGTGAAAATTCGGCTTTCTTCGTTTGATCTCAATTTCAAGTCGGATATTTTTTTTAGTAAAAGCTACACCTTAAAAACTTTTCTTTGATTACTGATATCTGTATGTTAATATGTTTTCCATTTCGAAAAAAAAATTGATTTATTGTTTTAAAAAACATCAACGGAATAAAACCTTGTGATACATTGAAAACTGGATAAAGCAAGGAGTTATTTTCATTACTTGTTTCACCGGAGCAGTAGCTCAGTGCATCAACTGATGTCACTGCAGCACCTCTGACCGGGAGATCCTAGGATCGAGTCCTGACGGCGGCAGGATTTTCGACACTAGATTTTCAGTTAGGTCTGGAGGAGAAGTCTAGCGGCCGACTGCTCTGATCAGTTGTTTTCCGTGGTTTCTCCGATCAATACCAGGCGAATGCCGGAGCAGTCCCTACCAAACGGACCACGAATCGCGCGATCTGCCTTCTCTTCCTTGTCCTATTCTTCCTTACACACACTAACATGCACTACACTACCATCATATCTCCGGAAGACCGGCGGAGCTAGAGCTTGTTCCGGCTGGGGCGGTACCCAGCTGGTGGAGAGTCCTGGCTAGGGAAACTACTAGCCGATTTGAGGTCGGCGCCGGATCTCGCCATCCAGCGGGAGAAGATCACCGCTATCTCCCGAGGAAAAACATACACTACACTTAACGGGACTAATGAACAAAGCGGTTTGCGAATCCGGAAACACGAAAAAATCAATAAATTACGTGTTTCCTCTGGTTTTTATCACTGAATGGAGTATTTGTAAATAATGAATGTTGTTTTACATTAAAACTTTGGAGGACGATCTTCTGTTACACCTCATAATGTTTTGACTACTTGTTACAAAACGCTTTCTTTCATCAAGAACGTCCATAGTGCGCCGAGCGGAAACGCGGAATGTTACAAAACGCTTTATTTCATCAAAGAACGTCTGTAGCACACGCCGAGCGGCTGAGCGACCGGGAGCCGGTAACTGGCAGTGTGTGTGACCGTTGGCGGCCGAGCGAGAACACGAGCCGAAGCGCTCACCCACAGTACAATCCTGAAAACTTTAATTTATCTGATCTTTCTACTCCAGCTTCTATTAATAATTTGTCGATCGAGTAATTATTCAACTGTGTAAAGGTAAAACTAAGAAGTGTTACGTATGTGAAGAATAAGCTGATGCAATAACACGCCAAAACATTGGTGTGTTGTTCCTCGTGGTGCCGAGCTAACGGAAATCTACAAACTATCATCTGTAAACGCAGCAACGGTTCTATTTAGTTTATGTTAAACAATTTATGTCATACCAACCATCAAGGCAATTTGAATATTGTATTTTTTCATGTAAGTATTTGTTGTCCCTCAGTAAAACTTATTCATTATAAATATTTCAAAACTTATGATCACCTTTAATTACAGCCATCCACTAAATTCCCAATTCATCAATGGTCATTCAAAAAGATGTATGTGAATTCCATAACTGTTTTACCAAAGAGCTACGAGAGATGCAAAATAAACATTGGTATTTCAAAAACATAACCTTAATTCAGATACATCATTGGTCCACCGGGCATGGGATGTGAATCAGATGCATCATACTAACAAACAAATTTCCCTTCGCGCTTGCCTCAGTGGATGAATGGTAGTTTACTGGCCTCTCAACTCCGCGTGGGTTGCACTCCCTCTGTATTTCAGTGCTGGATCCATCGCATCCCAGGTTCGTGGATTTTTGAATGGCGTGAAATCCTTGCCGAACATGGTGATCGGAAAATTACCCAGGCTAAATGTGCGGGAAAATTAAATCCTCGGTTTGTTGTCGCTCATATCAGATTTCATATTTGATTAGCCGGGGAACACCTCAAATGATGAATAAATATCAGTGAGTTGGATGTTGTGGTGCTAATAAGTATAAGGATGAAAATCTACTTGCAACGCTGGGAGCTATAAAATTAAAATGTTTCCAACATTTTTGACATGTGTCTGAGGTGGACCAATACCACATCCAAGTATCAGGTCGCTACAAAGCAACAAGCTTTCCTTTGATATTAAATAAATAACAAATTATTCATATAAAATATAATGCTATTAGTTATTTTATAAAAGTAAACTAAGAGTGGCTAGAAAATAAAAAAACAATTGTTCATGGTTTTTCTTTGGGTCTGTTGTCAGAAATGCTTGAAAGACATGCAGCGACTGTTCGCGTGTTGAAACTCCATGCTTCGCGCATTCTATATGTTCTGCTACAGCTATGTGTTTCTTCTTCTGTTGCAGGTAAGTTGCTGCTCATTTCAAAGATCGCGTGAGAGCCGCTCTTCACGTGAGTAGCAACTTCAGCACCGCACCCGCGAGAGCGCAGCATCCTCCACGTTGCTCAAGCGCCCTTACATTACATCGCGTGCGTCGGGGGATAACCCTAAAATTTATGAGCTACGTTTTTGCGTTTCATCTATGTTCCTCTTGTCCGACTGAGTGTTTTCTATCTTTTTTCCCATTTTCTTCTCTGGCAATTTTATCGTAGATATATCTCGTCCAGGAGGTGTTCCTCCAATGTCCTTCCATTGTATCCCCTCCTCCGGTGATCCATTTTTCCAGACGCAATTTAAAACGCGAAGCCTGTTTCACTTAATCGCGCCTTATAAACGACTGGCCGGACAACAAGAGCATTGCAATCCAGTGCACGCAAGCAGCGTTCTTTAGTGGCCAGTCTTTCACGTGAACAGTGCACCGGAAATCTACGAGGCTCACACGCGTCACATGCGTAATTCACGATCTCGCCCGACGCACCCGTTGGGAAACGGCGCTCTTCACGCACTGGGATTCGTGTTGAGGCGCTGTTGGGGTGCGGCCAGCGTCCAGCCCGTCGCGTCGCGTCGCGTCGTCATGTTTATTCTTCCCCTCTCAAATATTTAACGCAGGGCCGCCGCTGGAGGGCGCGCTTGCGGGGGAGAAGTCGCCATGAATTTTGCCGAGGCCCGTGTTTACGTTCGGTGTTTGTGACTGCGACCGTGCCGCCCGCGGACGCGT
The DNA here is from genome assembly GCA_964035755.1 of Teleogryllus oceanicus. NCBI lineage: Eukaryota > Metazoa > Arthropoda > Insecta > Orthoptera > Gryllidae > Teleogryllus > Teleogryllus oceanicus. The sequence continues at coordinate 83,236,383 of CAXIVR010000004.1, read as the reverse complement.
CAACCCCCCCCCTCTCGGCCCGCCCCCAGCTGCGCACGGCCGGCTCGCGATCAGTAACCACAACACAGCGGCAAAAATGGAAATGAAAATTGAACAGATGTAATTCATGTCGTAATCGATGTTCATTAATGTCCGTCAGGAAAATTTTAATCGCAGTTTAAATGAAATCGGTAGAATTAAATATTCACGATATTGACAGTAGCAAACGTCAAAAAATATTATATTAATATTACTGCTTCTGGCAATGTTCTCTGGGATTGTAGGCTTGCTGTGTGATTGGATATCATTCTTAATGTAATTATTTATAGCGAGATGTAATTTTTAATGTAATTATTCACAAATCTGTAGCAAACGTTTAGAGAAAATCCTGGAAATGTTCATAAACGAAAATAAAAAAAATTATATTTAGAATTTACAGATAACGAAAATAACTCATTTTGTTGTCACAGTATGAAAAAAGTGAGTGCTGCTCACTTTTTATGTAAATAATAATCGGATTTGGAGTTAAAGTAATACTACCGTTCAGAATCACTCATCAAAAAAATATATTGAAAAATTATCGAGTCACAAAATGTGTCGAAAACGGGCCAGTTTAGTGTATAATCTGAAAGTTATGTGTACTGACTTTTTTTTAGAATTTCACCTTTGTTAGGTTTCCAACGCAGTGTCAATCTTCCGCTGATTCCACGTGTTATCGGCACTATTTAGCGGCGAGTGTGCGTCGAGTGTGCGGCCAGTGTGATTCGCGTTGCTCGCTGAGCGGAGCGTACGTATATCGCATCCGCTGTGCGGCTATTTTGTCGATGCGTAATTAATTTCACGGTGCTCGTACCAACAGATTTCTTGCTAGCTATTTTTATTGGTGTGTTGTATGTTTTGATAGTTTATTGCCAATCGTGCTCACTGTTTGTTCACGCGTGTTTGAATATAGAACGAGAATTTGCATTGTAGTGTGGTGTTCTTCTCTGTCCTTCTCCCTAATTATGTTGCCTCTCTTTTCCTCCTGTTGTATCGTGGCTTTGGTTCCTCGACCCACACTCCTCTTTCCATTTCAATGTTTGTTTTGTATATTAGTGGGTTTTTGCTAGGTAATCGGTATTGGCCGGAACTTAATTAGAATTCAAACTCGGTATTCTTGTGCATGTTCTCTATTGGACGGAGCAACTCGGCGTTACAGATCAAACATTTCGCGTTTTATTAATTACGTATTGGAAAAATTTAAGTTACAAGCACCATCGACTATAGTAATTTCCAACTTTAGTTCTAACTCATCTGTTCTTTATGTGACAACTCACAACCATGTGCCACATTTATAATTCTATCATCATTACTTTTGAAAGCTCTGAAGTTTGTAAGGGAATTTTACAGATTTAAGGAAAGATTTTTTATCAAAATGAGCAGTTCATTCTGAGGGAATAAATTATGACGTCACGACTTCAATATATTCAATTATCAACCTTTCTTTCTTTCTTTCTTTCTTTCTTTCTTTCTTTCTCTCTCTCTCTCTCTCTCTCTCTCTCTCGATATATATATATATATATATATATATATAAACAACCCTGCTATAATAATATATAAACAATGCTGCTTTGACGATTAGATAATTCAGTTGTTCACCACACATATACAGTGCAACTCCTTGTAACTTACAGTTAATGCAACAAATACTATCATCGCGTTCAAAATACACACCTGTTTCATTTCTCATCACAATAGCTTATAATCGCTTGTCTGATTGACGATTCAATATTCCTCTCTTTCATGATTACATCTCTTGGTTCAACATTATAGCGGCTACGTTAATATATCTGGTCAATTAGAATTCTTCAATTGTATCACTCGTCTCCCTCAAAAGAGCAGCCAGTGATCTTGTTACGAAGATCAAAAGGGGATATAATATTGGCATATGTGTCTGTCAACCGTACTTAGATATTAAAGACGTATGTGTGAGAAACGCGAAAGAAAATATGCAACTCGGAGTTGAACTGGTCGTTGTATCGGCACTAAACGAATTCGAAGAGAAATGTGTTTTAGGCCAATGCCAGAAGGCGTAGGCAGTGGTGTGTTTTTCTTACGGCAGACATTTGCCGGCGAAGGGCCGCCACCGCAGAACCTTCGGCAGCTGCGGCGCCGTCCGCCTGTCAGGTCTCCGCCGGCGCTCCCCCTCGCGCGCACGGCGTCGCGCCGACGACGCGACGGCTTCATTACTCGCGCGTCGACGCCTCGGCCCGGCGCCGCCTCGCTCCGCTTCGCTCGCCGCGATCCGGGCCGCACTCCGCCATCCTTCCCGCTTCAAGCCCCTCTCTCTTACACACCTCTTTATTCAGTCTCTGTCTCTTTCTTTCATCCCTTCTCGTCGCGTAGGTTTCGAGATCATTGCTCGATTGCCATTCACTCTTTTATTTGATAATTCTAATTTCAGATTCCAGAATCCTAAACGAATCCCGTAATACGTTTTTTTTTTTTACTCTACCATCCATTTATCCTTTGATCACCTTTATTTTTTTCCAGACTTTGAATCTGCCATCCTCTTTTTTCTTTTCTTAAATTTCCCCTAGATGCCCGTTCCTCTGCCTGGCTCTTCTCCTTCCGCTCTGCCTTGCTCTTGCCTAGCCCCGCTGCGCCCACCGCATGCTGCTGACGACGCTCCGCCCACCGCGCGCCCTTTCTTCCCCCTCCCCCACCCGCCGCGACCGCGATGTCAGTCCGCCTGCAGCGCTGCTCTAAAAACGCCGCAGCGCAGCGAACACGAAAGTAATGGTGCTTTTGTTTTGGGGCTTCGGGGCTGTCGGAACTAGAGGTTTGCCCAACGTGAAGACGAATGCGAATGGTCGAGGAGGGGAAAGAAGATAAGTTTGGGTTGAAGTTCGAGTAATAGCTGCCTTCGTCGCAAAGGAAATGGTTTTCAACTAGTACGTCTATATTCTTGCAGACGTTCACTATAAAATTAAGAGTAAATTATTCTTCTGCTCAACGTTCACTGATATTTCTTGATGGATAAGAAAACATGTGCAGATCTGAACGGAATCTATTGGCTCCAAAGAATGTAGACAAGCTTCGCGATTGTTTTCGAATTTTTTTTGTGTAGAAACACTATTAATTTTTATTCTGACTATTTGATGATGATGATGATGATGATAATAATAATAATAATAATAATAATAATAATAATAATCGAAAATATTCCAAAACTACGATTCTGCTTTTGTAAGTATTCGGAAATGTGTATATTATTAAATTATTACTATATGATATTTTACAAGTACACATGTATTAATTTTCGGTCATGACATTGAGCATTTTCGGCCAACGGTCTATTTAAGACGTACAACGAAATAACGTTCTTTATTGACAAATATGCTCTTTAGTTTAATTGAATTCTCTTTCACAAAAAATTCTTGATTTTCAGCAGTTGAAAAGTACAGATTTACAACATAAAGAGAACGTGTGCAGATCTACATTTCTACGTCGGATTCATATAAGATGAAATCTACTAAATTAAGGAAGTGACTAATCTTATCAACTTTAATTCATTTCGAAGCAGAAGATGTGAAAAATGCTCACGGTCATGAAACTAAACATCAGCAGGTTAGAATTCAATTTCATTGAGAGGCATTGCTCTTTTATGGTGTAGCCATCATTGTCAATTCAAGAGTTCGTTGCATCTCTCTCAAAAAACGTAAACCTATCTAAGGAGCTGTCTTCTCGTTGATAAGATATATCTTGCGCAAAGGGAGAAATTTTAGTGCGCAGAATCGCCTTGTGAGTCACGAACTTGCGTCGTTGGGGAGAAAATGGCGCCTGGAAGGCGAGCGAGCGGCCGCACCTCTTTCCTGGAACGCAGGCGTCGCTGCCGTGTCTGCCAGCGCCCGCGGCCGCCACGGAGCAGGCGCTTTGAAACCGCAGGAGGGCGGCCATCCTAGGGCTTAGCGCTCCAAGGCAGAAACACGACGCCCCAAGCCCGACGGTTCCTCTTTCATAACACTCCTCTCTCTCCGTGATGCTGTAAGCATTATAATAGTACTATGAAAGTACGTACTGTACTTCATGTTTCTTTAGCACTAATTACAAATATTTCTAAAATAATTTTCTGCTGTCAGTACCACCCATTATTTTATAACAAGGTTAGCTCTTTGTATTTCATGTCTTTAATGTGTTATTAATAGATAGGTGCGAATTATCGATAATGGCATACTGCTCTTGCAATGTTATAGCATGCCCTTCTAACGGGCGATGGACCGGACGCGACTTTTTCTTACTCTTCTTCGTCCTATCCCCTTACATACATACACTTGCGCTTGCGTGCACTACACTACCACACATGTCCAGGAACCAGTCGGGCTTTAAGCGTGTTCCGGCTGGGATGGTGCCCTGCTGCTGGAAGAAACCTGGTTGGGGTAAACCCTCAAGTCGGCGCCATTCTCACCATCCAGCGGGGGAAGATCCATTTATGGAACTAATGACCATAGCTATTGAATGGGCCCGGAAACAAGAAATAATAAATCAATTAATCGTATGGCACACTTGTAAGTTACAATTATCAATGCCAGTATCTTCAATTACCAAATTCCAATAACCGTTTTTCAACTGAAGGGGAAGATCGCAAATCGTGAGTTTATTGTGACTATCCGACCTAGACGCTAACACAGTACACCCACCTCGAAGCCGTGTGCAAATATGGAACGACCGAGAGGGCGAACCCCCAGGGCGCATCTCGCCCCAGCCGTTCTCCGACAAACACGGCGCCCCAACGCTCACACGCGTCTCCCGCCGTCATTAGCATGGAGATTGGCGCCGGCGACGGCCCGCACCCCGAAAAACACCTCCATTAGGGTGACCAATCTTTCTGTCGGAGAGACGCGGGGGCGGACCGCCAAATTGCGCAGTCTGCTCCAGGTAAATACCACGTCTACACAGCTCCATGGCCTTAAGGGAGAATGATTTTGATGAAAACAATCGCCACAATGTGTAACAGCAGGAGATTTTTGTTTGTGTCCCGAGTACAAACTCCTATTTTTTAAGTGTTCGGTCGGATCCAACGACTATTCATTGTTTCCGTTGGTCAGAAATTATTTACTTTATTAAGGGTGTCATTTAACACTCCACTACTTATTATGTTCCAAACTAAAGCGATTAATGCATTATTACCATGTTATTACTAACACGAGGTTACGAGTTACACGCTCCGAGGTAGACATGACAAAGAACTTGTCATTCGAGGATCATGTTCATGCACAAGTTCAGTAAGCTATTCTTAGCACAGTTTCTCCAAAAATTTAGCTCTATTAAATAATATTTTTTTGGAAAATTGAAAAATGATTATTTTAGCGTTTTGAAGATTTTAAAAAATTCATGAAGTATATGTATATGCTTGTAACGAAAACATCCAAAGATATTTCTTTATTGAACGTTCCGATCTTAAATTATTAGATTGTATGTGATACTGTTTGTATTTCGCACTGCTATGGAAAGAATGTGTCATTTGCGGACAGTAACACTGCGTGAGCGGCTAGGTTTCATACGTCAGGGTAACCTAAATCGCCGTGGCGTACAGAATGTACGCAACACGCACAACAGAGGAGTCGCACCAAGCAGCCTACCGGTCCTGGGCTTATACACTTGCGAGTAAAACTAGTTCATTTCAATCCCGAAACCATTTGCAGAATTCATTACGAGCTCTAATTAAGTATTCAGTTTCACGCCATCAAATGCACTTCACTGCTCGTAGTAGTTATTTTTTCGAATTTATTCTCTATTATGCCTCCATTAAATATTCATTGTGTTTTGCTTGTGCCAGTAATGTTTGTATTTCAAGTGTATTTACACACCTTTCGTTTGCATATAAATTAACTTCACATAAATGATTTAATTGACAATGTTTGTGAAACGGAGCAATGGTGTAACTCATTCTGAACTAGTATATTCATTGCTCTGTCGCTGTGTCAAAAACGTTCGTTTACATGAAACAATCGTAGCCAGGATTCTCATTCCCTTATCAAACGTCACGGACGGTTTCACATATTCATTTTTCTCTTATTATGCCCTCCATTTTGAATCGAGTTAGATATGCAATGCGGTTATTGATCACCGTGAGGGAAAACATGATCGTGCCATATAAAAAGAGTTAAATAGCATCGTTTATAATGTATTGTGTATATACCAGAACTATTATATCACGTCCCTTTTCATAAAATCATTTGCGTTGTTTTTCTCTTATTCTTCAGTTTGAAAACAAAACAAATATTCGCTTCATGTTTTGTCTGAAGAAGTGTAAAACAGTTAGTTGAACTTGAAAATAAATAAGAATGTGATTGAGTATTGAGTGTTCGCCAGCGCGTCAAATACAGTAGTCATTAGTCCCGCACGTGTAGTGCATGGTATACCCCGGGAGGTACCGGTTTTCCTGCCCCGCTGAAACGTGAGATCCGGCACCAACTCACTCGTCGGTTTGCGTGGGGGTTCACTCCTCAAGATATCTCACCAGAGAGGAACCCCCCCCCACTCGGAACGAGCTTTAATCGCACTTCTTCCGACACGTGTAGCAGTGTTCTGTATGTGTGTGTAAGAGGAGAGAAAGAGAAGAATCTAGAAGGAGAGTTCACGGGCTGCCTGTGACCCCTTTGTTAGGGCACTAATCCGGCAATCGTCTGGTATTGACCGGTTAAACCAAACAAATCTATAGCGATCAAAGCAGCCGGCCTCGAGAGTTCTCATCACAGCGGTTGAATTCGACTTATTTAGCCAGTGTCGAAATCCCATCGTGACTCTCATCCTTGTATCAGAATAATATAGGGTTCCTAGTATAGAGTCAGAGACGCTGCATAGGAAAATAATCTTGCCATTGAGCCGTCGCTGCAGATTAATATTAATGATAGTAATGTTTTTAGTGGTTGGATCACTTGAAAATGATGATCAATAAGAGGGAAGACCTATTATTATATTTCAAAAGGGAAAAAAGAAAGAGCAAGGAAGAGGTGCCCAGGCCGGAGCAGGCTAGAGAGGCTGGGTGCTGCTCGGGCTACTGATGATGACGATGATGTTAATGATGATGATCATGTTTCAAATTATACGAAATAAGAAAATCGTAATACCATAAATGAAATATATATAATGATTATGTTTTTAATTTAAACACTAAATAGCGTTTTTAAATGTTGAATCGAATTGAGTAAATTTTTGAAAAGTGTTCACCTTTTGCGATGTGCGCAATATTCATATAGTCTTCATATTTTATTATTCAAACTCTCATTTTCTGGAGTACTTTTTCCTCACATGGTAAAACGACCTTTTTCTGTAAAAATAATACTGCTCTCTGACCGATTCAGCAATTGCTGTTCGTTACATTATCGAACGCTTTCATTATTGAAATTTTCCATTACGCCTTTATTACTTTTTATGATGCTATCAAATTTTGTAGGGCAGTCATCCCTTGTTCCCTTGCGTGTTTGCCGCTATGGAGCAGCCCAGGGCCTGATTCCTTTATTGCACGCACTACATTGACTGCGAACGTTTTGTAAATAGCGTTATTCCGTCAGCATTTGTCCTCTCGCGTATGGCCCATTGTTCTGCGTCGTTAGCTAAATTGTCGCGAACTAATTAACTAGCAATAAGCAAAGCTCTTACCAAATCGAAATTCATGATTATTCCCTAAGTTGCGACTCCCCTTTGAGTTAGCACTTTTGCAGTTAAATGAAGTTACATTTTTCTACATTATATAATTTATGTAATGCTTCAAGCCTAATAAATATTACACAAGGTTTCCAGAAGTGTATAATATCGTTTGTTGTAATAATTTAGTTTACAGGGGTGGTCAAATATGTGCAGTTTCTTTTATTGACCTTATTAGAACGCAAATATTACGAACCATTAATCTGAAGGCAGTGCGAAAATAATAACTGTTCTTCAGTTTTATATTTTTCCGTCCCGTTTTCGTCAGTGATAAAGTTTATTCCCAGAGAACATCGAATAAAATGAGAAAGGAAAAGAATCGCCCAGGAAAACGATAGCATCTCCACGTGTTGATATTCTTTTTCGTGCTCGCGTTCTGAAATATGGCGGACTGTTCCCGGAGGAGGAAGACGAGCCTCCCTCCCACCCACACGTAACTGAAAAGAATGGCGGAACGCCGGATAAAAAATGGAAGCGCGAGGTGGGTAATCTGAAAATAAGTTTTCGAATTCTTTTCTTCTCAGCCGCACCTCGTGGCCCGGTCTCCGAAGACTAGAGCCGCGGGGCATCCGCGAGTTGGGGACAGGCCTTGAGCGCCTATCGTCTTGGGACTAGGTGCACTCGCCCTGAAGGTTAGGGTTTGATGGAAGTGAACTATTGTGAATCCCTAGCGCTGATACCATATTTTTTGTTGAATTTTAGGAATGCAGCGTTTAGAAACTGTTCCAATAATTGATCGTTTTGATTCTCTGTAAATCGTATGGTTTATGAATCTCAGATAACTAGAGGTTGTGACACGAAAGTACACATCTTCTTTTCTAAATTTAAACACTTTAAAATATAAATTGGGAAGATTTAAAAATATTTAAAAATTAAGAGTTGTAGTTGTGTTTAAATGTTATAAAATTGTAATAAACTAAACCTAAAATGAAAACTTAATTTAATATTTACTGCCGTACAAAATTTATATAGTTTGGTAAAAAGGGCCCTAAACTGGGGATTCGTTCACGAGCGCACAATTCACCTCGTGCACATGTTTCTAACTCGCCTTGAGCTAATGTTTCATGGTGTATCTCGCATGCTTCGTAATGTTTCGCACACCATTAGTTACAATGAAAATAATAGCTGTTTTGTACAAGGAAACCAAGCCCGAGAAATCGTTTTTCGCTCATGACGTGTTAAAAGTTATTTTTCAGAACTGTCCTTTTACGTAGTGTTACCGTCTTCGTTTTTTTTTATTTTACCCACTCAACTCTCATTATTCACACTATCTGGCATGCATAGAATATCAATGGTTTTTTCTCTGAGTCGTCAACATAATAATATGGAACTTCATTGTATTCTTCTTATTCATTGTAGTTTTTAATAATGCTTACAATATACGAACCGTTCCATTAGAAAACTGTCTCTTAAGTTCCACGAAATAAATTATCATGACCTTCAACTAAATATAAAAAACACATGTGTAGCATTTATTGAATACTTCTTTATTTCCCTGTTTTAATGTAGTATATTTTGCAATAAAATTTGTATTCTTTATTTCCCTTATTTCCTCTATTCATATTAAAATTTGGTCAAATGAAAGACACAAGTCTCAAGTCAACAATTAAATTGTCAAAAGGTATTTTTCAAATTTAACCTAGAGAGTGTTAATGTACTAAAGGAGTAATAATAATGAAATATAAAAGGGAAATCTGGTGCAGTCGAAGCGCGATATCCCTGGTTCTCTCTTTCCCTCTGGGCTCTTTTGGACGGCGTTGTTCTCCTAAGAGCCCGCTTGAAACTGGTAATCGGATTTACTACGTCCAGCGATGGCTTTGTGTCGACGAGACCTTCTGCCGCTTGGTTGCATCGGCGAAACGCTCCGAGAGAATGTTTCGATGCACTGTCCCTCCCATTGTTTTAATAAGCGCTTTTCCTATATCTCCCGATATAATCGACGAGCGTACGGGAGCATACGGAGCGTGAGGTTGCTTCAAAACCCCAATAAAATGCCCTCCATCTGCGTAGCTTACGCAAATATGAGCGCACATAATCTCGTAGCGTGTGCGGAACTGCTATGAAATAACGTAAAAGGTGAAGTACGGTAATTAATAACCTTGAGGGAATGGTTCAAACGCATCTCCGATTGAGAAATTATGCTTCCCGTTGGGGTGTCTTCCTTAAGTCCGTTCCTGTGTTCACAAAGACCTCAATTTCCAGGAACTAATTTATTTAAACCTCGTAAGAATCGGGACCGGAAATTGCGTTTCGGGTATTATCCTGGAGAGGAGAGAAACGGGCGGGCGCGGTTTGGGGCGGGGAGGGCCGACTTAAAGAAGCTCCGGGCCTCCTGCGCCTCCAAGGTTTCTCCACTAAGGGCAATAACTCATACCGGCTCCCGGCTCCGCTCCGACAGCCGCAGGGAGCGCGCCGAGGTACAGGGGACGTCACTACCCGCCTGCTGGGCCTTGCGGCGCGCGCCGCTCCAGATCGATTTTTTAATCCCATCGATCAGTACCGATACGCGGGACGCGAACATTTCTCACTGATCCCGCGAGCTTCATACCAAAGCTCTTCACTCTTCGTGTCGTTGGTGTCCTGTGTAATGTGGACTCGTTGAGCTGCTGTCTGCTCTATTCCCACAGTCGAAACACGTTTGAATGGTATTAGGTGTGAAATATCTTTTCAACCTGTTGTTGGAAATGGGCGTCACCGTGAGATGATTTGTCGGATGGATGACGATACGAAAATTTGTTGTACATAATCCTATTCACGTTGACATTTTTTTGATGAACGAGCTCATTTTTAGGTTAATGCAACTTGTTCTACTAAATGTCGTATTCAGTATGTTACATCAAGCTGCAATTTCGAAAGTTCACTATCGAAACAACTGTAGAGAAGTACGAGAATCGAAGAGGTATCTAACAAACCTCAGAGGTTAACCGTATCTCATCGGTCTGCTTCCTCTGCCGCCTGAGTCAGACCTGCCCCCGCAACCCCCTGCCTTCTGTTCTCTGCCCCGCCGAATCCCGCGCCGAGCTGCACCGAGGGTAGACCATGGCCGGGGAGGGATACAAACGAGGCGAGCTCCATCTCCGCTCGCGCCAGCAGGCGAGGCGAGGCGGGGCAGGGGCGAGGGTTTGGGCGGGTGGGCGTGGTCGCCAGGTCCCTGGACGGTGCCGGCGGGGGGAGGGGCTGGGAGGAAGCTGATGGAGTGGTCTTCGCTTTCGCTCGCCCTAAGCGACGGGGAGCTACCCGCCGTTCCTGGCCGCGCCGCCCGCGCCGCACCGCCCGCACGTGCCACTAATAGCGCGCCCAACTATTGGTTGTGTGGAATGTTGGCTCTGCTCTTCGACCGCGAGTTTGCGGGAGCCACGGATAGAGAATGTTTCTCTTCCGCGGTAATGCATTTAGTTTTTTTTCTTAGATTTACTTTTTGTGTAGCAAATTTAGTCTGTAATTGAGTTACCAGTAGTGTAAAAGAAAGTGTACATTTATTTTAAGTGTTTATGTTTCTGTTCGTCTATATTATTATATTATGCTTTGGTCCCATTATTTTTTAACTTTATTATTATTTTGCAAGATAATAATAATAATAACAATAATAATTAGTATGAAATAATTCGTCTCCATTAGCTGTTCAAGGTCGGTTCAAAAATAAAGGGACCAAAGCATAATAAAAGTGTACATTTGTTAGTGGTATACTTTTATATCTTATTGATAATTAATGAGTTGTAGAAGGAATATTAATTTTCACTTTTCAATTACAATTAACCGATTGTTAGAATAGTAAAATAAAAAATTATTGCAGTTTTATCATCGTTTGTTGATCATTTTATCATCTTTAAGGCTATGTTTGTGGTTCAGTTAAATTCTAATAGCGTAGTTGTGAAGTATTTCCTAACAAACCAGTGCACTCTTTAATATATTGCTTTTATCTTTTATCTAATGAATGTATTAAAATGTATTAATTTTAGAAAAACAGTTATTTATTTTTAATCAAATTTACGGGTGATATCCTTTGGGTATCGCTAATTACCATTGTAGAACTGACATTTTGCTTTAGATATATAGTGTCTATTCTGGAAATCATTTTGACACAGATTGGGTATTGTTCTCATGCAGAAGTTCGCAAGAGAATGAATCAATACAGATGCGCTGCGTGGAAGCTTCTCGTAATGTCGATTGGCGTTCTCTCGACCCGCAATATGAATTAGCCGGTGTTCCGATTGCGGAGTCTCGGCGCTCCCCTCACTGCGCGAAGCATCGTTCGCCCGCGGAGCCATCGCATCGCCGGAGAGCTCTCCTGCGCGTTCCAGGGGGCGCTCCCGGTCGCTCTCTGCGCGCCTTTTTGCTGCTGTATTTGTCATTCCCTCTTTGGGTTGTGCTACCTTTGGATTTTAGTTCTCGACATCCTAGAGTGACTTTTGCATCACATTCTAGGGATTTCATTTTCTTCTATTTAGCTCCTCTATCTGCGGATTTGATTTGTAATAGGCTCGTGTTACTATTATTTTTGTCTGTTTGCGTCCACAACTGTTTTTGTCTGCCGCCTTCAGATCCTTTGGTATCGTTCTCACTGTAGTTTATCTGGCTCTCGCCTTCTTGCTCAAGAATGTTGGTAGACCTAACTTACCTTTTATTTACTTTTATTTCTGATATTTTCATTCTATTCTTAAATATATACCGGGAGCGGTGGCTCAGTGCATCAGCTAATGTGACTGCAGGGCCTCTAACCGGGAGGTCCTAAGTTCGAGTCCAGACGCCGGCCGGATCTTCGATACTAGCTTTTCAGCTAGGTCGAATTCAGTCGCTATCTGAAGGAGAATTCTAGTGGGTGGCTGCTCTGATCGGTAGTTTTGCGTAGTTTCTCCGATCAACACCAGGCCAATGCCGGAGCAGTACCCTAACAAACGGGCCATGGACTTCACGCGATTTTTCCTTTCTCTTCCTTGTCCTATCCTCTCCCCTTACACACACTTACACTAACATGGCCTACACTACCACATATTCCAGGAGACCGGTCGGGGGCTTAGAACTTGTCCCGGACGGGGGGGTGACCCGCTGGTGGGAGATACCTGGTTGGGAAAGAACCGTTACCCGACGGTAGGTCGGCACCGAATCTGTCCATCCGGCGACGGAAGACCACCACCACCAACCTCCCGAGCAAAAACATGCACTATACTTACCATAGTAGTTGTCGCGCCCGTAATCACTAACAATCGATCAATCAATCTTAAATTTACGCTCATGCAAGACCCTTGATTTTCCTTGGACTACACATCATTGTATTTCTTGATATATTTTTATATTTGACTTCCATTACTTGCCCCTTAATTTTTCTGCATCCTAGCTTTTGTTTAGCCTACAATTAGCCTATGTACGGCCTACATGTAGCCAATACGGTTCTTTCGCTTCATAGTTGCTCCTTCTCCTTTGTACTCCGCCTCGTTGTGTGAATTGCATTTCCAGCGCTATTGGGCTCCGTCCATCGCTGCTCAGTGAGTTGCGTCTTCGGGCGCGAGGGCCAGCCCACGCGTCAAGTGCGCGAGGGCGCCCGGTGCCGCGGTGGGGCCAGGGTGCTCGCCGACCGCTTGCCTGCGCCGCGATATCATTAACTGCCCCGGCCGGGCATTGTGTTTAAGGAGCGCCGGGATGCTTTGAATTCCGATATTTCGCTAATTGGCGCCCATAGCGATCCCCGGCAGCGGGGCGCGCCGTCCACGGCAGCCGGGCCCGTGTTCTGGGAATTAATGTCCAGCGCGCTTTCAGCACCCGGAGGGCTCAGCGCCGAATCGGGGCAGAGGCGCGGTTGGCTGAACTGACTGGACAAAGAGAATGTCCAACGAAAATATCCAACAGAGTTTCTAGTGCGTTATAATTTCAGTGATTTTTTTAATCTTAGGAAATGTGAATTGATCGACATAAATTTCAAGCTGGAAGATTACAAACAAGATTTGAGTAGACTATAAGAACTCGTTTGTCGTATGTTAGGTAAAGTAAAATTTGAGATCTTTATTTTGCGAATTTCATTATTGTTTGTGATATTTTGTGCTCATTCAAAATTAGTAAGAAGATACGTTGTATCTCAAAAGGCTAAATTTCAAGTGCAAATTGATTTACTGCTCTTCAACATTTCTGATTTAAATTATGCCATCAAATATAAAATATTTTCTTTTTAATTAGAAATAGGTGCAATTATGAAGGGAACTAGAGTTCGGTCGCAATTGCAGATTTGTTCAGATATTCACCATCTTATGACAATAATTCTAATGCGATTTTATAACTGTTCTATACCCGGATCTGCAAGGCCCAAATTGTCTAAAATTAAATCACATCAGACCAGGCTGAAGTGAATCCAGACGGCGAATTTGCGCTTTCATCAAAGTGTTCAAACCAGGAAGAGTAAATACCGTTATTAGGAGCATGGAATGGAAAGTCCATTCGTCTGCCTGCACCTAGGACTATTTATGGTTCCGTCACAATCGCCGCCGAGTGTGAAGCGCCGGCTTGTTTGCCCCGCTGGCTGGGCCGACGCGCGCTTCTATGCGGCTGGTGGCGCGGCGTCGGCCGGGGCGGTGAGGGCGGCGGGGGCGGCGCGGCGCCGCGGCACCAGCCACACACCAGCCGCCGCCGCGCAGCAACGGCAGGCGCGCCGTGAATGCGTTCTCCAATCGGCAGGCGCGCGATAAACGGAACAATGGCGATACGTTGTAACGGGGGGTCTCTGTTTCGGAGGCCCCTTGCATTGTATCTGCGCGTATTGTTTAACGAGGGCGCTCCGCTCCACACCGCTCCGCTCTCGACGACTCGCGCTTAATGCATGGCGCTCCACTCGCACCTCCGCTCGCGTGGTTCTCGGAAACACGCGCACAAGTAGCGCGAGTTTTGGATTGAGGCTTGGATTACGAATTCGACGAGAGGAGGTGCTTTGTGCTGAAAGCGTTTAAGTGGGTTCGACGTTATAAGCGGCGCGGTTATGTTACACGGGAACCCGTCTTTGAAGGGGGCGAACAGATAAATATAGAGACGATCGGCTGGAAAAAAGGGAGAAAAAACTCTTTGCAAATCTCATCAGAACTTTCATATATTTTAAGGTGCATTGTTGTGGAAGTTTTGTTTCAAATGACCTAACTATAATGTATTTTATTGATTTTCTTAATATATAATTTGGAAAACGTACAGAATCAGTCAAAATGCAAGAACATAACCCTGCAAGAAACGTTTTCAATAGTAAAAGGGCTTAATTGTGACTCCAGTGTGCGATGTTTTGACATCAGATGCGCATCAGAATGACGAGACAAAGACTAATCACGTTACTGGTTTCTCTTATCAATGGTTTCAGTAGTTCCTTATCAGAAATTCTAGCTGTTTATGGAGGTAATCATATGCGAATGATCCTTCCTTTTGCGAATCTACTCATAGTACACTGTGTAGGGTACAAACGCATACCTAGCGTCTCATTCCCTTCATAGAGAACGGCATGTTGCTAATAGAACAGCTAATACACGGATATCTCAAGCACCGGCAAACCAACATACGTGATACTAGGGCTCGATTAAAAATAGAGAATTGGAAATGGCCCCACACTCGGTTTCATTCTTTTGCTATGGTTCTAGTGGTTAGTATATTCGGAATACCTTATTGTTCGTTATCGTATTCTCAGTGTCGAAGAGATGAAATTGTAGATGAACCTTTTCTATACATTTGATGAAGAATACAGAATTTAGTTTGTGTTCATAAAATGTCGTATTGCTTGCGTCGTGTTGTTTGCAAAATACAAACTTTAAAGGAGAGGGGAACTATGCAGAAAAGTTTGTTACTGCGTCTGTTATTACAATGTTATATCTGGTTAAAGAACAGATGTTAAGTTTTCCTCTCAAACTTCTCCCAGAAATTCACTTGAGAAGGAAGCTTAGGAGCTCACCATGCACATTCTTTTGTGTCTTTAAGATTTGCGGATCTTGCAGGGAAATAAACTTTCTCGGTGCCTTCGCAGTGGTTTTTACGAAACAATGTGCTATCACTCTCGGAATAGAAAAGAGGTTCGGATTACACCAAAGTTTCCTTCGCTCGAACACGCTTCCCGAAATGCTCGTACTTTAGCCGCTTACGACCTTCACGAAACCTTTTACGTTGACTAAGTGCCCCAGTGGAGAAGAAACTTCGTGCTCTGCACTTTTTTGTGTTCCCTAATAAGAGCCTAACTTTCGGACGTCGAGTCTCCTTCTATTGGGGAGGGAAAATTTATTGTGTACAAATGTATCTTTTGTCCGAAGTTAGTCACCGGAGTTGGGAAAAGGATATTGTTTGCGATATCGTATCTCTCGCTGATGACGCACATTCATCTTGGATATACTGTAGCATCTTAGAAAAAAATGTTTTTTACCTTGCAGTGTATCATGCACTGTCCCCAAAAGAGAATTGCCAGAAACAAATTTGTCGACTAGAATTTTCTCATTTTAAATATTTTAGACAATAGTTCGACTGTTGTAATGTGTTTTCTTCCATACAAAAAAAATCATGATTTCACATAAATTTTTTATGAGATTTCCTTTTCGTATATTGCCAACTCAAAAAATGTCAAAACTCACATAAGAAGCAGATTGAATGTGTATTTTTAAAATGAGAAAGAGATACATCGGAATGAATTTTTTTTCTGTTTGGAAGAACATATAACTGTTTGAAAAAAAAATACTCACCAAACATTACATCTCTATTCCCTTCATAATCGTACAAAGAGGGTCGGTATATTTCATGAGAGTTTTGAAACAAAAAATTCCAAGAACCAGTAAACAAAATGGAAGCCTCGTGCTCGCTTAGAGCAGTGCAAGCGAACTGTTCGGAGGGAGGATTGTGCTCGATACAAGCCGGTGACTGCTGAGGGGAAAGCAGCGAAGTTTCAACGCTCCATCCCCTCGCCGTGAATGGCCCTTTGTTGCTGGGCGTGGATCATCGTGGCACTGATGGCGGCGGCGGGCGTGCTGCTGCCTCGCAACCATTGCGGAGCGCCGCCGCACCGCAGCGCAGCGTACTTGAGGGGAGTGGAGCGTGGAATATTGTGTTGACGCTTAGCCTGCGTGACGTCGCGGTTTGCGAGACACAGTGGTCGATCGATCCTTTGCTCGCACCAAGACAATCCACTTCGAAGCGGGCAAGTCGGGTTTCGCGAATTAGCGAGGCAGTTTCTTCCAGCCGCACGTACTGGGTTTGAAATTGTTTGGAAATGAACACACTAAAACGTATGAACAAAACAAATCTTCATAACGGCACTCAATTATAGTATTCTATTATTGATATATTAAAGGCAAGAAGGAGTGTAAAAAAATTAACATTCGTTTACGAAGTTACATTTTTCACCTACCTTTTCCTCACATGATATTTGGAAAGTATTTATTACCAAACTTTTTAGTGGGTTGCATTCATTTTTTGACCTCACAAGACAATTATGCATATCATACACAAGAAAGTCGTGATCTCAATTTAAGACATTCGGAATCAACTGCGAATTCATAATTTAGGAAAGCAATAGATATAAAGTAATCTCTCCTCGACACTCTAAAATTCTCATTCCTATTATGGAGATCTGAAACTACCGTTACCTCGACGCGCTGGCGAATCGAGATGTTAGTGGACATCTGCGTTGCGCAGAGCAGCAGTCAAACAGCGTGCGGCGACTCCCTTTGAGTAGTTAGTTGTCCATCGCCATCCGTACCGCCCTCGCCCTCGCCCTCGCCCTCGCCCTCGCCCTCGCCCTCGCCTCGCCCTTGCCCTCGCCCTCGCCCTCGCCCTCGCCTCGCCTCGCCTCGCCTCGCCCTTGCCCTCGCCCTCGCCCTCGCCCTCGCCCTCGCCCTCGCCCTCGCCCTCGCCCTCGCCCTCGCCCCCTCCCCCTCCCCCCTCGCATTCTCCCTCGCGATCTCTCTCACCCGCGCCCTTGCAGACGCACTCACCTTCCCCAAAGCGGTCGCCCTCACCCTAGTTCACGCCCTCGCCCCGCACCTCCTCCCGCCCACAACCTCGCTCACGCCCACTCTCTCGTCCTCGCCCACGTTCTCAGGCTCGCCCTCGCCCCCGGCCTCACCTTCGCCTTCCCTCCGCGTAGCCCTCGCCCTCTCCACCGCCCTTGCCCCGCCCACTTCGCTGCGTCCGGTGCCTGTGGCGAGCCGCGCTGCGATGCAGCGGACGCCGCCGCCGCGCCCGCTTGGGCGGAGCGCGACGCGACGCGTCGGAGCTCTCCCGTAATTACTGTTACGCCACTGCGCCGCGCCGCGCCGCGCTCTCCTCTAAATTACCCTGAGGCCCCGGGGACGCAGCGTCGCCGCCGCCACCATCGCTCGTTCCCTTGCAACGGGGTGAACAACTCCACGGATCACTTGTGCGGAAATTCGGAAGATGACTTCCGCCATATAGTTCACTCTCTTGAAAAACGGGAGACAAATGGGCCGTGAGAAGGATGTGCGTGAATTATATTGACTTTCATTAGAATTAAAACACTCAGTCTGCATATATTTCTAGGTGCTTATCTTATTCTGAATTCTGTGAAATTTTATATAAAATGAACTTTCCTTCTGACTCATTGTAAGGGTCGAAAACGCTTTAGCCTTCGCATAAAAAATTCTTTAGAAAAGCTAAGCAAAGGGGGTGGCGAAAAAAGATAGGAAAATATAAATAATTTTTCCATTGTTTCGCCTTCTTTTTTATTGATTTTAAGGGTCAAATTGGAAAATAAAGGCCTGAAAAATTCTCGAAACATCTTTTCCATCTATTGGAAAACGCAAGGATAATTTAAGTAAAATTCATAGGCTAATGTGATTAAAAATACTAAACTAATATAAGAAGATAAATTGCGATTTTTCATTAGTACAAGAACTGCGGCCTATTGATTGATTTAAATACGGCGTAAAACTTGTTTTTTACTCTTCAATTACGATTTTCAAAATAAACAATTCTTATCCCCGGGGGCAGATTTACCTATCTTAATTTGCTACCCCCTTTGTTGTGAAAAATCATGATATTTTCCCCTGAATTTGTAGTAAGAATTTTAAATATTCACAAGAAATTAGAATTATTTATTTTATTATTTATTATCTATGTGTGTTTCACTTTCATATTTGTTTCATAAAATTTACACTCTTCTATTTGTAATTGCAGTTTTATAAAAAGACTTCCTTATTATCTTTCTTTTTAAAATGGAAAGAAGTTAACAAATAATGGTAGTATGTCTTCTGAATTTTACATTCTTACATTTTTTATTATCAACTCATGAAATTTTGAATCTCATTTACATTAAAATCCTTTCCCAGTGGCGAGGCATCACCCTCTTCGCTCACTATTGATCTTTCGTATACTTGTGTTGGCTTTACACCTCCTCTTTTATTTGCTAAAGTTTAAATAGGTCGTGCAATTTCTGTAGTTACTGAATGGCTTGCTATATTACCCTCTTCATTGCCCCTCCATGCTGTCTAACGCTTTTTTAAGCGAAATTAAAATTTGCGACTTTAATCCCTGTGAATGAGTTACTGCGTAAACACACCGCAAAATATGGTTCTTCGATTCAAAAACCGCAAAATGAAGAACCAATGTTATTTCCTGTAAACACATTCCACAAAAGGTGTAATATGCTTTTTGTTTTATGGTTGAAATATTTCATAATGGAAAGTAAGGGCTCTGGCCTAACCATTTGCAGGTTCTCGTATTGTTGAAAAAAAAAAGCTTTGTGAAAATATTGCAAATAGTCAGAATTGCTTCGAATAATTCATTTTATTGGAGCCATTACAAATTAAAACTTTTCTATGAAGGCTATGATATTAAAACACTGTAAACGAATCTCCGAAGTAATTTATCGTTAAGTTTAACGAGCAGGTTTCCACTGCGACACTTGCAAACCACAAGGTTAATGTATTTTTAAATATCTACCCCAAAACTGCTGCTCTCTGAACCACACAGTTTACTTCTAGCAGTTAGCCAAAATTAGCAATGGAGGTGAAAGTAATTTTACTGGAATTTTTAAACAAAAATGTTAATATGTGACAATAGAATAATCCTTAAAAAGCGCGTTGAGCTTGTGTAGCATCGAAAGTCAAAAAATTGTGTTTTTCTTAATTTGAGATCTAACAGTTGTGTCCTTTACACGTGACTGGAAGCAAATTTCATTGGTTAATACATTTGCTGACACCTTCGCGTAAAATCTTTCGCTCCACTTGTATCACAACTGCAACGAAAACATTGCCTCCATTGCAATTCGAACACAGGATTAGCTTTCTTTGCACTACAGAGGCGTGAATATAAATTATACGGAGGTTAACCTGCTTCGGCCCGGTGTACGGCGCGGTGGGTAGATCTCGTGCAAGCACGGGATGTGTCAGCGATACCGGATGAGGCGAGAGGGCGAGCAGACGCCGATGGTAGCGCGGAGGGTTAATCGAGGTGGTACGTGTCTCGCCCGCAGCGTCGGAGTGGAGGTGTAGGTAGCGGAGGTGGCCGGTGACCGAGGGTCGGCGAGTTGGCGGAGTCGGAAAGATGTTGGCGAGGTAGCGAGGGAGTTGGCGGCGGAGGTGGCGACCAAGGAGTCGGCGGAGATGTCGGCGAAAGTGGTGGCGGTGGCGGGGCAGGTGGCGGAGATGTCGGCGGAGATGTCGGCGGAGATGTCGGCGGATATGTCGGCGGAGATGTCGGCGGAGGTGTCGGCGGAGGTGTCGGCGAGGTAGCGAGGGAGTTGGCGGCGGAGGTGGCGACCAAGGAGTCGGCGGAGATGTCGGCGGAGGTGTCGGCGGAGGTGTCGGCGGAGTGTCGGCGGAGGTGTCGGCGGAGGTGTCGGCGGAGGTGTCGGCGGAGGTGTCGGCGGAGGTGTCGGCGGAGGTGTCGGCGGAGGTGTCGGCGGAGGTGTCGGCGGAGGTGTCGGCAGAGGTGGCGGCGGAACTGACGACGGAGGTAATGGAAATGGCCGAGGCGGAGGTGGCTGCGAAGGCGGAGGTGGCTTGATTGCTTGGTTGCTAGGGTGCTGGTGGAGCTGTAAGCGGAGACGGGTTCGGTGTTGGAGGTGCAAGCGATGGCGGTCTCTTCCGATCCTTTTAATGCGGCTGCACGCGCTGCAGGTGCGGGTTGGCCGATAGGGCGCGCTCGCTGCTGGCTCAGCGGCTGTCCTGCCGAGCGGTGGTGCACGCAGCATACGCCCTCACAGCCGACCCCCCAGCCCCAACCCCGATGCACGGATGCAGAGGGAGCTTGCTGTGAAACGGAACATTTTAGACCTTCGTTTACTTTTCTTTTATTGGTATACATTCACTGGATTATTTTATGCCTTTAATTTCGATCTTCTTACAGTCTTCTGGAAGCTTGACAACTCATCTAAAGTAGTGATGCAGTTCTTCATTATTTTTTCAACGAAAAGAGTTTTAAAGCATTTTTATTTGGTGCTCCTTTAATTACTATTCCGTGTTTTTAAAAATTGTTTTCCCAGTAAATAAATAGCTCATACTTTTTTTTTTCTACGTCCAAAATTTTTGTGTTTTATTACTTTTCTAATACTTATCTTGAGCGATTTCCCCTTCACAAACGGTAAGTGTATTACATCAGTTTTTACATCTCCAAACAATAAAATATATCCCTTTTACGTATTGTAATCAAAAATGGATAGGAAAATAGCATGTTTATTAGTCTATAATTAAACAATTGATGATTTCTCGTCGATGTTTTCATCGACATCGATAACACTACGGCGATGTATCGAAAAAATCAATGTATCGATGTTTGGATAAAATTTGCCATCAGTAGGAACACCAAAAAAAGGTGAAAATCTCAAATACACTTTCGTATAATACACAGAACCAGGTTGAACTGGCTTGTTTGATGACTCGACAATTTTTCAATACATATTTTTGATGAACGATTCTGAACGGCAGTATTACGATAACTCCAAATCAGATTATTTAGTTACATAAAAAGTGAGCAGTACACAATTTTTTGTTACAACAAAATGAGTTATTTTCGTTATCTGTTATCCTAAATATATATTTTTATTTGCCTTTTACGTACTGCAATTAAAAATGGATATGAAAATAACACGTCTATAATTAAAACATGATGTTTTCTCGTCGATGTTTTCATCGACATCGAAAACACTATAGCGATGTATCGAAACATCGATGTATTGATGTTTTAGTAAAATTTGCCATCACTACCCAGGACTTGCGAAGCCTCCGCGCGGCGCCGCGACCCTCGCCGGCTGCGGGCGCCTTCCGCTTAAAGAGCGCGCGGAATTGAAAAATATTGTTATGGCCGTCGTAAATTCCCGGAATGTGTTAGGTTTAGAGAGCGGGTGAACGATGTGTGGCCGGGTGGCCGCCCCGCGGTAGCGCCTGCCCTCTTTCGGACGTCTGCGGTTTGAATCCCCCCCCCTCCCGCCAATGGAAGCGCGGTTTCTTCTGCGGCGGTCGCAGATGGCGAGATAAATACGGGAATTATTTAGAGCTTTTCTCACAAAGAGGGAACTGTCATGACCGGTTTGCTGATTTATTAGTGAGTTCATTTCCATGAAGGGAGAAATATAACTTATGAGATAACGTATTCTCGATAATTCCGTATTGGCCTAGAAAATGAATCTTTTAAAATTATATACTTTCGTTGAGAGTAAAATCAGTTTTTTAATCGGAATTGAAAAATTATATTTATACTTGCATGAAATTTCATTGCAATGAACGTAATATTTCTCTTTTTAACGACGTTGAAACAAGTGAACGAAGTGGTTTTGAAATAATATTTTGCTTGGTGTATATACAAAAATATACTGTACCAAATGGACGCCTCTCATAATTTCATAAAGTTTCTACACGCAAATTCACTCTCACGCGCGATATAGGTACGCAACGCGTTGTCAACCATTTAGGAGACGCGCTAAAAGCCTGTATGCATCGCATCAAAGCGCTCTCCGTCGTCCCTGGGCTTTGGTGCCTTACGTCACTCCCAGCCGACTTCCTAGGCGTTGCGCGCAGCTGTTACGTGTGCGGACGGAAATAAGACGCTTGGCTGCGGGGGCAAGAAAGCGCAATCTTCCGCTGCTGCGTTCCCGTTGCCGCCGCTCCACAACGCCGCCAACGGTAGCGCTTCTCACGGCCTCCTCATCTCTGCCCATCCCACACACCCTTTTCCTCTTCTGTCTGCCTCGTTATTATCCCCTTCTTTTCCTTTTTCAGGCTTTCTAGTTTGCTCTTCTTTTATGCGTCTGTCCTTTTAATTTGCTTCCATTACGCACTTCAAAGTGCTGTCATCAACATTAAACAACTCATGTTGTCATTTTCATTACCAGTGTTTTATTCCATCTAAGTTTTACTGTTCAATGTGTCATATTCTTTACACATTGATGATGTATTATATAACGTACTCATTCCTTTTCGAAAGTTTTTTCTACTCTCTGCGCTACTAGAATCATTACCATTTCAACTTCACCTCCATTGCTTTTCAACTGTCGATCTCGTCTTTTGGTGTGTCTTATGTATTCTAAAATCCCTTCTCATCTTCATTTCTCATACCATATTCCATTCACAACAGAATCCATTTCGATCTTCTTTTCCCGGACAACTAGAACTTCTTACAAACCAACTATACTTACCAACCCTCCCCGGCTCAGCCGTGACCACCACCACTCCTCCTTTCGCTATCCCTTCCTCAGGCATCTCCTCCCCTACCGCCTCGCCCTTCGCTTCTTCTTCTTCCTCCAGCAGCGGCTTGGCCACCGCAGCTGCCCGAGCCATGCGGAGACGCGCATCGCCGCGAGGCGCGCTCTCCATTAATTATAGCGCGTTGGGCGGGCGGGCGGGCGGGCGGGCGCGAGCCTCCGCCGGCGGCACCCTTAAAGAGGGCGGGCGGCGGCGGGCGGCATGGGCGGTGACGTCGCGCGCCGCGTCTTTGTTCGCCGTTTTGCCGGCGTCGCGCCCCGACGCTCGCGAACGCCGCGCGGCGCCGCCTGCCTCTCGAAGAAAACGCAGATTAATGGCGCCACCGCCACCGCAACGCGCCGACTTCTGCCCATGACGCCGATATGTGGGCTCGCTTCCCCGGGAAAGCAAAACGCGGTGGCTAGGAGTCATTAAGTTTGTGCAACTACGATTGGGCAAAGTATCATATATATAAAATTTAGTAAAATTATTTTTTTAAGTAGTACAGCGTGTGTATTTAGTTATATTATCGACAAGAGAAATTTGTGTATTACTTAATGAGCTCCTTCCCGGGACCACCACGCGATGGCTAGGAGCCATAAGTTCATGCAACTACGAATGTGAGAAAAAATATATATTTTGAACGTATCATATTTATAAAGTTTAAAATTCTTCACTTCAAGTATATAGCGTGTGTCATTTTTTATATTATCGGCAAGAGAAAATTGTTTATTACTTAATGGCAAAGCTTGAAAAGATAGAATGATTTACGAAAATTAATATATGAAAGGTTTATGATATGAACAGCAGCTTCAAAACAGGTTTCCATCTTCTAAATTAATTTTTAAACAGCATTTTCGATGAAATATCGTTCTTGTCACATAATTCAATTTTTATTGTATTAGATATTAAAATCCTATACCGAACACGTGTTGACCAAAAAGTAATTAGTTTTATTATTAAGCAATTATTAATGTACATATAATGTGTTTTCTCTTTGATATTGCGAATGGAGCCGGAAAAAAAACTCTCCCCTCTAAAAAACTCGACGTATGTCGTCTTGTAGAAGCTCCAGAGCGAAACGATGTTGGCTTGTAAACGACAGGAGCCCATTGCTTTTCCAGCTGCCGCCTGTAATTGCACACGTACCTCAGCAGGCGCGGGCGCGTTCTTTAAACAAACCGATCGGACGCGCGCGTCTCCCGGCCCAGCGGCGGGTCTCGTCGGCGGGCGCGGGGGCGGGGCGGGGGCGGGGCCGGAGGGCGCGGTGGTGGGGGCGGCGCGCGAGGGCGGCTCGGCGCCGGCGTCGCGGGGCGCGCGCCGCAATCGGCCCTCCGATGCCGCCCTCCCGCCGCCGCCGCCTCGCCGCCGCCGCCGCCGCCGCCGCCTGCGCGGCGCTGCCCGCGCGGGAGGCAGCAGTCGTCCTCGCGCTCGCGCGGCAGCTCGCGTGGCCGCTCCGCTCCGGCTCCTCACGTGCGCGCGGCGCCGCCGCGCCGCCGCCAGCACCTCTCGTCGCTACGCCGCCGCCGCCGCCCCACCGCACGCGTGCACGCACCCGCACGCGCCAGCGCCGCTGCCGAGTGGGACTTCCCCGTCACGCAGCAAACGGATAAACACGGCTTGAGCCGCAACCACCGACGCACCGAGTTGGACACTTGGGCGGGTTAGAATCCAAGCTAACCTTCTTTCGCTTCAACGTGTCTACCCAAGCCTCTGCGTGCGCCGAGTAACTGCTACCTGTGGTGCAACAAACTGTTCGCGAGCTTTGGCATAACATACCACGAAGTACTAGGCCAGATTAGTGATATTCTAACCTGCGTCGCAGTACATCTCGTATTTTTGTAAAAAAATATTAGAAAATTATCACGGTAGTGTCGCCTAATCAAGTGTAAAACGTACGTACATGTGCAACCGTGTAGTCCCGAGATCATAGTCGCATATCGTCACTAGTCTTTTATATCAAATTTTAAAGTATTCGGCTGACATTAGGTCAGCCGTATCATAAGTTTATTAAGGCTGTTCAACATTTTTAAGCACAGACGAGCGATGGGTTTTAACGATAAGAAATTCCGAAGACTCCGGAAGTTCCGCTTCTTCGGCCGAGCCAAAGTGTATCTGCTGGTCCGCTGGCCGCATCTGGTAAATACGCTGTAGCGCCTGCTGCTCTTGCGAGTGCCCTGGCCCGCATGGACGCCCCTCTGCACCGCCTCGCACCTCACCCGGGAGCCCGCGCGCACGACGCCTGCACCTCGCTGCATGCCCTGCATGGCGCCCCGCCCACGCCGCCCGCGCGCTGGCACGTGCTCCTCCACCGACACGTTCTTGTGGAACCTGGGGGCGTTCGGAATCGGTAGTGACTTCTAGAGAATTCGCAGTGTAGGATATTGTATTAGTGAATAGTGGTTCGCGGTTGAACTTGATGTAGAGTGTATCGGTTAAAAAATGTTTGGTCAGTATTGAGACAAGTGTTGTAAGTGTTCAGTATCGTATGATTATTGACAGAATAATGTAGATTGAGAGTAGTGTAGAAAAGATAACACCAATGTTTAAAAGTCTAAACAAAATAAATGTGTGTCTTCCAATGAAAAAATGATGAATGTGTCGTTAGAATTTTTGGGGTGTTCAGAATCTCATAAAATACCTCAAGCAATTACAATGGTTTTCGACGTTTTCAAGAAGATTTCAGTATCATCTACATTTATCCTTCCTAGCTTCACTATTTCGCTTTCCTGGTTGTACTGATTTCATATTTGGTGTTTCCCCTTCTAAGTAAGGCCTATGAAATCTATAGGTTTCTGTAATTGTCGTTTGACATGCACGTTACATCACAATCTTGTAGATTGTACATTATTTGACAATTTTAGGAAAAAGTTAGTCTGTCTCGCTTCTTTACTCATATTCACTAAAAAATTAAAATTGCATTCGTTGTCAACCTTTTACTACGGAAAATAAAGGTGTGTAGGTAGATGCGCCTGTTGACAGTGCAAAGACGACTCAGGAGTGTCTCGTTGAGACTCTCCCGCGAGACGAGAGTATTCCATTTGTGCTTTTCACGGGAGCGTCTAGTCTGACGCGACAGCGCTGATTTTTACGAGAAAAAGAAACTCGACCGGCCTCTCTTTTCCTCCCCTTCCTCCCTCCTTCGCGGACTCCTCCGCAAGAGCGTAATCTGGCAGCGCGGAAGCTCGACCTTTTAAACAAATTTCCCAGCCGTGTCGTTGTTTTTCTTTCGCGCGGCGGCGGAAGAAAGCTCTCCTCCGCTGTTTTCCATCTTTCCGGGGCGAAACGCGTTGCTCGGTGAGTAGCATTGTAGCTCGACTCCTGCCCGGCTCGCGTAAAACTTTTATGCCGGTTTCTTTCTTTAGTAGCGCCGAGCATATTTTATCAGTGGTCTCGGAGACCCCATTATCTCTCTTCTTCCAATCCTAAAGGAGCTCCTCGTCTTGTCTCCCCCACCCGACAAATAGGTGACGTCCGTCGAGAGGGATGCCGAGCATAAAGTCCTCCAGCTTTGAAATTGAATCAGTGCGGAAGGGGGAGTTTTACGCGCCTCGCTTACAACCGCTTAAGAAACAAGACATCCACCTTGCGCGGTTTACGTTCCTTTTATAATCTTTCGCGTGTAGTTTTACGCGGTCGTACCGCGGCACACTGTGATTTTTAATACTTCCGACGGAGAGGTATAGAAGTAATGAAGAACTTGGAACATGACCTCGTTTCGTCTGAAATGTGCAGTACTGTCACGTTTTATGTTACGTGCTCTGATTTCGAAATGATCCGAAGTTGATATCGGTACCGTGCGATTGGGATGTTTGATGGCGTTCGGCGCGGGAAGGAGGCGATAAATCGAGGTGGGGCACGTGGGATGGAAGGCGGGTCGAGACCCACGCACGCCTCCGCTGGAGGAGGGCGAGCGCGACATGCGGCGAAGTGCGTGTTGGCGTGCGTTGAGGGGCGTGGCGGGGCGCGGCACGGAGACGAGGGACGCGACCGCAACGGGGCGGTGACTAACGACGACAGCGGAGGAAATGAACCTCCCCCCCCGCTAGGAATGTCGCAGCTCGACGCGTTGTATTAGAAAAACACTTTTGACTTACGAAGGGCGCGCGGCGGCGCGAGGAGGCGCGCCCCGCGAGGCGCTCGCAACTTGGCGGCCGAGGCGGCCGGCCCCGCGCGCGCTCCTCGGGGCGCAGCCGAGCTGACTTACGAGCTCCCGCACGTGGCAGACGGCGGAAACAGGCCGTTTGCTGCCGGCTGCGGTGGTATTCTGTTTTGTGGAGTAGAAAGGCCGAGGTCTTTATCGATGAACAAACTTCGGCGAGCTGATAAACATTAGTACTTTTCTTTAAAATTGTTCCTTTTTTTGGTCTTCTCTCTGTATTTTTTCTTTCTGCCTTTGTTTCTTTCTTCATACTTATTTGTTTCTTTCTTTTTTTCTTCGTAACTCACGTGCAATAGCACTTATTGAATGAAGAATCAACGAAGAAATTGCAAATTCAAACATGTCATTTTCTGCATTTTGCAACCGGTTCGCTCTTGCTCTTTACCGTATTTGGATGCCATACTACAGATACCGATTTCAGTGATTTTCAGTGCAGATTTCAGTGAGAGAAGATTTATTGATCTCTTAATTTTCCCCAATTTGCCAGGTTTCAATATTATTATAAGAAGGACTTTAAAGCATAATTGCATTCCTTCGTTGTCGAAACACGCAGAAACATCCCCAGAATAACGATATTTTTTGTTTACTTCTCACCTACCATGCCAAAAAAAAAAATGAAAATCCCCTAAACTAAGTAACGAATCAGACAACTAATGACATCCGGAAAATTCGAAAACAATTTCTTCACATTTTCTTCATTAAGACCAATCTGAATTGTAGCCTAATAAACATTACCTAGAAAATGTACAAGAAAATAAAATTCCACATAAATGTCTCCCCCAAAATGGCATTCGTTCTATTGTGATTGCAAATTCTAGCACAATATCACATTGTCTGCAGGCATATTCACGTACGTAAAATCCACTATTTTACTAATAGTAACAATTTTCCTCGTATTATTTTCAGTACAAAAACGTAATTGCATGAAAAACCTGCGGTGTATCCAGTTTGGGAATGATACGTTCTCTAAACTTTTTTTTAAACCGATAGTTGAACCACATAATAAACACGAAGCCAAAGTGTACAGGTTGTTAGAAAATATCACATCGTGTTTGAAAATTCGTGTCTGAGAGACCTTACGGCTGCCTATCTCTCTTTCTCTTCTCTTCGGCGTGGCGCATGATCATAAATACAACGCAGGGCCGGCGCCGTCCTTGGCAGCACCTCGTAACACTCTTCGTACGCCGCGTCTGCGTCAACAAAGGGGAGATGCGTCCTTACGGTCTTGTGATTGATGTGTTTTAAATTACCTGAGAACTCGCGTTAAGAATATTTCACGTCTGCGCTGCGGAATTTTATGCAGAGCTCCTGCGTTTGGGGGGCGTGCGATCCGTGAGGTTTTTAAACCAGGTCAGAATAATATTATTGATGCTCATTCCTCGTGTTTGGGCCTCCGTTCCTCCATCACCGAGTTCCGGGGATTGTGTTCCCCGCAATCGACCTTTCCGCTTTAACCCGCCTCGCACGAGCTCGGAATTGCTGAACCCGATGTTGCCTTTTCTACGAGAATTAAGCGGTTAGAATACGTGTTATTAATTATCTCTATGTTTGTCTTCATTAAACTTGTAAAAAGACCAACTCCCTTCTTCTCTTGTTGCTCCCGAAAGTATGGCGGTCTAAGCCTTTTACTGAGACAGTTTAATTAAGAAATATACGCCAGAAAGCAGGAAAGGATTTGAAGAAGTCTTAGAAGCGCAATTTGGTTTTCTCAGAAGAATTACCCCGGGACGGTCATCATTCAAGATAAAGACTCGTAATTTATATGAAGTTGGGTCTTCCACAAGTAATACCTATTTTCCTTCCTTACATAAATAATTAGGGCAACGACTAAAAAGAATGTTTCTTTGCGCCTCGCTGGTTTTGAATTGCTTTGCGGTGCTTTCTAAGGATATTTTTTTTAAAAAATACGACGCACATTTGCGGGGAGGCGCGCCCACATTTCGTGGACCGATAAAAATTACTGAAAAGACGGTAATAAGAGCGCTCGCGGGCCTTAAGGGCGGTGTAACAAGCCCTACGCAAAGACAAACCGAACTCGACTTTGAGCGAAGTTGGTGAGGCCGCGCAACCGCCTTGCCCTGCCTTGCCTACTTCTCGCCACGCACCGTCGTAACTTCCTTGCCTCGCCTTGCTAGGCCTCCCACATCGACTGTCTCATACCACAATCCCCGCTGCTTACCCTCCTCCCCAGATCTTTCTCTCTCTTTGCACCACCCACCCTACTCACTTTTTGCTCTCTCTCTCTCTCTCTCCCTCTCCCTCTCCCCACTCTCTCTCTCTCTGACCCGCCTCATTCCACACTGCCTCGCCACCCTCTCGCCGCGCCATGCCGTCTGTTTGCGAAAGAATTGCTGAGCCTGTGGAACACGAATAGAAGGGCGGAGTCTCTCTGCAGCCGTGATCTCGAGACGTTGCCACAACAGCCTTTGCTTTGCCCATTCCGTTTGTTTCTCCGTCTGCTGATTATGCTGTTCCTGTCGTGGGTGCCAGTACTTGCAACCTTGATTATCGTTTATTAATATTACTTTTTATTTATTTCTTCACTGTATCCTAGTTTTTATTATTTGCTTTTGAATTTCTGAGGCTATTTCTATCAATACCATTGCTCCTGGCGTTTTGAAGTTATTCTAATTCCCGTTTTTCTTAATGGTTTGTAACTTCCCATTTTCTGCCATCCCTATCACATTCTTCGTCGTGAGACTTCTGTCAGCCTGTTAGTTGTCGCATGGCATTCATCTAGACCCTTGCATGCAATTGCTTTTCCCTATGTCGGCACCAACTATCGCCTCCGCTACACTTTACCCCTTTTTTCTCTTATCTCTCTCCCATACTCTTTTAATCTTTACATTTGTTCGTCCATATCTCAGCGTTTCTCTTTCTATTCTCCACATTTATGGATTACATTTTCTCCCACTGACCGCTATTGCAGCGTTGCCTATCCCATTCTCGGCCCGCTCTCAGCCGTTTGTCTCAATTTTTTTTTTTCCAACCAAGGGTTAAACGCTACCTCGCCTTTCTTACATTTCATCACTTTTTTGTCCGCTATGCTGCCTCTGTCGACTACCCATCCTCCTGCACTGCGCACTAGCCTTGCTTTGCACTCCTCTACTTTTTACATACCTTGCAGAAAAATTACGCGCATATGTCTTCGTTCAGCTTCTGAAGAATTGTGCACATAACGACCAACCGCATTATTGCAATGGTTAATGTGTTTGTTTTCACTACGCGCTCTGTTTCCAAGCATTAAGAGCTAATGAAATTTGTCCCTGTGATGTCTTTTCTTGGCCTACAACAAGACCGTTTCAACATTCATATTGCTTACAGAAACTTTTTTCAAAAATCTTGAACGTTTTCTCGTTGTTTGAAGAAATTCATTTTTCTCTATTGCAAATTATCATTTAATTTAAGTATAACAATCCTTAGTGTTTATTTCAGTGGCTAAAAAGGATTACTCCTAGTGTATATCATGTAAAACATGTTTCATTAAAACGATTTCTTCTGTTACTAGAGATCCATAATAAATTACTAAATGTATACTTCTTTAGCGTCAGTAACTACTATCAGAATATCTACAATAATTTTTATGATTTTTGTACTATTACAACTAGAGTACTTACAATAAGTTTCGAATGAAATGAATTTTTTGTTTTCTTCTCATGAACACTATGCATTCCTACGCTAGTTCTAAGCTTTGAACTCCTTGCTGAATATCGCATGTCCTTCACGAACATTCTCCAGTGAACAGGAAGTGAATACGAAAAGAACTGATTTTTCTTTTAAGGATGCAAAATCACTGTGTATTTCTTGTCTGAGGTTCAGATTTACCGGATGATTTGACAGTAAATTTATTTTCCACTGTAACTGTACATCTGTACATTCGAGAAAAGTAGTATCTGCTGCAATATGGGGAGCAGTTGCGTGCATTCAGTGAAGATTTTATCGTTCTCGGGGCGGAAAGCGTAAAGTTAATTATCATTACTTTCCTCCTTTCTATTTTGTTGTGCTGATTTAGCTTACAGTTCACAGAAAGTTTCATAAAAACATATTAATTGTTCTTCAGAATATTTACCATTGTCTTAGTAATTCTTTGGGAGAAAAATATAGTATCTTTGCAGTGAGATTCAAATTCGTATTTGTCTTTGAATCTTCAATATAAACTCTTTCGTATACCGAAGAATCCCTTCCAACTACAATAAATTTCAGAAGTATGTATTTTATAAACATATCATGTTTATATTAAGTCACTTTACATTACTGTAAAGTGGCATTTTAAGTTTGTAATTTTATTTAAACTTTAAAACATTGCAGTTCGTTATCTGAAAGAATTGAACAATGTTTTAGCTGAAACACAAATATTGCTGCATGACAGTAAGTAGGGACCATTGCTCTCTGTACACCTAATAATTTCTGCTTCACATTTATCTTCCAGACATTCTCAACACATTTTGTCTACTTTAAAATTATTATCAAATACAACATTGTATTAATTCATTATGAATCTTTTACATATTTGCTTTTGTTGTTTTAAAAGAAAATACGCACATTATATTGAAATTAGCAATAATAATAATAATAATAATAGTAATAATAATAAGAAAACCGAAAGCAGCTTTAGAATGAATCAGTTACTCACTCGTAATCTGATGCACGTGTGTTTTTTATGTAACGCTGTGAAAGAGGGAGAGGATAAATTGAAACCTCGTAGCACAAAGCAACAGTCGACATGGGAAATTGTGGGGTCAGTCACGAAGATGTTCCACTTGGCGGTTGGTCATTTGGTTAAATCTGGCAGAAAGTTTGGGAATGAAGACATTGTAAAACCAGCAAGCATGTGAAAAAATTATGTAAAGTCACGCATGATAACAGAGGCCATGAATTGTTGATGGTCTTCATATGAAGTGTAAAAATGAGAAAAAATATATAAATAAGTAACGGAGACTAGCCACTCAATGGACTACGTCTGAAATCAATGAACAAGGATCAACAAAAATTTAAAAGGAAGACTGAAGCTAGAATCGTAAGCAATAGTAATAGCAATCCAATATCTGGCATTGGAAGCAAAACATTATGGAACATCGTTCTCAAAATTTCTCAGGTTTGGGTAAAAGTATTTGTGAGGAACAGATTGAAACATTTGATCATATCTTCTCATCGTGCCCACTTCTACCAAATCCCGAATGCCAAAAAATTCACGATAGTGTTTGTAGTTACCTCCATTTCCAAATAGGTAACACCTTCATAGTTCCAAACACCTGCTTCGAAGAGCACGAACATTTAACAAACCCTCTGGCTTCTGTACTGTACACAATACGGTATAACCAACAAAATTATACTATTGCACGATAATAGAAAACAAATCGGACATTGAATCAAATGGGATCCTAAGATTTAGAAAAAAAAATTCTGTCTACTTGTGGATGTTGCTCTTCCATGTGATTAGAACGTTATATACACGTAAGGAGATAAACGTCTGCAATACAATTTGAAATTGAGATCATCTGGATGTACAATGAATACAGGTCGTATCAATAGTTATAGGAGTTCAGAAATGTTTGTTCCGAAAATAAAATAATAAAATAAAAAATAAAAATAATTATAAAAAAAAAATAAAATAAAACAATTTGTGTTTTACTTCAGAAACTTCTGAACATAATCTTACGAACCTAGGAAAGAAGTACTGTTATTTTTATGTTGTCTTTTCATATAAACAATTTTCTTAGGAAAAATACCATAGGGGTATGCTCCCTTCGCAGCATGGAGCCAACGCGTATCAAAATGACAGTCGCTTGTCGGAGGGAAGAGAGAGAGAGAGAAGCAGGAAAAAAGGGGGTTGTATACGCCTGAATAACTTAACACTTGGAGGTTCATATCCCCGCTGTCTGAGCGCTGCCAGGCGATCTCTCGAAAGCAGAGATGCGTCATCTTGGGCGCCCCACGCGACGGAGGGTCTTCTCCGCGCTTTTCCACCCTCCCTCCCCCCGCCGCCCCCGGCGCCGCCCCCCCCCAAGCGCCTGGAAAATCGCGACCGTGCAGAGATAAGAAAGGAGGGCGAGGGAGACACGTCATGCACGGATGTATCTGCTCGTCAGCATTCAACGAGGTATCTTTATGGAGAAGGGCCCAGAGAGACGGGTCTGAAATATTTAAGAATGGCGACTCGAACGTCGATCATGTTCAGGCAGTTCGTCAGTAACGAAGAGAACTCGCACACGCTTCCACACAGACGATGCTTATGTTTTTCTTTTTTGAAAGTTTTACTTACTAATTAAAGGTATGAATCATATATTATGATGGCTTTACAATTACTACATGACATTTCGCATCATTTAAAGATTGAAAAGAGAGAGTTTATGTATCGTTTCACAGGCAAACATTTTTAGGTTTGAAGAAATTTTCGAAAGACCATGTGAATATACAAAAACATAATAAAAGCGACACTCGGAAAGCGAAAACTTCAATACTTATTCTTCGTAAATATCCCACTCTCATTAAAATTCAATACCATGGTTCTAACTGAGTTTAGCTTCGAACCAGAATTGCCTTCTAAGGGACTCGGACCAGAAAGTCCTAGAGTTCGAGCCCCGACGTCAGATTTTTTATACCAGCTACATACCCACACAAGAATTCAACCGCTGTTTGGAGAATTCAAGCGTTTGGCTGCTGTGATTGGTAGTTTACCGAACTTTCTCTGATTAACGCAAGGTGAATGGCGGAACAATACCCTGGGACAAACGGGCCGTGGACAACGCGCGATCTTCCCATCTCTTGTCAGCGCAATGCATCTCGGGAGACCATAGGTCATCCCGGCTGGGCGGAGCTCGGTAATCGAGATCCCTAGACGGGGCCTCCAAAAGCCGACAACGTGTAGTTTGGTAGTGTATCTCGCCTTCCAGTGAGAGGAAAGCCGTCACCTCCAGGCTGAAGCAGTCACTGCATATACGGGATCGATGCTCATAGCCCGGAACCCTCAATCAATCAATCAGTACCACAGTAGTGCACCACATCGATCAGCAGGATTTCCGTCGAGAGGAATCGTTTTTATCAGCGAGTTGTCTCTACGTATGTCATTCTTCCTTTCAAAAACAGAGTTCAGGAAGTAGAAATAAGTCACGAAGTTCCATCTCGCAAAAGTGGGCGTGGGCGAAAAGCCGCGTGCATCTGCTCAGATTTCCTCGCACACCGACAGCCAACGCATCCGTGCCCTCCGAGAAGATAAAGAGTTGCATGCCCAAGCATGCGCATTTGCTCATACATGCACCCGTGTTTACATACGTGCACATGCATGTGTCACGCAGGCGCCGCGAGCCGTCGTTTTGGCCAGTGTTGCCTCTCCGCCTGTGCGCGGAACGCAACCGCCGCATTGCGCCTGCGTTTAGCCTGCCTCGGTTTCCGCTTTCTCTCGTGCCCCAGAATCAGAATGCGACGCAAAGTTTGTCTAAATGCATGCGGATCGTTATCGGTGTGCAATTTGCTTTTTATTCTTTGCTCTTCTTTTTTTTTCCCCCATGGCTTCATCAATAGTGGACTCCTTCCAAACTGTCCCCGCCCTTCTCCCCGCGCCTCAGAGGAGTTTCCCTTGAATGCCGTCTGGACTGTATAGGATTACGGTTTCGACCTCCTCAATAAGCGGTTTACAGCGAAATATCAATGAAAAGGTTTTTACGAGTGACCCCGACCCTGCCGCATGGCCGCTGCGTGTCGTTCTGACTCCGCCGTGACCGAGGAGAATCGGGGCATGGCGCGGGCTGCGGGATGTAAGTGGCCGGCCTCCCCCCCCCCGCTGCACGCGCAATGCGGCTTTTATTCATGAAGTTCTTCTGTCGCGCCACCGGACGCTTCCTGTGGTTTTTCGTCGGCGAGATCTTCTAGCGGAGCACGCCCCATGTTTATTTATCGTTACGTATGCAACTATTCGCGAATTTTGAGACTGAATCTCCATCGGGATCGCAAATGGAATGAATTTCAGTTGAAGTAATAATTAATGCAATTTGTAATTTCAATAATGTTACGGACAAGATAAAATCATATTCAAAAATCGAAACAGTGTGTTGTTTGTTTGTTTGTTTTTGTGAAATAGACTGAACGTCCGTTATTCTTTGTTTTCAGCGGGTTGCGTAGATTTCTTCGAACCGGAATGGATATTCGTTATTTTATTTCATTCTTATACTGCAAAATGTCGGATGATTTTGTTGTTGGTTTGTTTTACGTTGTTTGAGACATTCGACTCTGCTTTTGAAATTTATTCTTCTTTTTGTTTAGGGGTGCTTATTAGAACACTTCAAAATTAACGGACTTCGAAAATAATTATTTAATTTGTATATCAATAGCTAATAGAATAAATAGAACTTACATGAAATGAATAATTTTTCGTTCAAAATACAGTGATGGAAATAGCTGATATTTCTTACTTTTGCCGTTGTATTATCTCAAAAGAGATTTCCACTTTGCTTCATCTCACTTTCTCTGCCGACATTCGTTGATGTTCTTTGATCTTTCAACATCACATGCTTGCATATTGCTTCTCGATCGGTCTTCGAAATTTCAATTTTCTCCCTCTGAGCACTCCCAGCTTAAAGAGATTTTCTTCTGTATTCGCCACTCGAAAGGCTATTGAGTTTTGGCAACCTTTAAGAAAAATGGGGCCGTAAGCCGCTATTGTGATGTCATTGCACTCGGAGTGAAACGTAACATGTGGTCCTTTTGCGAACATGAAAGAATCTGAACGAAGAATCTAAACCCATTATAAGTTGTTTCTTGTTGAGCTGTATTGCAGAAATTGTGTGATATAATCTCAGCTTAGATATTATTGTAGCATTGAGCAGTTGACATGTGTTTAATTGACATATCAAACATGAAAAATACTTGCAGATATTTGTATTTTCAGGGGAACTTTCGCCCTCACCTACGTATACGGAATAAATACATGTTTGAAAATTGTGAAAATGCAGTAAGTCATCTCACCATGATTGTATTTGCAAGCAAATCCACATTTGTCTATAGAAGTTAATTGACTTCAGCAACATACTTCAGGAGCACATCTTTGCAATTATCGACTTTTTCCGCAGATGCCATTTCAGTTCATTCCCGCAGAGCGGGAAACGTTGATGTACTTTCTTCACATTCAATAAAAGCGCTCAAATCTTGCATCGCAAGCACGACTGCATATGAAATCCGAATATCACTCCCGTGTTCTGTCTCCGAATATCACTCGCGCGGCCCGCCCTCCTTTTGTCACCGAGAATGTCGCGCAACTTCACACAAAGGCAGCGCGGGCATCGCATCGACAGAAAGGCGCAAAACGCAGCAGGGCGCATCGCGCGCAGCCGTCGGAACACAGAGGCGGCCGCGCAATCGAAGCCAACTGAAGGATAACGCCCCGGGGGCCTGGCTGCGTGATCACGTTTTGCTCCGCCCCGCCTGCTCACTCGAAGGCGGAGCGATGTCTCGAAAGACAGACCCCCTACACCAGGGGTGTCGATTGATTGATTGATTTTTCGTGTTTACGGGGCGCAACCTGGTCATTAGTCCCGTTAGTGTAGTGCATGTTTTTCTCGGGGGATGGCGTTGATCTTCCGCTGGATGGCGGATCCGGCGCCGACTACCGTCAGCTAGTGGGGTTTCCCCCTAACCACGACTCTCCCACCATCGAGGCACAGCCTCAGCCGGAACAAGCTCTAAGCTCCCGACCGATCTCCCGGGATATGTGGTAGTGTAGTGCATGTTAGTGTATGTAAGGGAATACGATAGGACAAGGAAGGGGAAGGACAGATCGCGCGCGGTCCGTGGCCCGTTTGTAGGGTACTGCTCCGGCATTCGCCTGGTGCTGATCGGAGAATCCACGGAAAACTACCGATCAGAGCAGCCGGTCGCTAGAATTCTCCTCCAGACAGCAACTGAATTCGACCTAACTGAAAAGATAGCGTCGAAAATCCTGCCGCCGTCAGGACTCGAACCTAGGACCTCCCGGTCATAGGCGCTGCAATGACATCACTGAGCTACCGCTCCCGGTACCAGAGGTGTCCAACTTGTAAGGTCTCAAGGGCCACAACGAGAAGATTAATATGGTTGCGAGCCATATTGTCATTACTCGACCGATCCACGCGTTACTTCCCTGTCTTGTTGAGCTCGGCACTTTGCCCGGCTGCTCTGAAACGGCGGATGAAGGGTAGGACAATGCGCGATACCAGGCCGTATCAGGCGTGGAGGGTAGGACTAATAACCTTCCATGGGCCACAATAACTGGCATCGCAGGTTACATGCGGTCCGCGGGACGCCAGTTGGACAACCCTGCTCAACACGGGATTCTTTCGCTCGTCTCTACGGCTGCGCGGCGTTTTGGCGCGGTGCCAGGCTCGCCTTCGTCCCGCTCTCCCGCGCCTTTTAGCCCGCCGCTGGCAGATAGCGAGCCTTTTCCTGCAGCCCTCCGCCGCCTGCTCGGCCTGACTCCTGCTGATTGCAAGTGCTCCTCAGGTCGACTCGTATTGTACTCGTACTAGTGCTCCTTTTACATCCGTCAAGTACACCGTGCTATACCCTTCTCTTTGCCTTTAGCTTTCTTCATCAAACTCACCCCCTTCCATCCCTTCTATAAGCTTCTGACGTTGTCGATTTTATGTGGCCTATGAGCCTGTCCTCTACATCTTATCGTTGAAGTACTTTGTTGAACCTCTATCGTCATATTTTCTTTAGAATACCTTCTTCGATCTTTTCTCATCGTTTCGTTTTGACGTTCTCTGCCATTTCCTATCATTAATTTTTCGACCTTTTGCAATGCTTCAAAGGCTTCTGAAATCGTTGGCAAACTTCCGTCGTAATGCTCTACTTTTTGACAGTTATATTGGTCTTCCGCTATCGTACTGAGATCCGCAGTTCTCTCCAATTATTTATCATTATTAATTCGATATATCGCCCATTGTTTGAAAATATTAACACTAAAAATGACACGTAAATTTATAACTCGTTTTTTAGACGCTTTCCGCCACACATTCTAAAAGTAAACTTTCTTAATATAATTTCTCGCATTCGCTCGTTGTAGTTACAATTAGAAATATTTGTTATTCGTGAAACAACCTTTTCATAATTCATATACATTTTTCGTAATAAATGTTTATATATTTTTTTCGAAACACACTTTGCAATGGAACTTCCATCAAACATTTGTCCATTTGCTGCCGAAGTAATTAGATAAATGATCGTTGTAAACTGATACAAGTAAACAAAAAGAAAAATAGATATTTCTCATTCTTCTTCTCTGCACGGGCACTTGCCCTTTGTCAGCAGGAGCTGTCAGGAAAGTATTCTCTTAACATCGACCACTCTCTATACAGTCGCCCGCTCTTCATCCTCCTTCAGCCTCCCTCGGGCGCTTTGCTCGCCGTCTCGTCTGCCTCCGTGAGTCGGTTCGCCGTCGACGAGCCCGAATCGGGATTTCGTCAATTGATGTCGATCGCCTTTATCGGGTTTACGTTTGCTCGGGCATCGTTCTCCCCGGCAGCCGCCGCCTCCCCTCCCCCCCGCTGGTTCCGTCACCCCGCCTACCCTCCCCCCCGCCTCCGCTCGCGCCCCGCTCATCCATCTCCGCCCCCCCCCCCCCCCCCCCTCCGCCCCGTCAGCCCCTGCTTCCGCCCCGCCCCTCCCCCCTCCGCCCCCCCCCCCCCCTTCCGCCCACGCGCTGCTCCGGGCCGCCCCACTCGCATCGCCACCGTCGCAGTGAGATCGAAACGAACGCGGCGAGGGACGGAACAAAGCAGGTATTGTGCGGAGTGCATCGAGCTTCAGTCAGAATTGATAACGGTACATTAGTATGCCCCAGTTTCATTCCCGCTTGCCGGAGCTCGCACAAGATATTCAAATAGCTCGCTCGTATGTAGGCAATCGTTGAAATCGATATTGTGATTGCTGTAAATCTCGCGTTGCAAAGAGAAGAATTGCTATCTGTCATTTCCCTCAGGACATTGTAAATAGTTTTTATCTGCCTCTCAAAGACATAAAACATAATATATTTTCGACGCTTATATCTGCAGTCAAAGAATTTCTCACATAACAATAACACTGTAGGCTATTATTCTGGTGTTTTTAGGCGTACATTTGCTAGTGATATTCTTATTTATAGTATAGTATACTATTTACATTCTTAAAATGTACTATAGCAAATACATAATGCTTATTGTCGTAATTTTATTCAGTTAACTTATTAGAAACATTTACTATGAGTCTCCTTTTTAGTTGAATTATTTTGAACTAATACGATTTGATATTTCTACTCTAACATAACTTTTCAACTTTAATTGGTATGTTAAAAGAATCTCAGGAGAAAATGCTTTGAAAGTATTAAATTATTACGTTTATTGTAGTTACTTTGTTGATCTCCAATGGAGTGATTTTAAAATATTAAACTACGAGCATCTTCAATAACCCAACGAGTTTATGACCACGTTTAAAGTGATTCATAAAATCAACTGATTGGCAAAGATTGACTCCCATCTCCATGTGCTCTCTCCACTCATCTTGGAATCCGTGCGCCAGCTCCATTTGCTGCGGGCACCGGAGCGCGTTGCGAGGCGTCCGTGCAGGCCGCTGCCGCCCCGTGCGCCGAGCCGCCCCGCGCCGCGAAGCGTTGCACCGCACAGCGCCGTTGTTTGTCGGCCTCCGCGCCGCCCATCGCGAGGCGTCCTGGCGTCCCCGCCGCGGGCCTCCACAATGGCCTCCGAATCGCTCGGCTATCGAATGTTTGCGCGACGCACCCGCCCGCCCACACGCGCCGGCAGCCTTTCACTCCGCGGGCGAGTGTTGACTCTGCAGCGCCGTTACTTCTCCCCCGCCGGCACCGCATCCTGCGTTGGGCGCTGGGGCTGCGTCTTCGCCCCTTGGAGGTGTGCCTTCCACGTTCCTCCTCCTGTTCTGTTGCTGTTTTCACGCTCTATTCTTCTCAGTTTTCGAGTTTTCTTTATTTTATTTTTGGTTTCAAATACTATCTTTTTAATAAACAGTTTTGCGTTTCTCTTTTGTTTTCTTCTGTTTACATTTTCTGCCTTTCGAACTTCTGAAGAAGCAATACTAATTTAAAAAAGTTTCTTCGTAAACTTATGAACTCAAATGTATGAAAAACACATTCACAATATCCAATAAATAAAAATTCAAATATAAGTTGTGTTTCTAAATTGTTTTAAAATATTGAATACAAATTCAAGTTTTATGTATTCATTTTTAAAAGGAATCCTAAATGGAATTGCAATTTTTTATCAAAATTCAGATCTTATAAATAGTTATTATACTTTATATAATTGACAATTGAGTGATATGTATAAAACAGTTCACACTGTAATCACAGTTTAAAAATGTATATTTGTTTAATATTTTATTTGTTTAATCTACTGACAGTTAGAAAATTTATTTACAAAAGTCAGTTTGAAAACCTAACAGAACTATAAATATTACACCAGCAGTGAAGTTTTAACAAATCACATTATCGAGTTATGATATTACCTGTCACGTTTCTTTCTTTGGATTTCCGGTGTCTCGGAAGTCAAGTTCATCCCAACTCACTGTCATTTCAATTCTCTTTTTCCCCCTTCCAAGAACTTCCCATCTCCTAGTCTCCACTTTCGCGAGCCTCTCGAGCCTCGTCCCCGCCGTCCCGCGTGTCCAGCACGGCGCGGCGCGGCGGGGGCGTGGCATGGCGCGGCCTCCGCGTCGCCCTGGGCCCGTGGCAACGATCCTTGTCCCCCGCCAGCTGCCGGCCGGCGGACCGGCGCCGCGCGGGCAGCTGCGCCCTGACGTGGACAAAGCGCGACCGGGCTCGCTCGCCCCGTCCTCGTCTCAGCCTCCGCCCCCGCACCTCCCGGCCCACTCCTGCCCCGCCCGCCCCGCCCGCCCCCCCCGCCCCCGCTCGCCCCGCCCTGCCCCACCCCGCCGCCCTGCCCGCCCCGCCTCCGCCCGCCCGTCCCCTGCCCTCCCGCCCCGCCCCGCCCCGCCCCCCCGCCCCGCCCCGCCCCGCCGCTCGCCCGCCCCGCCCCGCCCCGGCCTCGGTTCGGCCCGCTCCCGCTCCCATCCCGTCCAACGAACGGCCGCGCGCTCCGCTCCGTCGCATTATTAAACCGGAGGATGGCGCTGTCGCCGCTGCCGGCCCCGGCCCGCGCTGCGTGCCACCCAGGCCTCGACGGCCACCGCTGCAGGTGGGCCGCGTCTCCCGGGCTCTCCGCCGACCGGAGCTGTCTTCTGGCATTTCTCGCTGCTGGGACTTGTACTGTATTCGCGGAGGAGAATAAGATTTGTGATAAAATCTTTCGTGGGAAAATTTGTTTTTGGCTCAAAACTGTTTTGTCTGAACCTGACAAGTGATTTGCAAATTCGTAGAAAATAACAGGTAGTTACTTTCTTTATGAATATAGCCTGAATGATTAGGTGTGTCCTTCACATAACTTCCTCCTAAAAATTTCACAATTACTACAGTGTCAACGGTCAGTCAATGATATTTTATACGTATTTTTATGTTTTTCATTTGAATCTTCGACGCTTCGCACAGTTCTGCCGCAGCCATGCGTTTAATACACAAGCAAAGCAATAAATGTGTCGATACTCAAGAAAACAGAAACAATTTTAGATTGTGCTTTGCTCGAAAATATATCAATCCCTAACTTTCAAATTTATTTACAATTGCGACAAACGCCATTCCGTGTGAATTGTTTAGCTCAAAGCATGGTCATTGCTGACAACCGCGCGGTGCAGAGTCGGCCATTGGGCCTTGCAGCGCCGTGTGCTGTTTATTGTTCCGGGTGCGTGATGCTTGCGCATGGAAATGTTAATAAATGTCATTAACAGAGGTTTTGAAATACAGAAGAAATGTGAGAAAAGGGAAGTGTAGTTTTTCAGAATGCATTAATGAGTGTGCTGCTTCAGAGGCGCGGGCCCGGGGGCGCGTGGGGTAGGCCGGCGGGCGCGATGACATGGGCACTGCACGCACCAAAACAAGCAGGAAACACATAACCTATGTGGTTCCATTACTGTATAGTGTTCTTTAAAGCGCAGTAACTTCCAAAGTATTTGATGTCTCCACAAATATGTTCTATACAGTCTCCTATTTCAAATGTACTTCCAACACGTATCTTTGTCTCTTACAGATTCCCTTTTCTCACTTTCATCATGTTTTCTCGAAAAGCGATAAAATAATCTGAATTATTCATCAACGGTAGAAAGAAGCATTTTCGCTGTTTTCTATTAATTTCTTTTATTAAAATTGCTTGCAACCCTAAATTAAAAGAATGCAAAGTTCACTATATATATATATATATATATATATATATATATATATATATATTTCTAGGAAAGACAAAACCCAAACCGTGTTTCTCTTTCTGCGATGTAACAGTCTGGGAAGACAGACCGAAAAGAATCAAGGCGTATTTTCGTCAGCGCTCAACAACAAACTTTAACAGCACTTAACGTTGTTGGTTGGCGGGAGCCGGCCGTTACACCGCTTTATTTCTGCTCCATTCTTTCGCCCCGCCTTCACCTCCACGCTGGCGCTTCCGAACCCTTGCACTAATGGCCGTCCACGCTAATAAAATAATCCATCCACTCGCCCGCTGCCCTTTCCTGCGCTGCGGTCCGCTTCAATTACTTCGCGAGTCGAGTTGTCCGTTCTCCGCGGGACTCGCTGGCGGTGGACGGGTGCGTTGGGCGAGGATGGAGAACACCGCGTTTCCTGTAATCGGTAAATTTGTAGAATGAAGCTTTTTATTCGAGTAAAATGTTTTCCTGCCGGAAACCTATCAGTTAAATAATTTGTATTTCCTCGTTAATATATTTACTAAAACGTTTGTTTTAATGTGTAGGATATCTGATAGTTACAATAGTATACAGGTATGCGGATACGCACACTAATCAATATTATACAGAATTGCAAAAACTAAACTTCTTCCATAAAACCGACCAGGAGTACACTCTTCAGAATGTAACAGAATTAACAGTAGTATTAGCTACTTTCGATATTTGGAAGTAAATATTGTGAAGTAATCATTAGGTCAATAAAAAGTAAATAACTGAAGGCAGTTGAAGTTTGTAAACTGAATTTTATTGCAAACTAATAGTTCGTTAGACAACAGTCGCTCGACTTTTGCCGACAGCAGCGAGACTGACGATGACGGCAAAGCCGTCGAAAGCCGGCTATCTTAATAAAGCTGATATGTTGACGAAGATGACCTCTTTTATTTCTTCTTATAAGAACGTCAACAACATCCAATCATAATTCCCACAATTCGTTAGACAACGTTTATATCAAACGAAATCCGTTATTTTTAATATCGACCGTGTGTGTACCATGTTCTTCTCAGAAGAAGAATATAACTATGAAATACATGTTCTTAAAGTAGGATTTCTGATCCGCCATCTTTTCAATAATTCATTTGTTTCGATTATTTTCAACTGAGCGCTGACTGTTAATTGCATAACGTAATCCGGCTATTAAGACTGGGTTTTTGTTCCTTTGCTTGCGTTAAGATGATACATCAGTATTATAGCAAGATTTCTTTTTTAATTTCTTGAATCGTTTCAAGTACAGGCCATTGAAGGCTGTCATCTATTTCACTATCCAGGCTGTCATCACCAATACTATTCCTCACTGTCATCTTCACATGCTCCCGACTGGTATAAGTTAACCAGTGACCGCGGAAAGGTCTCTGCATTGTGACGGAGCATTCAGTCAGCGCGAGCGGGGAAGCCTGGGGCGGGGGTGCGGGCGGGGAGAGATGGGAAGGGAGGGTGCATCGCGGAAGGGCGCGCGGTGGCGCGTGCGTCCATCCGTCACTGCTAATGATGGGCCGGCCAGGCCGCCCCCCGGGGCTTCTCGCCAGGCGACTTCGCCGCCCCTCGGACTGGCCGTCCCCTCGGCGCTGACCTCCGCTTTCCGGCGCTATCGACCACGCGCTCGCCCCCGCGGAAGCATACGGCCACGGAGAGGGAGAAGCAGAAGTTGAGGTTGCGGGACGGGGA
Organism: Teleogryllus oceanicus; assembly: GCA_964035755.1. NCBI lineage: Eukaryota > Metazoa > Arthropoda > Insecta > Orthoptera > Gryllidae > Teleogryllus > Teleogryllus oceanicus. The sequence continues at coordinate 83,191,929 of CAXIVR010000004.1, read as the reverse complement.
GCTACTGACGCGATGAGACTCGTGGACGGGATAAAGGGAACCGTGAATTCGTAGAATTCGTAGAGAGAATCGTTGTCGGAGCAAACGAATGTTATGTAGGTGCGTAATGAGGAACACGAAAGGAATCCAACAATTTAACCCAAGAGAAATTCAAAAAGGTCAAGAATAAGCAATTATAATATAATAAATGTTTCGTTAGAATAAAACCATGTTTGCTATTACAACGTGAAAATAAATATTATATTGAAATAACAAGTGTAATTTTGGTAATTACGGATTAGTATATGTAATACTGTACGTTAAATATATGAAACTGTGGTAATTGACGGGGAAATATTGCAATCCAGACACAATGGAAGATATATATTGAGATTACTATGTAGGCATTTTGTCAGAAAAATTTGAAATGATTGTATGTGAAGTTGCGACGACATCCCTAATTATGAAGCGTAAGGAAATTAGAATGGAAGAGCCATTGGAATTTGGACGAGTCATTGGAAAGTTGGACAGTAAGGCAAGAAGTTCAGGAATGACGAAATGAAATTCCCTGCTTTAGAATGCATTATGCCCGATTTCTGTTACTTTTCTCTTGTGAATGTTTTACAAAATATTAAGCTGCGCGGTACAATTAATAAATGTTTAATTTTATCGTTAAGTTTTATTAGCTTTCATAATAAATTTCTGTGAGTCTTTCCTTCAGTAAATGTGTTATTGGAAAGTTGTGTAATATTTCTGTTGAAAAGCAATTTTAATTTTTCGAAATCAAGGTGGCTCTTCCACCACACGCTCTGCGGCACCTCCCTATGTTAACGCAAACGTAGCGCAGCTGAATATAGTCACCTAAAGAGGCCCCTCTTCCTCTAATTTCTCCGTCATCCCCATCGACGTTACCGCATACACCATTCCTCCATCGTCATTTCCATCTCCGCCCGGCCACTCAACCCCTTCGTCACCATCGTCATCTTCATCCTCATAATTGCCATGGCTACAAAACGGGATAGCCCATACTGCACACGCAGTCACTCCATCTACATCTATTTCCGTCTCACCACCGTCTGTGCCTCCTCACCACGGACGCTTGAGACAACGCCATGCCCGTTTCCTGCGGCTGCACCTCCGCGCAACCACCACATCCGCCATTACTACCGCCACGCCCACCACCACCGCCACCAGGAGATAATTAGCTCCCAGGCAAGATGACGGCTTCGCTGCGGTGGACCGTAGCATTGCGCGTGCAATCTCATTATCGGATTGTGATTTGATGTCTCGGTGTTTACCGCATCGGCGTGTCAATCTCATGGAATTGAGGCGTGTCTATTGATCATTTCTCAAAAGCTCTGCAGGAAGTGGTCAATCGTTACAACGCAGCAATTGGCAAATGAACAAATGTATTATTTTCCTTGCTAGAGTACAATATGCTCAATACTCTGGAATCTTCTAAATCACGTTTAACTGTGATGATAATTTCAAGTTTTTTGAAAATGTTTTTCCAAGTTAATATTGGTATATAAATCTAATCAGAACTTTTCAAAAATAGAATGCCCAGTCGAAAGATCCCAAGACCATTTCTGAACTTATATCCTTGATTTTGAAAACGTATCCTTGTTTTTGAGTAAAAATAACCTTCTTTAAACAACAACTATAGGCCTCCGACCAACGAGTCATTTCTCGTAATGTATTTTAACTGAAACACAAATGATGTAACTTTCCCCAGTATTTTAAAATAAACCAAAATACTTGTTTATACAGAATAACTCTCTCTCTCTCTCGAGAGAGAGAGAGAGAGAGAGAGAGAGAGAGAGAGGAGAGAGAGAAGGAGAGAGAAGGAGAGAGAGAAGGAGAGAGAGGAGAGAGAGATATTAGTAATGTGTATTGCATTGGGGCTTATTTATTTGCATTTCTGGGGAATTAATACCTTAGATTAAGCGCAGTTTATTGTTTTTGACTGAATATCATGTAGAAATAAAGAATAAATCGATCTCTTGTTCCATACATTATTATTTTATCAGGTCTCCTTTCACCTCGAATCGCTGCTTGTCGCGGTCCATACTGAGAATAGTGCCACAGGTCACGTTCATGTGCTGAGGGCAACATGCGGGATGAGACCTAGGGCGCAGCGTTAGGGCATCGGGGCGGGGGAGCGAGGGCGCTCGGGAGCGTTCGTCACCGCTAATGACGAACGCCAGCCTGTCCGTCAGCACGTCGCCCGAACCCCCTTGAGCCGCCTCCGATTGCCCTGTCACCCGCCACCCCCCACCGTCCCCCCCCTGCCCTTTTCTCCATCCTGTTTGCCTTACTCCATTTTCCCTCAGCCTACGCCATCACCCCTCCCTACATTTGGCTGACTCATCCTCCCATCCGTTCTTTCTTTCGCCAATCCATTCTGCAGCCAACCTCCCGCCCTTCGCCCGCCCTTCCTTTCCTTCCCCCCGCAGGAGGGCTGCTTAGACCTCGGGTCTTTTTTTCCACGGCGTGTAAGCCTCCGGTTTCCCCTCCCCCTTCCGCAAAGCAAGATGTATGTGACCTGAATAAGGAATAAAGTTTTTAGCTGATTTGTTGTAAATCTCTTGGCACACTAATCCTACTCGGGATTTTTCAAACAGATTAAAGTGTTTCTTTAAGGTTTCTCCTTCGTGCTGGGACTGAGATACATTGGGAGTTTCTATGTGACCATAATTCCTTTTCTCACGACTTTTTCAGGGAGTAAAAATGACGTCCGGTCAGATTTCTCCTTGAAATATTTTCGTCATGGGTTTTATGGTAGTGTACTTCTGAGTATATCTCGATGTTGATCCAAACAGTATGAATAATAGTTTTGTTAGTTCAAGTCTTATCTTAGATCTCACAGTAAGACAAATAAAAATTCTGAAATTAATACAACCTAAATGTTAGCTCATAAATTGTAAAGTCGAGGTCTTAACACTCCAACTATCATAAAAAACGTTCATCCCCAATGAATACATTGTATTTATTGACTACCAGATGTACCTTGTTAGCTTGTATTGAAATTCCCATAACTTAATTGTAGGATCCCTTGCTCTCCAGATACCAAGCAAATAAGTTCGCACACTAATGAAACAGAGGCATCGTACGCGTCTCGTAAACAGCGAGGGCACTAAGCCCCTCTTGCTGCGGGGCGTCGCTTCCCAGATAAGTTCACGGAAGCCTCGCAAATCTGGATGCACAGTAGCCGCGCTCCACCACGGACCCAGTCGCCGGGCAGCTCCCTCGCCCACTCCGCTCCGCCTTGCCGCGCTCCGCCCCGCTCCGCGCCGCCCGCTCCGCGCCGCCCTGCTCCGCCGCCGCCCTGCTCCGCGCCGCCCGTGCCCGCCCTGCCCACCCCACTCCCGCCGCCCTGCCTCCCGCGCCGCCCCGCCTCGCGCCGCCCTGCTCCGCGCCGCTCCCGCTCCGCCCGCTCCACCCCGCCCACGCCGCCCCCGCCCTGCGCCGCCCTGCTGCCCGCCTGCCGCCCCGCCTGCTGCGCCGCCCTGCTCCGCCCCTTCGCCCGCCGTCCGCCCCGTCTCCGTCCCGCCTCCGTCTCGCCCCCTCGCCCCCCCTCGTCGCCCTGCCCGCTCGTCGCCCTGCCCGTCTCGCCCTGGGCTCCGTCTCGCCCGCCGCGCCAACGAGATTCGAGGATATCGGCCCGCGCAAACAACTTGATCCGGGACTGAGCGCGCTGGGGCAACGCGGCGTGGCGCGCAGCGGAGCTGCATGGCGCGGCGCGGGTGGTCGCGGAGTAATTGCGATATCGGCGTCGATCCCCCGCGGGCGCCGCCTAATTAATCAGGGGGTCCTTCGAAACCCCCGGGAAAAGCAGGTGGGGGAGCTGCCACCCTTCCAGGAGCGGAAACGTGCTCGAATTTGCTGTTCGATGGCGCAAATGGCTGTGACTCCCGAGGAAAGCGGCCTTCGGCGTGACTTTCGGAGCCTCTCACTAGTAATTGACTTAGTAATGGCAAAGGTCAGGGCCTACAGTGCTACAGTGCAGTAAACAACGCTACAGTGCAGTAAAGAAAAAAATACGAAATCTGGTTTAGTAGGACAATGTACAAAATGCAAAACCGAAGTGCAAAGTACAAGCTTTGTACAAAGTACAAAATCAAAGTTAACTTATTTGCTTTATATTTTCGTTTTTTCTGCACGTAATATTTTAGTTGGTCATCATAGCATTAATTCATGGGACATGTTAGGAACGGAAAGATATACAGAGGAGCACAAATAGTAAACAAAATGGACGAAATTATATTATTTTTATACGAAATTCGTACACTAGTTACTTTCAATCAATGAGTTCCTAGATAGCTTAATTTCATTATGTGTCTGCTACTAGGTGGGAATATTATCTATTTTCATATAGCTTAACATTTTTATGTTTTTGACATCAATATTGAGATTACAAATAATTCTATGTTTTTTCAATGATTTTTGCCTATGTGGATAGTGATCAGAGATATTTTTCGGTGTTTATTAAAACGTAATGTAAATTTCTATGTAGTTTTCCAATACAGAACAAAAACAAAGGTACATTTAATATTATTAACTATTATTTTCTTGTCTAATTATTCAATTTTGTATTTTTTTATATCATAAATATAACCAATAAAAACATTGAACAAGTAACAAAAAAGATGAAATTGAAAGAGGAAAACAAGAAAATGCAGTTTATAGTATTACTTGTATAGATGGCACTTTGTCGTACGTTAAAAAAACATTAAAGAAACATGCGAAAAATACCTTTCAACATAAAATTCAGTAGGAATTCGATTTTATTAAACAGGTTGTGCTTAAATCTAGCTAAAGAACTTTTTTCTAAATTTTGTAGCTTCCACCTTGCACATGCTGTATTTATAACATTTCTGAGAACTTTTTTGTAGTTTCGCTTTATACTTCGGTAAAATATATTATTTTGTTTCTGTTTATTCACATTTTTTACGTGTGAACACTCAGTCCTAGCGACTGGTGTTTCAGAATATGTCGCAAATATTGTAGGGTTAAAAAGGAGTGATAATTTTAACACTAAAATATTATGTGAAATAATTCAAAAGCGTGGTGAGGATTGAGATGTACAGCTGACAACTTCGAATATATACATGCTGGAATGCTAAAACAATGTACTCTTCAGAGAAAATGACAAGTTCTAAAGACTTCAGAGAGCTTATTTGTTTTCATTTCACGTGAAAATATATTATAATGTTATCCCATGTATATTGCAATGAATAATTCTTCATATGGCGCTTGATGCGCGTCAGTATTCTGATTATGCTAATTGTTGCTTATATTAATAAATATTGTATGTCTTTTTTACAACCAAGATCGAGTGATCTTTCTAATTTTAGAATTTTTAAAAAATTTAAAACGGAAGTTGATTTGTTAACAAAAAGTGAGCTTAATTTCCAATAATATTATTTTAAATGTATTGAAAACTCTTCAATTACTTTGAAAATGTAATAACAGACTGTGTTTAGGGATGGGATTTTCATTTTTTTTATTTAACCCCTAAAAGCTCACCGGTCTTCCCGATTAGATGCGAATCCTTCACTTTGAGCCCCATTTCGTTCGCCCCACACGTGCGCTGTCGCCTGCCATCTGCCTGCCCGCCTGCCGGCCTCGCCTCTCCGCGCAGGACGCTCGTTTGCTGGCTCCCGCCCGCCCTTAGACCGCTCGGCCGCGCGGGTGCCCTGCGGCCGCGAGACGGATGGATTGATGGTGTCGCCATTATAAGCCCTTATCGGCCGTCCCTCTCCCTCTCCCCCCGCGCCGCAAGCGCCCGCGGAGAGCTTATCGGGGTGCGGGAGGGGGGAGCGACGCGTCGGGGTGGGCGGGGCCGGGCCGGGGGCCAGCCTCCGGGTGCCGCGTGGCTGCCCTCATTGTCTCTGCCTGGCCGCCGGCGAGCCCCGGCCCCGCCCGTGTTCCGCCCGCGCTTAAGGACGAGCTGCGGTCTTGCTCGGCGCTCCGCGCTCGTGTCACGGGCTCAAAGTGCTCTAGGCAAGGCCGGGCGGGGACACATTCGCGGCAAAATACGCGACTAAAAGTGCAGAAGGGTTCTAGTAGTTGGAGGACCATCTCTGTAAGAAATACCTCAAAGAACGTAAAAAATGACACTTTCAATAAGCACACACAAGAGTATACTCAAAGGTTTCATTAGTTTCCGCCTATTTCAATTTTCTTTTTATTAAAGTTTTGAAATATAGAATCCATTTTATAAAGGCGACGTCCCATTGAACTTAGCACGTGCATTTACGGTGAAACACTCCACATTCATTTTTATCAAAGAGATATATTTTATTGTGGGATAGTTATTAAAGTTCTTTGTATCACATTTAAACAAAATTATGATCTATAAACACTCAATTTGCTGTGTGACGTGACGGGTTTCCACTGGCCTGCTCCTGTCTAGTGGCGTTTTTTGCTTTTGCCGGTCTTTATGGTTATTTATTACAGTCATTATTTTGGTTGTTTTGATTTTAATCTTAAATAAACATGCGTCACTTGAATAGTTTATTCTCTCTTTATTCTGATCCCCACTTCATTTTCTTACGCGTCTTCGCGCTTTAAAAGTATCCTCTGCCTATTTACTGCCAACCCACATTCTTGTCGTTCTCTTTCGTCGGTCAGAGAGGCCGCGAGGCAGGGCTCGACCATCCCCAGTAATGAGGGCTGCTCCGCCCAGAACGCACCTACTCCCAGTGGCGCTTTGCCCCTTTAAAGCGGCTTACCTGTTTCGGCGGCGACAAGATAAGTAATTCGGCTTACAAGTAATACGATCAAGTGCAGAAGATCCACCCCGCTTGGCAGATGGCGTGTATAATAAAGCAAAATTGTAATCTTAATTGCTTCTTTCTCATCGGTGCCGGAACGAAATTAAAGCGCAGATTAATCGAAAACAGAAGAGGAAAATAGCCCGCGATGAATGTTAGAACCTCATCTTTTTTAAATCGCCGAGAGACGCCCACCGCCCCGGCTGCTTCGCGAGGGGTAATGCGGCTCGGGGCGTGGATTTAACTTGCGTTCCCTGACCAGAGCGCTGCGTCGACGGCCGTTCTTTTTCTAAACGCGCCCTAATGTTAATTGCCGGCCGTTCTTTTCTTTCTTGCGGAATAATTTCACGACAATTACGGACAATTTGAGGGCCCTGCCGGAGTCGAGGAGGTCGGCTTTAGCTTTCGTCGCGAAGTTGTAAGCACCTCCACTGTTGTAGCGGAAACGCACAGTAGAAGAGGGTGGAGGGAAAAGCGTGCACATTCGGAGCGGTTCAGCCTTGCTGTTACGCAGTGTAGTTTCTTCTACCCCACGTAGTGTAGTACGTAGTTCTTTCTACTCCACGCAGCGCTGTTGCGGCTATTCTCCTGCTCCAGTGCTGGCTCGTGTCGCGTTGCAAGGTTTGCCTCTGTCTCTCTCTTCTCCTTGTCGTACGAACGCTCTTTCCGTTTGCCCAGAGCCCTCCTGCGCCACTTGCAGCGTGCTTGTCTCGTCAGTCGCTCTGCGTCGCCTCGCCCGACAATCGGCCTCGACGCCTTCAACGTCGCTTAACGCAATTCTGGCGCTGCGATCTCTGGGCGTTCGGGGCCTATTTACATTTAGAGAGGCTGAGCACGCCGGCCGCTCAGGGTTGGATAAATATTAACATCCAATGAAACGGCATTGCTTGATCAAACGATTCGGTGATACTGGAGTTTCTTTGCACGTTTTGTAATGTAAGAGCCACTCGACTTCTTCTTCGCTTTCTTTATGTGATCTTTTATGAATTTTAATAGAGACGCTCTGTTCTAACAGTCTCGTCTTTCTTTCAAATCTTCTTCTCCTTCTTTGCATTTGTGTAACAAGTTTGCAACGGTTTTTATTTTCACAAGCATATATGCTCGTGATGCACGGCGTTTAAGTTACTTTAAATCTATTTCTTAAAACAAGAATTTTAACCTAAGAGGTAGTTATTAATGTGTCTTTTATTTCTAGAAATTATCAAAAAATAATTATCGTAAATCTCTATACACAATTTTGAAAAAATCTATAGGTGTTTAGTGTACTGCTTATTGATCATCTCTTGTCTATTATTATTTTAACTTAGTAAGTCTCCCATTCTATCAAATATAACACTTCTCAAATGAACATTTCTTCTGATAGTTTCCACCTTCCTCGAAGAGCTATCACCTTAGCAATTTTACGCATTCCTTTTCGCTGCTGCGTTTTGTATTCTTTCCTACTCTTTCTACTCAGACTGCCATGAACCTCCTTTAACGCTTCTCTTCCGCTTGCAAGGAAGGAGGCGGTACCTCGCAATCGCTGTCCGTCTAAATACTTTAGTACCAGTTCCGCCAAGTAGAGATTGCGCCTCGGACAATATTTATCTTCCCTCTTGCTGCAGCGGACGTTCAAGAAAGATTAAGTCGGAGAAAAGAGCAGAGAAGTGCCTCCCGCAGCTTACTGGGCGACCTCACGTACTGTAAAGCGAAAAATCGAGTCTGCTCCAGACATTTTACTGACGGAGATACAACTTGATACTTGTAAGAAAAATATCTTCACTTTATAATATGTACTAATGAAGACATGAAAGCGCTATAAAATTCAGTTTTACTTCCCCAACCAAACTCTAAAGGGACATTTATGAAAATGAAAACCTTACTAAAAGTTCATTTTTACTTCTGAAATAGTTTTCTAAGATTGTCAGTTTTTTTCATGTTGAATTCATAGACGGTTTGTATACGGAAATGTTCTTAATTTGCGTCTTTGACATTATTTTCTTTTTGTTCGAGAAGATGTAAATTACTAGCGATATTATTACTTTAGAGTGTTGAATAGATGTACGTAGATTTTTATGACAAAAGATTAGATGTGATTTGTGACCACCAACATCTCTCGCACGATTTGAAGTTAATTACACATCCGGCGAATTAGCGTTTGTTCCTCGCCCGTGACCCGCTCGTAACTCCCGATGAATCTGTGGAGAATTGGTGCTTGAGCGCCGTCGAGCAGAGGTGGCGCCTCTCCTCCTCGGGGGTGGGGCGGTGTGGGGTGGGCGGGGCCATCTCTCGGGGAATTCGAACGGCACTTCGCGGCGGGGGGGGGCGGAGGGGGGGGGGGGAGGGGGGTGATCGACCGCGGGAGGTGGCACAGCGGTCGAGCGGCGCGGCGCGGTGCGGCACGGGAGGCGCGACCGGCCCCCCCCCCCTCGAGCCGGGATCGCCGACCCGATACCGCTCCGAATGTCTAATTATCTCGGAATCGGCACCTCTCCCTCGAGCTTCGTTATGACGTCGTTAAGACCTCTAATTGACTCCCGGCGATAAGGCTGCGACGCTCCCGAGGGCCAACTTTTATGCATCCCCGCGTGCTTCCTCTAATCTGCTTTTGAAATGTAATTTCATTACTGCGAATTGGGTATTGTCATCTTGAAGACATTTCATTTCTTCTGAGATTATTATGTTTCTTCTGACCTCCAGTTGCGAATTATTCTTAAATTATTGGGGATGGAAGAGCGCGGTGTGATTGCCAAGGGGACTTCCCCTCAAGGGAATAATTGTGGCGGAAATTGGATGATTATAAAAGAACTGTTTTTCGGCGGAGTGTTTTCTCAGAAAATTCAGAGATGACTTAGGAAAGGTACCCGATGCTGACAGAGAAAGAAATTTAGAGTTCATTTTCTGTTGATGTGTTTTTGTCCGTAATCTACCTTTGAACTTCCTGCTTCTTTTCCTATTCCAACGCATGAAATGAATGGAAAAATCCAATTAATATTGCGTTTCATTTTTCACAGATAAACGGAGGTAATATCGTAAAATTACTGTATCCTTATTTCTCGTATTAATTCGACATAAGTAGCATTTTCAGTATTTACTAATTCCTCTTCGCGTTTGAGAGAGTTTTTTAACGTCACGCTTTGATAAGAGACTTGATTGATATAAGAGTTTATCCTACCTGTTTTTTCGAGGTTTCATATAACTCTTTCATTTTCGAGCATTTAACTCTGTTAAATGTTGTATGTTGTTGCACGGACTTTTGAGCCTCGGACTTCACGTGCGAACCCAGTACGTTTGATCAGCACAAAAGCTTGTGCAGGGTGCTATCCTCTTACAACGCACTGCACTCTCCTCTGGTTTTGAAGCTCAAAAGGAAGGAGCATGTGAAATATAGAGTGACTATGATAGGTGCTGTGTTGATACTTTTGATGAACACCATTGTTGTTGGCCTTCTCTTTCCTCACGCTCCTTCCAGCTACCTCACATTTTCTTCGTATCTCGTTTCCATTTTGATCTCTTCAGAACTTGCCCTACAGAAATTGATACTACTTTTATTTGAGGTAGAGAAAGTAGTTCATTCTATATGATCCACGGTTTTCAATTAACTTGATCAATGAATTAATTCATTAATGACATTCACTCGTAAATGTTCGATTTGCTCAACTTAATTTTTAGCAAACAAATAAATTCGATTACTTGACTTTCCTACTGTTTTACACAATGTTGTACGAATAATCATAGATTCTTTATGCTCAACGACTCTTTCCTTACTTCGTAGCCATAAGTTCATACCCATCGCTGTTTCATCATCATCAGTTCCTGTAACAAGTTGCTTGTAGTAATTGTGGTGTAAAGTCACTTTTACCACGTCATTGCGAGTAACCAAAATGTTACATTTGATGGGGCGGAGCTGCGGAACCCCATCTTCACATTCTGCTTCCCCTTCGCGTCTTGCGTTATTTTGTTTCGTCACCCTACTAATCGCAAGATCTCCAAGTCGTATCTTCTGTGCTTATCTCCCTAAGCACTAAAGCATCAGCACTTTGAAGCTCGTTGTAGCCCTCAAAGCGAGTGGGGACCCGCGGCGCCGTCGCCTCCCCTCGTCGTTGGCCGCTCTGCTGCGTCGCGTCGGTCTCAGTAATTGAAGCTGCCCGGCCGTCGCCGAGTCGCGGCCTGGATTTATTTGTTAATTACGCTGGCACCTCGCAGACCCAATTAACTGCGGGAGGCGCGCTGGCCGAAGCAGGAGGGTGGGGAAGGCGCCAACGCCTCGAATTACCTCAAGATTTCAGGCAATTGCCAACGCCTTTCATGCGTCTTGGTCGCTCGCGCCCTCCCGTAGACACTATTCCCTTTCTCACTCTTTCTCTCACTCTTTCTTCTTCTTTCTTTTCTCCTTCCATCCAACGCGCGCCGGAAAGAAGGGCGGCAATGCTCCAAATGAATGGGCCATTAACAAAGCGACTGAATGAAAGTGCTTTTCTCTTGCGAGTTCTTTTTATCTATTTCCGCCCTCTCGAGTTGCTTCATCACCCCCTTCCTCGGTGAAGTAGTGTGTGGCCGCTCGGGTCTGCTCTGAAGTTTTAAGTGTGGTCGCCTTCGGGGCTATTTGGATGGCCGTGGAAGTTGTTGGGTTCTCAATATTGTGTTCGTTGGGAATTCGAGAACGAAATAAAGATTTTTTCGAAGATAAAAACCACCAAAATAATATCAAAAGTATAACTAATATTTGCATATCCTGATAATGCGGGTCAGGTGATAATGCTGGTGTGTTTCTCATGTAAATGAAACAAATATCAATAGTGACTTATTTTTTTGATCCAAGGTCAGAATGTCTCCGTATTTTAGTTTCTTACGAATACATTTGCCATTTGAGTGAATGTAGTGAAATTTCGATTTGTCTCAAACCTCAAAGTGTATGATTTACTTACCTACCGGGAATGTAATAGTATATACTTTTTGGCAATGAAAATTCGTCATTTTTCTTCTTTTACATCATTTTAATTTAATCTAAAAACGTAAAATGGCTACTTTATAGTTAGTACTTTCATGATTAATCTGGAATGCTCTCATTTCATTTGCATGTAAACCTTTCTATAATATTTATTAATGTTATGTTTTCCCTTATTTATATCTGTTATTTTCTTTACAGGTAAGTGCCACCAACGGACAGGAGGATCTTACGAAGTCCCATGAACAAATATGGGTGAGTGGGATTCACAATTATAAGCAGAACAAATCTTAAACGCTGAAAAAAATTGTTTAGCATAAAACATTTTAATGCTGCTGGGGAGCGTTATGCACAGTAGTAGATTATTTACATACTTAAACATTTCCTATTCAATTAAAAATTCTTTATATACGTGTAAAAATCATACCACTTCAATTTTATGGAAAAATATTTGTCATGAAATGAAATGAATGTTAGCATCCCCTTTCCAGAACATTTCCCTCCATTCACCTCGAACACGAATTACACATACTTTATTGTCATGCATGCCGAACCACAACAGTTGTCACAAGCCGCCACGCCCAACGACGCAGTTTACGCTACTGCCAAACAACGTTAGCCCCGTCTCCAGCCAGCCAGAGGGCTGTCCTCGTTCCCACCGGCTTGACGACGCCGTGCGGGTCCCTTTATGGCGCGGGCGCGGCACGCCGCAGCGCGATGCGACATGACGGCCGAATTGGGTTCCCTGAAGCAGCGTTCGTTTCATCTCCGCCGCTGACCCTGCCCCTCCCCGCCACGTCGGTCTCCGCTGCCCGGTGTAACGTCCACGTTATCTTGCCTTATTAACTGGCCGTTACAACTTTGTATATCCATACAACATCCTTTTTTTATGTTGTATCTTTATCATGTTGTTTATTATATTCTTTGAAGTTCTTCACTTGAGATATCATATGAGATAGATTCTTTCTTTTAAAATAACAATTTATTTCACCTTTCAGAGGTTACATACAATTCATTCAATTTCAACTTTTGATCAACATCGTTTTTCGTCTTTCAATCTCTCAACCTTTTTATATCTCATATCAATACTTTCTGTTACTATCGTAACCTTTAACAATGTTTCCAATATTTGTTTACATCTCATGTTAACTTTGGCAAATCCGCCAACGAAGTTGAAATGTTACAAACACCTCCTCTTTCAAGAATTTTGTCACCTTGGTGCCAAAATTTATAAATCTTATAATCAAAGTCTAAAATTTAATATACAATAATAACTTTTATTTTATGACAACTAGATTAGTCCGAAATGAATTTGCAGGAACCTTTACTTAAACAATCGGCATTTCCATGTGCCTTTCCATGTCTATGCTGAATCTGAACGTTATATGCTTGAAATATCAACTCCATCTTAAAATTTTACAATTTGCATTTGTTTTTCTTTTATATTTTGAGAGTTAACTCTTTCTCCAATTTATGACAGAAGACTATCTTTATCTGCAACTAGCTTCTGAAAAGATTCCAATTCAGTATTATAAACTTTATTGACAGAATTTAATTTCCCCTGCAAGGAATTAATGTTTTTCTGCAATCAGAATTATCATCACGTATCCTTTGAACAGTACCAGTGAGCCTGAAACTACTGCCACTTTTGAGAAAGTTCTTCATCTTCAAAATTATTTCTTCTTTTAAAAGGTCACTTTACTCTCAGTATCTAGAAGTTTCTGCATCTTTCTCCTCAATTTCTTTCCTGAAAGACTCACGTTCTAATTGAATTGATTTGAAGATTTTCCAATTCATTTTGCAAATACAATATCTTGCATTCATTATCAAAGTTATCTTTTGAAACGTATTGATTGTTTCCGATAATTTGTTGATTTCTCCTATTTTCTCATCAAGATTCTGGTTCTTGACAGCAATTTCGTCCCTTAATTCAAGAATTCTTTATTATCCTCACTGATTATCATTTCCCTTTAGCTAACATACTATCTTTCTCAACAAGTAATGTTTCTTTGTTCTCATTTCTTCCTCCAAAACCGATACTCTTTCCTTCAATCAATAATCTGTTCTTCTCAGATTTGACTTCATCCTTCAAAGATAAACATTCCAAATCAATTGAAGTCTTGCAAACAGATGGTTCAGAATCCTTTTCTTTCACAGCTCTATCTTCGTGAAATTTGGTGAAATGTTTATTCTTGTCATCTATATCATACTTTTTGATTTCTGTTTCATGGATTTCCATTCTCTTCAGACTCTTCTGTCTCGTTTCTATTTCATCATTATTTTGACATTCTCCTCCTTCATTAACGTTTAATATGTTAATTTCATCTCTAAGATTTCTATCAATTCTTTATCAATTTTGCAGTTTTATTTCCTAATATATACTCATCTCTGTCTAACTTATCTGAAACTACTACCGCTTTTCCATAAACCTTTCCAAATTGGCCACAGATTTCTACTTCTGCAGGCAAACATATGGATTTTCTGTTAGGAGTACATACCCAGACACTTTCTCCAATATAATGTTCTTTTCTAACATTTTTCTTCCTATTAAATCTATAGAAGCACCGAATCACGCAAAATTTTCAATTTTTTCCATTTATATGCTTCTGAACGTATAAGGTGCTAATAAATCTTACTGGAAGTTTTTAAAACAATTAACGTGCCAGATCCTATATTCTTTTCAACCATTTTTATATTTTGGGCAAAATGGTTTTATATGTCCTATACTGTTACAAAAATAACAATGTACTCTTTCCTTTCTTCGAATCCTTCCCAATTTCCTGTTTTGTATCAACTTTTTATTACTTTTTTTGAATTTTGGATTTCTATAGAATTTGGTAGTATCAGCTGATTTATAAATCTTATTTTTTGTTCTAGTAAATATTGATCACAAGTCTTCAATTTAAAATTTTCTAGTGATGTCATAATTTTCTAATTCTTCAACTATGTCACGAGGTTTTGTATATTTAGTCCATTTGCTAACTAGATGTTTTTAACTACAAACGGAACGCATCGTTTTATTTGTTCCGTTATTAGTAATTCCTTTATTTCAAATGAGTATACATTTACGCCTTCTAACCAACCATTAAGACTTATTTTTAGCTCATAGCAATATCTTTCCACGTTTTATCTGGTGTTTTTCTGATCGAAAGGAATTCTGTCGTAATTTTTCTGCGGTTACTTTGTACTTACTTTTAATAATATTTTACCATTTCTCATCATAATCTTACTTCCCCTACCATTTCTCGTTATATTCCGCATCATGTCCTGGCAAATGTGTCATTAACAAAGGTCCCATTGGTCTTTAGAAATGTCATCAGTAGAAGCAAAATTTTCAAATTGTTGAAGGTATGAAGAAATATCATTTTATTTGATTGAAAATGTTTCATGCACTGTGTGAGTTTCAAGAATTTTTACTTTGTAATCCTGAGTTATTTGACCTTCATTATTTATATTAATTGTTCAGAAGTATTTCTCGACATCACTTACATTTTTCCAACTCAATTTTTGCCAGTTCAATTTCTGTTTTCCTTTGTAATCTATCCTCCCTTTCTCGTTCCTCCCTTCACTCCTGTGTTTCTCCCTTTGTAATCTATCCTCCCTTCTCGTTCCTCCCTTGTAATCTATCCTCTTCCTCCAACCTTACTGTTTCTAAAATCTCTTTACTATAGTTTCATCATAATCCTCTGTTTCCGATATTTTTTTATAATATTCTTAACAGTTTCTTTCTCCTGAAACCTGCAGTTCAATTCCTAGCTAAATTGATTAATTGACTTTTCTTACATTTGTTTAAAAAGCCATTATCTTTGTTTGACCAGTTCGACAAGGAAACACACTTAAATTAATCTATCTGAATACCGTTTCACACATCAGCTGTCACTCACGTTTCAATCTGACAGTTTCTAGGCTTCTTCAAAATCTTCAGATATGGTTAAAACATTCCACAGTTCTCTCTTCGTATAATGTTTCACCCACGCAGAACCACCACTGCAATTCATACGTCTGATTACAACCACAGCAACCAACACTGATTCTTTGAACACTCTTTCCCGCGAACTACAAATCCAGGCACACCACGTTGTTCCACCACGTTGTTGCAAACCATTTCTTCTAACAATTTCTACGTCGTACCACCGCTTCTTCTAACAATTTCCACGTCATCCCACGCTGTTACCAATTTTGTAACGTCCACGTTACCTTGCCTTTATAACTGGCTGTTACAACTTTGTCTATCCATACAACATCCTTTTTTTATGTTGTATCTTTATCATGTTGTTTATTATATTCTTTGAAGTTCTTCACTTTCAGATATCATATGAGATAGATTCTTTCTTTTAAAATAACAATTTATTTCACCTTCAGAGGTTATATACAATTCATTCAATTTCAACTTTTGATCAACATCGTTTTCGTTTCAATCTCTCAACCTTTTTATATCTCATATCAATTTCTTTGTTACTATCGTAACCTTTAACAATGTTTCCAATATTTGTTTACATCTCATGTTAACTTTGGCAAATCCGCCAACGAAGTTGAAACGTTACACCGGAAGGTCCGGCGCTCGCGAACCGCGTCCCGCCCCGCCACGCACCCCGCTCCTCCCCACTCCGTCCCGCTCCGTCCCGCTCCGCCCCGTTATGCGGGCCGTTCTTGGCCTATGCGGGCCCCCGCTCGACTTTCGCCCTAATTAAATACGGCGGACGGCTCACAATGCACCTGGGAAGCCACTCCACGCCCGCCCCACCCCCACCCCGCCCCGCCCTGTCCTGCCCCTCCCGCCCTGCCCCTGCCCCACCCCACCCTGCCCGCCCTGCCCCTCCCCTGCCCTGCCCCACCCTGCCCTGCCTGCCCCGCCCCGCCCCCGCCCCACCCCGCCCCACCCCGCCCCACCCCGCCCCGCCCCACCCCACCCCACCCCGCTCCGGCCCACTCTGACTCGGCGCCGCTCTGGCTCTGATGCTGGTTGCACGCTTTCCTGAGTGGCCCCCATGATGCTGTTATCATTGCTCTATCTTCCGCTTTGTTGTACTCTCGGGATGTTCTGGCGTTAAATTACCGCGGCATCTTTGACTGCCTCGCTTTATCTTAATAAGTACGTGGTTCTGCGGATCGTAGAGCCTATTTTCATTATTTTCTTCCTTATCTGTATACGTAGGAATCTAAACAAAATCGATAGTTTTCCAGTGGAGAGAGAACTAAAGTAAAATTGAATGATAAAAAAAGAATTGCTTAGATTGATCTCCAAGATTGATCTGTGTAAGTTAAAATTTTATTTTGGTTAAGATTTTTGACCTTAGATTAGGGCATGTCCCTCTGTTTTTCTTCTACCGTTCTGTTTCCTTTTCAGGCAAGGTACAAATCGTTATCCTTCCTAATCTCATTTCTTCATATCTCCGGTTTTCCTTTTAATCATTACCCTCATTGTTACTTATGAATAGTATTTCATTCAAAATTCCTTCATTTTTTGCTTTTTCCACTCCCCTAGTCATTGTTTCCCCTTTATATCACCCATTTTCTGCTGCTCTTTACGTTGCTGATTTTCTTGCATCCCTTTCCCTAATGTTCTTCAGATAATTTGTTATTTGCGTATAGATAGAGTAACTGAACTGCCGATCTCCCAATTCGCCGAAGCACTCTCCCACATCAACATCCCATCTCCCTCGTCGCAACACCGCCCACCCCGTCCCTCGAGTGCCCGTCCGACACGTTCACTCGCCCTCCCACCAGATCGCTCACGGAATTCCCAGCGCTGCCGCCGCGCCGCCGCGATCGCGGGATATCTATCGGCTGCGAGCCTTCCGTATTAATATCTGCATGCGCTCTCGCGCGTCCTGGCGCGACCCAGCGGGGCTCCGCCACCGGCATAAACAAATAGACAATCGACCGCGAATATCTCCATACGTAATCAGCTCTGGCGGCGAGTCGTGTTATAACGCACCTCTGGCCCCGCAGCTGTCATTCCGTCCCCCCCTCACCGGGCACGCTCTATACTTCACGAATTATTCGTCCGCTGCTGTATATAGAGGCGGGATCGTTGGTTTTCACCGAAGGTGGAAGTTTTTAAATTCGGCTTGTACATTTTACGCGGCCGTCATCTCTCCGGCGAATGAGTTATTTCGTTGGTTATTTTCAGAGGGATCTGTAGAGCAGATTAAATGTATTGGAATGTAAATCTGATGAATATTATCCTCAATAACGGAAAGAGCTCTGCACTCTTGTAAATTACGGGCGTATATTCTCTCTTGGTGGAACAAAGAGTTCTTTACTTCTCTTTTGTGAATTCCCTCAATAAATTTAAAATCCCTCTATTTGTAACGTTTTTCTCCATTGTAATTCGGGGGCGCTTCCCGCCTTTACACAGTTACTCTTATACGTATTCTGTTTCACGATTTTAATTGTAATTTGTGAGTCTAGCTTTCCAAAGACAGGTTTCCAATCATAATATGAGATGATTCAAGTACCTTAGAAAGGATTAACACGAAGTTTGTAATCTATTGTTCTTGTCAAGGGGATGAAATTTATAGTTTAACCGTTTGCGTTAAAAACAAAATCACGCTTGCTCCAATATTCGGCATAAGAGAATAAATCATATTATATTAAACCTGGAATTCATTGACGGAATACGAAATTCAAATTCATAAACTACCGCACATATTTTTTTTCCATTTCCACATTTATTCTGGCTAGAAACATTTCCTCTTACAATTCGTAACGTATAATAATGGTCATTTAGTTTTTTTTTAATATTCCTAACTATGAATCCAACGACATAGGCACTTATTTTCTCCATTTTTAGTGAAGAATTGTGTGATTTTATTATCGGTTTGTTCTACTCAGCCCTATGTAATCGCCAGGTCCCGGTGCAAATCAGAGCCCCCCGCAGCGACCCTCAGCTCTTGTAGGTGGAACGACGCATCACTCTTCCTTTCGTGTCCCTTGCGGCCTTTCGCATTCAGACCTGGCCTGATCCCGCTAGCGAGTCCAATCCAGCCGTCACGCGGAATGCGCGAATCCATTAAGCCAGACCAGCCGTTGGCTCTCCCGCGCCTCAGCCACTGGCCGTCGAAGTCGAAACGGCCGCCCACCTGATGTCCTCGTGGCCGCTTGCTCTCGTTCGCCCGCCCCCCCCCCCCACGTCCCACGCCCCTCCTTGTCCCCGCTCACGACACCGTGGGTGTTCACGCCATTCATCGCCCTCCTGGCAGCTCTTTGATTCCTTTCAGCACTTGGTGATGCCGGATGCTTTTTTGTTCCTGTACTTTTCACACTTTTTTTATTCATTTTCGCGCTACTACACTTTCACCTAAACAACCTGGCCCCACTTTCCATTACTTCTCATTCTAGCCTACACATCCCTTTTCCGTTTCGTATGTTGACCCTTGCGGTTATGACGCTTTCCTCGAGATACCACCCTTTATTACATTTATGATTTTTAAATATTGTATAGGTATTTTCTCCTTTCCTTTTTATTTTACATCCGTTTTAATATCTTTACATCTTTGCATACACAACCCACCGTAAATTCTCGTCCTTTTCCTCCCCACTCTTCGGTTTGCGTGGGCACGAAGAGGGCTCGGCGGCGATTGCACCGGCTTCGGTCCACAAATTAAAACAGGCGCACGTGTGCAAAGATCGATCGCCTGCAGTGACGCGAGCTTAGACCGTCGCGCGTTTTATCTGCGTTTAATGACGGGTCGGCGCGCAACGCACCTGGCGCCCTGGGCGGGGCGGCGTGGCTGGTGCACGGCGGGGCGGGGGCGGGGCCCGCGGAGCGAGGGCCGCAAGGTGCCCATCTGTTCGCCCGCCGACGCGCCCGCACTCACGCCACCCTTCGACTCCGCTCCGATGCCGCTTCGCTGAGTCTGCGGTTTCATTCTCTGCGCACCTTCACTACGTTCCCACGCGATCTGCCAAGTGCGAATACGCCGTGCTGATTTACGTCTCGGTAACAGTCGTCCTCATTCCGTTCATAGGAGGTGTTTGGAGCTAGGTTCATAGTTTTCATTCCTACAGGGAATAATTGTTATGGTCTGTGGTTTGAAGTCCCTTCGCTGTTGGAAAAATTACAATATCTGTTCCAAAAGAAAAGTATTTATTCTTTTCAATACATCCAGTTTCTATATGACGTGTGGAAAGCACCTCCAGTCTCAGAGAACTGATTCTCTCTTTTTGGCGCGTGCGATACGAACACTTTCAACTTGTGAATTTAGACTTACGTTGCACCCAATAGGAAATAAAATGCCCCAGACTCGCCCATTATTGCAGCGAATGCACATGAATAAACACTCATTAATGCAGCAACTAATAAAACTGCTTAATTTTTGTAATTAATGTCTGAGTAAATCAATGTTCTTATTAAATGGTTGAACAGGTAATGAAACTATTATATTTACAGATATCATCTCATTGGCATATCTTTTATGAACTACAGTCTGTTCAACAGGAAAAATTATTTTTGAGATAACATGTTTAATTTCCTGGTATTTGAAATATATCTAAACATAATGAGTTTGGAAAATACTAAAAGGTTTCATAGGAATTTTTTTATTTTATATAAAATGGCAAAATAAAGCTAACCAAAACGTTTTTTGTTTCGAATAATGGCACTATATCAATTCACGAACGTAATGTTGATCAACGTAGAGTTCAATTTTTTTATTTTGATTCAGTATTTTCTCTTTTAACTCTCATCCTCATATTTCTTTCTTTCACCTCGTACAGACGCACAATATTTCACCTTGCTTCACTCTTACACTTTCACAGGTAATCGGACCTCTTTCATTTTCTCGTAATACGATGATTTCTTATAAGTTGACGTTCATTTCTGTTTTCATTGCTTATTCAGTAAATCTTATTAACGCGAATTTCATGGGTAATCCCTTGCGGACCAAGTTTGTTCGTGACAGCGAAATTCGTGTTAAGCGAGTTCGTCAACAAAGATTTACTGAAAGTTTCTGATTTATCCTTTCCTTCATTTCTCTTTTTCTGCTTTCTTCAAGTACTTTCTTGTTTCTATGGCCCTGTTTAGCATTGCGTTCTCTTCGCCGACTTCCACTGGCCGCCCTTCCGTCGATCGCCACCCGCCCTTCTGGTTCGCGACCGCCCGCTCATCCCTCGCTCGTCCTTCGCGCTCTGGCCGCCCGCCCGCTAGTGGTTGAGCCGCCTCCACCCCCACCCCCACGTCCCCGCCCCCTCCGCCCACGACCCGCCGGCCTGTCTCCATGGCCAGACGACTACCGCACAGCTGCCGCTTTATCGCCGCATCGTTCCATGTGGAATTTCAAAAAGGGTTTTCTCTTTGTCTCCTCTCGTTTCCAACACAGTTTTTCCGGTTCATAAGGAACTCCCCACACTGCAATCTACTTCCATTGCATTCTTCGTTTTTTCCACCTGTCCGAATTCTACACTGGCAGAGGCGGACGGGGCCTTCAACTGATGTCACTGGAGTGTCTCTGACCCGGGGTCCTAGGTTCGACGGTGACAGGATTACCGACACTATCTAGATATCCAAGTCGAGTTCTGTCGCTCTAGCGGCCAGCTATCTGATTGGTATTTTTCCGTGGTTTCTCTGATCAATAAATACCTGGCGAATGCCGGACCAGTATCTTAACAAACGGGCCACGGACAGTGTGCGATCGTTCCTTCCTCTTCCTTTTCTTATCCTCGCCCATTACTTACACATACACACACACACACACACACACACTAACATGCACGACACAACCAAACATGCCTGGAGACCGGTCGGGAGCTTAGAGCTCGTCGTGGCTGAGGCGGTGCCCCGCTGATGGGAGATTGCCGGTTGGGAATAACCCCGATAACCGACGGTAGGTCGGCGCCGGATCTCACCATCTAGGGGAGAAAATTACCGCCACCTTCCGAGGAAAACAGCATGCACTTTACTTACGGTACTAATGACCTTAGTAGTTGACGCGCCCGGAATTACAATTAAGCAATCAAAACCGAATTCTACAATGCTGTCTTTCGCCCGCTCTTACTTTCTTATTTTACGACCTCTACCTATTCCATCATACTACCTTAGTTTTATCTCTTATCATTCTCATATTGAATTATGGATTTCTTCTCACTCCGTTATCATCTCAGCATCCTTTCCTCCGAACATTCTCACAATTCTTCTTCCCCAACCTACCATCTCCGACTTCTCCTCAAGCACATTATCCACTCACACCACAGTCCCCAGCCTCCAACCTGCTCCGCCGTCGCAGAGCAAATTCTCTCGTAACCTTCGCCCCACCGTTGAGGCGCTATCGCTGTGCCCTCGCGCGCCCTCCGGTTGACCTCGTGCCCTCCCCTTGGCCCCCCGCCCCCGTTGCGCGCCCCGGCTGAAGCGGAGCCACACGACATCACCGCAGGCTCCCGGCGCGCTCACCCGCCCATCTATCCCCGGCTGGGCCGGGCCAAGACCCTCCTGCGGGGAACCCCGGTCGCAATACGCGCCCGGCCGCATATGCGTTTCTTAGCGGAACCTCTGGGGGAGACTTGGCGCCCGCGCGTGGTCTGTGTGGAGGAGCGGGCTTGGAAATTGCGCTGGAAGGCGAAGGAAATCCGTGTTTCTCAAACGTCCTCCCCACGAATTTCTGTTATGCCTTCGAGAATACAAAGCCGTGCGATATCTGCCGCTTTTGTGGAAGAGGGTTGGTATTATTCGTCCGTATTGTGGAATATTTTCACGTGCAACGCACGTGCCTTTTGGTTCGGTAATAAAATGACAAATTATTCACTGTTCACGAGACAGTACTTTGTTATGCGTAACTGAATATATGTACAATCGATCGAATCCTTTATTCACCTGCGCCATTATAATTTAGTTTAATATTTCATTTTCCATTCGCAGTGTTTCCCTCTCCCCTGGTAAATTTATAGCGTCAATTTATGGATGTTGTACATCTAACTAAATAATTTGCTTTAGTAGAAATTGGTTACGTATTAATAGAAAAAATCTGATTCACATCCCTGCGTTTGAGTGGTGAATTAGCGTTACGTAATGTCGTTAGTGATGCAACAAGGCTAAGCGCAGTGCCTGGAATCACCGAAACAACACTATTACGTGATGCTGCACAAAGGGAGACTGCATATTGCAGTAGACTACTGCACACGAATCATTGCTCAGTGCAAATGGGAAAATGCGTTTCCTGTTAACTGTGGAATGTCAGGAAATGGAAATACGCATTACAGAAAATATCCTTATTAGCTTAAATGATAAGAATAAGAAATCTCCAATGAGAACGAAGATTTTTAACTCCAAAATTGATTAATACACATAATACTAGATATTTCTGTTGACTTTGAAACGATTCATGTTTAATGTATAATAAATTGTTTACTGTACTTAAAAATTATTTTCAAAAATTAAATATTTGCCAACGAAGTTCTCTACAGTTCTTGTAATAAGTATTAAAATATGTTAACATGTATTGACAAATGTGAAAATATAGTCAGGAAAAATCTGGGGAGGTGCAGTATTTTTAGAATTTTTATATGACGTGTGGTGACAGAAATTGTGTATCTACTGATTAAACTAAAAAATTCATATCTTGCATTTACATCGTCTCAGGCGTAAAGCATGTTTCTTAAAAGATACTTTTGTTGTCAGCGTTATTAACGTTTAGACATATTGATTTTTTTTAAAATTTAGAACTTCCTAAAACAGTAAACAACCTAGAGAAAAACTCATTTTAAATTATTTCGTAAAAGTTTTTGTTTTAATCATAAAAATTATGTTTTAAACAATTTAAAAGGCCATTATCATAAATTTTGCTAATTTTAAAGGAAATTTTTAATATTTATAATTACTCATCGACTTCAGAAACGTATCCTGAGGTACATATACAGCTACTGCATTAACACGACGTATTAGTTCACCTCGTTGCATTACCGCTCATATTTTATTTCTGCCTTTCGTACTGTGATTACGTGTCTCTTATGTCAACAAGATTCCCTGCTAATTCCTGCTCTACGCTGCTCACCACTGTTACCACAGAGCTTCCGCGTGTGCCTCGGAAAATCCCCCCTCCACCTGCCCACCCGATCCTACTCGACCCAGCTTCCCGGCTGCGCGTGCTCTGAAGCGGCGCCGCATTGGAAGATTGATCGGCGCGTGGATGCTAATAGTGCCCACAAACAAGGCCGGCGACCCGGGGCGGATGATTTGCGAGCCGTTCGACACAAATAATTGAATCATCCCGACAGGCTTTTTGTTTTCGCCCTCTTTCGCCGTCCCACCGGCGCGCCGCGCCTCGCCGGGCCCGCTTCGCCGCCCGCCACCACTTCCAGGGCGCGCGGCCCACACTCTCTGCCACGCAGTGCCTGTTTGTTTCGGTTCGGGAGGCGCCTCTAAACCAGCAGCCACAATGCCACTGCGGTCTAGTGTGTGTTATTTTATTGCTAGAATATCAGCCCGGGTGGAGGAAATACGACCAGAATGCCCGGGAAGCATGTTTTCTCTCTAAGCTCTTGCACCGCAAACATGCAGAAGCTCGCGGTTAGTGCAGCCGTCTGTTTGAATCGCACTACTATGTTCAAATGTGGTCGGATCTCTCTGCGAGGAATATAGGGTGGAAAATATTAGGCGTGTTTATGCGCGGGACTGCATTATTCAGTAATCGGTGGGAGTACATTATTCTTGCTTATAGTTTGATCTCGAGAGCATGGATGTACTTGAAGTTAATGGGGTCGAGTACAATGGTCTTTGTGACAAACATATTTAGTAGATGCTTCGGATAGCGTTGATTTACGACATACTCCTATGTAGGATCTTTCCAGCAGGGTTCCCTCGTAAGGATGCAAAATAAAACAGAGAAAAACAGTGATGAAGGAATAAAGAAAACAGTATGTTAGAAATGAAAATATTTCATGTAATGAAAATTCTTTATGTCTTATAAATAGAATTAGGCATATGTCGTAGTTTGCTGTATTTCTAATAATAGAAGTCAACAAAACGGAAGATGGTTTTTACTCCATGGAAAGTCGTGTTTTTAGCGCTTTCTGTACCGCAGTACAAACGTGTGTGCAGGATTGCCTACCCACGAATTGGAACGGCGCGAAGTGATCTCCGGCAATCTTTCTTGTTAGATTACCACGAGCAGGAATGGAACGTGCGCAGGAGGGCTGGGAAATAGCGACGGTGTAAGGTTGCCCAACAGGGCCGCATGCGCTCCAAAGCTTCCGAAGGCGAACCGCCAGGGACGGGCCTGAGCGCGTGAGTTCTCCGGTTCCCTTGTTACCGCGTCTGTGGGGCCCAGCGTAATGACGCGGCCACCCGCGCCGCAAATTGCTGGGCGTGGCTACTCCCAGCGGTGCATCAGCCCCCTTCCCCCACCCCACCCACGGGAGCCCCTCGGTCCTGCCCCTCCCCGACTCCACCCCGTCTGCTCCGCCCCCACCGTTTATCCCAGGCGTCGACCTGCACTCCGGCCCCCGCCCGCACTCACTTCTCACACCGCCCAGCCCCCGTGCATCTTCGTTACGCGCGACCCCTGTTTTAGGCGCCTTCAGATGTTGTCTCTGCTCCAGTCGCGGCAGTAAGTTATGCCCTTGCTCCAGCGATCTGCTCTTCTAAGTGCCTGACCCTCCTTCTTAACATTCTCCGTTGCTGAAAGCGAAGGCAATATTGCTGTAGCTGGTGCCATCGATTAGGTAGCTCGAGAACTTATCCCAAAAATAAGCAAGAGAGGCAATGAAACGTGTACTGGAAGTAAAGACTGCTTCGTGAAAAAATAAGGCGGCAGATAAAATTAAGTAAGGTGCCCAAGGTATGTCCTTGGCCAATAAGTGGACTTCATTTGACTAGCAAAGCAGTAATTCGTCTTTATTACAGAACATGATGTGCATTGGAAGATTTCGTAACCACTTTTAAGTCAATGTCGTTCCTTGATTATGAAATGATATAAACATACTTATATATTACGTTCTTTTCTACGCCTAATTTACTCAATATATTTGTTTCACGATTATTTGTTTTACATTTATTTTTAACAAAAAATATTATTAGTGCTTTTGGAATGATAATAAAATTTATGCCAGTGTAATAATTTTAATATGATGAAAATGTGAATAAGGAACAATATATCAATGCTCTTAATTCCACTTATGTATGCATTATTTAACATATTATGTATTTTTAATGTATTATTTAGCCTCTGAGCTAAATTCAAATTGCCGAGCGTAACGAAAACAACGAGCGTAACGAAATCATACATTCATTCACTTTTCTAAGGTACCAATTGTCTCTACTTGACATTTTGTGCATTTTTCAATTCCATAAAGACACGTAGTGCAAAACATAATGCAATTGTGTATTGGTATTTTTCAAAATATGTTGATGGACAACGACACTACAAAGAATTGGTAATTTTAAGAACTAGTATTAATACTTGTCTCTGATTTATATTTTATAATGCACTTTTTGTTGCAATGATTTTCGCATCATTTAAATATCGTCTTCTAACAATCACATAACATTATCAAAACAAGTCCATAATTATTTTTACTCCTTACAGCAGCGTCAGTCAGTACTTCTGCACAATTTTTTGTGAATTTAAACCAGAAGACCTTAAATTGAAAGTAACGAACAAGTTATAAACAATTCTGGTAGTAAATATGTGAGTCAAAAACTGTTTACAAAATTCAAAAAACCCATGCAAAATAAATTATTACAGGAATAATTCTCTGATTGAAACAATGTTATTTTAGCATTTCAAAAATTACATTATGTTGGAGTTATAAGATCATTTGCTGCCACAAACGTATATTGCGAATCATTGCGAAAACCAGATTCAAAGTAAGTTTACAATCATTTTTATTTGGAATGAAAAATTATTACTGTCTGCAGTATTAAATTTCCCGGACATTTTTTAATTGTTATCATTATTCACTAATAAATACAACGATATTTATAATGATATTGTTCTTTTTGATTCAGGCACTGAAATCTGGTTTGTGAATACATTCGCAGTGTTTTCTAAATATAGTACCAAGCGTCGTATTTTCAATATTGCGATTAATCAGACTTCTCTGCCTGTACGATATCGCGGCATCGGCCCAATGCTGTTCTCTCGAAACAAGCTCATCGCCCGTCAGTGGTATTGCCCGTCGCAGCCGTCGCTGCCAGCCAGCTCGTAATTCTGCATGGCGCCGTTCCGCGCCTGGTAATTGGCAACGCCGCGCGCCGCCACCGCCCCCGCCCCACCGCCGTCGCCACCACCCACCCCCCGTCACCCCGCCTCCCGCCTCCCCGCCTCCCCGCCTCCCCGCCTCCCCGCCTCCCCGCCTCCCCCTCCCCGCCTCCCCGCATCCCCGCATCCCCGCCTCCCCGCCTCCCCGCCTCCCCGCATCCCCGCATCCCCCGCCTCCCCCGCCTCCCCCGCCTCCCCGCCTCCCCGGAACCACCGCCGCCACCGCCACCGCCGCCGCCGCCGCCGCTGCCGCCGCCGCTGCCGCAGCCGCTACCGCCGCCGCTACCGCCGCCGCCGCCGCCGCCGCCGCCGCCGCCGCCGCCAGCATGCGTATCGCAGAGCAGCGGCGTCATGCGCGTTTGTTCCGCCGCTGGCGCGGCATGGCGCGGTGCGGCGACTCGCCCGCGGACACGCTGCTCCTCTGATTTGCGACCGACGATCTGAAGCCGACGCGACGTACTTGTACATTGCGCAGATGACGGGAATCGTCGTTGCAGCGATGCTGCTGCGCTTTGGCTGACTTTATAGCAGAGTATATCGAGTATGAACGGATTCTCTTGAGAATGTTGATTCTGCTCAACATGAGCAACAAAAAATTAGTGTTTTGCGCGGTTAAAAATACGTATGAAAATGACGCGATGAAAAACACCTATGAATATGGAAAATACGTTGTGTCGAAATGTCAGTAAAAGGATCAATGGTTCAGAATATGATGAACACCAGTTTAGAATTTTCGAAAATAGAGACGTGCAAGGTCTTATTCGAAAAACAGTTTTCAATCATTTCATCAATAACTAAGAATATATATTCACACTTTAGCATTGTGCCATCGCGCTCCAGTTGATGATGCTCATGAAATATCCAACCCGGAACATTCAGCGCTGAATACAAAATGTGCTGCAGCGTTCCTTTTGTAGCCCCCCGGAGCATGCTGTTAAGAATTCTATTTTCGTTATTGCGCCTTTACCTTGCGTCGTACGACGGCTCGTCTACAATCGTTTTCTTCGCTTACATAACTCTGGCTTGTATTAAACAGAAAGTAATCAAGACGAATGTTTTGGCCTTTGTAAAATACGGCGCCGTATCGTTCTTGGTGCGAGAGACTTAAGCCATGAAAGGCGATAACATAATGAAGGAACGCGGAGTAATATTTTTACATCTGTTTCTCAATCCGCTATAAGAAGAGGCGTTTCCGCCTTTCATATTTGGGCTACATCTGTTGCTAGTACTGGAAAATTGCATTAGATAAATGGCTCGACCGCCCTTCCGATTTTAGTGTCAGCTGGTAATGCGTCTTTTATTGGCAGTAACTTGGCGTCGGCAGTAAAACCCGTCCGGTGCGATCCTCTCGCGAATCTGTCCGCTGATAACAGAGAGCGCGTCTCCGTGGTGACAGGCGGGGACGCTCTTGAGAGCTGGCGAGGACGGCGGGAAGCAATTTCCTGCCCGAGGGCGGCGTCGTGGCGCGCGGGCCGCGTGGGTGGCAAGGGGGCGTGGTCGGGCGGGTGAGGGAGGCACCCCGACGCGGTGCATCTTTATGCCGCAATAAATACGCGGCTGCGTGGAGGTGCACCCGATGGCTTGGTCGTTTGCAGAGCGTAACTCCAATATCATTCAGGCCAGCTGTCGCGAAAATTGTATCGCGAATGGGGAATCTGGCCCGGAACCGATGCATAAATCCAATATTGCTGTGTCAAGCGCGTCTCTTACGAGGCTTCGACGTGGTGAAAGCCGCGATTGCTCTACCACCTCCCCGTTGGGATTGCCGTCATTGCTTCAGTCACTCTTACCATTCGCGTCATTGGCTTCAGACTGTTCGTCACCATTGCCACTGAAACACTTGTTAATGCGTGTTAATATATATTTCGTCAACGAACAAGGAATATTATGCTCCTGCTTCGATGAACATACGACATTTATTCCCTAATACAAGACCTTAGACTGTCGTGCGTTGTTGTTCAATGATTTGGAGTCTAATGAGTATCCATTAATTGTTGAACAAGTGTAGAGTATCGAGGCTGCCCTACCCCAATTTAGCGGATACGGTGTGTGTCATGAAATAGTAATTTGGTTCAAACTAACATTCGTTGTTGCAAAATCTAAGAAGTGATCTCATTTCTTAGTTTCTTAGTTTCTCTCTACTTTCTTCAGACGTAGTTAACTTCAGAATAGTTCTTCAGAATTCTCCCTACCGAGATTTGTTTCAAACACCTTCCTGCCTACACGTTCTTTAGATATAAGTTCTAAGATCTTGGTGCTAGAATTATAGGCAACGCTTCCGTCCGTTAGTTACTGTCAATGTCACTTATCATTATTCTGTTTATATTGCACTTTGCTGAAAGTTCTTGTTTTACGGTCATCTTTACTCCCGCACCTTAACTGACACACATCCAGTATCACAATTATTTCTACAAGTCATTGGCGTAGTACATACCCACTACTAGAAATTATATATTTTTGTTACTTCTACTAACACCATTAAAATCTGCCACACATGTTTTACCATCGATTTCCAGCAATACAAATTTCTGCATTGCCACCAGAGTCCATGGAGTATGTTTGAGTCTGCGAATTTCGTGTTTGCATGTGTTACTTGCTTCTCTTTTTGCTTGCCCCTTTTGGTCGCGTGCTTTTGTCAATGTCACGGTTTTCGGTGACGTGATTCGTGTGAGTGCACGCCCGTAAAATTGCTTTCCTCCGACATTATTTTATATTGTTTCAATTACGTCGCAAAAAGTCCCATGTCTTTGTTCAGAAACGTATATTTTGTTGTATTGAATGAAATGCTTTAAAAAGTTTATAATCACCGTTGATAGAGGTTTTACTGTTAATTTTGAATTTAACTTTCTGGTGGAAGTGGTGAACTAAAAATTCTGTTTTATTTTTATTAGGGATATTTTAACGAGTTTATGACAGAAAATATCACGGTAGTCGTAATTAACGTTAACATATTCGGTAGTTACGGTTTTATTGGAACATAAATTTAATTTACTTCAACTCTTTGCAAATGGAAATAAATTTGCTGAAGCGCAATTATTTGCCAACTTTTGGTTTGCCTCTATGTCAATTGCATTTCAAAATGATTCGTTGCCTTAGCTTTATATATAGGCCATAGAATTTAGACAATAAATACCAACCTCACCTTCAGAACTTTCTTTATTTTAACAAGCGACTTTTTCGTGGTAAATTGTTGCCGGCTTATGTAGCTCAGGGTATCATTTGATGTCACAGCAGTGCGTCTGACCGGAATGTCCTAGGGTTTGAGTCCTGACGGTGTCTGATCTGTTACTGTGTGGATAATTCTAGCAGCCAGCTGCTACGACGGTCCATGGACAGCGCGCGATCTTTCCTTCCTCTTTGTCGTCCTATTCTCACTTCTTATTAACACACACACTTACATGCACCACAAGACCACACATTATGAGAGACCAGTCGGTAACTTGTGCCGGTTGGGGTGGTGCCTCACATGTGAGAGAAATTTGGATATTTGGAAAACACTGCAAACCGATGTTAGGTTTCACCGAAATTCTTGAGGGATTTGCATACGAACAGCATAAAATTCTCATCACAATAAGTCAAGCAGTTCTCTCCGGCTACTGCCAAAAATATTCATGCATTCCATTGAGTAACGACAACTGCATCGTAAAGATGACCACTGATAAATAGACTGCGGTGTGACAATATTTTTTCGATATTCACTGTTCTGCCTCCGGTGAATTAAAGATTACTAGAAAACACCAACATGAGAAACCAACTATGGTAATATTTCTCAGAGGGAGTCGGGATGGTCAAAAATGAGGTAGGCCGCAAATTCACGTGGAGTGTGATGTAGTATGTATCAGATTCGGAACGTGTGTGTGTATTTCTGTCTGTGTGTGTTTTCTACTGGGTGTGTCGTGTTTGTATGCGCGGTTGGGAGAGAAAGACAAAGAGCAGAGGGACTGAGTCAGAAAGTCATACGCTTTGTTCGGGTCAGTAGAAAAAAATTGACTTGTTCTCAAGCAGATGAACGCCACCGTAGACAACATTGCTCTGCGAATTGTTGACCAACATGAGAAACCAACTATGGTAATATTTCTTAAAGACGGAGTCGAGTAGGTCAAAGATGAGGTAGGCCGCAAATACACGTGGAGTGTGATGTAGTATGTATCAGATTCTGAATATGTGTGTGTAGTTGTGTCTGTGCGTGTTTGCTACTGGGTGTGTCGTGTGTATGCGCGCGTGGGAGAGAAAGACAAAGAGGAAAGGGACTGAGTAACAGAAAGAGATATACGCTTTGTTCAGGCCAGTAGACTATTTTTGACTAGTTCTCAAGCAGATGAACACCACTGCAGACAACATCGCTCTGCGAAATGTATTCTTCCGGCAGCCAGATGAACTGGGTGTCGCTGCTAATAACTTAATGTGAGTTCAGTCAAAAGTTACGAAATAGGGATAGTTTTCCTGAATGATTTACATAATAATATTACATACACGACAATTGAGGAATCTAGTGGTACAACATTACCTGGACATGTTACCAATATTAGGTAGATGATAAAAAATGTTTACTGTTTTCATTGAAATGTATGTAACTTAGATATCGGTAACATTGAAAGAAAAAGGGGGGTAAAACAGCAGATTTAACTTACAAAAATGTTACAAAATATGATAGAATTAGCGGGTATAATACACAAACGCACTACAGAGAGTGTGCACAACTTCTGAAGACAAGTTTTTATGAATGCCAATAATGCAGAATCGAAGTTAAAGAGAACAGTTTTAGCATTCATTTAGAACGCTAGAAAAAGAAAAGCTTTTTACTTGAATCTGGTATTGTTTGGCCCCAACCTCTTGAAATCTTCGAGACAGAAAGGAAAGTTGCTAATTGCACTGGAATATACGAAAATACAGCGTAAGTGCAACATATCAGTATCGCCAGATTGAGTGCTTTCTTTTATCCTGGAGAAGGTCTTTTAATGCGTGAAGAACTTCCGTAAACTTCGTCTTCGCTCACATCTTGCGATGGAGGAATTTAGTACAGATGCAGATGATAGCTTCCTGTTGAAGCTCAGTAATACACAGTGATAGAAGTCCAAAAGGACATAAGCCAAACGAGCAGCACAAAGAGGGTAGTTCGTCGAGCGGGTGTGGGATCCACAATGGGTATTATTTTCACCGATTGCCCCTACCACCCTCTCTCACGCTGCCGTGCTTTATTGACCCTTCTCGCATGGGCGGCCAGGCAACGCGGTAGTAATTTGTGTGAAATTATGACCGCCGGCATCTCCGTGACAAATAAAACCCCTGTGATCTATTGCGCCCTTTGTCGGCGTCCATTTGAAACGAATTGTTGCCTTTTGTGCTTTGAGGCGACAAGATGGCATCCCATCTGTTGGTCATCTGTGGGTAGATTACGCTTCGTTTGAACGGTTGGCAATCTATGCATGTTGACACATCCGCATTAAATGTGACCGCATGACAATAATATTGTTGCAGTTGGAACGAGTTGATGGATGTGCGTTGCAGTTATATTCAGAAGTTTGCGTAAGAGGTAAATGTTTTGGAATTCTCACGGAAACCTTTGTGGGAGTGAAGCAAGCTTGAATGTTTATGTCGCATAAATGTTGCTTGTTTTCCGCAACCAAACGATAGAAAGTAAATTTACCAACACGAATGTGCGTCGACATTATTATAAGTAACCGTTAAACACGTAAAATGTTTCTTAAAAGATCATATGTATTTGAATTATGCCGGGGTGCTTCTTTACTGATACTGGATAAAGTAGAAGGCATCAAAGCTGTCAATGTTAGGTCGCTCTCAGTTGTAACGAGCGGCCCTGATATTGTCATGAAGCATGTTTTAGACGCAGCTTAACGCATTTGAAGCAAAACTTTGCAAGTTTATCTACCACACCAAGACACCGCATTCCTAATAATTAGAAATGATTATTGAACCGTTGTTTTATAGAACTAAAGCAACATCCATTGCCTGTAAAACTACACACGTGATGTTTTAGAATTAATGCTATAAACATTTAATTATTAAGCTTCGTTAAATGTAAATAAAAATAATCTGTGACGTAATTAAACCCAAACTACTGCAGAAGACACATTTCCTGAGGCGCCATTACCTGGAATTGCGGGCTCCTCCTTTCCGGTGCACACACTCTCCGCGGCGGCGCGCGCGGGAGGCGGGGGCATGGCTGAGTGAGAGAGCGCGCCGGCCGCTGCGGAGACGCAATCTGCGCGCGCCCTCGTAACTCGATAACGGCCGCGCGCTGTTTGTTAATGAAATTAGAGAGCGAGAGGTGAGTCTCCGCGGAGACGTCTGCGCAGCGCCGCTTGAACGGCACCAAGTCTCAAGGCGCGCCCCGCCGCCCCCGCCGCCGCCGCCGCCCCCGCCGCCCCCGCCGCCCCCGCCGCCCCGCCGCCCCGCCGCCCCCGCGCCCCCGCCCCCCGCCGCCCCGCCGCCCCTGCCGCCCCGCCGCCCCGCCGCCCCGCCGCCCCGCCGCCCCTGCCGCCCGCCGCCCCGCCGCCCCGCCGCCCCGCCGCCCCTGCCGCCCCCCGCCGCCCCCGCCGCCCCCGCTCCCCCCGCCGCCCCGCCGCCCCCGCCCCCCGCCGCCCCCGCCGCCCCGCCGCCCCGCCGCCCCGCCGCCCCGCCGCCCCGCCGCCCGCCGCCCCGCCCCGCCGCCCCGCCGCCCCGCCGCCACCGCCGCCACCGCCGCCACGCCACGCCGCCACGCCCCAGCGCCACTGCCACTGTCGCCCTGCCGGCCGCCACCGACGACGACGCCTCAACTGCCACCAACTCCCAACTTTGCCTCCACCTTCTCCGTTTAACCGTCGTAGCGCTCGCCGCCCGCGTTGCTGCCTTAGTGCAGTGAAATGCTCTCCGGTCGTGTTTCTTGCAAGGAGCTTTCATTTCGCACTATCAGCGTTCTAATGCTTTTCGCCTCTCACTAATCACCTGTTACTTGTATTACTTTGATGGTGTAGCATTCAAATGTGGTAAGTTCAAAAGACCGGCTTAGCTGGCTCAGGGCAACAATTGTTGCCACTGCGGTGCCTCTGACTGGGAGGTCGCGGTAGTGTTCATGTCCCGACAGTGGCAAGATTTTCAACACTAGATGAGCCGAGTTCAACCGCTGTGTCGAGGAAAATTCTAACGAACGGTTACTCCGATCAGTAATTTTCAGTGATTTCTCCAATGAACGCCGAGTGAAAGCCAAAGCAATACCCTAACAAATTGGCCGCAGGTCGCCTGCGATCTTTCCTTTCCCTTCCTTGGCCTATCCTCACCCCTTAGATGCCCGCATTTTCACTTACAAGCACCACACTACCAATGCATTCGGGAGACCAGTCCAGACCTTAAAACTTGCACCGGCTGGGGCGACGCCCCGGTGTTGGGAGATTGCTGGAGGTGGGAAATCCCGTTAAACAACGTGTTGGTCGGTCCTCACCATCGAACGGGAAAAGACCACCACCGTCTCTTGAGATAAAAACTTACAGGATTAATAACCATAGCTGTTAATACACCCGGTAACAAGATATAATTAATCCATCAATCATGTGTTAAACTTGCAAGTTACACGTGAATGCCCATACAAGCGTCAATACGATTACTAAGTTCAATTACAAGAAACACGAGGAGACCTTCGTAAATGTCAGGTTGAGACTATAATTTTGTGTGTCCGGCTCAATTAATTGAGTCAGTATCTCGGTCGTCGAGTCTCAACGGTGAATCCCGAGTAGTGTGGATGAGTTGTTTGCTCTTTGCCGAGTGACGAACATTCGGTGCTCATCCTTCCCACCGCATGTCGGTCTTTTGGACACATCAAAGAGAGCGAAATTCGCCGAACACTTCAGCTGCTCGGGATTGGATGAGCACTAGTTCACTGCTCGGCGTATACCGAATGTGTGAAGCCGTCTTAAGTCACTTCACGCGGTGGGGAGGGGGGCACATTTGATTCGCTTAAATATAATATATGCGTGTATACGTGTGTGGAAACGGTCTCCACGACGCAGTTGTTTTCAGGCGGACCAGCCCCCTGCGCAGCGTGGTCTGCGTCAAACTTTCTCCCGAGCGGAGCGCCTCCATCGGCGCAGAACCGACCGCGCCGCCGTTGCCCTTCAGGGTAAACATTTACGTTACCGAGATTCGCCCCCTCGCGCTCCCCTCCTTGTTATCAACTCTTTTATCAGTTCCATCCGATAGGTAAATGTTTGCTGCGAGCACTGTAAATATACGTTTCGATTTATAACGTCAGCGAAGTTCATAAGAAGATATAACAAGATTGTTTACTCTTGTACGGGATCCGTCGCATCAATTTCGCTTCTTATTACGTTCCGTTATTGTTTATGTCATATGTTTCTCGCTATTTTTTTTTCATTATTGTCTTCCTGAGAAACCTTGCTCGTTACATTACTGTACCATTTCCTCAGGTCTATCTTTAACCAACCCCAAAAATATTTATTTTTAAGGCTGATTGAGCTCGGCTCGTATAAAAAAGTTTATTATACAAACCTTTAAAAAATATATAAGTTAAACAAAACTAATCACCAGACATAGTATTAATTGATAATTAAAAGTCATAGTTCATGTTAATTAATGAATATGTAAATTATCGGTAATTATTGTTAAATTAATGAAAGGTTTCAGAAATCGAAATTTAATTTGTATTGAACTAATGAACAAAAAATGGAGATTCTCATAAAAAAATGTAGAACTCCTACACATCCCTCTGAGATGTGCTTACTTACTTACTTTAAGAATCTTTTTGTAGTGCCAGTTCTGTATAGAAATCTTCGGTCGTAGATACGGACGATTTATGTATGCATTTGAAAATTCTTTACCGATAAAATAGCAGCGCGTTTCCGTTTACTTACGTTTTGCGTTAGCGAAACCATTTTCTTCGCAAGTTCATCACAATCCATTTTCCTCGAAACATCGGGAGCGTTCGTCGGCGGCCTGTACCCATCCTCCATCCTCCTCAGACTCTTCGTCCGAGCCGAAGACTCGCCGCTGGAGAGGGCTCGCGTTAAAAGTTGATGGCTCCTGGTCCGCCATCGCGGCTCCCGGCCGTGCATTACCCGCGGACGTGCCGTGGCACCCGCCGCGCCCCGCCGCCCTCCTAAGCTTCTCATTACACCCCGCGCGCGCCCTGGACGTGCGGCGGGTGACAACGCCCGCCCCCGCACTCGCCGCGGCCCCGCCCTCGCCCGCGCTCACGTCCGCCGCCCGCGCACGGATAACCCGCTCGCCTCGGGCTTTGCTGCTGGGGCGTCCGGTGCGGCTCATACGAGCGAACTCTCCACCGCTTGCACACGCGGATTCACGTATTCCACTGCTCAAACTCGGTCAATGAGAACCTTTCTCTTAGTCTATCTGTGATCGTACGTCAGAATTGACGCTAGCCGGATATTATTTTATGAAATTCAACTTTTTTTTAACGGGAGTCACTTTTTTTAAAAAGATACTGTGACATACGTTTTGCTGGGACATCCAGTGCGGCGCGTCCTCGCGAGCGCGCATGTCCGGCGAAGGATCTCGTACGAGCCAACTCTCCACCGCTCGCACACAGGAGGCACGCGTATTTACGTATTCCACTGCTCAAACTCCGTCGATGAGAAACTTGCCCTTATTCTATCTGTGATCGTACGTCGGCATTGTGAAATTATTTTATGAAATGCAACAAAAGGGAGTCCCTTTTTTGAGATTCTATGACATACGTTTCGCTGGGTCATCGAGTGCGGCACGTCCTCGCGAGCGCGCATGTCGGGCGAAGGATCTCGGACGAGCCAACTCTCCACCGCTCGCACACAGGAGTTACGCGTATTTACGTATTCCACTGCTCAAACTCCGTCGATGAAAAACTTTGTGTTTGTGATCGTGCTGGGGCAGCTAGCCAGACATTTTTTCATAAAATTCAACAAAAATTTTGTAATGTGAGTCACTTTTCTTAAGATTACATGACTTATGATAGACCTGAATATTTATCAATCATAGATATAATTTGTTTATGAAAGAAGAGAAAATCAAATTTAAAATGTTCCTTTGAACAAACTACGTTCCGTGTTCTATGACACTAAGCAATTTTGCCTTTTTTCTTTCGCTATTCTATTTCACTTAAAACCTTTCTATGTTCAAAGATAAACTATCTGACAAAAAAGTACAGTCATTCAAACATCACAAGTGATTTCACATTGAATATTGCAACGTAATTATTTTAAAGTAATAATAATAATAATAACAATAATAATAATAATAATAATAAGCATTGTATAAAGCAAAAAATATTGCAATGAATTTTTTTTTTTGATAAATTTTATTAGACAAAAAAATTATTAAAATGGAGATAATATATTGAACCATTAAACTTCGTTGTAGACAGGATAACTTTATATTGCTGTACATCCTATAATTGTATATTATCGCTGTCAGAACGCGTAAGTCATTATTTTTTACCTATAACATTCAGGATTGAAATTATTATTATTATTATTATTATTATTATTATTATTATTATTATTATTATTATTGTGTATCACCAGTATCATTGGTGAACTCAGTGACAAGATTGAAAACTTGATTGCGCCCAGTAAAGTAGGAAAAAACTTCAATGGATTTCTGGAGAACTTTCTGTTGCTACTGGAGCGAAGTGGCCTGCAAAAAGTTTGTGACCAAGTGGACAGTACTACAAGCGCGATTACATCGATCTCAACGTTCTAGGAACAGAAGAAGGGATGAGTGCAAAAGAGACGAAGAGGGAGGGCTACAGACGATGGTCCTTCACTTGGAAAACAGGCGAGGGAAGATGAGGAAAGAAACAATCAGATACATGTCTTCATGTACGCTCTACCACGGAAGTCAGTGGACGACGTAATAACTGCGTAGCGTTTTTTTTAGGAGATGTGCGCTCCATCTTAATCGTAATTTACGGAGTTGGTTTTTAGTTTTTGAATTCCTTCTTCAGACATGTATATATTTTATCTTACTCGTAACATTGTTATTTGAAGAATATTATGACTACCTGTTATTATAATTTGGGCGCAAGTGAAACTGCAAAATACTTAAAAATAGGTAATTCTCAAATATAGTTACGGAATGGGTGGCCAACTAAAGAAAGAATTGCTGTAATTGAGGAATACTCTGTTGATTAGGTGTCAAAAAATCCGAATGAGTATGAAATATGATATTGCATTAAGCCATATCTTCGTCATGTATACATCGACTAGCAGGAACCTACTTACCCAGAAATTAAACCATGACCACCAGAAACCGGTAGACGAGCATTACTTTTATGGGGCATATCGTCTGCATCGAATTCTCTACATTGTTTCAGGCGTATAAATTGCCACGTATTACCGACAATTTACGGGGTCGTATCGCCGGAATTAATGAACGCAGGCATCCGGCCCGTAGTTCACGATCGCTAAGTGGGCCCTCGCAGGGCCACGGCGCGGCGTCCGCGCTCCGCGTTACAAACGACGGGATTATTCGAGTCTCCTTGAGCGCCTCCGGCCCTAATCCTGCTAACAGACTCCGATAAAACAAGGCTCTTGATTGCAACAGTAATTAGGTTTTGAATAATTTGTCCAGGTTAGCGCCTCCAGGGGTCGGTGCGAGAAGGCCGACCCGGTCCGGCGCGGGGCGGAGCGCGCAAAGCTGTGGGCTTCGGTCGCGCACCTGCGTCTCCCTCCCCCCCCCTCTTCACCCCTCCCCAAACACCGACTTCTCCTCCTGAAGCTCCTGGACTGTTTGCTGCGCCCCTCCTTACGAGTTGCGAGGAACCACGTGTCCTTGGGGGGCCGTTCACAATCGGGGATCCACCCTCCGAACTACGCTCTCTTAAAAAGGTAATTACTTTGGAGATTCAATAAGATGTACTTTACATATTATGTTACACTTTGCAACACTGCTCAACAACAACTACTAAAACTTTGTTAGTAAACAACAAGAACTATTATCAAAA
Organism: Teleogryllus oceanicus; assembly: GCA_964035755.1. NCBI lineage: Eukaryota > Metazoa > Arthropoda > Insecta > Orthoptera > Gryllidae > Teleogryllus > Teleogryllus oceanicus. Next base: position 83,153,097 of record CAXIVR010000004.1, on the reverse strand, counting down.
TTAAAGGAATTTTTCGGTACGTTGTTATTTTATACGGCTTATACGGACATTTAACTATTTCATGTTAATAGGATCGTTTTTCCTTTTATATTCATATTTTTTCTGTCGGCATAATCATTACTAAAACGTTTCATTTTTTACCGTAATTCTGCAGACAAGACACTAATCCAGTATTAACACTAAGCCATTCAAAGAAAATATTTATAAATGTGTAAAATTAATGAATTACGCATGCATACTTCAGGGTTTCACGTCAATTGTGAGGTTAAATCATAGAACGCTCAAGGATGGCCAGAAAAGTTCTCCCGAAACATGTCATAGTAACCATTAAATGTTTTACCTCTTCAACAGATTTATATTAATAATGAAGCATTTTTGTGCCTAATTTTTATATCTGACTTGTATTTCAATTGAATAAATTTATTTTTACAAATTGATGAGTATTTAACTTCGTGTAGTCAGTATTGACATTTATTACTCTGTCTGTGAAATTATGGTAAAATATTCAACATTTAGTAATAGCTGAAAAGGTGTATTAAGAAACTGTTTCGATTACTTTTGCATTGTCCAGTTATCGGATATTTTTCTTTAATCTGATACTCTAAGGACCAAAGTATGTCATATTACTGACGCTTCACTGAACTATATAGTTTTTCACAAATCGGTTTACAGAGATTTTAAAATAATTTACCAGCTTTTTAAATATCTCAGCAAAGATTACAAAAACGAGGGAAAAAGTGCAGTGATTATTTGAATAACATCCGCAATTTTTGAAGACGTAGTAAAAATATGTTGAATATATTAGTAATAAATAGTTTAGTACAAATAATAGTTTAGTATAACAATATAATGTGTTCGTAAAAATCAGCATTTTGGACGGCATGAAGGTAATTATTTTGTATTATCACATTTAATTATCGCTTCTGATTTGGCAAATACGACAGACTGTTTTAATCCTTTACACTGACGTTAAACTGCATTATTTTTGTGCCTTTTAGTGTTTATTTTCGCCGTCTGTTAGAGAAGAAATGCAGGCTGGATAATGGCTGTCAATCGACGCATCCTTTTTACCAACGCTCCCTATTTATTTTGTATTATACAACTTACTCCACTAGTGACACAATCATTTTACCACCTCTCGACCAGCATCTGTTCATTGTGAATTGCAACCAATCGGCAGCTTGCGCAAGTGTCGTTCTCTACACCGCACTCCCGCCATTATTTGTTCCCACACGGGCGCAGTTTGCTTGCTCGTGCATGATTTAGTAGGTTGGCCGTGTGGCTATGGCTCTTCGGAGAATTATTCGGTCCGAGGATCCACTCGACCTGTGGTCGAGGCAATCGTCCAAACGGTCGCGGTATTAATACACGCGCTGGCCGCGAGTGCGATTTTCCAGGAACTCGCTACGAGACGAGTGGAGTAGACAGGCGGCAGAGGAGAACTCGCAGAATCGTCGCGAGCCACAGGCGGGACCGATGCGCCATGTAGAAAGCTCATCGGAGTGGGCTTGAATGTTGCGACGTCCAGCGGAAATGACAAATCCCCCGAAGCCTTTCCTTTGCAGCCTGCGGAATCAGAGACTCCGCGAATCTGGCGACAGCCGTCAAGAAGGCGGAAATTTTCCGAGCGCTGTCACGTATTTGCCAGAGTATTCGTGAAAGTGTAGTCTCCCCTCTCTCACACACACGGACACACGCATACTCTCGGTCGTTCGCACACAAGTCATGGACGAACCGCAGAGAAAGTTATCGGGTTCACTAACGCGAAAAGTTGCACTTGAGGGCCCCACCTCTTCGACGCGCCTCGTGGCTGTCGCAGTCACCGCCGCCGCCGTCGCGTCAACCTCCAAGAGCGAGGCAGAGCGGGGAAGCAGAGTGGAAAGCTATGTAACGGGTGGGTGGAGCGAGCGACGGAAGGGGGAACGGAACAAGGATGGCCGACGCCCACACGACAGGGGACATGACATTCAATGAAATGGATGTCCTGAAAATATATTTGGAAAATCTGTTCTGTTACAAAATTAATTGTGAAACGTACGCTCAAACACGTTAATATTCGCCTTAATATTTCAGAATTTCATTCCCTAACGGCCTTGAGCTTCCGGTGTACAATTTTATCTATTGCCGGGTGTGAGTTTTTAAAATTTACTTTCGAACTTAAATTACCAATAAATATGGTAATTAAAAACTGGGAAGTGCCTGTGACATCTGAAGCGCACCTAAGAAGATATGTAAATGTTATAGCAACAGTTATCAAAAATCCGCCCGCAGCAGCAACAATACTTCTGTACAAGCGCACACAAAATGGCTTTCCAAAACGTAGCGCATACACTGCGTACGTTCAACGAACTTGTATAACACTGTAATAAATTAAATATTTTAATAAAAACAGTCCACAAACACTGCATTATCATAAACAAAAAAAACTTTTTACAAATTGTTATATACTGCATTTTATATATAACAATATGTAAATAATTTGTATAACTTCATTTTTTATATTTCATGTATTCCTGTATTTTTATGTAGCTCTGATGATGGTCGTTAAGCGTTAGAAAAGATTTTAAATTTACACACACACACACACACACACACACATATATATATATATATATATATATATATATATATATATATATATATATACATATACATATACACTTATTTAAGAAGGTTTTTATATCACCAACGATCTAATTAATTAAAGTATATCAGTTCTTTACGTTCCAAGTATATGAAGAAATTGCACTCGTAAATAGCAAATATTAACCATGTAATAATTTCTCAATGTTGCTGTCCGGCATAAACACCATAATAACAAATATCATATGCTTGTCAACCAAATCAAGAAAATAATTGTACATGGGAATCGGAATAGTGATTTGAAAACTTGTGTACATAATTTTTCTTCCATAAAGGAGGTCAAATAATTCACGAATCATTCCCAAAAATATTACAAAAATCGCGTCACTTTAAAACACATTTCTCTCCGATTCCCTAGTTGCTGTGTCACTAGTTTATTAATTAAGACTCTAATTGTTAATATAGAATGTGTAATACAAATTTACTCCATTAATTTGTCTGAGTAAAAAGCAAATAGATGGGTTAGTAGTTCTGTGAATCAAAAATGTTGAAAGAAGGGATCTTAATACAGATATTTCGTCTTGAACGTGCAATCCAGTGAGATAAAATTGTCTTTTTAATATTTTTATATGGGCTAATCAATGTACACAGAAATACCTTTAAACACTAGAACAGTATTTCTATCGAGTAAAATTTTGTTTTGTTCTATTATTTCTGTTACGATTCTTCCCGTGTTTTTAATTGTATGAGACAGTCAAAGCTACTAGAAGAGAGCATCTACATAGAGTTTAAACGGAGACCCTGGTCGTCTCGCATGAATTTGAAGCGCAGAAATGCAAAGAGGCCGTAAAGAAGGCGATGAGGGTCTGGCGAGGACGACGAAAACAACGCGACTTGCACGAGAAGATGCGTGGATTCGAGCATAACGGCGTAAGCGGAGGAAACACACTGCACCGAAATGTAAACTGGGAGCGACGAGGCGGCGCGCGGCGGCGGAAAGCGAGCGAAGCACCGAAGCAGGCGGCCTCGCGTAATGAAACGGCAGTCAGAAGTTGCGGCGCCGCGCGGCGCACCGGAGCCTCCTGGGACGCGACGCCGCCGACGCCACGCGGCGCGACGCCGGGCCTTAATCCGCTCTGCTCCGCGCCTCCCGCCCCCGCACCGCCCACGCTCCTTCCCTCCTATCTCTTCCCCCTGCAGCCCCGACGATCACTACATGCATCCATTTTCGCCGTTGCCAACTTGCCCGTTCACGTTTTCTCCAAGACTTCAATCTTTATTTATCTATATCCTATTATCGATTCTCACGTTCGAGCCCATGCGTTTGAAATTGTCCTTGGTTCTATTACACAGGCACTACCGTAAAGTCTTACTTACGTTCACTCTATCAACCTCACGCTGTCGTTTACACTCGTATTCTCAATAATTCCATCGACCGTGGCCGTTCACTGTTATCCACGCCACCCCAAAGTTCTCCACTTATCCGCCCCCCGAATTTGTCCTCGTCAATGTCTGCTTATACCCCCACATGCCCGGGCCCATATCTGCACCCCTGCATCCTCGGCTATCTAGCCCGTAATCCTGCCGCCATCCTCATCGTCATCCTCGCCTCGACGTCCTCGGCCCATCCTTGCCCATTACACTATCCTCGGCCCGTCCTCGCCTGTTTCCTCGCCCTCATCCTCACCCTTACCCACATCCTCATCCTCGCCCTCATTCTTGCCCTCATCCTCACCCTCATCCTCGTCCTCATCCTCGCTCTTATCCTCGCCCTCGCCCTCGCCCTCGCCCTCGCCCTCGCTCTCATCCTCGCCCTCGTCGTCGCCTTCAACATTGCCCTCAACATCGCCCTCTTCCTCATCTGTGTGCACACTCTCACTCAGGCCACTACGTACGCTTCTGACCCCTCCTTTCACGTCCCCGCCGCCGAGCCGTCTCGAGCGCCACGAGGCACGTGAGGCGGGCGACGACGTGACGGAGCGAGCTTCCGCCTCCGCCGCCCACGCGACGCGATGAAGCGCCGCAAGGGAGGCGCACGAATTTGCGGGGAGCGCTGGGGAGGCTTCGGGCGGAATTGGTTGACCGCCAGAGGCGAGAGAATAAAGCGCTACCGTGGAGGGTAGATGGTGATGGAAGGACGAAGCCCGCTGATGCAGCACGTCGGGATGAAAATGCCGGTTCACAGGAGGGCTGCGCCAAAGGAACGAAATGCACTGGGTAAAATATCGTTGTTACGTGACAGAATGTTGATGAAAGGTTGCTTTCGATGGAAATTGTTGGGAGAAAATTTGTTAGAATTTATATCTACTTTACTGCTAATTGAGACTGTCTCCGAAGGCAGTTCCACGAAGATTTAAGAATTTCATACTCCGCGGACTGCTCACTAATTAAAGCTAAAGATATACGACGCTGAGTGACGGCAGGCGAACGTGGAATGCAGCGGAATCACCGGACCCGCAAATTGAAAACCGTCGCAGGGTGAATGCGTGCGTGGGGAACGGTCACCCAATTGCAGGGCCGTCGCTCCATATTGAATCCCTCCCGTCACGTGTCGTTCGACGTATTAGGGCCTAATACTTTTGGACGCGCTCATGGAAAGCGCTAGGCTTTTTGTGTTCGCCCCCGCTCTGCCTAGCGGAGCCTCTGATGCACCAGCGCTCCGTTGTTGTCGATGCAGCGACTGCCGCTATTCCATCCTACCCTTTCCTAGAATAATTAAGCTAAGCTCTCTGATCCAACTCTTCAGCTCTTAGACCATCGTTTCTGACAATTCCGAATTGTTCATTTCTTCGTGATTTTGCTATAATTTTCCGTCCACTTCGAATTTCTCCATTCCCGATATCGATTGAAAATTACCGTATGTTTGTTTCTACATGTTTGCTTCCCCTTAGGCGATTCTTTTCAATAACGTGTAACTACATCATCTCCTCCCAATTGTATATTTCACTATATATTTTACCTTTAATCAATAACATTGTTATTCTCTCGTGGATAATCTTCCTCATTTGAAAGATACAACTTTTGTCTTTTTTTCTTGAAATGAATTCATTTGGATTCTTCAGTCACTCCCCAATATTGACTATTCCATCTGAGTTAACACGCATCCATTCAGTTCCTCAACTAACTTGAAAAGTGATACGAGTGAGAGATAAGTGTACACAATAATTGTTTTGTGTTTGCCTAGTGCTTCGACTCAGAGAGTGTGTGTAACCTAGGTTAAGAGCCACATGTTTTTATCGAACACTTGGGACTCGAACGCTGCGCCACCCCGCGCTTCCTCTCACCCATGGCGCCCCCACTTTCGCCCGCCTCACCCCCCGCCCCACTCCCTCCCGCCAGCAACGCGCCCACTGATGGCCCCGCGCGCTATCTCCGGTCGCCTGATTAATGGCGCGCGATTGGGACGCGCGGGCCCAGCGCGCGGCGGGCCGGCCCGCGCACCCCCGCCCCGCCCCCTGGGCCTCCGCCCCCAGCCAGCCGCCCCGCCCCCGAGGGACCGCGTGCCCCGCGGTGACCCCTCGCCGACATTTGAAGTGATTGGCTTTTGGGACGTTTCGGAAAGTGCTGATTGACAGTTCACTATTATTCGTCGGTGCGAGTGCCCGTGATGGCGTTCGCTGTTGCGCATATTCGATTAACGATGTTTCCCGACGGGAATCGTGAAATGAAATTCTTTCTTGCGTGTTTATACGTTGTAAAGTGAAAAGACGGTTTTGAAACCAAACGTCGCTTTGCACTTCGGTTGTTCACTGATGTAGTATGTGTTTCGTCAAATCTGTCTAAATTTACTTTGCAAGCTTTCGATCTTGAATGCTTAAGACATTTTTAGATTGGGGTATTAAATATTTTGATTAGTGCAAAAAACTTTTTATCTGCAATCTGGAAAACAAATATCGATATGAATACATTAGTAGAAACGTTTCTGAGAGGAATACATTTTTATTCAACTCCTTTTATGCATATTCGATACATATCTATCAAGATATTCGGCAATGTTTCGATTTAAAATGCGAAATCGAAACATCCATATTCATTCGTGGAAATTTCCATTTTCTGAAAATTCATTTTTCTGGTGCCTCCTATTTAATTTCCGGGCGAGGACAACAGTAGCCCGCAGAAGGGGACGGCAAATGCATATCTCAGCCGCGAGAATAGAATGCTCCATTCTTTTCAGTTGTGGCTGCGGCAGATGTCGCCGTCACATATCGCTGTCAGGCAACCAGCCGTTCGTCACAAGGGATCGTCACTTTGTGTGGGGAAGGAGAACTCTACCGGAACACGTGTGACTGCGAATTCCATTGTAAATGTTTCCATTTCGAACCAAATCATTCTCATCAAACTATCTTGTTACTTGTGTGACGAAAATGTGTAATAAGTGGAAGGTGTAAGAGATTCTGATACATACGTGAGCACTCGTGTTATTAGCGGTCTTGAGAAATATCTAAAAATGCTAATTGTTTCAAGATACGCGCGTGATATTTCGCGCATGTATTTTGTTGAATTATAACGTACTATGATTTATTATTATTACTCCCATTCTATTATTCTAATTTTCTCTAGTAGTATGTTCTTCTGTATATAGACATATTTTGTTGTGTCCGTTGTAACTGTTTGTTTTTTCTGCCATTATAGAATTAATCAAAAAAGTTATTGCGTAGACGTCCTACCAGTGGAAAGTCGGCGAACATAAATATACTAGGATAAAAACCCAATAGTATTGTGTTATATTTCCGTATATACTTCAAGACATAGAACTATATGTCTTGAAGAAGGCCCAAAAATGCGTCCCAAACTTTGCAGATATTTCAATAAATAATTAATGATGCCAATGAGCAAGAGCAAGCTGCAACTGCTCAAGTATATTTGCTAGAGATTCAATTATTACAAACGTAAAATCCATTTCTTGATATCTAAGACTGTATTAACTGTTGTCATTTACGCGTTATACCTCTTTCCTCTGCTTCGATTCTCTCTCGCTTTTTTCACTTCAGCTTTCTTCTTGTTTCTCTCTCATTTTCTCTCTTTCTCTTCTTCACCCATCTCCTCTTTACCTCCTCTCCCCCCTGACTCTCCTTTATATTACCGTTTCTCTCCACATCCCCACCCAATCTTCGTCGTTCTATGATCCCAATTGGTCACATTATATTCTCTCTCCCTTCCGTGTCTCTAATTGCACTCGCCGTCTCGCGGTCAGTGAAGCGTTGATGGCGGCACCGGCTGCAACTGAGACGCGGAGCCTTCGAGCGCGAGACAAGTTCGCGGCGGCGTCGTGTCTAATGCACTTTGAATCATGCACCTGCGCCGACTAAGTCGTTCCGTCTGATCGCCGCGTGCTTTATGGAGCGGCCGCTCAGAAGCTGAGAGCGAAAGCGAGCGGGGGCAGCGGGCGGAGCGCGGAGGGGGTGAACGCCTCGGCAAACAGAGCGCTCGGAGAGAGGGCGGTTGCCACTGGGGAAGCGATCGTGCTTTCGGAATCACATTAGCTGCCTCGCCTAGCGACCCTCGCTCCGCCGCCACCGTCCTCTCTGGACCTCCCTATGCGGCCACTCCAGCCTAACAATTTATAGCCTCCAAGTGGCTGTTCTGTATCCAGTAGCCTGTGCTCAGTGGACTCGGCTTTGCTTGTGATGGGTGGGAAAGAGAATACCTAAGAGAGGATCTTTGATCAACCTGGTATGTCACCATGGTAATGAGGGTGTTCATTTCATCACCGCAGTGTTGGATTAGTCTTATTATGGATCGTGTCTTACAAATTTATGTAGTAAGTGTGATTTTCTAATTAATTTTATGCCAATATACTAATTAATGTTATGCCAATTGATCTTTAGAAAACCTATCACAACTGGTATCAATTCACCGAAAATAGTTAAAATTCTTTAGTAAACGTACAGAAAAGCTAGTTTGATTAAAAAACTCAAGATTAAGTTCCTGATAGCATCGTTTTTGCATGTTTATTCTCTCATATCGGTTATATTTTGTGTACAATGATGTAATGTTTTCTTATTTTATAATTATCTTCTTTTTATGAAATTTGCAAAATTATAAAGCTATGAAAAAGTAGATATTAACGAATTGAATACAATAGATTTGACATGAACTAATAAAATATTAATTGGTATGCTATACGGATCTAATACAACAAAAATTCTTGATTCTCTGTCCCCTGTTCAGACTAACAGTCATTTAAATGTCATTTTGTCGCGTAGAATTTCAAATTTCTAGAATTACGTTATTTTCGATCCGTTGGAATGCAATCTTTCTTTCATAATGCGCTTTGTAAATCACAACAATACAATTGAACACGTAAATCTTGAATTATCTCCGCACATTACCTCTGCGTTCTCTATTGATGCGAATTAGTACCAAGGACGTAAATAAAGTCCGTTTATCAAAAACCTGCTTTGAAAGGCGTTTGATAAGCTTTTTCGGGTCGATAAAAATGAATGTCCGTTAGTAAATACGCAATCTTTAATCATGTGTGGCTTTACAGTCCAGTAAGCATATACAAATGAACAAAGCGGAAACATGTCATTCCATTTCAGATATGAAATAACTTTTATGTATTCACTTCCGTCTGCCCCGATATAGCGTTGTACAGCAAAACCAGGTAATTAAAAACCCCTGATTAAAATACGATTGTTACTCTAATCATCGGCAACTTAATTAGGCCAAGTTAATTACGAGATATCCACGTACTTGAAACAGAAAAGCCTCCAACAACAGCACAAATTTATTGTTTCCCGCATACGAAATACAATAGTGTTGAGTACAGTAGCTTTGAAGAAAAATTCACGCTTTCAAGGGAAAAAGTGGGACAACAACTTTAATTAAAACGGATATAATTATGAAGCGCAACACTTAAACATGTATGCGGGCAGAGGACAGAGCCGGAGGAGGCGGAGGGCGGGGACGGAAACGGCAGCCACCGGGAGCTTTTACGCCAGTTCATTTGTTGGAGGAGGCCCCCAGAGCTCAGGGCACGGCGCCGGGCATTAAGCCCTTTATGCCTCGGAAACGTCCTTGCGCGGCGCAGCGCTCAGTGGGTCCCAACGCCCCCAAAAGCGAAGGGCGACGAATATTTTCCTCCGTTCTCAAACTTTTATCCTGACAACAAATTTAAAAAGTGACCACAAATATTATTAGACTTACGAGTACCTACAATATTACAGTAATTTTGTTTCCTTTTCTCAGTTTTTTTCTAGTTTACGTTTGGGTGAATGTTAAATGCGAAATTGTTATATGTTTGGATTAAATGTTTGATTCAGAATGGAGAAAACTATGATACACTAAAATAAATAATGTAATTTAGATTCGCTGTAATGATACATTTCATGTAAAAACATTTTAATATTGTATCTATGTTAATGTATCTCACTTACGCAATCTTTAAAAATCATTTAAATTCGTTATTTATTTAAAAAATATTATACAAAATCAGTTACATATGATTTTTACCATTTTTGGCAAAAGTGTTTATTTCCAAAGTTTATTTGCATAGTAAGATATTCCGAATGTCGGTTTGTGTCAGAATTTTCCGTAACAATGAAGTGCATTGCAAAAGACTTGAACTCTTGTGTAGTATCCTTCTATGTATTTTCAAAGAATTCTTTGCGCAGTACTCACGATTCTATTTATTTTTCTTTGACAAATGCATCGGTCTTTAAACTTCCAAAACTTCTGTTAAACATTACACAACTGTTTCATTAACAAGTATCAATTCAATTCTGCAAATATCCTTATCGCTAAATAATTGATCATTTTAAGCGTTCTCTGCTTTTTTCGCGCATTTTAGAATATTATGCCAGTGTATGGGTAACAGTCTGCTTCCACGCTACCCACAAAAGTCTTTGGGCCACCCTCAACCGGCATTGCGGTCCTAGTACTAGTATTACCACGGCTTCTCAGTATAAACGGAGTTGGTTTAAACTTTCTGTATTATACACTTTCTGGATATTTCGTCTAAAAAGATCATTTTATTAAAAGAGATGTATTAATCAGCGATCAGATCGCTTGATAAGTCTCTTCCCGAATGACGAAGAAGGAACATTTATTGTTCCAAAAAAAATTGCCAAAATTATTTTGGGAAGATCTTATTATCAGAAACAAATTTCAGTGATGTCAATAAACAACAGAAAATATTAAATTCAAAACCTAGAATTTTTAAGTATATATTTTTAAATGTATTTTAGAAATTCATTTTATGTCGGGTTAGTATTTGTTGCTGTGAATTATATTGAACATACAAGTTTAAAATGCCATTTCATCAAAAAACATTGTTTAATTGTAAGCATCAGTCGTGACTGAAATTGTATTTAGCAGCAAATAATTCAATGAAACCGCATGCAAAACGCGCGTAGCAAACTTTGCCCAACATTCGCCGAAACTTTTTCTTCCTCTCCCCAATGTGTTGGCAAAACCAGACCGCCGCTCTCGCTGTCCCCGCCGCCCACGCAGCCCCGCCACCCCGCCACCGCCCTCCACAAAACCCCGCCCCTCCCCGCCTCCCCGCCGCCCCCCCCGCCCCCCCGCCGTTCCCTCCCGCCGTCCCCGCCGCCGCTCGTGAAGGGCCGTCGCTGTCTCGCCGGACGAATCGCGTTGATTCAGGGCGCGACGGAATGGGATGCTTGTTCGCTTTCCGGCCTGCCGACGCCGCGCGCGCCGCCCCCTGAATAAAGTCTAACGAGGAAGCGCCACCATCCCACCCTCCCCGTCCGGAGATACGGCCGCCGGCGACGACACCGGACTAAATACATTATCCTCACTTCCTCGCGGCCTCGCCTCGTCTCGGGAGGACGCACTTTCGCCTACCTTTCTGAAGCAACCGCCCGTTCCCTCGAAGTTTATCCATCGTCGACTGGGCCTGCTGTGTTTTGCTGCAGAAGGGGGATCGAACGTTCATTGGGAAATGTACTCGAACCTTCTGTTGTTACGACTGTTGATTCAGAAAAGTGGAAATGGACGTCCCGCATCTACGTTATACTTCATTGACATTTTATAGCCCATTTAAGTAATTGTAGTGTTTTTTTTTAAAATTTGTATTCTTTTTTTTGTTTTTTTTTCATTTACTACATACTTAGTTCTTGAATATGTGCTACAATCTTATGTCGTTTCCATTTCGGTAGTATCATTCGCTACAATTTTAAACGTTTCATGTCTGTGTGCTGCTTTGAACTACGTGACGTCTATCTGGGCGTACCTACATCCTGAATATCTTTGCACAGTCTACCTCTCCGTTCCAGATGCAAACTTCGAATCCACAGACTAGCACCCGCCTTTGGACCGAACCTCGCATCCCCTGCCTTCTCTGCAACCTCTACTGCCCACGTTCTGGCTTTTCGACACAGTTCGCCCTCCGCTCATTGCTTCCCTCACCGCTCACTTGTTAGCTGGTAATGATGTTACCGACGCCACAGGCAGGGCGCGCCTCAGGCAAGGACTAGAGGGCGGCGGCACCGGACGCTCGGGGCGACGGCGGAAGCGAAGGCGGGGGGGGGACGGGGGCGGGGCGAGAGTGAGGGCGAGGGCGAGGGCGAGGGCGAGGGCGAGGGCGAGGGCGAGGGCGAGGGCGACGCGCGGCGAAGTGGCCGAGGTTGTCTTCTCCTCACTTCTCGTATCTTCTCCTTGCCCTGCCCCACCCCTGCCTCCCCTCGCCTTCGCCTCTTTCATTCGCCACGAGAGCACTCGGCTTTGCCGGAGCTCGCAAACAAGTGCCAGGTAAATCCTGGACTTTAGGGGGTCCGCCGGCTTTGGAGTGCATCAACGCGGAATGCTTGCCCTTTGACTGCTGTTTCTCATCATTAAGTGGATTAACGCTGCCGGGCTGTGCGAGTCAAACTGTGTTGTCTGCTTTTCAATCCTCCCCCTTGAAGTTGACTTTCCGAAATAGTGTTGAAAATTACAACGTGTGAATTAATTCATTGCTTTTCTTTTACCATTCGCTTCTGCACTCCTCGAGTTTGGTGCACACGAGTGCGAATAAGCTTTTCTCAATTATACTGATTTGTACATGTGAAAGAATGAATACATTTTGTCCATTCATAACTTTTTTCGTAAAATTGTGTGGGAATAAATTCGATTCCGTCAGCAGTTCATCGCGGCATCTCGCTCAGATATGAGCACGTGTCACCGAAGTAGCAGTGGCAACCGTATGAGGTGTCGACAGAATCGAGTTTGAGCGTCAAAACAAAGCGGTTGTATCGTTGCAATCCGAACTTGGTAAAAAAGATGGCAATTGTGGATGTGGTCGTACGTAATAACTTGTTAAATGTGGAAACGTTACCCCACCACAATTTCAATCAAATTGGTACGACGGTCTGTTGTGAAAATTATCTGCATAGATGTGGATGTTTTTAAGTGACACTACCACATCCACCATTGACTTGGACGGAAGGTTTAGTGTTGCCAAATTGTGAACGTTGCAGTAAAACAGGTGTACAAATTTTCATGGAATCCTCCGAGTAAGTTGCGATATTTGTTAGGTGGAGTAAACTTGAAGTTCTGTGAAGAACGGAACTATGTAAATCCTTGCATATGAAAGTTGAGTGATCTTCTAATTAAAATGATTGAGTTCAACCAGTGTGCGATTACTCTCTATTTGCCTTACTCCACCGTGAAATTTAGCCGGTAGGAAAATCTCATTCCTATGTCTCCACCTTACTTACACCGATAATCTCCCGCCCTGTGTTTAATACTCACATTAAAAAGTTTGGTATTCTCTGAGATGAATTTAAAGTCACAAATTCACCATCCTACACAACTAATTAAAGGTTACAAGTTTACTCGTAATTGTCTTACAAACTTCTGTAGCCTGAACTCATGATAATCCTTTTTTTATCAGCCAACAATAAAATTGGAATTTAAAATGCAGTGTTTTTTTCACACGTATGTAAAAGTTAGAATACTTGTATAAAAGAAACCTATTCTACGCTCATAAATCCAGCTTACAGGGTACAAATATGCAGTTTATGTCGTGCAATTTCCTCTTCAAATATCATTCTGTATGATTTTTTTTCTTCATTTGTGTTTTTTATCTTCATTTTGTTGTTGTCTTATTTTTTCTGATTTCTCAGTCACATTCTTTATTATGAATTTTCTTTCAGATCTTTATCTCTTTTTCCTTTTTTCCTTCAAGTACTATCACTTTTTTTTTTTCATTGTCTTTCCTCCTGTCTCCTCTCTTATTTCCCTTGACTTTCAATCATTATTTCCTCAAACGCAATTTCTTTAGTATTGTTTTTCTCCCCATTTACTCTTCTCAATTATTATCTTTCGCTCCCCTCTTCCCTACCCGTTCTCCTGCGTCGGTTTCGGGAAATTGTGGGAGCTTGTATTGTGTTCGCGCGCCGCCTGCCCGGAGCTGCCAACGTGGCGCGCCATGGCTCCCTGCTGCCTGGAATTCTCGCCCTGCGCACAAAGCGCGCGTCCCCGTAAATATAGGTATTCGATATTGAATATTTTTGGCTTTCGCCGGATTAACAAGCGCGAATGCCGGTTATAGTATATTGGAAATTAATATTCGTACTTAGCAGCACAGCTCTCGTCGCGTGACGTGTATATATTGCCGCTTATGCAAGTGAGGCTACCTCTTTCCTGAAACGTGTCGTTGACCCGGGTAATTAATGAAGGGGTTCTTTTACTAAAATCTGAGGCGAACTGTGGTGTAGTGGTCAGCTTGGTTGCTTTTCATATCTGGGTGTAGGAGTTCAAATCACGTTCGATCAATGTGGAATTCGCGGTGAACAAAAGGTGTTCGGCAGTTTTTTCAGCCCCTTATTCCGCCATTACTTCATTCAAATCAAAATCACCAATTCATCAAAACCATTCGTCTCCTTTACGTATCTAAGTCTAGGAACTGGAAAAGTTCTAAAGATATATTTTCAAGAATCTAGTGCTGAGGTTCCAAATCAGAATGATCCAGAACCCGTGCATTAAGGTGGTTCTCAATTTTCTATATTGATTAGGTGTAATTAATTTTGGCTTACAGTACATGAAAGCTATCAGATTTAAGTCCAAACGAAAATGCCTCATTAAGTTCTGGATTGATAATACGCACTTTTGAATACACGGATTTATTATGCTTTTTCGGCATTTTCTTCCCCTACAACCCTCATCGTATATACTGTTTCTCGAACCATCTGTTTTCTTCCTGCCAATTTTTTGTCCTGAATCTCTTTTCACATCAGTACATCCCCTCTTCCCATTCCATGTCCAACTTTGTGTTTGGCTGTTTTCAGCCGGACTATTTCCTGAGCAATATTTACTTCTCAAGTAGTGGTCTGAGAGCGAATTCAACACAAAGATGTTAAATATTATATAGCTTGCAAGCAATTATTTAGGGAGGAAACTCAGACGAAGTGAGAACGGAAGTGCTTCGAATGGATTCATAGATGCACAAATGACAGAAACAAACAATTTCTTCCATTTCGTAAAATATTTGTTTTCCAATATCTCATTTATTTTACAAGATATCCCTTAATTATTCTGATCAAGAATCCAAGAATCTGTTCTCTTATTGTTTTTTTGAAGAAGTCTGGTGCATATGTTTCCTGTCGCAATTTCTTGTTTTCGTGAAAGCTCGATTTCTTTGGTACATCCGGCGCGCAATTCAAATGCTCTGTGCTGCACGACACGCCCAGTAGCTGCGCTCCGTTGAGTATTCGTGGGCGGGTGAGGTCGGCAGCGGTAATCTCCGGGAAGCAAGATATCCTTGTTTAAAATCACGTTGGATGGACCCTTCTTCTAAACATTGAGGTTGCCGCGTCTCCTTTTTGTAGAATCGAGGGATATCCTACGTATTTCCTGTTCTGTAACTTGACAGACAACTGAACAGTGCCAGTCTCAAAGCAGTAGAGAGTATGTGAATTGCCCCCCTCTCCAGAAGCACTAAAGAAACATAGTATTCTCTAAAACAATTTTTTTGTCACCGGAAAACCGATTGCACTGAACTTACTTAAATAACGATCAGAGTGTACATATTTTTAAGACTAAATCGAGGATATCCTACATATTTGCTGTAACTTTCATGATAGAATGAAAAGTTAAGTATGAATAAACTTTTGTAAATAAGGAAGGTCAAAATGGAGTAAATAGTAACGTGATTTTACGTAAGTACGTGAGTAAATAGTAAATTATTTTGTATGTCTGTGAGTTGTTATCGTAGATTTACCAATTTATATTTTTCATGAAATCGGAAAATCGGAAAATTTGGAAAATTATATCTTATTTATGTTGCTCAATTCCCTATTTAATCATGAATATTGAAAGAGGTTTTATATTCATTAATATTAGTTTTATGTCTAACATAAGGATAAAGTAAATATTTTCGAAAGGTTTTTTGAATAAAAATGTTTTGAAAGTCATTTGGACGCGAAGAACGGTGTAATTTATACAATTGACCTTCCATCAGTGTATTATTTAAATTTTGTACTGACTTACATATGTTAAAAAAAAGGTATGTTTTTCTCATACAATTTGTTCCGCTAAGCAAGTGGGTCGATTCGCAATGGGACACACGGTCCCCAACGAAGTCACGGCCTGGAATACGCTCACTAAGCGCTTGAGTGCGCAGACTGGTGGACGCGGTTCGTTACTCACTCCCCCAGCATCCCACCCGCCCACGCTGGGGCCCCTCCTCCCAGATGACCTCGGGCACTCGCCGTCCCCCTCCGCCATAGTTCCGCTTATTCGCATATTCACCCTTTTTTCATCCACCCGCTCGCCCATTCATTTGTGCCCTAATTCTCGTTTGCTCCTCCTGGTCACCCACTCACTCTCCGCCGTCCTGCAAACATATACTCATCATGCGCTGCCCGTCGTCTCTGCCCCTCCCCCGCGTCCGTCGTCCTCACTTTCACTGTAATTGGAGGCCGCGATCGCCAAATCGGGCTACGCGGACACGTCGCTAACGTCGTTATCCAAACGCGAATTCGCAATTGCGTTTGTAACATTTTATTATCTGCTGTTTACTCGGAGCCGCAACTGAATTTCTGCCCAGGCAGTTGAGCATCCCGTCACCCAATCGATACAGAACGGAGTGCGCAGATTATGTTCTAGAAGTCTAATCTAATGCGTGGGGAAACTGAGAAGATGAACTGTTTTATGCTTTACACGATGTTCTGTTAAATATGTATTGTCGAAATGCCTTAAAATATAAAAATCTTTTTATAAAGTTGATGTTTTTGCAACCACTTAGTCTGCTATTCAATGTATTATGTCTATGTTCTGAAGCATGGGAATAACGAAGAGGAAGAAAAGAAACTGACCGAAATTATTTGTGAATATTGCCTCAATATTTATTAAATTAATATATTTTGTCTTATGGCAGTAATTATCGTCGAAATACGGAAGTTTTTTCCATATATTCAACCTAAATTAAAACTACGAATAAAGTATGCTTTCTTAATACTTGACCATTTTTTTACCTGTCTTATTGACTTGACACTTTCATTATGACAGACCTGTGGTGCTTAATATTTCGTATAAAATTTCCGTGATTCTTCAAAATGTATTACAGGTTTTAGCAATAGCTTGTCAGAAGTCGTCCTTATTTCTTCATTTCAGTTTTTTCTTCATCTACTTTCTGCAACTTGTAGGGACAAACGCACTTAACATATCTTAAAAATATATTCCACATCCCTGGACACTTCCTCCGAGAAAGGATTCAATGTATCATTTTGGTGTTGACGGATCACTTACGAAACTCCGTAATACAGTGTGTGTAACTGCGCCGCCGAAAGCGGGTCGTGCGGGGGAGGGGACACAACGCGAGCCTCGTGTAGCACGGGGTCCGCGGCTCTGTTCCCGCGACAAGCCCCGGCACGTGTCCCGCTTTATTTGCCCACCCCCCGTCGTCGGCTTACTGTCCATCACGGGGGCGCGTGTCGGGCGACAGGGAAGGCGGCGGCGCCGGGTGATCTATGCGGCGGCAGCGGCCCCCTGTCGCCGGCCCCGCCCACCTCGCCCCGCGGAACCGCCCCGCCCCCCCGGCCCGGCCCGGCCCCGCACGGCGCGGCCCGGGCGTCGCAACGGCGCGCGCGCCCGTCAACGCGGTTGTTGTCGCCCTCTCGCTTGCGGCACGTCGTTCTTCACACGGGTCTCCAGAGGGGGGAAGAAGTGATGGCTCCTCAGTCTTTTTCAGGGTGTTGTAGCCTCACTCAGATGGAGGAAACAGTAGCATTAATAGAACTAGTGATATATTATTCAACATACAACCAAACAGAAGAGTTTATATGATGACTTTAATATACATTTTGAGTCCAAAATTCTTCCTTTTCACATTCGTATCTGGTAAATTTCATGTTACTTTGTTTTGTTATTACTAATGTCCATAAGAATATATACTTCTTCATACTATTAAATTTTGTTTTTGTTTTTATTGTTATCATTATTATCATCTTGTAGTGGAATTATTTCGGTATATGCTCCATATTTAAAATGAAAAGGCTCATATATTCTGACGAAAGGAGTCATTTTACGAACAAGGATAATTAAACCCCCAGCCAATTACTGGTTGCTGTTTACTTCCCCAGAACCTACAATATTGTACATTTTAATCCCCTCGTTCGAACTAGCTGCTCGTAATTCAATCACGACACAACACCGTGAAATTGCATATACGTTGTGTTCGCCCGGAAATGGGTCGAGCGCAATTTAGCTCCTTGGTGCAGCTCCGTGGGCCCTGCGGATCGGCGCGGCGGCGCGGCGAGGACGCCCAATTTCCTGGGCGAAGGGCGCCGAGAGGTAGGAGCGGCGGGGGCGGCGAGGGCGGAGGGGGCGTGTCAAAGCGGCGGCGAAGGCTGCGGGCGCTGCGGGTGGCACACGGCGCCGGCTCTTTGCGTCCTAATTAGCTCTCGACGCCCTATCGCCGCGCGGGGGTGGGAGGGGCATCGCCCAGGGCGACCTCGTCGCGAGCGAGCGCCCCTCCGACCACGTGTACACCCGTGGGGGCGCCACCGCCGCCCCGGCAGGCACTCGCACGCTGCTTGCTTAGGCTGGGGCTCTGGGCTGCTTCTGGTGGTGCGGGTTTGTATGCCGCTTTTATTGCTACCCGCAGGGGGAAGATTGTTTCCGTCCTACATTCGTAGTTTTGCCTACGTATTTGTTTGTAATTCAATTAGCCGAGTTTGGGGATTGTAGGTGGGTGTTACGTGTCATATTATTTATATTCATTTTTATTACAATGAGATGATGCTCCTGGAGTAACTACACCCAGTTTTCTAAGAAACCGGTGTTCCTAAGTATCTTTAGAAGCGGTGAAGATCAAGCCAGATGACATAGAGCTGAAGGGCGACAAGTTCACAACCTATCTTTCGCTGCTATTCCGTTTCCCCTTGTTAACTAGTCATGCTTTATTCAAAATTATTCACCACTGCTGTTGCCGTTTTTTGAGTAAATTTATTTCTCCGTGCTACCGCCGCACGGGGAGCGAGGAAAGGGATGGGATGGAGGGTTGGCGACCTCGAAGCAAACGACCCCCCTCCAACCTCTCCGGTCGAGTGTGGCCTCGCGGAAGAGACAGTCTCATGCGTCTACCTTGGCACTCTGGGCTACTTCGAGGGGTTCCTAGTGGTGCGGATGCGTATGCCTCGTTTATTGGTAACCGCAGGGGAATTGTGTTTTTGTCCTTCATTCGTGGTCTAGCCTACGTATTTGTTTGTAATTATATTAATGAAGTTTGGGGATGGTAGATGGATGATTCTTGTCATATTATTTATAAATATTCATTGTTATTATTAATGAGATGATACTCCCGGATAACTTCAGTAAGTGTTCTTCGGAACAGGTTTTGAAGTTCAGGCCACTCGGCATAAAGAGATCTGAATGGGGACGAATTCACGTCCAATTTTTCACTGTTATTCCGTATCCCCTTATTTATTAGTCAAGATTTATTCAACATTATTCACCACCTGATGTGTCGAGTTTTTTTGGTAATTCTGTTTCCGTTACATTTCTTCAGCATATACGGTTCGTTTTTAACGTATTTGCAAATGATTTT
This sequence comes from Teleogryllus oceanicus, assembly GCA_964035755.1. Lineage (NCBI taxonomy): Eukaryota > Metazoa > Arthropoda > Insecta > Orthoptera > Gryllidae > Teleogryllus > Teleogryllus oceanicus. The sequence goes on along the minus strand of CAXIVR010000004.1, from coordinate 83,133,521 downwards.
TAAATTAAGTTTTGCAAATGGCAGAAGCAGGATAGTTGTATCCTCTAGCCAATGACCTACAAAGTTAATAACTCGATGTAAACATTGCAGACAAAACAAAATATTTTTTGACAGCATAACTTTTATATTTATCTATTTTTTTTATTTTCGTGTATAATATCAAAACGTGAAACACACCAAACCAATTTTCGAGAAGGTTTTTTTTGTTACATCTTTGTGTCAAACAGAATTTTTCAAAATTGCTGTTCTTTTAACTCAACGTAACTGATATGTGATCGTGTACATGGAGAAATGCAATAGAAACAGCATTTTCTCTGCAAGGAAAGTAAGGTGAACGCGTAGTTCATTCCTTTCACGCATGTATTTGCCTTCCTTCACGTATTTCTGTTTCAATTGATGTCAATACATTTTTCATTGATGTACAATTATTGCAAATAAATAAATGTGCATACAGTTCAGTGGCCATTAATAGTCCCATCCTCGAACAAAACGCTCTTGGAGCAGAATCATAAAACGTCTACCTGATTAGCTACGTACATGCGGCTGATCGAACGATCTGTGTAGAGTTTCCTCTTCCGAGGTTTTATCGTAAATCACAATCATCCCGGAATGTGAACCTTTCAAATCTCAGCAATCGTAATGAAATACGAGCTGTAATTCAAAGATATTACACAGCTCATCTACTTACGGGCACCAAAAATCGAACGCGAGAACAAGTGATTATATAAGTTTACTCGAACAGCCGCGCCGCATGACTAGCTCGTTCACTCATCCTTACACAATATCTCACGCCCTTCACTCTTTACCCTGAATCATTGAGAAAAGGGCGGGGCCTTTTGTACTCTCCCTCGTCCATATCCGTAGATATTCACTTTTCCCTTGCTCTGTAGTTCACGTTAACATCACCCCAGTCATTGAAATCCAACAGCTATACTGCGATTTTTACATTGCTGCGTTTGACATTTGATCAGCTGTTACGGTGCAGTCCAATCGGGATCTTACACATCACTACAGTGACGTCATAATGGTGGCGTTCAGCCTTCCGATTGAATGACACCGTAACAGCTGATTTAATTCAAACGCAACTCGGTGAAAACAGCAGTATAATCGGCTGCGTGGGCGACTTAGTATTATATCTATCAAGCCTGTAATAGTCCTGTTCATGCTCGAGAACCGTAGTATGTATGTAAATGTAGTTACCGGCTACGCTTCATATTGTGTCAGTACTCTTACCTGATCATCCCCTAACTTGCTGTCGATCCTCTTACCTGATCGCGTTTACGACCTTACGACCTCGTTTGTCCCTGTTCCCTCACTCATGTCTTTATACAGTTCTCAATCCAATTGAAAACTTTTTCACATTTAATCCCCCCAGTCCCCCCCCCTTTCCTCATTCTTCTTTCCTCTCATTCCCCCGTCCTCCTTCCTTCATCCCCCGTCTTCATTTCACGCCTCGTTCTCATCCACCACTTTCCCACGTTCTCATGCCCACATGCACTCGAACCTGTGCCGCCTACCTCATTTCCCTACACACTGTCGTTCGCATACTACCTTCCCACCCTTTTTCGGTCTCCCTCTCGACCCTCCGCCGACACCCACGCACGTCACCTTTCCCCTCGCCATCTGTTCGCTTGCTCGGCCCCAAATGAACAGCGGCCGCGCGAGGAAACGAATCTGGCGCGAGATTATTTTTCAATTTGCTGCAAATTGCGACGGCGCAGAGAGGAAATGGAATCTGCGCGTGCGAGCGCGTCGGTCGAGCGTGTGGAGAGCGCCGGCTGCGTGCCGACGCGTCGTCTCCCACCGCATTCCGCCGCTGCCAACGCTCCGGTTTCTAAAATTCCACGTTTTTGACGCCGTCAGGTATATTTTTTTTTCTTCCTCTGATGTATGGAGCTCTGAATCCTGGTTGCGCTGAAGATAGGCCGCGGTATTACGGATTTTGCTCGGTAGTATAATGTTGCGTGAAAAAATTGCTTGTAGTTGCTGCGTTTGAATTCTTCCTTTTCCGTACAAAATAAATAATATCATTCAAAAGTGAAAGCATGTTCAAAACAAAAATGCAGGCTGAAAATAAAATTAGATTAGTTTCAAAGGATGTGCTGCTGTCTAGTTTTGTTTCTGTTTTGTTATCTTGCTCAGACAACGCCCTTGGTATTTAATAGAATTTAGTGAAAAAACATATTGTTAAACTGAACACAATTTAGGACGTGAATTTCTTTGTTCATTTCTAGTGCTGAAATACTAATATTCAAGTGAAGTACTCGTAAAAAACGCCACTCCCTTTGTCAATTTACTCGTACTTTTTAGCTGCCTTAATTAAAGTGGAAAAGTATGCTGATAACCTTCTGGTACGTTCTCTAGCCGTGCTCAATGTGTGCCGTCAAAGCTTTGACACGTGACTGTCCCTTCCTGTAGAGCACTTCGACCCTACATCAGCGGCACGGCGACGCATGCAGGTACGTGAAACGCAGCCCGGTAATTCAGCCACGCACACAGCTACCCGGGACGGGCCTACAGAGGGAGCCGGGTGCTAGGTCCATCTAATCCAACACTAACTGCCATTGCTCCGCCCACGCCTCCCTTCCCCTCCGCGCGCCTCCCATGTGCCAGTATTCACAGCACCCCTCAATTGCTGGAGCACAACGCGGTCGCCTCGTGCCGACCTCGCGTTCTAGCTATCCAGCTCTCTGCTTCCAGATGTGCTTATTACTCTCCGCTTCTGCGTTGCTATTTTACACTCTTCTGCAGTTATTTTAATTCCTGATGATGTGATTTTGAAAGAAAAATGCTGAGTTCGTTTCTTATATCTTTTTTACGATATAATAATAATGATAATAATAGTAAGGGGTGAGAACCTATAATCTATTTAATCGATTGGAAATAGCGACCATATCAGTAAATGATCGCACTATTTTCGCATTTGTTGCCTTTCTTTTTCCAGGTGATGTATCCTCACACAAATTATAATTAACAAGTGACCTTCAGCTGCAAAACTAATGCCACAAATAGTTTTCTAAATAAGTACGCACATTGCTCAAAAACAACAAATAAAATAATCTCGAATAACACTGCAGTAAATTAAATACTTATTCGTAAATAATAAACGTAAATTAAAAACATTATTCACGAATACTGCAATAATATGCACTATAGCGTGGATGAACAAAACTACAATTCTTTATGTATCAAGAATTTAAAAAATAATTGGTTGTTTGATAACACAACGCATGAATATCAAATAATGTATAAGCGGATGGAGTCCTTTCTTGGGTTTGCCATAACGTCACGTATGTCGTAAGCAGTAAAGCACCAAATATGATTATTCATTCAGTACGCATAGTATGGGAATAGACGGAATAATACAATCAAATATTTAATTTTTTTTAGTGAAAAACGAATTTATTTAATGTTTGTATTTCCCCCAATTCGTGGGTACGTAAAAAACGCATTAACACCTCTCACCTGGCCGTAGGCTGCTTTGTTTTCTCTCAATTTCTGCGCGCATACGAATTTAGTAATATAGAGAAGATTAAAATCGGTGCAATGAACTGCAACCCGACAGCCACGGCAGCCTAGCGGAGCAGGGCTCTGAACGATATTTTATTTATTTGCATTTTTTAGAGAAAATTTTTTTCTTTTCTTTTTTTAAGGTCCCATCAACATCTAAATAATTAGCGACGACTATTGGAGATAACGTTATGGTAATTGTGAAGACGAAACGATATGATGGTAAGGGGTGAAAGGACAAACACGATACAACCATGCCCGAGGCGGGATTCGATCCCGCGATCCTTTCGTCCGAGATCTCGGCCACCGAATGGGCTGCTGTTTTTAATTGTTTTTGGATTTTCCCCGAATTATTGAGTATCTATCAAAATCATACCCACTTTTCACATGGCAAGAGGCCGCAAAAAGAAGAAAGCCGAATAAGAAAATGTCATTAAACCAAATCTATAATCGCGATGCTCATATGAAAGAGAATACAAAACGCTGCACATTCCCAAAAAATCTGCCTCCTAGGGTAATCGCTTTCAGAGATACAATGAGAAACGTGCTTTTTAGGTTTTATTTTTCATAACATCTATTGCATGTATCAGGCCAAAATAAATGCAGAGACGAGGGGAAGTAGTTGAATTTGATGGCATTTTTGTCAATTAATTTTGGCGCCAAATTCAAATAGAAAAAAAATAAACGACAGTGATTTTCGACGTGGTAACATTGGAGGACTGTCTATTCACCCCTCCGAGTGTGTCTCATCACATTCAATACATGTTTTTTTTAGAATTTTAAACAATGTGGGCGATAGGAAAAAAATCGCATTCTAGGGGGAAAAATTCAGACAGTATTCGAACGTTAACACGTCGAAAATCGTTTTCAAAAATTTTTTATTTATTTTACATTTGATTTTGGCGTAAAATTGGTTAACAAAAATACCTTCAAATTAACTATTTTCCCGTGTCTCTACTATTTTGTTTAGCCTAAAACATACAGTAGTAGCTGAAAAAAATCAAACATGAAAAATTCTCATTGAATCTCTGCAACAGATTGCCCTAGGATGCTGATTTTTTGTGAATTCACTGCATTTGTATTCTCTCTCATATGAGTATCGCGATTATCGATTTGGTGTGCGGACATTTTTACCTCCTTATTCGGATATATGCTTTCTGTCAATTTTTGGGCGCATTGGAAATTAGTAATATAGATTCTATTTTTTCGGATGCACACGTTCTGAAAATCTGTCAGGTCAAGTGTATTACTAACATGCATCAAGAATGAAGAAATATTTTTTACCTCTTCAAAAAATCTATCTTTGCTAAACGAATGTGAGTGTTCCTGAACGCTAAGTATAAGAAAAGAAGTATTTTGAGAAAATTATGGTCTTCATACGTTTGAAAGTACCTCTATTGTGACCAAACGTGAGGATTTGGAGGACACAATCTCTCTCCGAAAAACCAACACATTATTTTACAACCGGAAGCTACATCAACATCAATCTTACATACATACATTTATTTGAACTGCAATTGGGTATGACCCGGTGGCAGTTAAATAACAATAATTACAATAATAATAACAATATTAATATGAATAACAATAATAATAATAATAATAATAATAAATAATAATAATAATAATAATTAGTACAGTACAAGCCGAACATACTATCACTAATATTAAGTATTATAACAAATATTTCAACTCTGTCATGATATCCAATAATTGTATGTCGGTGATTCTAAATTTAATTGAACTTAACTTATTAATTTGATCGTGTTCACTACACTTAACTGCACTACACTAGACTAGACTACACTACACTACACTACTACACTACACTACACTACACTGTTTTTGTTTCGAATTACACTTACCAGCACTTCACAGCACTTACTCATTTAATGTCTATTACTCTCGTATTGTTCTAACTTATTTCTAAAGCTTCGGACACTTAGAGGAAAAGCTTTGAAAATTGCTGCGGGTAAACTGTTCCAATCTTTAATTGTTCTGTTACAAAAGGAAAATTTCCCAAGATCTGAATTTTGTTTCCTTGTTCGAATTTTGTGAGTGTGATCGCTTCGGCCGAAATAATTTAAATTAATTTTTTTTTTTTTCTGCTTTCACTTATCCCACTTTAAACCTCCTTTCCTTTTTCCATTGCATGTTCAAAATGGGGTAAATGACTGAGCCCTCGAATTATCGTAAAATTTATTAAATCTATATTCCCTGCTATTCACGGGTAGTGATACCCACCTTGGACTTTTGCGGACGTAATATCCACCACGTTCCAGCTTCGGAACTCCCACCTTGGTCTCCTTCCTCCCCCATGGGCGTCACGCATCGTTCTCACACGCCCCTCCCCGCACATCGCCCGTCGCCCGGAACGCGAGGCACGACCTGCGGGCGCCGTAAACTGCAGCCAACAAGTGCCTTGGTAGTTTATCCGCAGCAGGTGCGGCGGGGCGGCGGGGGCGGCGGGGCGGCGGGGGCGGCGGGGCGGCGGGGCGGCGGGGCGGCGAGGGCGGCGGGGGCGGCGGGGGCGGCGGGGGCGGCGGGGGCGGCAGGGGCGGCAGGGGCGGCGAGGCGGCGGGGCGGCGGCGGAGGCGGCGGAGGCGGCGGAGGCGGCGGAGGCGGCGGAGGCGGCGGGGCGGCGGAGGCGGCGGAGGCGGCGGAGGCGGCGGAGGCGGCGGAGATGGCGGCGTCGTGGGCCGCTCGGCCATGCCCCGCGCGATGTCGCGCCGCAGCGGCGGCAGCAACCTCCGGCCGCGCGACCCGCCGATATCAAGCGCAGCCGGTAACGAATGCAAACGACGTTACGCAAAGTGGATGCCATTTCACGGGCGGAGGAGCCCGCTCTTTCGCCGCCGCGGCAGGTCGCCGCGCGCCCTGCGCTCACGTTCGCTCTCGCGAGCCACCGCCGCCCGCCCCGGCCCGCCCCGGCGCCCGTGCCGTCGCGAAGCACACTGCGTTCGTTTGAAGGTGGACAAGCATTTTCTGGGGCCTGGTTGCGAGGTTTTCTGACTGCTTTAATATTGTACCATTCTTTTCAAACGTGCAGGAAGGTCCTTCAACAATTCAATATAATCTCATAAATATTTTATTGGTAAAATAAATAGTATACATTAATTTGCTTACGTACCGTATCAGGACGGTAATGGTTCTGACGGTGGCGTAAAGGCCGCCGTGTCGTCTTCTGGAAGGTTGAATTTCAAATAGTTAATAAAGAGTCAGTTGTCTATGAAAGCAACGTTTTGAAGCTTTTTAAATTTCTTTTAAAAAAACTGTAGCACTTTGTATCTGTCGAGTTTGCCTTCTTGATTTTATCAATTTGTCAAATCAACTAAGACAAAAGAAGAGAGAAAGTTCTGCAGGGAAATATAATCCTTACACTCCGTGGGGAGGACTTTTTATATAGTTTAAAAATGATTCTCAATTTTAGGAAAACAAATTTCTTTTGGATAAATTTAAAGACACGGATAATTTCTGGTTTTCACTTTTTAAATTTTTGGAGTGCCTAGGAAGTGTGTTATGTTGAAAATCCGCCGCAACCGTCAGAGCTACCTTTGCCTCGCCGCGTTGGAAGAACATGCAGCTTCCTTCTCAGCCAGCACACGCAGCGTCTTTTAAATTAGTTTACTGCCGCGAAGAGACGAGACGTATTTGTTTGTTGCCTGGTTCTCGCAGCTCGCGTCAGCCTGCGTTCCACGCAGATGCGATCACGCGCCCCGCTTGAAGCGTCACCCCGCCCTCTTTCCTCCCCCTATCTTCACCCCCTCCCCTTTCACTCTCCGGTGCTCACCCCCTCCCCTTTCACTCCCCTATCCTCACCCCTCCCCTTTCACTCTCCTATCCTCACCCACCTTATTCACTCCCCTTTGACTCCCCTATCTCACCCTCTCACTCTCCCTATCCTCACACTCTCTTTCATTCCCCTATCCTCACCCTCTCCCTTTCACTCCTATATCCTCACTTGCTTCTGCCCACGTCTTTTGTCCCTCCCCGCACTCTAGCTCCATCTCGCATCCGCACCGGAACCTCCCGGTCGCGCACATTTCCACACGACTGCTCCTGCGACTGCCGCTCCTGTCGTGCTCCGACAAACTTTTCGCCTATTCTTTACTCAATCCCGTCTTGTGCGTATCTTCACTAGTATCAACTCATTACTGCTTCCAACGGCTTAGGTGTTCAGAGGAGCATCAATTGCTGTCCGCACTGTAGTGCCTCCGACTTGGGGTCTTATGGTTCAAGTTCGCATTTTGACAGGATTTCCGATACTAGCTAGATAGCTGGGTGGAATTCAGCCTCTGTCTGAAGGAGAATTGTATCGACCGGCGGCTCCGATCATAACTCTTATTTTGTTTAAACTGCGCATTATTATTTATGTTTAGAAACTTTCCCCATTCTTTGAAAAAATCTTAAAGTCCGTTTACTAACATAAATTTGGCAATCAAAAAATGCATTTTTTTAATTTGATATCGATCGGTAAGTCTTATTAGACGTTGCAATGCGATTATCACTCACACAATTTTTGTGTACTCTAGGATCACACTCCAGCAAAACATCTTGGTAAAACCAATCGGGCAAAAGGTGTTGAAACTATGATTTCTTTTAAGTTTGTTATTTTCACAAGCTGAAACCTTTTTCGTTTTGATTTGAAACACACTTTGCTTAATTGCCCGCAATGAATCAAATAACTAAATAAAATATTTGAAATGTTGCCTTTATTTCTGCCATTTATTATATTATTTAAGACTTTTGTCCTTAAATGAGCTTCTCTTCTACCTTTCCTTTGTTATAGATTCTCTTTACACTCGAATAGCACAACACTGCGGACAGCAAACGGCCACAGCAATGTCTCGACTAATGAAATTCTAAGCGGAAAATAGACCAACGTCGGTGCTCTCTGGCGACAGCCACCCTGACTGAGACGGCTTCAGAAACGGGGTTGATTAGCGACCTACAGATCTTGCTTTGGGGCGTTGCCGGAGACAGTTATGTAGATGAACCCCCCTGCGCTAATACAGTCGCGATACGGGCGAACTTGTAGACTTAGGAGTAAGGGCAAGCGCGCGGGTGGGAGGGACGGCCCTGGGCGAGGGGGCGGGGCAGGCGTGGGCGGGTGCGCCTGTGTCGGCCGCGGAGGCGCCGGCGGGCGCTCTTCTCATGCTAATCCCGGCCTCATGTTACAGTCTAATGACCCCGGGCAGGGCGTGCGCGTCGGATTACGCGAGTCCTGCTCCTCGACGGCGTAGTCGTCGTCTCCGCCGCCGCCGCCGCCCTCGCCAGCGACGTCGCAGACGGAGAATGACCCGCCCGCGGCGGCGTCTGCCGCTCGCTCGCCCGACGCTCCTCCCCCGCGCGGACTTGCGAGAAGAAATGGAACAGGCCCCGAAGATGACCTCGACGGCGCGGCGCTTGGCGCTGCTCGATCGCAGTACTGCGTGGCAACGGGCTGCGCCTTGCCGCGCCGTCTTGCCCGGTCTCCGCCAGGCTCACTGCCATCGCCACCTCGCTTTTGGCTTGCCCACACGCTCCAACATACGAGCCGCTCTAGTTTCCCTGTTTTCGCAGCACTGGTCGTTGCGTCGTCCCGTGAACTCTCTTCACACCTTTCCCTCCCTCGGCTTTTCCTCCTTTGGCACTCCGCTATTTGCCCTTCCCCCGCCCCGCTCCATCAGTTCCGCTCCATCTGCACCGCTCTATCTGCACCGCTCCATATACACAGCTCTCCTCCCCTAACTTCCCCTCCACTTCCTCCAAGACGCTCCTCCAATCCGCTCCCGCCAATCCGCTCGCTCCAACCACTCTCTCCAACCCTCTCTCTCCAACCCTCTCTCTTCAACCCTCTCTCTCCAACCCTCTCTCTCCAACCCTCTCTCTCCAACCCTCTCTCCAACCTCTCTCTCCAACCCTCTCTCTCCCCCCCTCTCTCTCCAACCCTCTCTCTCCAACCCCCTCTCTCCAACCCTCTCTCTCCAACCCTCTCTCTCCAACCCTCTCTCTCCAACCCTCTCTCTCCAACCCTCTCTCTCCAACCCTCTCTCTCCAACCCTCTCTCTCCAACCCTCTCTCTCCAACCCTCTCTCTCCAACCCTCTCCCTCCATCCCGCCCCCTTCTTTGCCTCGTGTTTTACTTCCTTATCCTACACATTTTTTTCTCAACCACCATTTGCTGTCTTCTTCGAAACACCGCGACTCCTCGCTCGGTCTTTGGGTCGGATCAGTGCGAAGCGTGTGTTGCTTCGAGTCCTCTCATCCGCGTCTTTTCGCGCATTTGGCGCTTTACGAGGGGAATTTAGAAGGCTCCTCGTTTTATACCTCGTTTGTAGGCGCGTTCGCAAGAAAACGCAAGGCGCTTTATGGAGCCGTATCCTCGGTACGTCGCGCCCGAGCGAGACAATTTCTGTAAAATTTTTGTGACGACTCTTTTTAAGTAGGTAACCTTTGAATGGGAAAAAGTTGCATTTTTAAAGACGACTTCAGTTGTTCTTGAACTATTCTATTTATGCACGCAGTTTTACATTTAAGATATTCGTTTCCAAAAACTTCAGCTTTTAAAATAAGGAAAATCGTCAACAGTCATTGAGACCAGTAACAAAATATTTCCAATCATGAAAAATGTTTCCAGTATTAACTTCGATTCAGAACAAATAACTTAAGAGTTTAAGAATGGCCATCCCATTTGTTGATTTTGGTCGCTGATTATAACAGAGCCTACAGTTTGTAGTTCAAGTTGTAGTGATAGAGGAGATAATCCTTCAATCTTCAAAAATAACTGGAATATTACAAGCTACTTTAAAATACATTGATGAATGCCATCCATTCTGAAGCTATTACTGAATCACAAATGTTTACCCTTTTTTATTATGGAAGCCCTATTGCTTAAAATGTTCATTCTCTATACTCTTTTTTATAATGCCTAACCATTTTCTTGGTATTTCCGAGCGTGAAATTACTTTTATAATGTATTCTGGTATTAACCCTCTGCACACCACTTCTTTACGCTGGGATGCGGTACCGGGTCAGAAAACAAACTACAGCTCTGCTATCTTGTTTTTGGAGTAAAAGTGCGTCACTGCACGTAAAGGAGTTTTTTCTTTATTATTAATGCAATTAATTTACGTGCGGCGTCCCTCTATTCAATTATGTTCCCGTCTCGTTACCTACTCTGTTCTGAAGTTTAATGAAGTTCTTTAAGTGAGGTCTTGGAGATACACATTGATCTTAACTTCTTATTAAATAAGAGTTTTTTGAACAAATCATAGAAAGGAATCTTCATTATTAAACTTTTCTCGAGATCAGATAAAAGAACTTTTGTAACAATTTTATTCATTTTTGAAAATTCATATTAATTCCAATTAATTAAAAAAAATTAATGCTAGTAAATAGCGAGTATCAATTGTTTTTACGGAATAGGAAATAATTTTTTAAAAAAATTGACATTGTTGAAAAATGAATTTTTTTAAAATTTTGTAAATTTCTAAAAATGTTGTTGTTTTATTGTACAATTATATACTTTTGCACTCGATAATATATTCATAAATAAAGAATGATTTATATATAATTCAGAATGAACTATTTAAATTCAAGTTATAGTTGATCGTCATTAAGGTATCGTAATTTAAAAAGGGGGCACAGGGATTGGATTAGTTTCCAGTTTTAATGATATGTACACGGCAAAGTCATATTTGAACATCTACAGAATATCTGAACTGAAGAACTTTTTTCGCACTACTTTAGATCGTTCCAGATCAGTATTCTGCATTTTCCTATTTGCTCTTTTTTTCGGAGTATGTAGCACATGAAATTCATTGGATACTTCTAATCTTGGTCTACAAGGAGGGTCGCCATTCTGTAGAGTTTGCCGTATCGTAGTATTCCAGGTCTTCATCCGAATGAAGCTCGAGATAATTTCCGGAAAACGTCTACATTGCAGACACGCGACCTGGATTCTTGCTGGAAATGAAAAGCAAACATGTGATAGGATTTGATCGGAAAAGCTTTCCTCCCCTTCTTGAGAGTGGATTTCAAGATTAAGTTCAGGCCTCAAGCGAGCATTCGTTAATAAAAGTAAACAGCTTGATCTTCCTTTCTTTACTAATATCTTGTTTAAGGACTGAGATGCGACAACATATTCATCAAAATAAAATAAGTCTTTAAAATTTCCATAGAAATTGAAGTAAACTCATCAGTCGTTCTCTGCCTGCTATTTAGATCAGTGCACATCACGTGAAAATTACAGTTTAGTTTCACAAAGATAAGAATTTAATAGATTTATCTCAAGAATAGAAAGTTTTTGTTAGTTAGAATTGTGAACAAATTACAATGTGCTTCTCTACATAGACGCTTAAAAAAATAGTTCCTCTACGCACATTAATTTCAAGCGAGCGCAACAGCGGACTAATTATAACGTGCGGCGCAAGTTTGTTAGTAAGCCTTGACAAAAATGAGCGCCGGAGAGCACACACAAGCTCTGTTTTCAAAATTAAGGGCCTCAGAGGCCAGCAGGGTCGTCGCTCAAAGTAGCTTCTACATGTGTCGGCGACGGCAGTAGAAACAGCGATGGACGAGACACGCAATTTTTGGTTAGAAATTTTGAGTTGGCAGGTTGCAAAGAGAAAAGAATTACGAGGGTGATGGCGTTGATGACAACAAAACCAATGACGAAAATGATGGTGTGGTGCCGGGCAAGCATTCGGTAGAAAAATAATGGAAACCTTCACGATCCAGAGTTATTGTGTTGCGGACAAGACATGTGACAACGTATACAAGAAACTGTTGTGATTGCCCGATGTTCTGTAATTGCAATCGAGAGCGAATGAGTTTGAATCATTCATTAGAATGTTGTTCAGGGCAGGGAGAAGTTGCTTTGATTAGTGTAACGATAATTCTCCAGTAGAGTTCAGAGAAGCAAGCACAACTCAAGTGAAACGGACAGGAAATACTGTAGTGACAATAAGCAGATGCGCTTACACTGGCAATACCGTATAAGGGAAATGGATAGGGCCGTTAAGGCAACTTCGTAGACAGACAACTTCCAGGCGTAGCCCCATGTGGATAGGCAGTGATGATATTTGTTTTTGTTAGTTAATGATTTCTTTACGAGGCGAAACTCGGCCGTCTGCCCACGCAAATGTTAATAGGCTCCTTTCATCATCTACCGAAGAAAGAGTATTGCTCGGACGACGAAACAAGCGAATTTGAATTTAGATCAAAGGCTTCTTTTAGGTCTGAGGATCTTTTACATGCAGTAAATCTATAACACGGGAAAGCCGTCTTTACTTACTCTCCAAACGAAGGAAGTAAGGCCCAAGTCCCAAGAATTTTTTCGTCCTTAAATATCCACGGCTTCGATCGGGTTTGAATCCGTAAGCTTTGGTATAAGAGCCCGATACGCTGACCGTTATACCACCGAACCCGTTTGTGGCATTAGTAGCGTTGGCGACGTCGGGTGATAACCTTGGATGTGTACAAGCATCCAGACCCGGCGCCGGGTGATAGCGGCAGCGTCGGCGCCTCTGGCAGGGCGACGCGGCGTCTCGGCATTCCTCCGCCTGCCCATTCATTACGCCTCCAGACAAGAGTCCCGTAATTAAGTGCGAGCTATTACCGCGCCCGGCACGCGGCTCCTAATTCCGGCTCGTGTACTTCCAAAGTGTCCCCGGCCATCGGACACCAAACAGTCAGGGGGGTGGGGGCAGCGCGCTCGTCCCGCCCTCTCTCCCGGAGGGACACGTCCCCTGCGGGACACCGGTCTACGTCCTTTGCACTTCTGCGCTCGCAATTGGAAGTTATGCTTCCCAGGCGGCCCCGCCCCCCCCTCTCGGCTGGATAGGATCGGCGCAAGTTTCGCATCATTAGAGGATCCTCTCGACGCGGCTCGTCCGCCCGAGTTTAATGTCAGTTATTTCGAAAATTACGTCTCCTTTTTTATATATTCCCCTTTCGGGCTGCCCGCGTCTCTGCTGGAATGTCGTTGGTCGTGTTGGGCGCCGTTGCGTTTCCGCGTCGTAAAATCCCGTGCGTTACGTTGGCAGGCGCACCTCCTCCTGGAATATGTAACTCGTTTTGACTCCCGCATCAGAACAAAATCCTCCAGGAAATGCGTTTCCTCGCGTAACATCAGAGTGTCTGGGTTTTGGCGGCGGCTCTGAGTCCTTTCTGCGAGTAGTCGTCGTTTTCCTGCGCCGAAGAACCGCGGGTTCGCTTTCTGAGACGCCCCCTCGTTCCCGACTCAAATGGAGTCATACATACAAACGCGCAGGGGACCAGGAGCAAGGCTGTTTGGCCGCGGGGGAGACCCAACGCCCCTTGGTTTCGTTATTTATAAGGCGCATCGCAGCACCGCCTTCTCCCTCGAGCAAGCAAATCAGAGTCTGTATTGCAATCGAAGCGCGAAGAAACGTAATCCCTTCGGGGCGCCGAGCGAGCGGTGGGGTGCCGCCCCGCCCCGCTCCGCTCCCCGCCGCGCCGGAGCGGAGGAGGAGGGCGGAGAGGGGCTCCCGGAAGCAATTGTCGGCGGACGAGGCGAGTGAAGAGAGCAGCACCCTCCATATGGAGCGCTGGAGCTGGATGCAAGAGAAAAGACAAGGAGGGAGACTGCCGAGTCGCAGACAATGAAGGAAGGCTATAAGAAACAAATAAACTGTCAGACTTGAATGCGGGAAATGATTATGTCTTGAGAAGAGACCAGACCATTCTGAATTTGAATTTGCAGTGAATAATGTTGATTTCGCTATATATTTATATTGAATGCTGATTTACAACTTACAATAGTGAATACATACAGCACCATACACGTAATGAAATTACTCATTTATTACGGATTTTGTTTTTACAAATAAGATTTTTTTGGTAAGGTTTTTATTTATGTGATTCCAAAAAGACTGATCATTTGTCAGAACCTCACCTTTTCGTATTCAGAATCCTTTCAATGTTTATTCTTTTTTCGTATTTTATAACAAAGTTGGAAATTTATTCATACCTCTTCGTGTTTTTTTGCGAAGAATTGTTGATAAAAAGGAGAGGCTTTTGGATCTGCTGCGCAAAATCCTGGCAAGAAAAGAGGATTTCACGAAGTTTGTAATTCAAATTAATGTAATGTGAAAAAACATAGGCTGTCCTTAAGTCCTTCTAATTACTGCAACCCTTTTCTCTTCGTCACCTCGAGCCGCCCGTAAGGTTGATTAATGCAATTTTATTCCAATTACTTTCATTTGATTTTTAAAAATAGTTTTGAATTGTAAAAGAGATTCTGCCTCACCAGAGGCAATATTATTTTCCCTTGAATTAAAACATTGTGGAAAATTAAGACTATCATAAACACACCTGAAGTTTTTGTGTCCGGATTTTTTCAGTTTCTTTGAGTGATAAACCCCTAATTATAATCTGAAAGAGACAAAAAATGGAAAAATCTAAACTCTAAAAAATTGATAATACTATTCTGTGGTCTCATTAGGGTAGAAGTGAAACCCCGAACCCATATTATATTTCCTTGATTGCGATAAGGAAATAGCATTTCTCTTCCTTAAATATTCAGTCTAATTACTTTATTCTGAAATTAATTATTCCTAAAGAATTCATTTAAATAAATATTGTATTTCTTTTTCAAAAACAATTTATCAGTATATTTTTAATTTGTTGTTTATTCCCAGATATATTATGAAGATAAAGTGAAAAGAAATAAAGTATAATTGTATCAAGACATGCAATGTAGACAACATTCAGCTCCACTGACGTCTGTGGGAATGGAACAATAGTATCTTCATATGTTTCGCAACATTGATGTCATCTACATGGTTGTTAAAATGTTGCAATAGTATATAATAGTGCAATAATCTCTTTCGTGAACTTTAATATGACTTTCAGTGTATTTTGATGCGTTTAGTCGCAAATCTAAAGGAATGTGGCATATCATACAATTATTTATTTATTTATAAAAGACAATCGCCCAATAATAGATAGTATCATATACGTTGTATAAAATGTAATACTATAGTATATAAGAATAAAAAAGTACATATATATGTATCCTATGCGTTTAGGTAACTATTTGAAGTCATTTAACAAGAGTTTCTTCACTAACTAAAGTCAAGTATGCTCGTAATGTTCGAAAAGATTTTGGAGTCTGAAAGTCTTGGGTCATCTCTTGATAAAACCAACATACAATTTGCTTTGGATATTGGTTTACCTATATGATATATAAATTTGAGTTTGGTATCAAAATAAACTCCCAGATCTTTTACAGCGTGATCTGTTCAAGATTCTGCCCTCTTATCGAAAAGTGAAGTTGATATTATACCTTAACCTAGAAAATGTCATAACTTTACATTTTTTAATATTAAGATCCAATTTTTTATAATTATGAACACTATAAACCGAAATATGTTAATACTTTTGTACTTGATAAGTACAGTTTTAAAATTATATATTATTCTTCATTGTATTACATTTTACTGGATCAAACTCTCAGAAAATGTGTGAATTTTAAAAATGTATACCGTTCGCCCCGGTAACAATTTGCTTACTGTGTACGTGAACTAGCAACTTCGTTTAAATGTTTTTCGTTCGTTTCCTGGAAGAAATTTGAATGAATCCCCAATAAAATATTTTATCTATTGTAAGAGGTATGTTTGAATCAATTCCGTCTGGAAGTGTCTCCCAACGAGGCATTCTCTGCATGTACGCGCGGCCCCTTGAGCAGGCATCCGGGTGCTCGTAGAGCATCGTCGAGCATTGAGCGTATCGGGGCGGGCAACGTTCTCGCGAGCGTCCATCACGCATACTCAATCAGCATTCATGAGCCTCCGGTGGCGCCTGGTGCGCGGTGCACCCGCTGGCACGTGCACCCCTCGCCGTGCGGACCCCGGGCCACGTTCCCGCGCCCCCCCCCGTCCCCGCTCCGCTCCTCTTTGCCCCGCTCCGCTCTTCCCCGCCCGCTTTGCCCGCTCCGCTCCTCTTTTCCCCGCTCCTCCTCCCGCCCCGCACCGTTCCGCTCTGTCCCACCCTCCCCACGCCTCCCGCGACGCCCGCCCCACCCCACTTCGCCCCGCTCCGCTCCTCTTTGCCCCGCCCCGCTCTCCCGCCCCACTTTGCCCCCTCCGCCCTCTTTCCCCGCTCCGCTCCCCCCGCCCCGCCCGTTCCGCTCTGTCCCCCCCCCCCCGCCTCCCCGCACGCCCCGCTCCACCCCGCCCCGCCCGCCCGCCCCCCACTTCCCCGCCCCGCCCACGCCCCCGCCCCCAAGAAGCTCCAAACCATCGCACCTCCTCGCCCTACCCACCCCCTCTCAGACGCTGCTTTACTGCTCTTACGTGACCGTTATGTAATGGCACGCTTTGCGCAAGAAATAAATTGCTTTTTTCCCTTATTCACCTCGCGCCGGCTGATGTATGGCGCGCGGCGCGAAAACGTATTTCATAACCCGCGTGTTTGGGGAGGATGCAGCTGGAATTCCCTCCGACGCTTTCTCGCGCCCCCTCCGCTCGCCCCCCCCCCCCGGCGGCACGCCCACCGCTCCTTCCCACGCGGCGCCTCACTTCGCCTCCCGGATGCTGCTCAATGGACAGAGTCGATATTGCTCTCCAAGTTACCGACGCGAGATGCAGGGAATGTTAATCGCGTGGACCGCCCCGCGCTGGTTCTGCTATTGTGTTCCTCGAACGCGGAGGGTGCGAAATATAAAAAAGGTCTTAGTGAAGCGACAAAATTATGCCTCTCATTTCCTATTACGTTCCCTTCTTGGGGTGGAGCCTTTTAGGGAAGGTAACTTACGAATGTATTAGCAGGGGTTTAGAGTGAGCGCCCGATAATCTCCGGCGTTATTCACTTCGCCCTCGAAACGCTTTTTAGCGAAAGTCATTTTCTCTTTTGTGGGATATAGGCGAAGTGACATTGATTCAACATGAGTTTAATGGCACAAGAGATGAGGGTTAATACTTAATTCTCATCAAGCCGTCGTGTTAAATTGAACATTGTGGGAAATGATCACATAAAGTCCTGTCACTACCTAAAATATAATTTCACTTTAGATAGAATAATTACATTTTAAATGTATTACTCAGTTTTACCATTATGCGCTAAATTTCATATTACAGTGAATAGCTGCTTGAAGTGCATTCTATTTGTAGCTAGACGAATAGTCTGATGTTATTCCCTGAAAGAATAATCACGAAAATATTTTTTTATAAATGTTAATTAAGCATTGTGAACATGAAGTCCGCACTGTTTACTTTTTATTGCACCTGTTTTATAATTTAAACAAATCCAATTTTCTACATGAACAAAACGACCATGTTGATCCTAGAAACACAATATCTTTGATAATCAGTTTCTGTTGAAAATTGTTTGCAACCAAATATATTCTGATTTGCATTTCATTTCATTTGACTAAAACAAAAACTTTCCTCTTTCCGTTTCTTGTAATCTCAATATAATTCAAAATGAGTTCTAGAAAGAAACGTCACATATGACGCAACACTTCGCTGGTCGTCGGGCTTGCATTCCTCGCCCAGAAACCAGGTCAAGTGGATGAATGCGAACTTCTCGTGCCCCCTCCCACACCTCCTTTGTCAACGGCCATCGGGGACCTTCTTCCCCAGCCACAGCCAACCGGCCGCGTCGCCACCGTCGCCGAGCTCCAGATGAGAAAAGTTTCCGCCTGTAATATAGACCATAAATGCCTTTCATAAAGATTACGACCAATATCTCTTTCAGTTTCTTTCGGCCGAGGAGAGCCATTAAAACCAAACTCTTTCACCGCGCGGAATGCTGATGTAGTGATATCAGCGGTTCTGAGACGCGAGCGCGTGGCCTCTGACGCGTGGAGCGGGGGCGGGGACGTGTCTGGCCCCCGCGGAAGTCATGCGGTCGGAGGCAGGGATGCGGGTCCAAAAAATAAATGATTCATTGTTAGTGATGACGGGCGGTCAACTACTATGCTCATTAGTCCCGGTTGTGTAGCGTTTTTGCACGGGAGGTGGCGGTGGTCCAGATCCGGCGCCGACCTAGCGTCGGCTAACAGGGTTTTCCCCAACCAGGTATCTCCAACCAGCGGGCATCGTCCCTGTCGGAACAAGTTCTAAGTCCCCGACCGGTCTCCCGATATGTGTAGCAGTGTAGTTCATGTTAGTTGTGTGCATGTGTGTGTGTGTGTGTGAGGATAGACCAAGGAGGGAGGAAAGCGCGCGGTCCGTGGCCCGTTTGTTAGGACAATGCTCCGGCATTCGCCTGGTGTTAATCGGAGAAACCACGGAAAACTACCGATCAGAGCAGCCGGTCGCTAGAATTCTCCAGTCAGCGACTGAAATCGACCTGGCTGAAAAGCTGAGTTCGAAAATCCTACCGCGTCGGGACTCGAACATACACCTCCGGTCAGAGGCGCTGTAGTAACATCAATTGATGCCTGAGCCACCGCTCCCCGCCACGAAAAAAAGAGCGCCGGATTCAGACGTTGCTTTCGACGCCGCCTGGGCCCCGCTTCAGCGCCTGTCGCCACACTCGCGCCTCAGAGGAATTCCGAAGTTCGCACCACCCAATTAGAACAGACCTGCTCAACGCAACACTCGCGGACTTCACGTTCGAAAGTTTCTCAAGAATTAAGATAAGATGGAATTGCTGAAGAGTTCGTGCCTTCTAGTAGTTCAGAGAATTTTGTTTTTTGCTCTTGTGACGCTTCTTTTAAGAGGATTCATTCGTTACACTTCTTACGTCGCTACAATATTATTTTAATCATAGTAAATTCTTACTCACATTCTTCCATAGCTTGGTTTGGAAGTTCACATGTTTGAAGTAAATTAATATTAATATGGGAATATGTGTTAAAATACTGAATAATAGTACCCAAATTTACTAACATTAGTATTAATGTGAAATTTAATTATGTATGATTTTCTTTCAGGTGAGTACAAACGAAGTCTGAAACGAAATGCAGAGATGAACTAATTGTACGTGAGTAAAACTGCCCTCAGCGAAAGAGTATAAATTTCCTATATGACGTAACTTATATCACACATGAATTATGTGTAACTCATAACTACTTTAAAATTCTTTGAACACCACTAGAGAAGTTTGCTGTGCATATGTGTTATATCTTGCACCTTTTTGCGAAGAGTAAAATGTTTCATGTCATGGCATACAATAATTAAAAACTGAGAAGAGCAATTATACCAAATTTATATTTCAAGTTTCGGAACGTCGCTACTTCGTAATTTCTCTATCCTATTGTAACTTTCGAGCACCTGAATTTGAACCCAGAAACGACTGAGATTTCGTCCCAACTTCTGCGAAGGGCGCGCGTTGTTGTGGCATCCCTGCGAGGTGAAGCCGCAGTCGAGAAGTGACAGCCTGCCCTTCCCCGCTCTTCCGTCGACCTCCTCTTGGAACTTGCCGTCTTCCCTCTTGCTCCGACGCCAAATTAACTCCTAATTGAATAAACTTGCGAGACGGCGCTACAAAGAATTCATCAATATACCACTTTCGGACTTGTTTATCTTCCGAATCAGCATCAAAGTGGGAACGTCGTTTCGGTTAATTATGACATTAATATGGAAATAACGTCCTAATTAAGCGGTCGCGCAGCACGGCGCTCTCGGCGGGAGCGGGGGGGGGGACACGGTGAAGGCTGAGCGCGGCTGGCTCCGATGCCGCAACCGCCGGGGAGGAAAGAGTGACGGCGTCGAAAGCAACGCAAAGTGTAAGCCAGAGCGGACCTCCCGACACGTGAAGCCAGCAAACGCACCGCCGCCGAAGTAATATTTCAAAAGACGCGGAGGGTTCACAACAAAGCGCGAAGAAACAAAGGGACAAAAGGGAGAGATAAATACAAAAAACGGAAAATTACGGCCCTGTAATGAAATGTAAACAAGATGAACAATATACATGCTAAGCCGTTATTAAAAGGGGCGCTCTGCGAGCACTCTCTGGCGCCCCCAGGGGTGGGGGCGGGGGAGGCCGAGGTGTGGGCGGACGAAGACGGATGAAAGAGCGGAAGAGGCGCCGCAGCCGGTCCTCCCCCTCCCCCCCACCCCACCCCACTTCCGCCGCTGAGAGATACGTGCGATGCGTGTGGGGCCGAGGAGCTCGCCCCGCCTAGAATCGATTTTTCGTCGAGATAGATTGAAGCTAGTCCCCGCGGAGCGGGTGAGACGCGGCGCCGATCATCGTTTCTCCGGGGATATTGCTGGCGGTTTTTTATGCCTTCTGTACATCAGCAGTAGATCCGCATGTAGATTCACGGTGAGGTGGGAATATTGTGTGTTGAATGACGTTACATTGATCAACGGAAAGGTAGCAATTTCCTGAAGAAGCCATTTTTCTTGTAAATCGGCGACGCCATTAGATATTAGTTTGTGACCTCTAGTATGAAGTATGTCTAATTCGGGAGGATGTGAAATGTGCAATCTCAGATATATTATTTCTCCCTATGCATGTACTCTAAAATACCACTATACAGTAAAATTTCGGAGTAACTTCAAAATCAAGACTTGCAGTCAACCTTAGTTTCATATTACATTTTAACATTATCTTCAGTTTCACGTTTTACGTAATTGATTTTATTGCCAAGAAATACAACAGTAAAATCATCAACGAAATAACATTTTACATTGGAATTTGTGCTGCTACCTTCTCTGGGTATCATTTTGCAAGATCTACAGCTCTACTAATGAATGAGACGCCGTCTACTGGTTCAGTGCTCCCTGGCGACAACCGTCGGCGACACACAGCATCAAGCGTGACGCACGTACAGCGGCCCGCAGTGGACAGGCGGACGGGAACATCGCGACGTGCGGATTGCCGACGTCCGGACGCACGTCTGCGCCGCTGTCCGCACGTGAGGCGACGGAAGGAATGGGCGGGGCGGGGGGCGAGGACAAGGGCGTGGGCGGCGCGGACGTGCCGGGGTCGGCGGGTTCCAGGGCGGCGCCGGCCGGTGCGGACACGCCCCCCCAGCATCCCCCGGCCCCCGCGCCCCGCTCGTATGTTACTGTCGGCGCGTGCAGGCGCAGCCGCCGGGTTACAGGTGTCCGGCTGCGGAGCCCATCGCCGACCGCCCCCGCCTGCGCCCCGCCGCGTCCGCGCCCTGCGCGCGGCCCCGCCCCCGCCCCGCGCCCGTAACTCTCCGCCTGCTTGAGACCGTGTCGCGGAGTTTGTCCGCGCCAACCATGGGATTTATCGCCGCCGGCGATGTATTTGTTCGCCCCGCTCGTTCTTACGCGCCCCGATGGCAGCGCTCGTGTTGCGATGTCTCCTTGACCGTGTCTCTCCAGCGCAAGATTTTCCAGGTGGAATTAGACTCGTTGGTTCTAGAATTAATCCAATCACCTGGGGTTGAAGAGGGCGCAATTCAGGAAAAAATTTTTGAAACTGTTTCTCAATGATTCTGTTTTTGAAGTGCTAAATTCCAATTTTATATTTGCGACCTCGAAATGGGACGTCTTCACGGAGACAATTGAAGAAAAACAACTACAATTTTCTCACTTTTTTCAGATGTTCACTTACATGTTCAAACTTATGCGCGTTATCTAAACAACAAATATTTACAAATTGAGAGTAGATAAAGAGTCCTACAAAATGCATATATTAACTTTAATTTTCTGAAAAATTATTTAGGTGTTAGGTTTGTAGGGCGCGCTGAATAACAGTGACTTTTTGGTCCTCTGGGCAAAAATGGAAGAATAGCTCTCTCCCGCCGTTCTATCTGGTGGTGGCACTCTGTTTTACTTCACCGCGCTTAACTATTGTAAATGAAATATTGGCATTGTTAAAAGATCAACACACTCGGTTTTGCAGGTAACTTCAGGGTCGTCCTGATCTTCTCCAGTTCGAAGTTTTTGTTAAAGTATTACTACTCAGATTTTTCTTTCTTTATGAGACGAAAATGTGAGAAAACTTTGTAGTGCTAACAAATTCTCAGTCGATACTAAAGCTGTAAAATAACTCCTGACGAACGAGCATGTTATCTTTCAAAACTTCCCCGCTTTTTTATTTGACGTCCTGAGAGCACTTTAATGACTAGCTTTCACGCAATGCATAATACTCTAGAGCCACAACGTGTTGTTCCTTATGTCGAGTTTAAGACAGTTGTAACGTAAGTTGGACGTAGTTCCATGCCTCAGTTGCAAACTTCAACTTTTGTTCATGCTTTTATTAATCAAGTATTTTAACTCACGCGGTCTATAAACCACGTTCTTGGAGATTTTTTATAGCACAAATAATAAACACCATCCTGATACCCTTCGTTATATCTTTTCTCGTTCTCACTCGTTTGACAACACTGCTCGTTATCACTTCTTTTTTTTACTTTCCTAACTGTTAGATCTATCTCTCAGTTTTGCGAAAATTGTTGTGAATATTCTTCAAAATGTTTTGTTGGCCTGTACGTCTTTTAACTTCTCTTGTTTGCTTTAACCATACCAGAAAGATTATCTCACTATTTATTTTGTTCATTAAACTTTTCTTTATGCTCATAATTCTAGTGCACGTCCTAACAACCTTCGCTACATTCTTGAAAGGGAATTACTATTTCGAAGTCACATGCCCCTCAATTATCTCAGGATATATTCTGTTTTTGACCCTCTCTATTTCTATTTCTTTACTTGCACATTTATATTTTAACTTAACTTTCTTATGCCCCAGCGACAAAGCATTTGCAACTTCCTGTTACAAGGAAACATTTGATAACCACCATCAAATGCTGCACAAACTTTGATGTGTGGGTTCCATACTAAAGTACAGTTGTAAACTACAAATAAGAATTTTTCTGATAATAATTCACCGATGTCCGCGTGTAATTACATAACTTTTTCTTCGTACTGAGAACTTCGTAAGTGAGAAAGTAAAAATAAGAATAAAAAGTAAATATATCCGTATATCGCTCATTGAGATACAAGAACATGATAACTCAAAAATCGTCATTTTATGACGATTCGTGGATGGGAAGATCCGGCATTGCTCTTGCTACTCCATGAATGTTGCATCTCTTTTACGCAGCAAAATCAACAATGGCTTTTTTGTTTCCGATTTACTACTAAAATGGCAGTCTCCTTAATCTTCCAATGCTCTTCTGTAAAATGATTTTTGAGTTATGATGTCCTTGCATTTAATAATTAATTGAATTAATTAGTGATTCCGGGCGCGTCAACTACTCAGGTCATTAGTCCGGTAATAGGAGTGCATGTTTTTCCATCGGGAGGTAGCGATGATCTTCTCCACTGGATAGCGAGATCCGGCGCCGACCTACCGATACTAGCTGGTTTTTCCCCAACCAGATATCTCCCACCAGCGGGGCACCGCCCCACCCGGGACAAGTTCTAAGTCCCCGACCGGTCTCCCGGCATGTGTGGTATTATACTGCATGTTAGTGTAAGTGTGTGTAAGGAGTAAGAGTAGGGCAAGGAAGAGGAAGGAAAAATCGCGCGTGGTCTTAGGCTCGTTTGTTAGGGTACTGCTCCGGCATTTAATGAGTACTGCATATCTTTACATGAATTATTTTAACTTCACGTGTAAATTGGATCATGGGGGGAGGCGTGTTCCATGGCTGCTACGGCGATTCGAATCACTCCTATAGTTCTCACGTACGGCCTACTTTCAACCTCTCGCCTTAGCGCGTTTACTCGTCCCCCACCCCAACTACCCTCGTTCTCGCCGTCCAGCAGGCCACGCCAGCGCCGCCCTGTCTCCTGCGGAACGCGCCCCGCCCCACAGCGCTAATGCGGCGGGCGCTCGTCCGCCGTACGTCTGCCCCCCCCGGAACCCCCCCCCCGCGGCCCGGGCGGCGCGTTTGCGCGGCCTTTCCCTCGCGTAGTTTCCCCACGAACTAGCTTCTCCGACTCTGAAGGAAAACTTCTGGACGTTCATCAACAGTATTGCAGAGACTGTTTTTTACTCTTTACGACAAATAGAATTATCGCGCGCATCTATGTGGGTGGATGACTATCCACAGAGTGCTGGTGGTTCGATTCCGGCTGAGGTGCGAGCATGTTTCAACGGCATAAAATCTACGGTGGTCAAGTTATACTTGCGTAGTGTGAAAGAGCCCTTGGTAAATGCCGGCAAAATTACATCATCCGATTTCTGACCTTATAAGATCACATATGCTCTTCGCGTCAAGTAATGTATAAATATTACTGAGTGCGTTGTTGTAGCACTCCCAGGCGCCTAATTTTACTGGCAACAAGGGGACCTTATCGGGTGGAAACTAGAAAATTCCTACTAATTTCGGCCACGCAAAGGGTGAAGTCAGTTATTTAATCTCGGTGTCCCCGTGCATTACAAACAAAGAACTATTGTGCCATCAAATCATTACAGTAATATAAGTTGAAAATATTAAAAGAAGAATTCCTATTCTTCATGTTAATTTCATTACAATTATTTCACACAAAAAGTAAAGTATACATCATGACAACGTATGATAAATGTATTATCGTACGAAAGACGAAAATTAAATGAGATGAGGTGAAACCAACAAATCAACTCTTCATTACCTGAATTATAAAACCTGTATTTTCTGCTCTTAAAATGTGTTGCTTCAGCTACATAACGTAACTTTTCACTAGAAAAAGTTTATTTGTAAAACGTTTGCATTTTCCCTTAATTGTGATGCAATGCGTAAAATGATGGTAGCATTGCTAAGAATGCTGTCAAGCAAATGACCGAAATAAATTAATCTCATCATATTGTGTTTGTGAGTGGCTATAATAACCTTACATTAAATACTTAACTTTTTATAAAAATCGTACTCTCTGAAATAGTTGTGTTCCAGAGAGTGGGCTTACAATATGTTTCTTACAAAACAATATTAGTCATGCTAAAATATATATATTTTCTCACAGGCGTAACACTTTAATTACAGTCAAAGCCATTTCATCTACATCACCGCTTCATTCTCGAACTACTTGAACGAGAACGCCCGCCCCCACCACTTGTCTCCAATACACAACTTCGTCTAGTACAGCGCCCTGCTCTTGACTCCGTACTCAACCACTCTCCGAACACATCACTCCACATTCTCTCCAACCCTCATTTCTCTCGTCCGTTTACGCTCCTCGCGCCGCAGCGGGCACTCCGCCTTCCACACTCCACACCTCTGCCTCCGGAGCGCCCAGTTATTAGCAGCGACGGGGCCCTCGCACGCCCACGGCATATCCACACGTTTTCCCGAGCTGCTCGTTCCAACTTCCCAGGGAGCCAAATGGAATTCCACCGCCGCGCCCGCCCCGCGCGCCCTGACAGACGGTTTTCAATTACTCCGGCCTCCTGTCATAACGGAACCAACTTTTCCGAAGCCCACTCGGCTTCGCTATCACACCGCGCGCGCGCCTGGGGCAGCCCCTCTAGCGTCTGCAGTTCGCGAGGAGAGCTACGTTTGCGGTTGGCGCCTGGAATAGAGTTCCGCACGCGTCAGTGCGCTGCGTTTGCGACAACTACGAAAACTCTGTATCGGAGTGTTCACGCTTGAAATGAGCAATTCGGTAGGAGCAGGCAATAAAAAAGTAATTTACGAGTTTGTCTGAAGTCTGGTAATGAATGGCCGGCCCATTGGCCGGTGCGGTTGGAACGTTTATCGACTTGTCAGATTCATATTCCATCCCCTGCATCCAACACCTGTGTTTGAACTGCCGGGTTCGCAATTTGCTCCCAGAATTCGTAGACATTAGGGAAAATGTCGAAGAAGTCCTTGATCTATTCTTCTCTGTTTCGAAATTTCTAGTTCAGTTATTGTCAATCAGTGTGTCAAAGACACATCAATACTTTGTGTAAACTTTTCTAATTTAATAGGCATTGTGAACCATTAGTAAAGCTCTACGAAATATCAGTTTTTATTTGAAGACTTTAATACGTATGTTGTACGACAATGCATTCTTCCACAGTAAATGTAACGGCATTTGAGTTCCAAAGACCCTTTCAAATCTTGGATAGGTTATAAAACCGTACCAAATCCAGTTTAAAGGCGCTGAATCTTACATTTCCGCTGATAATTGAGATACTTGTTTTATAATGTTTTATCTAGTTATTTATTGAATAAAATTATTATAAAAGTCTTAATTTACAAAAATAAAAATATATTAAAAGAAGAAACACCTCTTCATTAAGTACACGATAAACTAAGTACATATTCTTTTTTAATTAAATACAAATCTCAAAATCAATAAAAGACACTTTATTTCCAATTGAAAAACTACTCGACGTAACTTTACATGTTCTTCAGCATGCTGTTCAGTTTTCATCTTCAGTGAAACTTTAAGCCCGAATCAAACTTTGGTTCCGGTGCGTAATACTCTTCAGATAGAGATACTGACTACCTTACTGTCCTGTTTTTTAGGAAGTAGTAATTACATCCACAAAGAGATTTTATTTTAGAAAAACCGTATCGTCCTCTACCTCTTCACAAAACAGTGTAATCAGAGTCAAAGAGAGGAGATACGTGATTTATAAAACGACGTTGCTTTTTTATTTTCAGTTTATTTTACGTCGGTTGAACTTTATTCCAGTTCCATTTTCTTCATTCTATTTTGTTTTTAATTTAGTCATTGATTTAAATTTTACGTTTAAAAATATAAATTTTCTGTATTAATGCTACTTATAGTTATATGTCTGACTAATTTTGTTTCTCAGGGTGCAACAGTGAGCAATGTGAAACAGTATTATACGTCCTTTCATGCAATACTCGCTAACATGACTTTTGTCCTATTTAGTGTCACTGAATTCAGTCAGAAAACATTATCTGGAGATAATTTTAAATAAAAAAGCGAAGCCGACTCCATTTCACAGCTTTCCTTATATCCCTCAACTTCTGAAAATATGATTGAGGCGTACTTCATACCATTCAGTTCAGGGAAAACATGATTAAGTCCATATAGTCTGTTTTACCATTCTAATAATTAATTCTAAAAGACAAGTTCAAACCGAGTAAGTTTTCTTCAAATGGAGGTTATCTCCGAGTCTACATCATTGTTTATGTACAGATGGTGTAATGTTAAGGTGTTTGATACCTAAAATTTGGTAGGTCGGTTTTGCAGATTACATAAGCGTTATACATAAAGATCTAAAAGAAAAACAAAAGATGTTAGTAGTAATAGTGGACAAATTTATTTTTGGGATTTTCTGTTTCCTTATTCGTGTATGCTACGTTCGATTTCCGAGTAATTGTCGACTATCGATTTACGGTGCTACAGTGTTCCAATGCGCTGTCATTGTGAGGAACGCTCAGTGTGTCCAACACATCATATCATCGATATTGATACCTCCTGTGTATTGAGGCGTCGCCTGCGATACTGCAGTCGAATGAAAGCCGCCGGCCCACTTGCCGGACGTGGCGATTCTATAAAGTAGTTGATTAACGCTTTATGTCGCCGCATAGAACCGCGTTTATGCACGGGCCGGCTCATTACCGGCTGTCGCGACTCTAAATATGGGGGCTTTGTGTACGCGTTTGCCGCTGCGAAGGTCCGCTTTGGAGGCTTGATAAACGGCGCCCCGCCGCGATGCCGCCACACAAGGTGAGAGCATGAGCGATGGCAAAACACTTAGCGCTCCCGCCGCTGCTTACTGAACTCGCCACATGGCGCCGCCCAAGAATTTGAGAGCTTTCTTGTAGGTACGTTCAAAGGGAATTGATAAATCGAAGATTTTATCAATTTCAATGATAATTACCGAAATTAATTCTTATAATTAAATTGAACTAACACTGCAATAACCTATCTTCCCTCGCAAAATGCTCATGAAGTATTACAAGACAGATTTTCAGAAATGATAATCAAATATTTCAAGACGGTTCCCTCTTGCAGTTTTAAAATGTAGGTTGCATGTCGGTTGCATGTAGGTTGCATGTCGTTCATTTGTGGATGAATTCAGTATTACAGTTACCATGACAAAAAGTTATCCTTGTGTTTTGAGCCTGGATCTATTTCAATGTACACATGTGTGATTTCATTAACCCGTTTGTACTCTTATTATCTTGCCCAGCAATATCAACTATAAATTATGGTCATTTTTTCTTTATAAACCTCACTTTTTGAATAGTATTCTAACCTCTCTTGCTTTGCACTATTTGAATCATATTTGACTTGCAGAACCTGTCTTCTTCTTTCTCACTTCCGAACAAAAACCGCCGAATGTTTGCTACCCGTACCTTATGTAATTTGCAACTTAATTCCACCCCCCATCCCCTGTGAGAAACGACTTGTGTTCTTGTGGCGCCCTCCGAGCGCGTTAATGTTATTTAGGAACGCGACCCCCACTCGTCTTGTCCCGTCACAAAACATCTGCAGAGGCCGAAGTGCCCGCTGGCTCTGTCAGCCCCGAAGCCGCGGGCTGTGCAGACGTATGGTGTCCGCTGCTGTCGGGCATCGCGCCAGCGCCGCCCCCGCGGACATTCCTCTGTTAACTTGTCCTTTGCAGAGCCCAGCCTCTCATGTCGCCCTTTCTTTTATAGGCATTGGTGATTTTGAAAGCAGCGGGCAGTATGTTTCATTTTAGGACTGGGTTATGCATGGAGAGATATACGCAATGGAAATATTGAAATTTTATGATTTTCTAAAATTTAAGAACTTATGTATGACTTGTGCGTAGAACTAACATTATAATAATTTAGATTCATGCCTCCGTTATATCGAACATAGATGTCTTGAAAGAAACTTGTCTGAGGTTTACATAAAAATTAATACACTATTCACTGAACAATAACATCATTCCTGTAAAAATAAAAATTGAAGAATATCTTAGAGACTGTCATTTAGATACTTAAACTCAATGGAAGAATGATATAAACATTAGAACACAACGAAATTCAAATTAAGTTCCAAACATGTTCAAATTAAGTTTGTAATACACAACATTATTACGTGCATATTAATAATGCAATTAAATTATTGTTAAGATTATTACATACATATCTAATTATGAAGGATAGATCTCATTAAGAAAGTAATATCTCTCCTCAATAACGTAGTTGATCGTTGTCGATGAATGTGTAAACCTGTATAATTTTTGAAAACTGAGTTTTGAATGAAAATAAGACCCAAGCGTAATTTACAAGCGATACTTTTATACGTAAAACTGTATGTGATACTTACATCCTTTTTTACATACATTTTTACTTACATTCTTTGCTTTAAAATGTGGAAAAAATATACAAAGAATAAAGAAAATTTCGAAAATGTCTAGGGGGTTTCGTGTAAAGTACCCGAAAAGTTTTGATACCCGTTTTAAATTTAAAATTTCACAGCATCATCCATATCCATGGAGGAATAATCATTTCGGTTAAAATCTATTTAGGCACTAATATTCTTTCCTGATCGATAGGATATTCACTAACACACACCTACAAAATGATTTTTATCGAAATTTGGCAATTTTTCTGCAACATTACATAACTTAATCTTTCTACGAACTTAATGCGCGAAAGTGAAAGTTAAAGTTAAATAATTCATATTATTTATATATAATATTATATATATATATATATATATATATATATATATATATATATATATATAATGTTAAATGAAAAATACAAGTAACCACTGTTTTTCGTTATAGCATTCATTGCTTATCGTTTTGAAGAATGGACATAAGAATTAAATTTTGTATGAAACCTTCCCAAGAGAATTTTGTCCGTTCCTGTGGGAGCTCCGTGTAGCCTTTCATCTCTGCGCCGATCTGGCAACGCCCAGCTCCGCCACATTGCGCAGAGCGAGCACTTGCGTCCATTTGCATCCCATTCGCGTCTTCTGCTGGTGCCGACGGCGGCGCCCGGGGTAACTGCACTCGGAAGGCGGGGCCGCGGGTCATGGAATCCATCCAACCAGCGAGAACCGTATAGTTATTGCTCTTGAAGTTAATGCTTCCCTCCCTACGAAACGGCCTATTTTAGGGCGGTAATTAAATCAGTACTAATAATAGCAAAAAGGGATCTACATTCTTGACCAGGACATTAAGAGACTTAATCAGTGCATATTTTGAGAACTGTAAGTGGCGGTGACATGTAATGCGCAATTCGATGATTTGCGACTGCAAAATACGATGGTAATTCACGGGAATCTGTTCGCGGTCTATGATTATCACAACTTTCATCATAGAACATCCACATCGTAAAATTATTTATTAATAGTAATAGAGTACGTTTTTTAGCCAATGTCAACCGACAGCATTTAATTAATGCTACAGATTAGGGTCAATACAAAAATCGGTAAGTAAATATTCTAGCGTATTTGATGCATACATGCAGCATTGTCATAAAAAGTATGTTAAAATGAATTTTAGCACCTCTTAGAGTTTTTAAACGGTTGAAGTTATTGCAATGCAGTTTTCACGAAAGTACATGAGGGAATGGGGCTAATTGATGCCTGTATTCATTTCCATGTTATCACTTGTATTTTGCGAGATAATGAGGTTACTTTGTTTTTCAAATGGAATTTTTTAATCTATCATGAGGAGCGTAAAATGACGAATCCGATTATTGTTATATATTAATAGCTTTTTTTCAGTAACTTCTTGTTTTTGCGCTCAGCTTTCCTTGCCCAAGCGCGCGTTAGCAGGGGGAGCGCTGAATGACCTTGTGTGGCGGATTGTTATCCGTTCAAAATATCCGCTAAACACGAGTAGCAAAAAATTCAAAATTACTCAAAAAAATTCTTATTTAACATTCGACAAAATGATATCATTAGGTTCGTCATTTTACTCGTATGTGATAGCTCGTCGTATAGACAAAAAATATGTATAGTTCCATTTGAAAAAAAAAGTTACCTCAATATCTCGTAAAATACGAGTGATAACATGGAAATGAATACAGGCATCAATTATATATATATATATATATATATATATATATATATATATATATATATATATATATATATATATATTGAGGCGAGTCACGTAACTTTAGCTCCCCCTGCAATTTTTAAACAGTTAAAATTATTGCACCTCAGTTTTCACGGAAAGGCGTGAGGGAATGTGGCTAATTGATATATGTCTTCATTTCTATGTAAAATTGTGATCTGTGACTTTCTTATGACTAACTAGAGGAGAAGGAATTCGGAAGATTTAATGGGAGATCATAAAAGTTTTAAGGAGTTCAATTTGATGTTGACAAAAGCAGAACTGGTGGGGAAAATAGGTATCTCACGAAACATAGCAAAATCAACAACTTCTTTTTATTTGCAAATGATTGAAAAGCTATTGGAAGTTATCAAGGCAATATTGCGTAATCTCACAACAAATGTCAATGTTTTTGATAGATTTTAAAGTATTTTGTTCACGTTTGTATCTAATAACTAACACCCAAAACATTGTATCATATAAGTACCATTAAAAAATACACCTGGAATTAACATTTCCTCGGTGCACCATCTAAATGTGAAATGGTTTGTCCAAGCTGTGTCCAGGCAGAACGGCCACCACCCGAATTCGGGCGGGGAGGAGGGGAAGATCGGTGAGCAGGCGCCACTGAGCAACATCGGTCGACTCCCAGTGTCGGTGGCGTCCAGGCTGTCAGTTCCCACGCCCACCCTCACCTCATCCCCTCGCCCCCTTCACCGGCTGCATCCAAGCGATTGCAACCGGACCGATTAGATCAAACGTCAGAATCAGGAGACCTCGATGTCTGAACACACGGGAATTGGAAGCGCGAAACAATTGCTGTTTCATTCGGAATCACAACGTGTAACGTTCTTATCCGTAATGCGAAATGTCAATCAAACATCGCTCCGAAGCGAACACGAAACATGGGTTCTCGTGAATAATATTTTACGGCATGCTTTATACGGTGTTTTACCTTGAATGGAAAACGTTCTATTGTTAGATTTATAGCGGGTGCGCTAAATATTTCATCCTGTCATTATTTGTTCATTGAGAATGTGGATTGGGCCGAACGGACTGATACGCCCGAAATCCAATAAGCGTGTTATTTTATCGTGTGCAATGACAAAACTTTATTATTATACTACTAGTTAGAATTTTATCTCTTACTATTATGATGCTCGTTTTGAGAAACCTAATTAAATTTATTATACACTCACTAACTTTTATATCACATTCATTCATGGAACATTCCATTTCATACTCATTTTAACTGTCAATTTCCGTTTCCCGCTGTATTTATGACAAATATCCACACTTACTCGAGGCACTTTCCCGATTTCTCATTGTAATAATATTGATATCATCTATATTCTTCGAAATTGCTCCATGTCATTGTTCAGCACAAAACTAATTGTGCCAGAACACCACATAATTTTTCTCGTCGTTGTTAACGGTTATGGAATGCTATAATTTTGAAACTTCTAACCCACTAACACAGATGAAAAATATCTTACAAATCGGAGCTTCATAGTAAAGTTGAATACTTATCTCTTTCTTCAAACCACGGACACCTTCATCGTTCACTGGGATTTAATACATGCATACATACCGTCACTGGGATTTAATACAAGTAATATCTTTAAAAAAGTACATACATTTATTTAAAGACCTAATGGAAGTGCATATTTTACATAGAAAAATTATTTATCTTCAATAATTTTCTTTGAAACTTGGAATTTTCGAAAATTCAGGTTTCATTGAAAATCGAACTTGCGCCATTTCCATAAGCGCCCTTAGCTCTATATGAGGGGGGAAATTTAAAGAAAAAATTGAGATATTTTTGAGTAAATTTCGTGAATGACACTGGTGCTTCATGTAAAGTACACCTAAAAGTTAAAATATGTTTCAAATTCAAAGGGCCACGACGAGTCAGATCAATCGAAGAATATGTACAGTTCAGCCGCTTGTATTGTTCATAGACGGATAGACAGAATGCCGAATACTTTTTGTGTTCCAAGGACGTGAATTCTGACTGCACTAGTATTGAAGAAAGTAATTTACTACAAAAATAAACAAGAAAATTCTCTTATTCAATATCAGGGTTCCACAAAAGGAGTTTTTCTTTAGTAAAATCATATTTTTTTCCAGCATCATTGCAATACTTTTTGAATACCAAATAGTAATATTCGAGAAAATAAACGAATGTATAGAAGACATGGAAGTCGCATCTCCAGTTGTGGAAGTCGCATCCACGGATAAAAACGAACCTTCGCACTTTTTATTTCGATACGTCAGAAGCTGAAAACACAGTATCTTATGTAAATGTACGTTTATTTCGATTTGTGTATGTGAGGTGTAAATTCACAATATTGGGACATATTGACCAAATAAATTATTTCAACGAAATGTAAAATGTAGTGCGACTCTGTTTACATGAGTAATATTTCACGATATCATGACAGGCGGAAATTGATGAGAGGCACCTGAATTGCAAACCAGAGGTTTTTGGAAGCCCTCTAAATGGCATTCGAGAGGCATTGGATCGCCCAGCCTACGCGTACAAGAGATTTTAAATGCAGAGCGGAGCGCATACAACAGTATTGTATATCAGCTCGAATGCATCACTGATGACGCAATGCTAAAACGGAAATCCGCATGTATGAGTTCAGCAACACTTCAGTATTCCACACAAAACATGTGACTTGAGATACACGGGAATCATTTTTTCGGGATATACTGAGCTTTTGGTAGATTTTTTTTTAATTTTATTCAGAATATGAAGAGAAAATGTATGCAGATTTAATTTACGATAGGAGTCATTTGGTGTTCTTACATTACAAATATGTGCTATTTGTGAAATAAAAAATGTTTCTCGACAAAATATTCGGAAAGGAAAACGGAAGGAAAAGTACAGAAATATTGAAAATTCACGAAACAAAAAAAAATAAGATTCCAAAGAATAGGGTAAGCAATGAAAAAATTGAAACTTTTCAAGTCGTTGACTCTTTTAAAAAGTGAAAAAGTGTAGAGACTTTAATTCTCTGCCGAGTTAATGCAGAAACAGAAGTTGCAACTTTCAATAAACCTTCAAAATTAGTGAGGCTTGCGTTCTTAAATTAAGCACCGTCTTCTTCCCACTTAAATGGTGATGAACATTTGTTTGGCTCGTTTAAGATATCTCACATGTGGGAGCCTAATTTTTTTTACGTCAAGGCCGACAATTTTTGCAAGTATTTAATTGACGCCCGGCCCAGGTTGCTGGCGGAAATGAGAAAAGGGCGGTGGAGCATAGGCCCAGGGGCCAGTTGGCCTCGCCGCGCAGGGAAACGAGGACGTGGCGCGCTCGCAGACAGGGCGCGAGGCGCTGGGCCTGGGCCTCGAAAACCGTCGCGCGAGGCGCTGGCCCCGCGCAACCCCGTTCCAAACCCGTCGCGCGCAGGGAGCCTCCGCCGCCTCCACCGCCGCCCCACCGCCGCCGCCCCCACCGCCGCCGCCGTCGCCGCCGCCGCCCCCCGCCGCCCCCCGCCGCCGCCCCCACCGCCGCCGCCTCGCCGCCGCCGCCCCGCCGCCGCCGCCGCCGCCCCGCCGCCGCCTCACCGCCCGCCGCCGTCACCGCCGCCACCGCCGCCACCGCCGCCACCGCCCCCACCGCCGCCGCCGCCCCACCGCACGCCGCCGCCACCCAGACAGCGGCCGGGGGCGGGCGGAAGGGCGCGCGTTTCTTTTTTGTTGCGGTGGCGTTTGAGACGCTGTCGGCCGGGCCACTTACTGTCGAGATGCAGCGGCGGCGAGGAAGGCGGGGAAAGTTGACGCGCGGGCGGCAAACGAGGGAAGAGTGCGCGACGAGGGGAACCGGCGAGATAGCGAAATAGAGGCCAGCTAGAGGGGAGGGGCGTAACTGCAGGAGGGTAGAATGGGGCCAGCTAGAGGGGAAATGCTACAGAAATCTAGCAGGCGTGTTGTTTGTTAAAGCTGGCTGAGTTCATTTGAACTCATGGTGGTAAATGAGTTGACAATCCAGGAAGCTAATGAGTGATCCAGAATGTGTACGGGGACTCAAGCAAAGACTCAAAAACGAGAAAAAGGGTGAGACGATAAAAATAAGTTATTGTAATGCAATATTATGAAATGAGTACGTAATGTAACGTTATAATATTATTGAACTGTCAAACGTAGACTTGCTGGTATGCATCCAACAGAAAACCTAGAGCATAGAGTAAAGAATTAGACCTTTTTAGTGTATGCCTAGAGTTGGGTCGGGCGAAAGGAAACTCTGCGGGGAGTTGGTCTGGCTAGAAGAGGAACGGGCTGAAGGCTGATGAGCGCAAGGAGAGGGGGCGAATGAAACGCGAAAGATAGTGAAACTACGGGCGTATAGGATTCGCCAGCGGGCGTATCTTTCCCGCGCAGGCACGTCGCGACTTTTTACGTCCGCTTCGCGCTGTCTCTGCGGTTCCACAGTGGGACCTTGCTGTGCCCGCGACCGTCCCTCCTTCCTCATCCCTCGTCCACTGCCGCCGGCGACGCCTGGCACGGAAGGGCCGAGGACGCGTTTTATTTCGTTCGATTTAGAACCGAAAGCAACTTGTCCTTCCTTCTTGTCTTCATCCTTTTTTCAAACACCTTTTATATTTAATCTTCGTCATTTCCGAAATATTTGTGTTCTTTCTGTGAGTTTTTTATACATACTTTTCTTTGTCGTTAATTCATTCTCCCCCCCCACCACACTCTCTTTCTTTTAGTCAGTATTTCTTATATTTCTCCTAATTCTTTTCTTTCTCCCGTCTCTTCTTTCTTCGTTCTTCTTTTATTTATCTTTAATTCATTTCTGTTATTTATTTCGTTTTTCTCTTCTATTTTCATTCCTTTGTAGCAGTTTTTTTTTTTTTTGTAGAAGCCTTTAAATTTTTTTTTTTCCTTTTCTTTCTCTGCTTTCTTTTTGTACCTTTCGCCCGGTGCGCCGTTACTTCTTTCTCCCCTTCAGGTGACTCCCGACGAGCGCGCTTATCGCTGTTTCTTTGGCGCAGCCTTCTTCCGCTTGCTGTCAGAGCGTCGTTTATATTATTTATCATGACGATTTCTGCTCCCTCGCTCCTTCAATTTTAAACAGAGAGCTTTTTCAGCACGATGCTCTTCTCGGATCGTGCTGGGTACCCCGAGAAAAAAATTGGGATACCTTCAATTCACGCCCATGTACATTTCTCTGACTTGTGAGAAGGTATTTCAAGCCAAGTTCACAAGTTTGATTTAATGTTATAAATGACAATATATATTTAATTGGTATTTTAAGAATTCTGAAAAAGAAAATGAGATTGATATAATATATTTAATTGGCCAAAATATTTAAAGTCTCCATGAATAGTAAATTATATTTACAACACATTCTCTTAATTTACATACTGTACTGTATTCAGGTATTTTAATTCATTTTCTAAGAATTGGATTCCTCGTTACCGAGAACCAAATTGAAATCATATTTCAACTACAATATTTTATGCAAGAATCTGTACATTCAAATAAATTATTTCGTTCCACTCTATATCATGAAGTTCTGAGATATATACTCCTCTTTAATTCTTAAATATTGTTAACGAATATTGACATCTGCGTGGTTGCGCCAGTCTCCGGCTTCTGAATTCACATAGAAAAACCTGTGCGAATTCGTGCGTTGAAAACTTCCAGGAAGATAAGTTATACTGGAGAATCGTGTATACGTTCGCCAGCTTGCGTATGTCTCCTTAAAGTGCAATGTTGTGTTCCCTGCAATATTTTCGTGATACTATCGTTAATCCTAATGGATCCCGGGATACTTCAGGGCGAACACGTTATATATGTGAGGATTCACGACCGTCTTTGTTTGTGTTTAAGATTCTCCTCCATTGCCTCTTGCGTCGCAAGCTAGATTAATGTGTTTTCCTTATAATTTAAGTTATAGAAATATTGAGATGAGGTGTATTGTTTATGAGATTATATGCTCGACAAAAAATGTTTTCACGTATCTTTCAACACAACACTCCGCAATCTAATGGAACCAAGATTCAAAAACGATACAGACAAATTTAATGTTCCTTGGATGTCCCTCCATGTCCTAATGTCCCTCCATTAGTTTCATCTTCAGATAATGTTGCATGTCAAGAGAGTCAGCAACCAC
This sequence comes from Teleogryllus oceanicus, assembly GCA_964035755.1. Taxonomy (NCBI): domain Eukaryota; kingdom Metazoa; phylum Arthropoda; class Insecta; order Orthoptera; family Gryllidae; genus Teleogryllus; species Teleogryllus oceanicus. Next base: position 83,096,071 of record CAXIVR010000004.1, on the reverse strand, counting down.
AGCGGAGGAAGAAAGTTGTGTATTCGTGGTATGTCACAAGAACGTGGTATGTCACACGAATGTCTTTCTGTGGCATGAGAAAAAAGTCAACGCTTAGGATTAGAATTTACATTTATATTCGTTTTCGTATTGTTTTTTGTTGTCATTTTCATCTAAGAAATGGTGAACTTCTACGTCAATAATTCTTTTACTTTAAATATTAGAATATTTAAAAAAATTTTTAAGATTCCTTTAATATTTCTTTTTACTTAGAACCCTAAAATTTCCTTTTTTAAAAAACCGAATAAAATTTAACATTAATTCAAGAGCACCTGAGTACCATCTCTTACTTTTGTTGACTTTTACAAATTTGTCTACTAGATCTTTGTAAGGTGGTTGTCCCTGTGTGGTCATTTCCCCAGAACTTTGTAGCCGCCATTTCCAATTTCCACCAGTTTGGACATACCGTTTTCAGACTAATCAATTTAAAATAAAAATTACTCGTTCCCAAAGAAAATAGGATTCTTGGTCAAAACTACCTTGAGGGCAATTGGGCTAACTTGAAACCAATTTAGGAGAATGTGCGCGTGAATTTCCTACCTTGTTCCATGTTCTTCAAATCTTGATATTTTCAGTTTGGTAGTGTATTTCATCGAAAACTGTATCATACTGGTATAAACGAAATCTTTCTTTTTACTTTCTCGTATACTACATACGTAGTATATGGAAAGTTATGTAATAGTGCAGCGAAATACGGCGATTTTTCGGCAGAAAATTTCTTATTGTAGATCCCTAACAGCAAAGAGTGGATAATTCTTATTCCTTTATGTAGGAAAATAATTCTTAGAATGTTTTGTAGATGAATCAATGGTTTGGGGATCTTTGATGCTGTAATCAAAGGTAACGTCTAAACCATTTACACCATTTTCTTCAAAATTGATATTCCCCCATCGATCTGAAGGAACTCAAGGAACGGATGTTTTGATTTTGGTGGGGTACTTTATATCAAGCTTCAACATTTTCAATTTTTTTCTGAAAAATTGCTCTAAATTTTGATTTAACTTTGTCCTCGAATACCGGACAGAACCTAAACAGCTTCATGCGTTTTCTTTATATTTTCTGCTCGTATGTATCAAATGTCGGTAAACAATTGTTGCTGGTCCCATTTTCGGCAAACACTGTAAATTTTCGAAATTGCAAGAAGTTAACATAGCAAAAGTAAATATTGAGATAGAGATTTTTGCCTTAAATTAAATCTGTTTAATAAATCAGAGCCTTAAAAAAGTCATCTTGAATATAATGCAATGTTAGAAAAACGTTTTTTAAAGGAAAGAACAAAGGACGCATAAAACAATGGCGCATATATCTTTTTCATTTAACTCTCTTAATTTTCAAAAGTTAGAAATTGCGAGACGGAAGGTGCTGTTGAAGCTGCACTACTTGGCGTTCGCAGTTCAAAGCTAAAAGACGAGTTTTTGCTGAATGATATGAGCTTTGCTTTGTGGAGAGTCAATTCTGTCGATACATGCGGGATCATCGCCGATACATAGGATCATCTGGGTTAGGTGACTTGGACGAGCCAGGTCTACAATGTGAAGACGCTTGCCACGTTTAGATTTTTATGGTCCAGTGTGAGCAACTAGTGCCAGAAGAATAGTGTTTGATGTAATGAACTGCGAGGAACCGAATCACTTTGGTGCTCAGCTGATTGTTGTCAGACTATCCTAACGTTAGTTGGTTAATTAATTTAGGGGGCACCTGAGTGACCATATGAGAGGCTGGTCAGCTCTCACAAAAATCGTTCGAGTATGAACAACCCGTAGACGAAAACGCCACGAAAGACATCATCACTTAAAATAGTATTAAAAAGTGAATAGAGTAGGATAGTTTTGATGAAGTTTTCGGAAAACATTCATAACACGAAATGGACTTACCGGACAAAATAAAAAAGGGCAGAGGAAAACCCAAACTTGTAACTGAAGCCATGTTCTTCAACATGGATGATTGGGAAATGATTTCGTGACAGTGTTGTAGGAAACTCCCTTTCTGGATGCCGATGCAACATTGTAGATTGTTTGGTTTGGAGATCACGTCCTTACCTTAAGTATTCGTACGTAATACGTATGTGTTGTTGATAATGCACTTCTCGAATTGTGAAACCAAGAACGCTATTTGCTTAAAATAACATCCTCGCACCGATTGATTGTTAGTGATTCCGGGCGCATCAACTACTATTGCCGTTATTCCCGTAAGTGTAGTGCGAGTTCTTGTTCGGGAAGTGGCAGTAGTCTTCTCCTGCTGGATGGCCAGTTCCGGCGCCGATGTACCGTCGGCTAACGGGGTTATCCTGCAACCAGGTATCTCCCACCAGTGGGGCAGTGTCCCAGACAAGGACAAGTTCTAAGTCCCCGACCGGTCTTCCGGCATGCGTGGTACTGTAGTGCATGTTAATGTAAGTGCGTGTGTAAGGGGTGAGGATAGGTAGGAAAGTTCGCGCGCGGTTCGTGGCTCTTTTGTTAGGGTACTGTTCCGGCATTGCCCTGGTGTTGATCGGAGAAACCACGGAAAACTACCGATCAGAGCAGCCGACCGCTAGAATTCTCCAGACAGCGACTGAATTCGACCTAGCTGAAAGCTAGTGTCGAAAATCTGCCCCGTCGTGACTCGAACCTAGGACCGCCCGGTCAGAGGCGCTCCTAGTCCTCGCACCGAAATAATCCTACGTGACACCGGTTAACAAATCTTAAGCTCATGGTCAGACTCGACATCCATGAAACTGCTCGTGAATGGCATATCGTGCCTCACAACAGTTCGCGTCCCGCCGTTGCCAACATCCCGCACGTAGCGCTCTAAAGACATCGCTTGCGCACATCACTGACAGACAGCATAGGGGCGACTCCAAACGCCGGCCCGCCCATTTCCCCGCCTTGAATGGACGTTAATTCCCTCTGATTGGTGGACTGCAACAGCATCTAAAGACATCGCTTGCGCACATCACTGACAGACAGCGCGGCGTCGACGCCGCAATTTTGAGATTGCCTCGAGCGCCGACGTCGCATCAGCGGCTGTTTGTCTCGAAAGCCGCCCGCCGGCTCCGCACCACCGCCACCACCGCCACCACCACCGCGCCCGCCCCGTCCACCACCTCCGGTCACGCACGCACCGCCAGCCACCGACCACCGCCGCGCCACCGCACCGCCAACGCCACGCACGCCCACGCCCACCGCCACGCAGCGCTCCGCCACGCCACCGCCGCCGCCACCGCCACCGCCACCGCCACTCCCACCACCACCGACCGCCACGCCACCGCCACCGCCTCGCACCACCACCGCCACCACCCCACCGCCACCACCCCACCGCACACCGCCACCCCACGCACCACCACCACCACCTACCGCCACCACCACCGCCTCCACCACCACCACCACCACCACCGCCACGGCCACCGCCGCTGTCGCCCTGCACCGCACCACCCCGGCAAATGGCTTTGTATTTGCATTCAGAACGGGGGACGTTGACAAATACCGCCTCTAAGAGTTTGCGTTCGACTCCAGACAAACTTGTAAATAGTTTTACTTCCCTGGGACGTTGAGTTGGAACCAAAGTGGTGTTTTTTTCTTTCCTTTTGAAGGTGTATTGCTCATTTATCCTGTGCGAGGTATTAAAATTTGTTGTATTTTCTAGGGAGTATTGCTGTGTTTATTGTAAAAGAAGGTGTTCCTGAAATTAAATTCCGGGTGTTATTTTTTTATTGTTTAAATTACCTTCGCCGATTGGTATCCATCTTCATTACTAGTGAAAACACAATAAAATTTTTAAAAGAGGTAACGCTTTTTTTATAAAGTGATAACTAAAATAGGTTCAGCAATTAAAAATTTGTTTGAAAATATATCTTTATTAAAACCATTTTCTATCTGTAGTTGTTATACTCTTCCTCTATTTCCTTTTTAGAATTCTATTTCTTTGCCATATATGTGGAAAAGAATACCCATATCCCTTCACTTAAAATGTTTCATTTATTATTCTCGAGTGGATATTTAAAAATACGAAATATATTCAATTGAGTTAAATTGCTTTGTATTTTTCTAATTTTATTGCGACTCTATTATTGAACAATTTTCTATCTGACTCGTGTTTTGGACCCAGTGAATTTGTTTTCTCTCGGGGAGTTTCCGTAAGTTGAATCCACCCCTTTGAGAAACATTGCTGTAAGCCACAAGCTGTGGAGCGTTTTACAGGCAGTTGCTTGCACACTTAACCAATACGGTCGCGTAATAAACTCGAACGCCGGCCCGCGCACTTACCGAACGCCACATTGGCCGTTCTCGCTAAAAACAGCTGAACAGACGCATCGGAACTGCGCCGAACGGCAGCGGAACGAGCAAGCAAAACGACCGCGATATACAAGTGAATTTCTGAGCGCGCGCGGCGCCGCCCAACTTCCCGTCATTACCAGAAGTTTCCCGTTCGGCCTCGGGCGACGGGCCGGCGGCGCGTGCAGGGAGGGCGGGAGGTTAGAAGGACTGAGCCGGAGCAGGAGGATGAGGCCGGGGGAGGGAGGAGAAGGGGCGGGCGACGCCGCTGCGGCGGTGATCAACAACACTCACCCTGCGCTTGGAGCGTGCGCCGCGCAATCGCCGTCCCCGCCCCCTTCGTGGCCCCTCCCCACCTCATGCACCTCTGATTTCTCGCATCTGCTTTCTTTGCTGAGACGGCGGCAGGATTTTCGTCACTAGCTTGTCAGCCACGTCGAATTCAGTCGCTGTCTGGAGGAGAATTCTATCGGCCGGCTCGTCTGATCTGTAGTTTTTTCTTGGTTTCTTCCATCAACAGCAGACGAATGCTTAGCAAACGAGCCACGGACGCCCCCCGATATTTCCTTCCTCTTATTTGTCCTATCCTTACTGCCCTGCTGGTGGGAGATACCTGATTGGGGAAAACACCGCTAGTCGACGGTAGGTCGGCGCTGAATCCAGCGAGGGAAGATCACCGCTATATCTTCAGCAAACACATGCACTATACTTACGGGACTAATTATCTTAGTTGTTAACGCACCTGGAATCATTAACAATCAATCATCATTCTTTGCATACCTTCTTTAGGTTTTTCTCCTTTAACGTTTTCGATCATTTTTGCTGTTCTCTGAACAACTGCACTCTATTAATTGATGTGGTAGAGTAGTGCATGTGAGAGTAAGTGTGTGTAAGTAAGGGGTGGAGATAGGAGAAGGATGAGGAAGGAAAGATCGCGAGTGGTCCACGGCCCATTTGTTAGGATTCTGCTCCGACTTCCTGTTGTTGTTTGGAGAAATCACGGGAAACTACCTATCAGAGCAACCGGCCGCTATATTTCTCCTCCAGACAGCGCCTTAATTCGACCTATAAGTTGTCGTGCTCCAGCTATCTAGACAGCGTCAAAAATCCAGCCGCCATCGGGACTGAAACACTAGGACCTTCCGAAGAAACACTGCAGCGACGTCAGTTGATGCCCCTCCGTAGTTGTATTTTCGGTCCTTGCATTCCATCTATTCATTTTATGCTTCTCATATTCTACCACCCCTTATATGCTAACATTCGCATCCAGCCAATCCATTCAACCATTATTTTCTCGGGGCATGTTTTAAGTGCACTTCATAAACTTTAGTAAATCTAATTTCATATACCCTCATTCACTGCGGAATTCTTTCTCCACTGTGTCTCATTTTCCACTTGCCCTCCTTTTATATCATTCCTTTGCACTCCTCTTCCTTTTCATTCTCCACCTCACCCCCTTCATGGTCGCTATCCTCGTTTTGCAATATTTCCTTGGAGCTCGAAGCCCCTAATATCGAACGACAGCTATTATCGCTGGTGGCCTCCGAGGTCGATGCCACGAGCGCCCTTCGCGCGCCCGCAGCAGGCTTTCACGTGGGCGGGGTCTGCAGCGGGGGCAGTAAGGGCGGCCCTCGCCCCCCCGGGCGAACCTCCCAGAGGCGCGAGTAATTCCTCTCGCTTCTCGTGAAAGGCCTCGCCCGAGCGGTGGCCCGTGCAATGCCCGCTTGCCCTTGCCGCGAACCCTCCCTTTCGGCCGCCGGAGTACTCTCGCGGTTGCGGAACAATTGGAGGCAATTGAATCGCGCTTATCGGCAACGCCTTCTATTGGACGGCCGCTCCATTCCGAGGCATGCGGGACCATCTACAGTGTGGTAGGCAGGTACAGCGAGAGGCTAGGAGTCGTTTCGGCAGATCCATTACGGTGGCTAAGGAGTGCTCATGATGCAGTGTACTGGCCACGTAGAATGAGACTTCATTACGTTCTCTCGTTTACGACAGGTTTCTCTTGAACATTTAAGTTTAATGGCGATCAGTGCCAATTGATGTTAAACAATAATTAGTAAGGTGTGTTTAAATGAATTGAGTTAGCTATAGGAATGTCATTCAGTTTCTTCTTTGGGATATTTTTTTCTAATTGTGAAATTGTATAATTATCAAATTACTTTCTTTTAAATATGTCGTGTAGGTTTTAAGATTTCTGTAGTTAATGATGTGATTTTTATCAATGACGAACAAACAATCATGGAATTAAAGATCTGAGAAATTAAATGATATCCAAAGAATTTATATTTACTTTTAATTACGTCTGTTCTGATTTAATTTAAGATATTGACTACGTTTTTAATAAATAATAAATTTAGTTTGTGTTTTTCCAGAATTACACACTACGCACACAGCATGCGTATTTTCTTAATTCTCTCCTCATTTGTAAAAATAGAAATAGCGCATTGTAGCTTGCAAGCAATTTAAAATCATTTGATACGTCCGTGATAGATTATTTCATCAGTTTTGCCTCCAATGACAACAGTGAGATTGTTTGCCGGTGCCTCACATTCTCCCTTCCAAATAATGCTATGCACGCCATCGTTAGCCAATCAGCGTCGAGGACGCCTCTACTGCAGTGAAATGGGAAAAGTTTGTTTGAAACCGTCGCAATCTCGGCAGAAATACGGTACACGCACTGCACTCCTCGCCGCGCCTATGCGATTTAGCGCCCACGCATTCCTTCCACTCGACAAACTCCAATCTACACAAACTTTTTTACGCGCATCCTTGGAATTGGGTTAAGGACGGCCTTAATGTTTGATGCGGTCGGCCTTGTACGCAAGCGAATTGTAAGCTGGCGCCCGTCTCTTTTGAGTGCGGAATCTCCACTCTCCCCCTCCGCCCACCCCGCCCCGCCCCGCCTACCCCGCCCACCCCGCCCACCCCGCCCACCCCGCCCACCCCGCCCACCCCGCCCACCCCGCCCACCCCGCACACACCGCCCATCCCCCCCAACCTCGCCCACCCCGCCCACTCCCTCGAAATGGAATTAGGCTCCCGTCGTGGCTGCAATGTCCGCCAACCCCTTCTTTTTAGAGCTACTTGCTGGTGATGGAACGGGCGTTCTTTAATGAGTAATGCGCCCTCCGAGAGGCTGCGAGGAGTGTCTGTGATAATGAGAAGGACGCGACCGGATTAAATAGCGTCAGTGGAAGCGACACAAGCACGCGCTATGTTGTGCGTGTGTGTGTTTGCCAAGAGATTCTGAATGATGAAAGACTGACCCCACCGAATTATGAAAAGATTATATTAATTTTTTGTATTTGCTTTTCTATTTACTTTTTCATCTTTCGAAGAATGATGTTAAGCAAAAAGCGATGTTTTGTACTGGTGATTTTAGAAAAATAATACAGTACTAAAAGTAATATTTTTAAATATTGAAAGAAGAAAGTGCTGAAGTCTCCTCATAGATCGTAATGCTATTCAGTGCCTGATAATTTCTGTTCTTTGAAATCATGACAGGCCAACTACTGACAAATTGTATACCTGAGCAATAAACCTCTAACAAAAAAATGGCAATTTACACTGGATGTTAGGACCAAAGAAAAAGTCATAAATTATGAATTTTATTGGTTTTTACACAATGCTATTCTGTTAAGATGTTCAAATTAGTTCAGATCTCTTTCAATTTGGATTCGATATATTATCAATTATAGTAATTTAAAAGATCCTCTTAAAGTCAACTCGGTAGGAAACCCCAAAAACGGCACATTGGGGATTGTTAGTGCATTGCTATCTAATGGTCATATAAAAAATGACAGCACAATGTGTAGAAAACGTGTTTGTATTCTTGAGAATGGCGAACAGGAACTTGGAGAGTTTCGAGCTACGCACCAATTCCTTTTTTGTACTCTTCATGGAAAAGGCCTGTCTGCCCTTCCACCCTGGGAACCTCCCTCCTGCGTCTATGACTTGTGACCCCACTTAGCGGCGCCATTTTTCAACGTTCGAGAACGCAAAGATTAATGCAGAGGAAGTTTCTGACTTAACGGGTTTTGTGGGTGGAACTCCGAAGATTTTTTCGCGCCAGATCGTCGCGAATCTTCCCATTAGCTTGGCTCGTTTTCAAGTCGTCTCCGAAAGAAGATAAAACTTCGATTACCTTGCAATATTTTTGAAAATTACTCCGGCTTCTGGGGCGACAGACGCCCTGGCAGCTTGGCAGGGGAGGGCGACACCGAGCTTCCCCGAAACGCCCCAATACCTCTCTGCTAGAGAGGTTTTGCTAGGGTGTCCGGTGATATACGAGCCGCGATATACGGTAATGGAAATACGAAGGCAAGGGCTCCTCTGGCATTTGAGGAGGAGGAGGAGGAGGAGGAGGAGGAGAAAATACGGAAATACGTTTCCAGTTCGATACGTACAGCTTTTGTATTCAAATAAGGTAAACGTCTTCGTGCCGTTACTATCTCTTTGTGGAATGCGCTTTCCTGTTTGTGAAAAATGAGTTTTGCTTTGTAGAGATGCAGTATTATGGTGTTTTATTCGACATTTCCGTTGCAACGCGCAAGGTAAAATATGTGGTTCAAACTGAACCCAAGAGCCTTTCTAAAGAAATCCTAATGCGAGCAGGGATTGTGAGACCGTATGAGTGTAGATATTTGGCACGTGTCGGAGTTTGTGCCAATTCAGTTTCCTCTTGAGAAAGGATCTCGAGGGAGCTTCGCGTTCTTGATGATAAATGGATACTCTTATTGGAGCCGGGAATCGTATCGACGCACTCAGCGGAGTACTGCCTTTCCACTTGACTTGGCCTGCGTCTGCTTCGTTTACGGGGAAGCGAATCGGCAGGTCTGTCGACTTCCATCATTCGAGAATATCGAGAACTGTAGAGAGGAGTTTCAGGACGCGCCAATAGGTTTCAAAAATATTTACCTGTATAAAAGCCATTTCAACTGCAATGTTAAGCTTGATGTAGGATAAACATATTACTGGTAGAGATTTTTATATCATCAAAAAATATATTTTTGGGGGAGGGAGAATATCAGTGTTACGTCATACGTCAACGTTTTTGTATATTGTAAAGAGAATTGTTGGTAGTCTATTGCATTGTTGACTCTTTTGTTTTGATTTAACAGATTTAAACCTGTTGAATACTCCTTCCTGCAACTCTTATTAATCCTTTTTTCGTAAAAAATAGAAATCTTGAATTTAAGTAACTTTTTGACTTCCTTACTTAACGTTCCTGCAGCCATATATTGAAGTTTCGCTCTGCCACACACGTAGAAGGATCTCGATGTTAAACTTCGCAGACCATCAATTAATCACTTGTGACGAGTTCTGTCACACGTGTGTCGAACTTTCATGGTTGTTATTAATTTGTCGCCTTTGGGACAGCGTGACGCTGTTTCTGGGCGCGAAAAATGATAAATCTATTTTTCTTCCTGCCGTCCCTCTCAGAAACAAGAACGATATATGGTTGAGCACTCCGCGCAGTTGCATGACATAAAACCATGGGGGAAGCTTATGTTCTGAAGACGGAAATCTGTTGTTCTGAAGAGCAAATGAATATGAATATTATCAAATTATTTTTAAGTCACAGGTTTACACCCTGAAACCAAATATTTTTGACCAAATATGTAAAAAATTTTCTTTTCACCTCACTTACTGAAGTCGTTAATGTAACCTCTCAATTTAAAAATTCACCAGTGTATGCCAAGATATTAAACTGCTCGTTTGTGTAATAGAGAAAAAAGAAACGTAATATGCAGTATTACAGAAACATTTGAGACCAGTAGAGGCTCCATGGAAATCGATATAAAGTGAAAAAGTGTTTAGGTCAAGTACTTCTTGCACGCTATAATGTTAGCACGAAAGTTGAAAATGACCGTCCCACTATATACAACAATCGTTGGTGACCCAACTAATACTCTACTTTCTACGTGGTTGAATTTTTTTTGTTTTTTTTAGTGGTCTGGAAACTATTGGTCATTTCGTGAAGATAATGAAAGGCATGATTGCTTCATACATTGCCGCCAGACCCAACCCAGGAGATAAAGATGTGAAAATATAAAGCATCTAAAATAATTAGAAAACGTTGCTATAAAATAAACAATTTACGAGAACAAAGATTTGTATGCTGCTTTATATTCACAGTGCATATAAAGCAGCATACAACTTCTTATTTTCTCTTTCTCTTAATTCCTATGAAATATTTTGTTTCCATCAAGAACTGTAACACTAGCCGACCCACAATTGGCTAGAAAAAAAGAAATTTCCAAAATTAAAACCACACAAACCGTGCACCCCTTATCCTTCTACTCCAGTGTAAACGTCGAAATAGTCCGTGTACGTGACAACAGCAAAAATCCGCGCAGCACGGGCCAGCGCTGGCTTCTTGACCTCGGGCGCCGGCCTTGGTGGCGGTGTGGTCGGCAGAGGGGAAGGGGCGGTGCCGGCTGGGGCTGGCGCCGCCCGGGCCGCGTCGCGTGACGGGCCGCTCCCTGCTGCGACTTGGCCGCGCGCTCCGTGCCGCCGCGTACCACGCCCGCTCCCCGCATGGCGGCAGAGACGACAACGACTTTGCGACTCCAGCACACGCTCAGGGCTAATGGACGCGACTCGGCACGGGCTGCGCGGCTGGGATCCTTCTTCAAGAGGCTTTTTTTAAAAAGGTTTTAGTTTCGTATGACTGGGCAAATGCGCAGTAGGAAGTGTTATGTTTTCAATACGCGTAGAAGTATCAGACGTAGAGTCATCATATGAATATTTTTATGCAGAAAGGGTTTTCAGATATATTGCTGACATAGTTTTTGCTAATATTATGAAGAAATATACGTATTCTTAAATATTATAGATAGACTGTTATTAATTAAATATATTTTCATTAAATTAGATAAATATAAATTAAATGCATCTATTTTTTATATTTAAATGTACTGGCTGCGTGGCTAGGATACTTTCTAAAGATTTTTTTTCTTCTTTTAAGAAGTTTTTGTTTCGTGTGACTAAACTAATGCGTATTAGGATGTGGTGATGGAGTTATGGTTGTTGTTATTTAAATGAGGCGTAATTTCATCATATTAATATTTTATCGCATAAAGGGTTTCCAGATACATTTTATACATATTTTGTGCTACAATTATCAAGAAATATTTAAATACTATAGATAGAATGTTATTATTTAACCTTTTATTTCTTTTAAATTTTAAATTTTTTTTTAATGCAGCCTGAAGATGGCCGTTATTAAACCTAAAAACCTTTCTGCAATAAATGGTAATAATGATACTATTTCTGATATTTCCATACCTGTAACGCACGGCTGACTCCATTTTTTGTGTGTTTATTTTACTCAAATTAATCGAATTCTCCTGTATATTTTCATTAAACGCCTTGACCGGAAATACAGCATAATCCACGAAACAATAATACTTTTAAGCACAAGTTTACTTGCAACAATCGTTCAATCTCAATCAAACCGACTATAACCACTCCGAAACTCCTACCAGAAATTCTGTGCGTCGCTCTCCTCCTTTACGGAATTCGAGTGAATAAAAAATTAAATTAATGGTGATTGTTCCTAGAAGCAAAATTGGAATAAAATTACACCCGGATCAAGAAGATAATCAATCCCTCTCCCCGTTGACTGATGTTTTGTTCACCTAGAGAAAAAATATACGAAACATTTTTTAACTCACGTCACAAGAAAACTTCGCCCGGGAATTCAACGCTCAACATCTTATTAGTTAATTAAACGGTTAACATGTTATTAGTTAATTCAATATTTTTTATTATTAATAAATTTCTTGGTTTATATTCTTACTTTTAATGTATGACCTGAATAAGGTACGCCACGTTCAGTACGGTTTCAATAATTTATAAGTCGATTACAATAAGTATGTTACATTCAGTATTATTGTATATATATTTTATTGATTACTTAAACAAAAACGTTTGCTCTTAATTGCAAGCGTTGGTAATTTTGTTTCATAGTCGTCTAAGAGTGACAATTATTTTATATTTTACACAATTTTATTTTTACACTTCTTTGTGACTATTTTTAAAAAGATTGGTTTTAAAAATATTCTCATTTTATAAAGAAATATAAATTGTTTGTTTACAAGTGTGTACTACGGGTAGATAACTTTAATGAAAGTTTATGCCAAACGGAATTCAACCTCTCTAACATCATTTCACGCTTCTGTCAGCAAACACCATCAATCTGCGTCAAAGAATTGAAGTTACAGTTGGCTGGTACGCCAACACGAACAAAGCATAAATAGTATATAAATCTGGAAAAAGAATTCTTCTCTCTTCTGCTGTTTTTCTGGTTACCACAAATTTTTCAAGCGTGGAGGTTCGAATTCATGGATGAAATACTGTGCCCACAAGCTCTGATATTATTTCTAAAACAACAAAATATGCATGCGTATAGAAACAAACTAAAACAGAAAAGTGAGAACCTGAAGCACTTATGATAAAGTTCACAACTTGTGATTTCCAATTCATCCACGCTATGTTTCATCGAAGATTATTTTATAGGTATGCATTATTCCATAATATTCCGGAACATGTAAGCCTGTTTAGTATGCATTCAATACGTTGTATTCTAATAAATTTATGACGAAGTTTTAAAAAATAATTGAAAAACAGTGGAAAATTACATATACAGAAGTTTGGTATGAGGACAATGATTTAGTCACATTGCAATAATAATATTGTTGGTACACAGTCGGTGGATAGACTTGCTTTTATATGCTCATCTAACTGAGTACACGCCGAATTAATCATAATCGTCCATCCCGGCTCGGCGAATTTACCATAATCGTCCATCAGACCGCTGCACCATTTTCCCTTGTCCCGCCAGTCCCGAGTTCTCCAAGCGCCCTCTACTCCTCCCCCCTCCCATGAGCACGTGTCTCAAGTCCCGCACCCTTGTTCTCAGCCCACTTCACTCAGTCGGGCTTCACATGCAGTGCATTGCGGATTGCATTGAATATATTTTGTAAAAATTAAAAAACACACATGAGGTAATAAATATTTAATTATAACATTTAATTGGTACTCTCCCCTCCCCACTATCACGTGGCCTCGCGTTACCTTGCTGTTTCGTAAAACAAACGTTACATCAACACTTCCAATTTCCGTGCTCGAATTAAAACGGAAAGAAGAAACCGTAGAAAAAGTAATTTCCGCTCTCTCAATTCACAGAAGCTGACTTCGCACATCGAGCACAGCATGACACTTCAAGAACGGCCAGTTTGTAAAGATTTTTCAACATGTAATCGTTTAGAGCTTACTACTTTTCAAGTAAATATTTCATTTAAAAAGAAGCTCTTCTTTTAGTAAATTCTACGACCAATAACACACAATTATTACCGAACGAATTTACGATTTCACACAAAATCTCCATTAATTAAAATTAAATTGAATGTCGACAATAAAGTGCAATAATTAATTAAATTTAAGTTTGCTGACAATAGCTTACCATAGAAATAATTACATCTGAGATGGTTGCTGTATCGACCGATAGAGCGCGACTCGAGCTCGATATACGATAATTGTAGTAAATATTAAATTAAAATAAAGTCCGTATTATGAATAAGAAGAAGGAAAATAGATTTCAAAATACGTAATAAACTATTTAAAAAATCGGTAGCATACGAGTTAATGAATGCAAGACAAAACACATGCCAGTTTCGCTTGAAAGGAGAATACATTAGAAAAGTGGCGGCTCAACAATTTAAAATAACGTATGCAGCCGTCAGAACATTTTCTTTCACATTACTTTTGAGTCGGAATGTTGACAATGCAATTTGCACACATCAGCACCGCAAATGGAAAAATTGGGGCCATATTGCACTTGGGGTCTCGCGTGCAACAGTTCTTTCACTAGTGTAGAGCGAACCGCGCCTGTAGTTTCTCGCAGTCGACTGTTTCGTGAAGGCTGCTTCTGTTGATTCTTTATATTAAATCTTGTAATTGAAAACTGTAGTGCTTTGAGCGATTTCTTTAAGATTTTTTAACTACCCGTTTATTTAATACGAAATATGAGTGGAATTATTTTCTTTTGATACCTCCAGAGGACCGCAATGCTTGATTTATAAACAAACGTTGGTTATAATTACGAAATATATTTATAGCGTCATTATTCCGTTTCGGCTGCCACTAATCCGTGTACCTTCTTCCAGCAATGCGAGCAACAATACCCCTCCATTCCCCTCCCCCTCCCCTCGCGTTGAGCTCACTCAGCACGAGAGCCAGATAATTGCTGGACCGAAACGTTCTTTGGGACCGCCCACTTGAACAAGCTCTAGGTTTAAATGACTCCTAGTGATATTTATGAGACTGCAGACTTTTCCTAATATTTCACAATATGTCTGATTGTCACCAATAAAAATTTACTAGCGTTAAATGTGTGTTAAATTAAAAGTAAAAGTTAATTAATCAGAAAACAGTACATCAACGTTTACAAATTGTAAGTTAAATGCGCGAATATTTCGAGGAAAAGGCACCTTTAAATCGTTACAAATAATCGATATTCTTCATGGATATGTGTCGAGCAACCGCTCAACTTCGACAAAGAAAGACAGCTACCACCTGCTGTTGGATGTAAATTGCATAGAGTACGTGAAGAATTTAATAATTGTTATCTATTATTTCCATAAGTCCGCTATTTTACCTAGAAAAAACTTATTTTTGACTATGTATTAATTACGGAGGCGTGGTTTCCTTCTGATATTGAAAAAAATCAGATTGCTCGAATTGAAGCCTGCAACATATTTTATTCTTCTTTCCAAATGAATAGATTTTATTTCATAATTATTTGTTTTCTTGAAAGAAGAAACCCGTGGCAAAAAACGTGAAAATGAACACCATTACACAAATGAAAATTGTCAGTTGATATTTATGTATTTGAACATGAAAGCTTAAATTTTAATACTGTGCGTCTCGCTGAAACGTCAAAGAATAACACATTACTATCTACAATTCTTCTTGTTTTCATTGCGCAAAAGAAAATAATAGAGTTTAAAATTCTTGGAAATTCCCAACAGCTTGCGTGCTTGCTCAGCGGTTGTTTGTACGTCAACATGCCGCTGCGTCGTCAACCGCACCGTAAGCGTAATTAGGAAAATGGCTGGCGCCCGCACACGCGTGGTTTCGAGTGCGGAGGAGGCGCGGCGAGACGCTCGATGCGAAGGGAAGCCAGGCGGGAGAGCGCGGCGCGCCCCGACGCACGGCGGGAAGGCGGCGCTTGAGCACGGGGGGGAGCAGGGGGGGGGGGGGTGCGGGCGCGACAGACGATGGTTACGGAGCTAAAGGGGTGTTACGGTGGAGGAGGAAGAGGGGCTGCAGTAGCAGTGTCGGCGGCAACGGTGGTGGCGGAGGAGGAGAGGGCGGCGGTGGTTACGATGGTGGCGGAGGAGGGAGCAGCGGCTGAGGCGGTGGCGGTGGCGGTGGCGGAGGTGACGGTGGTGGCGAAGGAGGAGGCAAGGAAGGCACGATGGCTGAGTCGTGGAGCAGTGCGGTGAGCAGAGGCAGGGGATATGCGTAAGGTCGTATTTATGAGGCGAGGAAGTAATAATTACTCCCGCTCTCTGGGCTCAGCCGCCACCGACGCGGCGCCGCCCCACCGTCTCATGATATTGCGCCGCTGCTGCCACGTCTGTCTTAGGCCCAACTGCCTTCATGCCCTCATGGTTGCTCTTGCCGCCTCTGTTGCCTCCCTTTCTCTATTATCTGCTTCCTCGGTCACTTGGTTGTCTTTATTTAATGAAGCATGTATATACACTGCGACAGAAAAGTCTCTCCTCACCGAGTCGCATCAGGGCCTCAAATTAAAAATTACATTTATGTTGGTAGCAACCACATCACTGAGGAACAAGTGAATGTACATTTCCATCATCTGTTGTCATTGTGGTGAGTACACAATTTACGTTTTCAGGCTGCAGCTCGTGCCACCAACAATTTCTGTTGCAAGTACTCATTCCAGTAAGGTGCCATTGGCGCGCTTCATTATCATATTGGTAATTGCCCGGGTCGATCGCTCGACAACCTTCAGCAGTTTTCGGAAATCACCCTCCGTAACTTTACCTGTGCCCTACTTACCAACAAAATGTTCTTGACCTGCTTGTCTATTTGACATTCAGGTAAATATTCAAAGTTGCCTCATCTGCATCAAGACCTCCATGGACATTTTTACCTCAGACATGATAAACCCAAACACAATCATTTTTCATTATTATCGCCTTCACGTCATATATTATATTACAGACATATTACAGCCTTTGGCCACTATCATCCTACGCCCATTACTATAGAGAACATCATCATCAAGCGCTACCACCATCATCACCACCACCGCTCCCCCGGTTCCCTCATCAACCTCTTCCCCATCATCACCACCCCTCCCCCGGTTCACCGATCATCGCACAATATCTCCCTTCTCCGGTTCCCCGATCTTCGCACAATATCTCCCTTCTCCGGTTCCCCAATCATCGCCCCCACATATCTCCCTTCTCCGGTTCCCCAATCATCGCACTATATCTCCCTTCTCCGGTTCCCCAATCATCGCACTATATCTCCCTTCTCCGGTTCCCCAATCATCGCACTATATCTCCCTTCTCTGGTTGCCCGATCATCGCATCGCACATATCTCCCTTCTCCGGTTCCCCATCATCGCACATATCTCCCTTCTCCGGTTCCCCGATCATCGCACATATCTCCCTTCTCCTGTTCCCCGATCATCGCACTATATCTCCCTTCTCCGGTTCCCGATCTTCGCACAATATCTCCTTCTCCGGTTCCCCAATCATCGCACTATATCTCCTTCTCCGGTTCCCCAATCATCGCACTATATCTCCCTTCTCCGGTTCCCCAATCATCGCACAATATCTCCCTTCTCCGGTTCCCCAATCATCGCACTATATCTCCCTTCTCCGGTTCCCCAATCATCGCACTATATATCTCCTTCTCCGGTTCCCCAATCATCGCACTATATCTCCCTTCTCCGGTTCCCCAATCATCGCACAATATCTCCCTTCTCCGGTTCCCCAATCATCGCACTATATCTCCCTTCTCCGGTTCCCCAATCATCGCACTATATATCTCCCTTCCGGTTCCCCAATCATCGCACTATATTCCCTTCTCCGGTTCCCCAATCATCGCACTATATCTCCCTTCTCCGGTTCCCCAATCATCGCACTATATCTCCCTTCTCCGGTTCCCCAATCATCGCACTATATCTCCCTTCTCCGGTTCCCCGATCATCGCACAATATCTCCCTTCTCCGGTTCCCCAATCATCGCACTATATCTCCCTTCTCCGGTTCCCCAATCATCGCACTATATCTCCCTTCTCCGGTTCCCCAATCATCGCACTATATCTCCCTTCTCGGTTCCTCATCGCACTATATCTCCCTTCTCGGTTCCCCAATCATCGCACTATATCTCCCTTCTCCGGTTCCCCGATCATCGCACTATATCTCCCTTCTCTGGTTGCCCGATCATCGCACAATATCTCCCTTCTCCGGTTCCCCGATCATCGCACAATATCCTCAGCTTTCATGTTCCATGCACTCTAGAATGCCGGTAGTGTCATCAACCTTGCGATTGCTCCCAACTTCGACGCTGACCGAGGCCATCCCCAGCGCTTCCTCTACCACGCTGTCTGCGCCGTCTTCTAGTAAGGCGCGGTTAGGGCGATTCATTAGACGTGCCCTGTGTAATGAGGCCTCGGCGTTCCTCTTGCCCGCTTCCCCCTCGCTTCACCTCTACTACCCGCTTCCATCTTCTTCCCCTCGAAGGAGTCTTTAGCACCTAGACAGGGGTCGCAACGTGCAGCAGTCTGGCAGCATCCGTTTGTCTTTCATTGTATGATCGACAGATTCGTTAGAACGTGTAATATCAGTTGTCAAATTTTATTGTGATTTACTATATTTTTTTAAAATATCTGGATCGTCTGTGTTTAATTTTTGATTTGTATTTATTCCCGACAATATGCACGATGCGTGAAGAATATATTTTTTGAATGAGTGGCAATATTCTTAAATTCATGGCTTTGTAAATCATTCATAGGCTTCAACACTGACACAACGAAAAAGTACGAACTTTTAGTTACGTTTTGTAGTCATTATTTTTTAATTTTCAAAAACCATTATTATTATTACTATTATTATTGTTATTACTATTATTATTATTACTATTATTACTATTATTACTATTATTATTATTATTATTATTAGAGGAACCTCTTAACCTATCTATTAATAAGATGTAATATCTAACTATAATTTATAATTTATATTTGATTATTTAAACACTGTAATAATTTATAGTATTTATTTTGTAATGTTTCATATGTAATATAATCGAAATCATGTTTGTATTGTGTTTGTGACTACTTCAATACATTGATCTCTAAGATCTCACCATCTCTCTTCATTTCTAAGAGCTTTAAGTTACACAAGATCTCGGTTAGAACTTCTAAGATATTTTTTTAAATTGGCAAAAAAATTTTCGAATTAACATTTACATAAGTTTTCCGTTGTAATAATAGAATTCTTAAATTTGATTAATCATGTTTCAAGACCAGTAACGACTAATATTCAATATGTTCTAATGAAATGTTTAACATGGCTTTGTCATAGTACCAACATCCCTTCAATCCAGTACTCATTTTATTTTATTCAACAAGATTATTATTAAACATGGTTGAGATATTCTAGACAAATCGAACGAAAACTGAGAATATTAGGAACATCTTATCACAGAGTGTTATAACTTTCTTGATTGCCGTGAATAACAGTAATTGAGTAAGCTGTGGTGAACTACCGGTATAAAGAGCAGATTAATAAATAAAAAGCTAAATTGCAATTTTAGGAACTGATTCACTCACTAACTGCGCAAATTCAGACCTCTGAAGGAAAGGGAAAAACCTTAAAATGGTTTACTTCAGCTTTTGAACAGATGGTGAGCCTTTCCCTTCGTAGAAAGGAGGTTCCCGACCCCTGCGGACGTCGTCGGTCGCAGCGCGCGTTCGAGCGATGTCGCCTCCGCTCTCGCCGCTTCCAGGCTCCAGTCCCCGGCGCTAACTCCTCTCGAATCTCGCCCTCCCTCCCCCCAACCCCCCAACCACCACGGCCAGCGCCTTCGCCGCGCCTGTGTGCGTGTCGCACAACCCCCAAGTTCGCGAGAAGTTCACGGCGGCGGAGGCGGCGGGGGTGAGGAGCGTGGAGTGCGTCGAGGTCACGGAGCACTTCCGGTTGCCAGAGGAGTTTCGCGCGCGCTTGCGCTAGCTGCGGTCTGTTGTCGCTATTGGGCTGCGGGGCAGACGCTCTCAATGGGACGTCAATGCTCGCTGGGTCGGGGCTTGCGAGGAATATAATGGGAAAGTGTATTACGGGATGTGATGGTTGAAGGGAGTGTGGAAGGCCTAAGTTCGCTGAACGTACGCTTAGCGTGATCCAATAGTTCTTGCTTCATCATTCATAACTTCGTGCAGAATAGCTGAAAAAAGTAAATAAGGTAAGACGTGGTGTGCCGTTTATGATAGTTCCAACAACTGGAGATGTAGTCACATAACAGTGGTTTTTATGGTAACAAACAGCTTCTTCGATTGCACGACGATCATACTCTAAAATGCTTGCAATGGATTAGATTAGTTGTGATTAAAAGACGTATGATTCAACTGAATGATTCTTAAGAACAGAATTATTACTAACCCTTATGTTAATTACTCCTTTGAGATGTTTTATATCCAATGGTATATTTGATTTCATACTATCTTCACTCCCTTCTTGACAGGCATTAAAAAACGAAACTTTTCTCCTTGGGCATTTAATTGCAAAGATTATAGTTCGATCATTAATATTATTTACCGTATTACGCGTTGTTTTAAATCTAGCCTATCAGACAAATACTAGGGAAGTGCTCTTTGTGCTTTTTCCTGAGAGCGCGGAAAGAGGTCGTCGGACGTTTAACAGGGAGGCCTCTCTCTACCCCCAACCTCCTCTGTTCCTGCGCCTCCCCCCCCCCCCGAGTCTAACGAAAAACATATTTCGTCCGCTACGTTAAACGAGGTGACGCCGGCGGGCGGCGGGGGCTGCGCGGCGCTTCCCTTGTTCAATTAAATCCCGCGCTCCGAATGAGCTAAAGAGAGCCCGCGTTGCTGATAAGACCTCTGGAACCTCTCGCGCCGCGCAGATAAAATGTCGCGGCGACGTTTATTCGGGGGACGGCCTGCCATACGCGGGGTTTAACGGGGCGTCTGAACAAAACGCGGCGCTCTTATCGGGGGTGGCCGCGACGACGCTTGCCGGAGAGGTCGGTGGAGGTGGGGGGGGAGGGGGGGGAAGGGAAAGGGGACCGCCAAACGGACAAGGGCTGGAAGAAGTGGTGGTTAAGGTAGAGATGGAGAGAAACTAGAGAAATGCAGTGAAGGCGGACAGAGGAGATGAACATTGTGAAACACGGCAAGGTGAGAGACGCCGAGAAAGGGGCGAGCGCAGCTAAATGAGAGCGGAGTCCGTGTTTGTGCAGACCAAACTGTGTGGTGTCGGGTGTAGCACCGACGTTTCAGGGGAAGGAGGTCGCGAACTTTAACAGGCCGGCGTCGTCGGAATGAACGAGTCAACACGAGAGGCGAAATAGTGGGGAGGGGTGAGGCAAAGCGAGGAAGCGGTCCGGGGAGGGGAAACAGGACAGGGCGGGGCACCCACGGCGCATCTGGACTCCCCCTCGTAAAGTCTCGGCGCTCTCGCTTGTTTACGCTGAAGACTGTTGTGTCTTGGCGTCGTAAACCTCGCCTGCGGGAGGGTGGAAGGGTGGCGCAAAAATTTACTTTTAACGCCGACTTTTAAAGTTGTGCCTGGCTCCTGCCGTCAGTTACGTGTTGCATTTTCTCTTGAGATTTAAAATCTTTGCGAAAATAGAGCTGTGATGTGGTTTATACTTGACATTTTTATCGGCTAAGGGCTCGTCGACAAGTTACCTACTTGAATTCTTTCTTCTATTTAGCTTCGTTAAAGCAATCAGGAAGTAATGAAAGTTTTATTTTGCAGATAAAGTGTAGGTGAATAATGTAGTCTTTTCGAATGAATAACAGAATTACTACAAAACGTTATTGTTAAATGTATTGAAAACACACAAACTTCTCAAGAACAACAAGTAAAATGCTCCGGTACGACATTACGATAAATTAAATAATTTAACGTATACTCCGATTTATTTTATGTGGCGCCACAAGGCCACGGTCTGAACGAAGAGGGGGACACTGTTATCCACTGTTATGACAATGTCCCCCCCCTCCTTCCAGCTCGTGCCCTTGAGGCGCGACATTAAATAAATCAAAGTATAGTACAGTATAGTACAGTATATAATTCAACAGTTCATATATAAACTAAACAAAAAATGCCAAAAGCATTTCTTCCTAAACGTAACACGTAATAGCGGGCGGCCTCTTCCATGGAGCCTTCGTGTCGCATGATGCCACCTGTGTCGAAAACAATGACAATTCAGTCATGAGCAAAGTATGAAGATAGCTGGAATAACATAATAAAATATTTGGATTTCTCAGTTGAAATGGAAATGTTGAATTCTGTTTGGATTTTTCCCGAATTCCTGGATATCTAATGAAACCGTAGGCGCCTCTCCGATGGCTAGAAGCTGCATAGATTTCTTTCAATTATGCGTGCATTGGAAATTAGTAACCTAACCTAACTCACTGATTTCATGACGTCAAATGCTTATTTCAGTTGTTTAAGTTAAAAATAAAGTGAATAATGTAACTGTGTTTTTATAAAAGTCTAGGAAATCAAGTAATTTTAAATAAGAACTGAGTTGAAATAAATAGTATTTGCATTAGGTTGCCGAGAGTTCATGTTACAAAGATGAGAATGCTCTTAAAATGAATGATCCATATAATCTCGTGGCGTTTTAAAATATTTGATAACAATTACGATTCCGATTTGAACTTGTCTTATATGGGTATTGTAACTTCGGCAGGTCTTCGCATCACAGAGAACGAAATATCAATTTGATCATCAGTATACATTTTATTCCTAATTTCAGTAACGACATTGTTTTTACCGTATTTCATTTTATAGAATAAATTTTGTTTGGCAGTCCAGAGTCGTGCGTTATCCCGTGTTTTTTCTTTGGTGTCACCCCGCATGCGTCCATCGTTTTATATTGAGCTACAGTTAACAAGCTGACGCAGCAGCATCGGCATACGGAACCCAACGCATGCGCCTCCTGACCCGGGCGGCGAGCAAGCCATTTCTCATTGCACCGCCGATCCGCTCGCGACACGCACAGTGCCATATCATCTTCACGCTCAAACCGGCGAGCGTAGCTCAGGGGCCAAATGATCTTCACGAGGCCTAGACGGTGAGCGGTAGCTCAGTGCATCAACTGATTTCAGCTGCAGGTCGACCGGCTGCGTCCTGGTTGGAGATCCTGACGGCTGGCACGATTTTCGACGACTGATCAGCTAGGCGAGACTTTGCCGGGCAGTGCCTACAGCTGGTGGGAGAGTCCTGGTTGAGAGGGAACCCCCACTAGCCGACGGTAGGTCGGCGCCGGATCTCGCCATCCAGCGGGGGAAGATCATAGCCATATCCCGAGAAAAAACATGCACTACAGTAACGGGACTAATGACGAAAGCAGTTGACGCGCCCGGAAACATGAAAAATCAATCAATCAATTCACGGACTCAAGAACATCTTCGAACCATCTATAAATACTTGGAAGCTTTAAATAGGGAAGTTATTATAGTTCTTCGAGCACAATATTTGCAATTGCTAACCAGAGTTAACAGACTAGAGCACAATAGCATCGAAACCAAAATAAGGAACATAAAAGATGATCAGTCAGGAACCTTTTTTTTCCTAAACTAATTTGTTCAATTTTCTCGATAAACATATTCAACAAATTGGAGATATTAAAATAATGATAATTTTGAAAAATCTACAATTCTTCATAGAAGGGCATTAAAAAGAACCATACCAGTAACTAATAATTTACTGACGTATTTTATCTTAAGAGAACGAAGAAATAATGTAACAGTTTTAACGGATATCTTCAAATAAAATTAAAAATGTACATCAAATTACACTGTTGTAGTATCAAATTTTATCTTTAATGTTTCAAATAATTTACTTGAAATTATGTAAAATATAACGTGGTCCGTTTCGAACCACTACACCCTCCCGCAGCTGCCGCGCCGCCCGTTATGGAGGCAGCGGTGGCTCCCTCGTCGTGCGATGCCATTAGGCTTATTGGCATGGCCGTCGGCGACGCGACGCCCTGCCAGCGATGAGGCCCACGCGGAGACATGGGAAAGGCTGAGGGGCTGTAAGAAAAAACGTGCGACGCGACGATGGAAAGTGGCACGGGGTAGCTGAGAAGTTGTGAGTAACGTCACTCGTAATCATGTTTTAGGGGAAGACGTTTTAGAATTTGCATCTATTGAAAGAGAGAGTAAATGAAAATGGATTAAAAGTATTTTTCTCGTGAAGATAAAATGCGTGAAAGGTGGTAACCCATGTTTAATTCAAAATTACCTTATGCAATTACCTAGTAGGAATCACTGGTTAAAAGTTTTTTCTCGTGAAGAGTAAAATGCGTAACGGGTGGTAACCTAGTTTAATTCTAAATTACCTGCTTGCAATTACCTAAGAGGGAATTGAAATGAATCTCATTAGTGTAACGCCAACTGTCGTGTAATAGGTCCCTGTATTAATTTGTCATCGCTCTTTGCTGTGTTGATTCCCGGTCGGGGTGACAGATGTTTTCAAGAATTTGTTTCAAGTCTCGTGGTAATATTTTTGTATAAAGTTTTTAAATTACCACATTATATTTACAATTATTTTTGTTATATTTTAATTTCACACAATTATCTCCTGATATTCGTACTTCAGAAACGAATATACATTTCTGATTTTTAGAACTATATATTATCTTCATTTGTAATCCTATTGAATATACACGAATTTATTGTACACACAAAAATTATTTTACAATCAAAACTTACAGAGAAATATCAAAAAGTACGCACGTTATATGTTCATTTGAAATTGTTTGTCGACTTTGCAAAAGTTGGTGACTCCACATAAGGTTGTGAAGTGTGTGTATCCGTAGATCAAACTGCAGCCCCTCATATTGCCGTCGTCCATGTCACAATAAATCTTTTCTCCGGAGATCTCCACGCCACCTCCGGAACCTCCGTCCCTAATATTTCCTTTCCATTCCATCTTCTTTTCTCTCAACGGATGCTCGTCCTCGAGAGGCGAGCCGCATACATCTTGCGCCCCGAGGAATGCCGCATTCCTTCCTTCACATCCGGCGAAATTTACTGAATTAATAATGTCCCTCATAGCCGCCGCCGCTAAGACGATATCTCTGTACCTCATTTCAGAGGCGGCACGCGCGCATAAAACTGCAATTCCTCGGCATTTGTTCGGAATTTACTGCGCCGCGCATAATGTATGCGCGCGGCTTGCAGGAGGACGCGGCGTCGGTGGTGGCGGAGGTGGCGGCGACCGGGCCCAACGGCGGTATCTGCTGAAATTTGCATCGCCCGCCGTAACTCATTGCGTCGCGTCCGCGCTTGCGCCGTGCGCGCGCGTCTAATTGCGTAATCCCCCGTGCGTTACGAGCCGCGTTACTCGGGGGCGGTGATACCCGCGCGGCGCGGGTGAGCCTGCGCGCCGGCGAGGCGCCAGCGTGCGAGATTGGTCGCTTGTTTATGCCACCAATCCCACGTTGCAGGAATTTCTGCAATTTCCACTCCGCCCGACGATGGCATTTGTTCTCGCGTGTTTGGGAAGAGGCGGTGGTCGATCTAATGAAGGTAGTAGGTGTGACTGCTTTTAAGAGAGAAGGATATCGCATTCCTGTGTCAGGTGATTCTTTAACTACTTCTTGTAACATTTAGAACTTTCATACCTCCTACTTCTAGAAAAAAATTAAATGCCTCGTTACAGTTCTACCTGCGCTGAACATAAAGAAAGTGATATCGCACAATTCTCATTTTCAAATAAAGCTCGAATGTATGTGAGTGCAAGCTTAAGAAAAAATGACGAATTGAAGAAATGAATTTAACTACGACGTCGAAACTTATTCATACTTGTGTGAATGTCGACGGAGCTACGAAGATAGGGAATGTTAAAAAGCGGTGTAAAACGAGCTCTGCAGAGCTCAGCTCCGGCGCAGCTGAAGGGAGAGCTTAAGTGTGTGTGTGTGTGTGTGTGTGTGTGCGTGCGTGTGTGTGTGTGTGGTACCTTACATCGACAACTCCTGCGTCAACGCAGATTCCAGTGTTTTCTTTTTATCTCACCTAATCCTGCGGGACGTTTTCTTCATTCACTCCACTCTCTCCCCTCCGAAGAAAGTGAACTTCCTCAGCTGCAGTGCGGCTCCCCCATCTTATCTCCTCTACTTGCGTGCCTGCTCCATCTTCGTTCTGTCTTCCAAAACCTTTTTTTCATCCAGAATAAATACCCTGCCGTCATTAAGATTACTTCCATCACCTGAGAAATTTCCATTACCTTTATTTGTATTTTTCTCACAATCACTTCCCTCACCGTGCGTACTTCTATTTACGACACTGCAACTGCGAGAAACTTTTTAGTTTCCTGACCAGTATTTATTGCCGCGAGCGCTAGTCTTTCCTTCGCCTGTCAACTCTTTTACTGTGAGTGTTTTCCCCTTACTCATCTCGACCCCACGCTCTAGATTAACTTTGTATACACTTCCATCAGCGCCTCTTCCTGCAGCTTTCCGTTCTTTCGATATCCACCTCTGCTTTCTTTCCCTGCCACCGCCTTCCTTCCCTTTGGCTCCTCCGGGGCAGAGCTGCGCTGGCTGAGTCCCGGTGGCCTCCTCGAGCCCCGCGCCCGGCGCATTGTCGCCGTGCGGCCGCCTATCACTCGCTGCCACGCCCCTTCTCCCCTCCTCCCCTGCTGCGCCACCCCGGTGCCACGGTTTGTGCTCATCCATATTTTATATTTCACGCCGCCCGCGCGCCGCCGCCGGCGCGGCGGGCGGACCTGCTGACACAGACATCCGCGCGCGTTTACCCTCCCTCGCCTTCATTTGCATAATTCATGATACAGACAGGCGAACCGCCCTCCCCTCCCCTTCCCCTTCCCCTCCTCTTCATGCGCGCGTTACGCACCTCCGCGGACGCCCGTTTTTCCCTCCGCCCCCCCCCCGCTCCCACACCGCCGTGTCTCGCCATAACGCCACTCGTGTCTCTCGATTATTTCGATTTTATTCGCCGTCCGGGCGTTTGAGCGTTTACGCAAAGAAACGAGCGATGTTGCTTTCTGAGCATTAAATTTTCATACAGCCGTTTGCCTCCGGGGAAATTGCTTCAACCCCGCCGTGAACGCGGGGGAAGTTTGTGTACACCACTGCTAAAATATTGCGTGCTCGCGGAGCGATGTATTCCTTGTTCATGTTTCTGGAACATTTTTACTATTGCCTTTTTTAAATAAATATTTTAATCACTGAGGATTGTTTGTGTTGCTTGTCCAAGTTTTAAGATAAAACTCTCAATACCTTTTTTGCTATTGTATTTACGTTAATCTTTATTTCAATTTTTCTGAATGTATTCTTCTAACAGTTTGTTTTATAATACGTTTTTAGAACTCGTTGGTGTGAATTCCCGGGTAATTTCCTGGGGAATGTAATTATGATTTTATATAACACAGACACTGAATAAAATCGAAGGTATGTACTCAGAGAAAGAATACATTTTCTAAAAAATCGTGATGACATTTTCTCCCAGAGCTCAAACCGAAGAAACCACAGCGCCGTGATGTGCTTCGGATAGGCAATTCCTTGTACACCAGAGTTCGACGGATTGCAGATGCGAGCTGTCCGTCAGGCGCACCAAGCTCCGCACCCCTTCCCCAGGGATCAGTAGCGCCTGCGTTCTCCGCATTGGAAAACGTTTACATGCGCAATGTTTTTCGATAATCATAACTTCACGGGCTGGCCGCGAGGAATTGGTGTTTCGAACGTTCGCATGCGGGGTGCATTCGGCAGGAACGCATATTCATCGATTTTTGTAACCTATTCGACCTCAGCTTCGTAATTGGAATCCTATAACGGAAAATGTTACGTAAAATAACTACATGCAAGTATTTTATCGAAGATACATAGTGGGTTATTGGCAGCAAAAAGAATATATGTTCACTAAAAAAGCATTTTAAATTCTATTAACGTACCTATCTAATATACATTACAAGAAAGATTTTTGATTGTATAATAGTATTTAGTTACAGAAAGGTTTTGGGCATAACTCGCAACTTTCAAATTCTCTTTTGATTTAATGAAAAATTTTAACAACACCCTTTAAAATCGACTTCAATACGAAAAATTAAGTACAGTTCCTCCAATAGCAAAATCAAATGCATTGATTTTAATAAATCATTAAAAATAACCTTTATTAAATCATTCATAAATAACATTTGTATATGTTTCACAATATTTCTCTTCTGATATGAAGAAAAAATCGGGTAAAAACAAACGAATTTTACTCAATGCGCCCTGAAGGCTAAGATGCCTATGTTGCCATAGTTGTGCGGGCAACGCTGGATGTTGCGGGCCGATGAAGACAAAGCATTGGGTGTCGACCCTCGTCTCAAACTCGTGGGCGGCCGGCCGGTGTGCGAGGTGTGAGGGCCCGGCCTTTCCAGCAGTTTGAAGTTTCAATTTTGACCGCTTCCGCTGCAGTCCGGGGGTTAATTTGCAGGGCCTCCCTTTGTGTGGCCGCTGGAGGGCGACGTTTGACCGCGTGCGCCGCGCTTCCTCTGCTTTTGTCAGTTTCTCTCAATTAAGCCCATCGCCCACATCCGTGCGTACGTTACTGTACTAACTATCCTTACATTGCTACCAAAGCATCCCCACAAATACATGGATTTTTGAAAGTTTTTTTACGAATGTTGGTGATGACCTGAATCGCATCAAAAAGTAAGCAATGGTTCTACCTGTTACAAGTTGTATACCAAGACAAATGTAATATGTTTAACGACACACGACATAATAGAAATTATCGTTAGTAGTAGATTCTTAAACACAATTAAAGCAAGTACGTTTTTACTTTGAATACTTTATGTTTGGAAAAGGTGGCCTCTTGCAAGACAAAAAAAGGGTAACATAGGCAAATTATTTCAGACGAAAATTTTAGGAATTAAATGTATTTTTGTGAACAATACTCCAATTCATTTTATTTAAAAATTCTTTGCATTGGTTACAAACAATTTTTAGCATAAAATTGTGTAAATATCTATTAGTATCACTAAAAGGAAATACTCTAGTTTAATGTTTATAGCCTGTTTGGATGTTAAGTATTTTATGAGTATTCTCAAGTAGAAAGTCAATGTCTTCAAGAATTATTTACTACCTTCCATCTACATTATATTATTAATGAATCAATGCTATTTTATAGTATTGTTAAAACCATTAAAATGTTCAAAACTCACCGATGAATAGTAAAAATTGACGACTGCATTATTGGGATCTTACAATATTTATATCGAGTTATTAAAATGTCCTAATCGTATTTTCCTAAATCCTAATTTTTGTCATTATTTTTTCAAAATATTAATCATTATAAGAAGAGTAGAATTATTGTACAGACCTTTATTGATATTTCAATAATCTAACATAATTTCTATAAACAGAAAAATATTCAAAATTGTAGGGAAGATAGTGCCTCTCCATTTGAATATATACATTTCAGAGTCGTTTATGGTGGTGAACAAACAGAACCCTCTCGCCACAGTTTGAAGAGGAAAGGAAAAAAGACCACGAGACGAGAAAAACAAAGGACGCTGGTGCGAAGAAGATGAGAAAATACTGAGAAAAACGTTGAGGATGCAATAAGTGGGGTCACATCACCGGAATCCGACACGTATATCGCAGCCCAAATTGACTTAGGATCTCGCTAATACATTCGCAGTGCGAAAGGACAGCAATGGGGATGGAATGGATGAAAATCAGCAGAGTGAAGACGGAAGTAAGTACAATCCTAGAAGCAGGGATGTCCCAAAGGAAACTCAAATATCATCAAGCCGAAAATATCTAGGGACTATATAATATACGTAGTTTATTTGTCGGAATGAAAGAGAAGCAACTTTTAAAAAAGAAATACCATATCACATTATCACTTGAAATAACAAAGTTTAAATTAATTTCTAGGTAAAGTCTTAGGAAATTACTAGATCCGTTCAAATATTCCTAAGACAACACATTTATTACATAAGAAAGATCAATGTAAAATCAGTTTCATTAAATGGTTACGTTTGGTGCAAAATATTAAATATATATTATTACTTAAAAAAAATTAAATATCATATATGCATATTTCGTAAAATATTCAAAATTTAGATTAAAAAAATTTATTGACAATCAAATCCTAAAAAAGTAATTGATTTCGTGTACAAACTGAAACCTTCTGTCGGTAAAGCGTACTTTTCTGACACTTCCCAGACCATTTATGTCTTGCGACCTGACGTGGCCCTTTCTGCACGGTGTTTGGTGACCCCTCTCGTAACTGGGCTTTAGGAGACGGGAGAGGGATCCGGAGGGATGGGGGCATGCGGACGACGCCCTGCGACAGCGCATAACTCAACGCGACCCGCGAAGTATTCCAATCTCCGTGGAAATATCAGCAATTTATTCATGCATTCCGGGGACTGATGCGGCCGGTGATAATGCAACGTTTTCCTGTTACAAAGAAAGGAAGCGTCGTTTTCATGATGGGATGGGGAAAGTGAAAAAAGTTTTTTTTTTTTTGTTTTCGTTTTTTTGTGAAAATTTGTTTTCTAAGAAAGAAAACTGATTGCCGAAGAATAGAAAAATTTGCAGAACACGTATGCTTTAGTCGTACTCCCATTTTTGTTTTTATTCAATCCTCCAGAGAGTTTCTTACAAATTGGTGAATGGAATGTGAGTTTCCTGATTAAGAGAATACAATATTATAAAATTCACCAAGTTCGATAGAATGTTCTTATATCGTCAAAACTATTGTGAAAAATACCCTTAGTGGTCTAAGACGTACATGACGGACGAATGTAACACGTTTTCGCAATAATTGCTAATTAAGTAGAACATGAATTAATATAAATTTAGGTAAATACAAACACTAAATAAAATAAGTAAAATATCACACATCGCTGAACACTATAGAAGTGTTTTTCCATTACTGCCGCCTCTTCCTTATTTTTGTCGAAAAAATAAAAGCGAAAAATTAATAGTTTTCTCCTAATTGAGAACTCTACAATATAAAATTGTCATATTTAATGGAGTTTCCATTAAACGCTTTATGTGAAAGTGAACTGATTTTTGGAAGAAAAGTAAAATAAACTGAAATACGTATGCTCCCAGAAATCTTTCCAGTTTTATCTTCGACTATCTTTAAAGATACGAAAATAGGCATGTAAGAATTCGTTACTGTTGTGCTATCCCGTACAAGTTTCCTACGAAAGCTTTCGAAATCATAGAAGGGTATTTTGTGACCGTTCTCTAGATGCATGTAATGATTACCTCAAACATTTAAAAACATGTTTTGTAAACTATGCTTGCACGTATTTTTGAAAACAAAAATTACATTTATTATAGTGTGGAATAAGTGCGTTTTTTAGCGTTTTAAACTCAACACAAAAAATTCTCAATCTGAAATTGAATTAAAATTTTAAAGTATATTACACGACACACTACTGCAGAATTTGCATAGCATTTCAAAGAGGAAAAAGTCAAGTTTTCAAAACTAATTAAATGCGACATTAAAGTAATGGAACTCTTCTCTGAAGATTTACTCTCGTGAGGCATTTTAAAAACATTCAAAATTACATTTAAAAGCGCTTTGCGTTATCAGTTTGACAATATGTATGCATGGCAAGTAGTTCCGATTCAAGGAAAGAAAATATCTTTCAAGAGTTCATTTATCGAAAATGTTGGATAATACTGAAATAGTACTTTTATTATATTTTCATCAATATTTACTTCCTTTGCACTCTTGAGACTATTTTCTATTGCGTCCAAGTTTTTACGGAAGCTGTTATTCTCCTACAAATTGAAAGGATTTGGAATTTGTTTTCTTTTCCTAAAATATATTCTTGTACCTTTTTGTTTTTGCCTTGGATGCTCTGTGGAACGTTTTATATCTAAGCGCGCGCTCCTGCGTGCGTCACAGAAATAACAATTTTTGTGTTCCAGTCTGTGGACGACAATCGCTTCTTCCGGTATAATAAATCTATGTCTCCTTCAGTCCCGTCGCCTCACCGCCTGGAAAAAGAAACCGTCAAATAAATTCCAATCGAAAAGACGAATACCGACAAACAGTTTCCAATCTATGTAGTAATATATTTCACAACAAAGTGCAACCCTTCCAAAGCACAAGAGTGCGTCCCATTCTCCTCAGCGCAGCGATCGATAAAACATTTTCGCCACGCTCACCGAATCCCGCGGATGGATGGCGCTATTTTGATCCGCAGAGACCGCCTGTGTGTAGAGGAGGGGCAAGAGGAAGTGGGGGGTGGGGCCCACACATATGTGGAGCACCATGGGGCGATGCGAGGTGTTCTGCTGGGAGGGGCTCGCCCGAAGGTGCGGGGCCACCCGGCGACTGCCACCGCGCGCGGGAATCGAACCGGTGCCGGGGAGGGCCGTTTGCGTTCTCGCGCTTAATCAAACTACTATATTACATGGCGACAGCTGCCACGGTCTCATACCTTCCCCTGGGCGAATGCTTCCTCCCCGTCTCACCCCGCCCCGAATCACTCTGGCTCCCCCTGCTCCGTCCATCCTCACCAGCCCCTCCCCCATCGCCCTGCCCTGCTGAGCATTTCCCCACCCTACGTTTCCAGCTCTGCCCTCCTCACTCTGCCCTCCCCGCTTCGCCCACCACCGGTCTGCCCTCTCATCTGTTCCCTTCCGTTCTCCCTTCTCGCTCGACCCTCCCCTCTCTGCCCTACCCTCTCTCTTCCCGCGCGGCCCTTGCCGCTTTGACCATTGCGCTCTGCCCTACCAATCTGATCCAATCTGCCCAGTCTCTGACCCGCCCTACCCAGCGTCAGCAACGCCTCTTCTCCACCAGGCCCTCAACCCGCTTCCTGCCCTGGTTGCCCGCGAAGATTATCGCGAGCTCCTCGCCACGCAAAGCCACGCCCTTCTATTCCCTCCTCTCCCCCGCCACCTGCCCCTCCTCTCTATACACTTCTCCGACCCCAACCTACTGCTGCCCCCTCCGCGCGCGGCCAGCGCCACCGCGTCTGACTCCGCTCTATCAGGTTCGCGCCTCGGCGGAGCGCATCCCCCCCCTCGTCCACCCTCCGCTCTGCCTCGCCCCGCCTCCGCCCCGCCTCGCCCGCCCCGCCTCCGCCCCGCCTCCGCCCCGCCTACTTAAGACATGATGGAGCGCTGGCGCGGATGGAGATACTTCTGGATAAATTTGGATTGAGTCGATGCGACTAGATTTGTCAATATTGGATATTGTTCTCCATGACGGAAGTTATAGACATGCTGAATCCATTATTTGTTTGTTGACATATCTTCAGATCCATTCAATTGACAGGATCCATCCCTCATGACTTGCATCAATCCGCTCCTCTTATTCTATTAAAAATAACAAATTTGAAGACTGAAAATATTGCTTCATGTATCAGTAAGTCTTCTCCAACGAAATAGTTTCTTAACGTTCCACCCAAATTTGCATTTGACCAATTTGCTTCTGCGTGTAATATATTTCATTGCAGTGTATTTTCTCAGTAAGCTATATTATATTTGTTTACTCTGTTCCAAGTGAATATTCATTAGTTACATATTCATTTGCTAGGAGGATCATTCAAATAATATCCCTCACTTTTTTTTCAGAGTGATAGCGGAAACGTCCACATCCGTGAAATCCATTTCTGGAAACGCTGGTCGATATCTGTCGGAAAAGAAATACGCCTGAGATGCTATCGCTCAGTGTTTACCCGCGTTTCGTGAAGATCTCATGTTTTGTTTCCACCATCTCCTCTCGAGCAAAAATCCCATCTCTTTCGCCTCGTGGAATTCTATCTTGAATAAGATTGTTTCAAACGTGTACTTCGAATCGTGATATTTATGATGCATCTAAAGCGTCTCCTTTTGAGACGGATCTGTTTGCGCTTTGCATTGCGGACTTTTCCCATGAGGCAAAAATTCCGTTCTCCGTCGAACACAACTCTCTAGCTGCAGGCGAAACAAACCGCTTGAACCGAGAGGCTCTAAGGTCACGGGTCGCGGATTCCAGCCGAGACTTCTCCCCTCCCCCCCCCACGACGGCTTTTAATGATTCAGAGCCCGAGCACTGCAGCAGAAGGGAAAGGCGGAAGATGATAATTATCCCGGGCGGAGCACATGCAAACACGAGGAAAGCCATCTCTCGCCCCCCTTCTCCCCCGTCTCCTTCATCTCTTTCTCCACCCCCGCACCCTGTTCCATCTCGCGCCCACCCCGCCCCTCTTCTCCGGCGCTTTGTGTACCAAGCGCGAGTTTCACCTGCACTTGAGGTACGCTTTCATTATTCATCCGCTGTAACTGCGTTCTTGCCCTGTATACTCGCGGGCTCCTCCGTGTAGCAAATCTGCCCCGCGCGGAGCAGCAAGAAGCGAACAAACGCACCCGCCACACAAGAGCTGTTAATTGCTTCGTGCGTGGCTTCGCGAGGGAATGAACGTATAAATAGGGAATCGGGCGAACAGGTGTTTTGTACAGAAACTGCTTCCTTTCCAAGCCTCTGGCTTTGCTTCAGTGCTGTCTCATGGGTGATTCTGGGTCTTGGATTGTTTCTTGTCTCTATTACGTCTCAAATCTTCCATTTATAGCGGTCTGATATTTCACTAGGCAAGTGTAGATGTTAGTTTACTGAATCCATAAGAGAGGTTAAAATGGAATTTATAAAAATAACCATTTGCATTAAATAAACTGTTTCATTTCATAAAACTAAGTTACAACCTTATTTATTTTATCTAGAAAATTACATTACCAGATGCAAAGTTATTTTCCAAACGTGCTCGAGTATCGTACATGTACTACATGAACACGTACCGTTCTTCAGCAACCCGGGCGATCGCCGTGTTTCGAGGATCCCAAATTGCGAATACTTCGATGAAACTTAGATTTATTACTAATTGTGCAATTAAGTTTGAGAACTTGGTGGAGAAACGTAACTTAACATTACAGAACTTAACAACTTACAAAATTTACAAACTTTACAAACTAACATTAACATTTCACCGTGCAAGCTTTCTAGCCCTCCACTTTACCACACTTCACTCCACAGAACTACGGATCATTGACCTGTAAGTCTTTCTTACAAACTCGTTTGCCTCAACTTCACAACCCACTGCATGCATGCCACTGCACCTATTTAATAATAATAATAATAATAATAATATATAATAATATATAAACAATTATTCAGATACTCCCGACTGAAGGGTTCGTAGGTACGATTCAAACTCCTTTTGAAGAAAGATACTTCGCATTGGCAAGTCGTTACCACTAAGCCTTGAGGTTCCATTTGGCGAAACGATCTTTCAAGATTTCCCGAATGAAAATCGCCCGTCTGCTACTAATTTCCAACACTTCTCATAAAGACCGTGCATCTCCTCTCCACTATTCACCTAAACCGCCGCCTTCTCTTTTCAACCCTCACTCACCCCCCTCCTCCACTACCACCTGTTCTCAGAAAATCGTTCCGTGCTTTTCGATTACTTCCTCTCCCTCTTCCAATTACGAGCACCTTTCAGCTTGTTTACGCGCCCGTTCTTTTTCTTCATTCTCCCAATCTTTTGTGGGCGTTTTCTCTCCGCGGGGGAGTATTCGGGCAAGTTCCTTTGATTGCGATGGGATAAGCGAACTCCGCCCGGGAGCGCGAGCTGGCGCCCGCGGCTGGGAGGACTCCGCGCACAGGAGCTCTTATCGCCCGAAGCACAACACGCGACCCTCCCTGCCCCTCGACTGCAGCTACCTGCGGCCGCCGGACGTGCGATAGCGGAGCTCCCCGCTAACGAACGCGTTTCCGAGCGACAGCACTCTCCCCTGCACTGATACCGCCTTGGAGACTGCGAACGACCGCGCCCCTCTTCCCTGCCCGTCGCACTCACCCTACAATCCGTTCCTGAAATGTCAGCTAATGTCCAGATTCCTCAACTACTTGTCGGAGGCCTTTGGGTTTATGTGCGGGCTGTTCAAGTCTAAACGAGCTGTTTTTTTTAACCCAGACAAATAGCTAATAGGGTAATTTCGGCTATCCACATCTGAAGTCAAGTTGTGTGTAATCTCATTTGAATATTAACAAATTCAATAATAAATTGCTTAGAATTGGACCCTCTCAAGTGAAAAAGTATTTTTATGGAAACTGTTTTCTGGAAACACCTTTCTGTGAGAATGTTTGCTGATGTATACTTTCGAAGAATTCAGCCAACGCACATTTCTCCAATCTTTTTTCTAATAAATGACTTTAACTTCAAAAATATCAAAATATCTCAGAAGCCCATATTTCTACAAAATAATGTACGCTTTAATAATTTCGTCGAATTACATTAATTCTTAACTCTTTATTTTTGACGTTTTGAAAAATGAAATATTAAGATGAGCTGTGCTGCTACCAGAACTATATAAACTGATGCCATTTTCTCTGTTGCTTTCTCTTCGTCATTCCACTCCCTACCATCTCATCACTGTCACTTCCAGCACCCACTCCCTGCCTTTCCTGAGAACACCCTTCCGACATCATACACGAAACCACCCCTGTTGGCCTGTGACAACGCTGTCACTCCCGTTCAGCCCCTGCCTGTGCCTCTTGATAACCTGGCCAACCCTCCCCGCCCCGCGCCGACGGCGCCGCGCCTCGCACCTTCCGCGTGCGCGCGTCGCCTACCGGTGTCGTTACAACGCAGCCGCTCCCCCACGCAGCCCAGGACAGCCGGCGCCGCCGCCGCTCCCGCCGCCACTGCCGCCACCCACCGCCATCTCCGCCACCGCCGCCGACGCCACCAATCCTCCGTCACCCCTGACGATACCGCCCGCCCCTTCGTGCCGATCCGTCCCGCTGCCGTCGCCGGCCCGTGCGGGCTGTCTGTCATCCGCTTTACGACGCCCCCGTTGCGTCGTTACCACCGGACACACCCCTCGCTCGGCGACAGGCCGTCCGTGACGTAATTGTCTCCGGAAAAATCAGTGAAGTTCCTCCGCCTCAATTTCTGCGTGGGATGCCATCTCCAGCGCCATCAGTGCTCCCTTTATGCCGCGGCCGTCCCTCGCTGTCGCCACCTCCGACGCGCGGGCTGTCTGGCGGACCTCGTCGCTTCACCCCTCGACGACGACATTCTAATAAAGTCTCGAGATCGTTCTGCAAATTGGTCCCCCTCCCCCCAAGAAACCACGACGACCCTCGTTCTCCTCTTGTGAGATGCTACGTACCGGAACTCCAATAATCTCGTTCTCGTAAACGGATACGCCGTTTCCCTCCCACTCGGGATTTTTTTCTGCATATTCACTCTCCGCTTTATACGTCCTGAGCATCTATCTCTCTCTCTCGCAGGCGCTACATGACACGTTCGAAATAAGAAACCTTCTCTGTATGCGCCAAGTCGTAAACATTCCCCCGTAGATAGCCAGCAAATCTCGCCAGCTTCTCTGTTTGTTATTCATATAAAACTGTCGTATATATTTCACGATGTGTATCAAAAACACGACATTGTTATCTCTTGACAAATACCGCGAGGAATTGTCATGCACGACTCGTCCGAGGACGGTAATCTGTCGCGGAGTGATTTGAATATAAATGCTCTGCATTAACATCGGAAACTTGAGGCCCGCCGTCGGCGGCCGGAATTGCCTTCATTGTTCGCTAACTGCATTGTACGAACCCTTGTTAGCGCTGATACAGCCGTCAGGCGTCGCAGCGGTGGCGGCGGCAGTGACGACGTGAGGCCTGTAGCGAAGGCGCAATGCCTCAGCCGTCTCCAGTCCTACCGCCCTCCTTGCCTTCCCCTGGCGGGAGAGGTGGCTCAGGGAAGCAACTGATGTCACTGCAGTGCCTCTGACTGGGAGGTTCTAGGTTCGAGTCCAGACGGTATATGGTCAAATTCAGTCCCTGTCTGGAGGAGAATTCTAGCGGCCGGCTGTTCTGATCGGTAGTTCTCCGTGGTTTCTCCCGATCGATACAGACGAATGCCAGAGTAGAACCGTACCAAACGGGACACAAACCGCGCGCGACCTTTCTTTCCCATTCCTTGTCTTGTCCTATCCTATCCCTTACGCACACTTACTTTTACATGAACTCTAGCATATATGCCAGTAGAACGGTCGGGGGCTTAGAGTTTGTCTCGGCTGGGGTGGTGTCCTGCTGGTGGGACATATCTGGTAAGGAAAAACCCCGATAACCGACGATAGGTCGACTTTGGATCTCGCATTCCAGCAGGGAGAGATCACTGCCCGAGGAAAAAAGTATGCACTACACTTGCGTGTCTATGACTTTAATAGTCGACGCACCCAGCAACACTAGCGATCACTAAATCTCACTACCATTCCTGCAAACGCCTTCTCTACCACCCTTACAGTCATTTCCGACTTGGCATTCTGCATTAGCTTCCTTAGCAACTACCTCTCCTGTTCTCGTCTCTCCTGCTCTCGCCTTAACCCTCACCCAATTTCGTGTCTTCCACGACGAAGCCTTGCTTTGCCAGCGCAACATCCCAGACGTCACTCTTTCCATTGCTCCTCCCGCTCACCTCCTTACCGCTTGGCTGCGTCGTGTCCAAACTTTCGCTCTCCGCAGAATTCCTCTTTGGGGCATCGAAGCTGCGTGTTGGATTTCGGGGGAAGGAGAGGCATAATGAGCGCGAAACGAAGCAACTTTTCCGCTTCCTTGGGTTTGGAAACATTCGCCGCGTAGTCACAAAGCACTATTCTGGCAACTGTTTCATAGTATATCGTAATGTTATTGTTATATGTTTATAATCACCGAAAAGTATGTATTCGCTTCTCTAATTAGTTTGATGAATAGTGAGAAACATTATTTTGCAAAAATGAAAATAATTAAATGTTTTTGAAGGAAAGTTTAAATATAAATTCAGTTAATTCGCCCTAAGCTTTCATAAATGTACTAATTTTCAATGCGAGCAGAAATTAAAAGAAAATAAGGCAGCCTCCGGCCATGTTAGACAGTGTCTATAGTTTCATTAAATACCCAGGGAATAAAATAATAATAATAATAATAATAATAATAATAATAATAATAATAATAATAATAATAAATAGCGAAGTCGCTAGCCTTTCACCACTGTGATCCGGGTTCGATTCCCGTCGAATCTCATGTGAAATTTGTTCCTACAAAACGAGTTTGGCTGCTTCACAAGGGCTAGTCCAACCCCTGTGAAGTGTCCTAAACCCTACCCCTATCCTTATTCCTTCCCAATTCTGGCCGCTGGGTAGTGACGCAGGAGGCGCGTACGCGGAGATGCTACTGGCGGTCCTCTTGACAAGTGACTGCGACCTGACGTAAAATGACTTAAACAGGTAATGGAGGATTACTTCCGCGCAAAATCATGGAGGATTACTCCCCAGCGCAAAGCGCTCAATGCCCCTTAAGGGGCTTGGAGACGCGTTGCGTCAATATGTAGGCGCAACAAATTTTTTTAAAAAAATCCAAAAATAATTAAACAGTTTCGATTGATTTATTGTTTCATGTTTCTTTGCGCATCTACTGCTATAGTTATTAGCGACGTATGTGTAGAGCATGTTTTATCACGGGATGTGCCGGAGTAAGTGGTGGTCCCCCAGTAAATGGTGATATCCGGCACCCACACGTTGGCTTGCAGGGATCATTCCCCAACCAGTATCGCCCACCAGCAGAGCACCGCCCAGCTGGGACAAGCTCTAAGCTCCCGACTGGTCTTCCGACATCTGTAGTAGTGTAGTGCATGTACGTGTGTCTAAGTAAAGGATGAGGTTAGGACAAGGAAGAGGACTAAATGATCGCGCGAGATCCATGGCCCGTTTTTTAGGGTACTCCTCCGGCATTCACCAGGAATCACAGGTGATCGCAGAAACCACGGAAACCTACCGATCCAGACAACAAGTGAACCGGGCCAGCTACCTAAGCAGGTGTTGAAAATCCTGCCACCATCACGACTTGCACCCTAGGACCTCCTGGTCCTTTAGCAACATCAATTGATGCCCTGACTCACCTCAGTCAGTGAACAGTTTCAATTTTTAAACAAAATGCAAATATTTGATTGTGTTATACAGACTATTCTCATATTACGCATGCTTATTACTGAATCCTCATCCTCAACGCGTCATTGCTGGTGGCTATTGGCTCAGCTGATATCTTGCGACAGCAAGGTTGCAAGGAAGAGATTGCCCGCCATTAAACGCTATTAATTTGATATTACTTTTTAATATTCTTGATAAGTAAAGAACTGTCGTGCTGAATATTTTATATATTCGGTTCAATGTTATCGCAGAACCGAACACCGTTTTTGTTAAAATATTGAATTATTGAAGTGTTGTACGAAAGTATTTTATTAGTTTTTCTTGACCAAAGAGCGTGCTATATTTTAAAACATCATTTTAAGTGGTTTGTTCAGCAGCATGTTGGCTCCTGCAGGATACTATTTTTATTACAATTTTCTTAACTTTTTCAAGTAATTTTAAATTTCAAAGATAATTCAGATAAGTATCATACTATATAATCAAATATTTTATTTTCCACGTGTATCGGATTACTGCTTTGTTTTCATAACAGAACAATAATCAGAAACTTTGTTTTGCCGACAAAATATTTATATCGTTGCTCTTTCTGTTACAGAGTAACGACAGCTGGCAGGGCCACGACAGTGATCAGGTAAGTTTCGTCTCTACAAGTATTTCTCATTTTAGATAGTAGGAGTGGTGGAGGATGTGAGAGTCGTTCTTGTATGTGGCCTTGAGTGCGATACAAGCGTCTCCAGGTCGCCTTGGAATTTAATCTCCCTCTCGCTGTCGCCCCACCCTCTGCGACCCCCTGCGGCTCCCACTTCCTGCCTTTAAGCCTTCAGGAATCCCCACATTCACTGCAAGATTATAGGCCTGGAATTTGGAAGATTGCTGTGTCAAACCATTACTTTACCTACGGGGTAGACAACAGATGGGGAGTATTATAATTCGTATTAGGTTTTAAATTCGCAAAATCATTGTCTGTTCCTCGAGTGCTTTGTGTCAAGAATTTTGGAATCAATCTCCCATTATATTATTACGATTATTTTAATTTCTCAAATGTGCGGCGTCTCTGAAAACGTACCAAACACTCTTTGGTATATCTGAGGTCGCCTTTGAGAAATATTGAAATATATGCTGAGGAAGCTTTCTTCTTGGATTTTCTTAAAACGCGGAGAAGTGAACAGAATACCTAAAATTTCTGACGCTTTCCAAATCTACATTTTTGGTCGCAACATTTTCTGCTCATTATTCTTCCTGATATTTCTGACTCATTATCTCACTTTTTCTGCCTCTTCTGGATAACGACTCTTCGGAAGATTTCTAAAGATGATTTTTTGTGTAAAACCTTTTACAGAAGGAGATGTCGAGCTTCAGACGAGAGTTTGCTACGATGAACCACAGCTGAAAGTAGCTCCACCAAAAGTGCAAGGAAGGAATGAATAAACACAAGGGAAATTAATGGGAGAGTTTCGAAACACATGCATCGGTGATCAGTTTCGTAACTTCTGCAATCGAATTATTTTTAGCACTGGGAATTGAAAATTGTCCCAATTACTTTATTTAAGCACATTGTCATATATTTTCTTAAAAATAATTTATACTAACTCGATCCGCTAGAACAAGTTACTCATTTTAATGGTGAGGCTCTGAAAATCGGTGCAACATTATGCATCCGATATTGCGGGTGAGTCCCAGGATATTGCGGGCGACCCAGTCTAAGCACTGGGATTAAAGACAAATAGTAACTTTAATTTTATCTTAATCTATTTCTTCAATTTCCTTGTACGAAGATTTCGAGTTTCTGCAGTTTCTGTCCGCTCTTGCATGCTATGGGGTGGGAGTACTCAGAAGTGCTAAGTTTTCAAATGTGCAATAAATAAGAGGCCTCGTTTTATACAAAACAACTTGAAAACCCTCGTCAGCGTACAACTGTTACCTGCATGTTCCTCTTCTGCATGTCCTCACATATAACTTTACTCTCGTCACGAAAATACTGAACAGAAGAGCGCAATCACTTACGTAATTGTGAAAAACATGCATCTCAGATCGTATAAGCCTTGGTTGAAATAATGATGAGAAGCGCTTGTTTCCCTGTGAGATGATCACCCACTGAGAAAGCGTTCCCTGTCAGAAAATGTTTTGCTTTCTGAAGCATATAAGAAACTATGGACAACTGAAATGTGATTATAAAACGTCAACACAAATAAATAATTATGCAATATTTTCTCTCATCACTACATAGAGAGAGAGTCAAAACTTTAATAAAAATATTACTCCATAACACAATTGAACGACCTTTGAAACACATTCAGGTCCGTTCCTTTTAACAAGAGGACTAATACGTTTTTTCTGTCAAAACTAGAAATGAATGGCACCATATCTTATATTAAAAAATTTCAAATTTTAACAGTGTACATATATTTCCTTTCGTAAATGGAGGATTTATCTGTAACTACTTTCACGAAAATGGCTTTGAAAACTTGATGGGTAGTTTCGTTTACAAACATCTTTAAAGTGAAGTCTCGGAAAAGACAAGCTCGAAGAAATCCCGTTATACATCGCTGCAACCCGAAAAAGTTCAGAAGCCATTTTGCTATCGCAATCTCATTTCTCTGAGTCATTACATTCGCGTGAACCTGTTCGCCTCGTCTAATCTCAAATAACTTTTATGGGACGCTTTGATGCGGTGTGAATCTAGGGAACAATTACTCTTTCTCATCGCATCTCGGACGATGAGCTTCCCTTTACAGCTTGATATCTTTTTACAGATTCATAAAGAAAGTTCTAGGGTTCTTGGCAGCGTTTGGCAGTTGCAGTTTTGAGAATGAAATGAAATTACAGATTGTTTTACAACTTCTATCGCTTAAGAATACTTTGGTTTTTACGTAACTTAGCTCGTGAAGATTCACTTGCACTTTGAGTCTGAACACATCCGCCTTTAAATTTAAAATATATCATTGACGTAAAGCGTTCCAACATTTGTAC
Source organism: Teleogryllus oceanicus (assembly GCA_964035755.1). Lineage (NCBI taxonomy): Eukaryota > Metazoa > Arthropoda > Insecta > Orthoptera > Gryllidae > Teleogryllus > Teleogryllus oceanicus. The sequence continues at coordinate 83,053,563 of CAXIVR010000004.1, read as the reverse complement.
GAGAATAAAGTCATCTACTAAATTAGTAAATAAATTTTTTTCTCGTCAACAATATTTTAACCTAAAACTCTGACATCGCCTACAAATGTTCTGGATGGATGGAAGTATCAGTATAGGCACCGCGAATCCTCTTCGGGTTTATTTAACTTTGCTATAATGTTACGTTAATCCTGATAAAGTTTCGTGTAGAGTTGTTTCCATACAAAGGGAGAAAATTGTTTTTTTCTTTTTGGATAAAACAGGTCCCACACATTTAATATTTACCGTTTTATTTTTTCTCTGCTGTAAGTAGAAGAGCGAAAAGTGTCAAAATTGATTACATCCATTTTGAGGGTCCCTGAGGGGAATAAAGTATTTTTTACCATGATGTCTGAATGGATGATATGTGCGTTACACACAACTCGGCTAGATGAGATGCTTTGTAGCTCTAATTTGGTACACACGTCAGAAGTATGTATCAAATGTGTTCCAATCTGTAAGTCCTATTGCAAAGTTGATTCTTTTTATTTATTTACGTCAAAAAACAGTTAAAAACTGCGTATGACGTGCTATGGGAAAAGTGAATTGTGTGCACATTTTCAAAATTCTGTGATCCCTGCACTAAGTCATATACTACTTAAATTTTGAATTTTGAAAGGAGTAAAACAAAAACTCCCATGTAGTAAAATCTATTTTCAAGGATAAATAAGCAATAAATTTTGAATTTTGAAAGGGAGAAAAAAAACTCCCATGTAATAAAATCTATTTTCAAGGATAAATAAGCAATAAATTTTGAATTTTGAAAGGGAGATTCGTTCAGATGGCGAGAAGAAACACGCATTTTTGACAAAATAACAGGGCAAAAACGTGAAGGGTTTCACTTGAATCTTGAGTAAAACGTAAAGCGTTTCACTTAAGCTGAGTGAACGAGATAGGCTGTTATTCCGGTCTCTATGTACCCACACACTCCCCTGATCTATATCATATATTCAATGCAAAATGTTGAGAAATGTATTTACTTTTTAAATGAAAAGGGCCAAAAACTACAACTCTTCAGTTTTGCTTAACATAGGGAACTGGAGTGTAGGACGTTAGGCCGTGCTCTTTGATCCCACTCCTCACCCCATTAATCACCAAGCCCATGTACTTGGGTACAGTAGGCTGAGAAATAAATGCCGAACACCCGATTACAGCTGGGCAAGTTTTGCGATTGGATGATAGGGAGACATCAAGAATAGTCACCTCGAGACCTTACTTCTTCACTATTCATGTCGCCTGAACATACCTTTCCAAGCGGTATTACTGGCATATTATTTATACAAGGCCCAGCGTCTTGCTTCAACCTTCCCGGTTAAGTAATTCCCAGACTTTGTGTTTCTTTGTCTCGGAAAATGAGTGCGCAAAGTTTAAATGCGGTTATTTATCCTATCTAGTTTTTGCTGTTGTAAATTTCTATGAGTCCCAACAGACTGATCCATATTCTATTAAAGTATGCACAATAGATAAGTAAGATAATACTATAATTTTTACAGAACTCTGTTTGAATGTCCCGTGGTAAAGTGCAAGGACCTATAAGTTTTTCGTATGACAATTTTGACAGTTTTTGTATGACATGATTTTCTCAACAACACTTATGGTAAAAAATATTCTTAGAAGATCTCTGTACTTACTTGATGAGATCCGCGGAATATTCTCGTTATTTAAATGGTAAATTTTTTCAATATTACCACAACCCTTCCAAATGTGATTGTCTTGCTTTTTACCACATTCATACTATTTATTTGATGCTATTTGTTTCTGAATATGTGTAGCCTTAGTCTAGTTCTGAACAAATATCTGCAAATGACGGAACTTTCGAAAATAAATTATATGTCTTGCCATTGACAAATGCAGTGAGCAAGAGAATCCTATGGCGCTTCCTTCAATTTCCCTATCGTAACGTTTGTTAACGATGAAAAAATTGTCCAACTCGGACTTTTTCCTATCTCGAAAGAAATTCATCAATCCACACTATCACCCAATACCCGAATGTAGTAATATATGTACGAATAGACAAGTAAATCATCATGAAATGTTGAATATATCTCGTTACAAAAATACATTTCAGAAACTCTGATTGTAAAATACCATATTTAATTAAAAATAATTAGTATTCCCAACCCATCGCGCCTCCGTATTTGAAAATCATTTTCCAAGTTGGTAGAATAGCCAATTCCTGAGCTGCTTAATAATCCACATCTAATACGGTTTCGTGGCCAGGGCAGCTGGCAGGTGGCATCGAATAGGCGACACGTGGACGGCGGCTACGGGCGCATAGACACACATGCAGCGAGCGAAACCGAGACCGTATCTGCATAACGAATGAAGCGCTTACGCGGTCGGCGGCAGCGTACGCGCGCCTATGGTAATACGGGATATTACAGGATTAATAATAAAACGGACCGGCTCCGCCTCGCCTTGGGTTATCCCCACCGCCCCTCCCCCTCCTCATTTCCCGACCCTCCGGCAACTCTTCACCCTCCGGGCGGAGCCCCCACCTGGGCTCCACAGGCTTCGTTTGGGAAGGCGAAACTACCTTTAGGACCGTTATTTCCTTTCCCGGCGTGCTCCACAGGAAATGAAGTACGGGTTCTCGAATGTGTGAGCTCTGCAGCTCTTCTCTTCCTTTTAAATGCATAGAATTTCACTAACACGACTCTTGTTTTGGTTTAATTACGTTGCTTCTGATTCCCTCGCGTGGTCTCTAGAAGGGCAACGTGCCGGAGTAAAACAAGAGCTTCGGAATGCAGATGAATGTAGGGTTTTTAATCAGGCATTGTTCGAGGTAGAGAAGTCCAGAAATACTACAGCTGACTCTCAATGTTCGTAATACTTGACATCATGGGAATATGTTCTCGTAAAGGACAACTCATGAACTTTAGAGTACATTCATTGCAATCCCAACGTCATTTTCATTAAATTATTGTGGATTCTACATTCTCAATGATAAATGAAGCCTCTTTAATTGCTCTCAACCACACAATTTTCCTCTCCAATTTCAATCTTCTACGAAACTAAACGAAGCAAATATCAAGCGCAACAATGTGTAGGTCGTTTTATTGCGTTTCCAAGTCCGTATCTTTTTTAAATTATTTATCTTCCTCCAATTAGTCCTTTTTCCTGCGTGTTTATTTTTCTATGTTCCTCAAGGTCCATATAATTGCAATTCGTCTCATCGTTGGTTTGTTTTTATTATCATTCCAGTTGCTTACAGTCAATACGAAACATTACAAATACGCAGCACAAATCATTACAGAATACAATTTGTGGTAATTCAAGAAAATGTTGGCAATAGATATCAGATGTTTAATTGATTGATGTTTCTGAGCACGTCATCTGCTCTAGTCATTAGCTCCGGAAGTGTAGTGAATTCTTTTTATATCTGGATGTGGCGGTGTTCCTCCTCCAGTGGATGGTGAGATCGAGCGCCGACCTTCATGTCGGCTTGTGGGGTATTCCCCCCTCCATTGGGACCTGGCCAACGTTGGCAACTTTAAGAGCTACCGTTCTGGCCAGAGTGTCTGCAGAGGCAGCGACAAAACTGGCTCTGAACTAACACAGCCCTTGCCGGACACAGGCATCGTGACACTCGATCGTCTCAACCTCACTTTCACTAGGGGCCTTTTCTTGCATGTTACGTTTTGTTTGTTGCATCTCATTGTGCTTTTCCGTATTAATTTCTCTGGACATTCTGCTTCTTTTCTCTTTTCACTCCTCACTTTGTCTCATTTTTCTCATTATCATTTTATCTCTCTGGATTATTACTCTCGCCCTTTCAATCCTTCTTTCACTCCTAGCCCTTCAGCACCCCCATTCCTCGAACGTACCCCCTCCTCACGGGGAATCTCCCGATTGCATCCCGCAGTGAGATTTCCCTCACCCTCGCTTGCTAATCCCTTTTCGTTACCTGAGAAGGTATAGCCCGACTGCATCACGTTTTGTGCATCCAGTGTTTCGAAAGAAGTAAAACAATTAATTACGTTTGCATTCTTAAGTAATGTAGATGTTCTCGCGCCAGTCCAGAGAAAACTTAAAACATACGCGAACATGGCAGGCTCTTCGAAATACTGTGTGCCAAGTGTGCGGGGTAAGATGATGCTTGTGATAGGAGGTTTGAAGTTCTGTTTCCACCACCATTTAAGCGGTGGTTTTCAACATTGGGGGTCTAAAGAACATGCAAAGCTTCTTGAAAACAAGCGAGTAAATTATAATCGATCAAATGATACTAAGCAGACTACGCAAACCTTAGAAATAAGTCCTTACACGAAGAAGAAAAAACAGAACGGAATGTAGTTGGAGTCTTTTTGAGGAGTGTAGCGTCCGCTACTGAAACGCACGCGGCAGCGTGCTGCACAGCGGGTATCGTGGACACTTTCAAAGTGGACACATGTAGAATGCATCACAATGGGCAGGAAGCGAGGGAGGCTGATCCCAGGGTGCAGTTCGAGAGGGTACGCGTCACACTTGTGCCAGATGTGTCCAAGACCCGGCGGGCAGTGGCACCCGGCGGGTGGCGACACAGCCTCACGATGCTATAAGGGGGGGAAGGTCCTGAAAAGGGCAGCTTTGTTCCTCGAACTTTTGTCGCGAGACTTTCGCGAGACGCCAGTGTTTGTGGGAGGCCGCAAGCTTACGAGTATAAGCGTCAGGCTCACGTAAACAGTACATTTGGCAGTTAGCAGATGCTCCTGTAGTAAAAGGTAGGGCAGTAATGTATATATGTGTAAATACACTGTATATATACCAAAGCCATCTTGTCCGTGGCTTGTCCAACGGAGTCACCGCGGAGGGTCTTGGCAAGGTAGGTAAAATAGTAGAGAAAGTTGAGCGCGGGTTGGCGGTGTACGCCCTCCTCTCGACCTTGGCATTTGGCGCCGAGAGCGAGGCCCCCGGCGAGTGCGGCGGCGCCGCCGACGCCAAGACACTCCGCGGCGGCGGCGGCGGCGGCGGCGGCGGCGGCGGCGGCGGCGGCAGCGGCGGCGGCGGCGGCGGCGGCGGCGGCGGCGGCGGCGGCGGCGGCGGCGGCGGCGGCGGCGGCGGCGGCGGCGGCGGCGGCGGCGGCGGCGGCGGCGGCGGCGGCGGCGGCGGCGGCGGCGGCGGCGGCGGCGCTTGGGTCGTGGGCGCGCGCCAAGCACGACGGCGGGGGAGCGGGACGTGTCCAACAAGTGACCTCCGGGCGCGCCGGAGCACGACGGTGGCGTCGCGTCGCGTCGCGTCGCCCGCGCGTGCTTCGCGCAACCTGCGTCCTGGCCCACCGCGCGACCGCGAAATTTGCTTGGCGCGCTGCCCGCCCCTTGGCGCCCGTCGCCGCCCGTCCCCGCCCGCCTGGAACGAGGACACGACGGCGCGCTGCGTTCCAAGAGTCTTCGCGACGTGGCAGGGTTGCCCTCTTGTGGTTTAGAAGCTCCACGATCGATCTCGTTGCGACAAATTAAGCACGTTGAAGAACAAATTTTATGTACAAGATCTATGAACAAATCTAATGTACTACTAAAAGTATATATTACTGTTTTACTTGTTGCCTTAAATATACAGTATGTTAATTATAAATCGCTGAACTTCGTGTTGGCATTACTAAGTGCCTATTATTATTAGAATTATGGTTGAATTACAATGTTTGAAAAAAGTATTATGAGTATATTTCCTATTATTTTGATAATTGTATTACAATTATAAACTGTTGTTCTATTTATTAGTTACACAACATTTACTATTACGTACTATTTACTATAGTAACATTTACTGTATTACTATCGCAAAAGTTTCTTTGTATTCTGATGCAATTTAACGTAATAAAGCTTGTCAACTGTTGGACTTGTCTAAATTTTCAATTTCTTTCACAATCTCTGAACATAAAAAAACTAGGAGAACATGCTAGCGATACGGGAAAATTCCTAGCGATGCTAATTTTAGTGTCAGATTTTACATGCCGTAACCGAGGACAGCTGACTTGGCGCATGTGCATATCTTGTATGTAGAAAATGATCGTGGGTCGTGCCAGCGGACTGTTGACTCTGTCGTACGTTCCTCCCTGTTCCCCACATCCCGACACACGTCAGCAAGCTTGAAAATTTGGCGAACAACTCACGCCCGCCCCGTCCCCCGCACTCTGCACATCACGCCGCCCCCTGCAACCCCCATCCCACAACGCGCACCCTGCTGCTGCACCCCAACCCTTGCTTCCCACCGGCGGAGGGGAGGGGAGGGGAGGGGAGGGTTGGCGTCCGCCGGCACGACCACGTGCCGCACGTGACATAGCTAGGGAGACCTGCTCTCACCCGCTGACCCTGCCGCTGCACACTGGTTGAATCGGGCCAAAAACCTGTCCATAATGGGAAAATTCAAAGTGCGCGTTTTCCAAGCTAGCTATTTTCCAGCATCAAAAACCCTTTAGCGATGTATTGAAACATCGATATATCGTTGTTTTGGTAAAATTTTCCATCACTATCCATCTCACGGGTCGACGCGCCCTACGGTCCGAATAAAACAAGCAAGGGTTGACAGTTGGGGTGGAGAAAGGCGGCATTCTCGGGCACTATGCGCTCTATCATGTTGCTATATCGCTACCAAGAGACGATAGTTACAACCAATCTAACAGGTCACGCTACTCACGGCCAATCACGCAACTAATTTATCACAAGTACCCTCACTTTTGTCTCTGATTAACCGCGAGATTCGAGCCATGCGACATTTGTTGTAGAATTTGAGAGTACTACACTGTGCAAATGCTGAAGCTTCTGGTTGCTTCGGTTATGATAGTGGCGACGAAATTCAACCACATTGTAATTTCGTTCGTATTGTAGTACGACGATCGAACCTCTCTTTTCCGTCTCATTGCCGGTGCTCACTTCAAGGAACTCAGGCCGAAACAAATTCTAATGTTGATAATTAACCATTAAAATTTACTTTAATTAAGACATCAAAAATGTAGCCAATTTCTTCGTTTATGTTCAACATAGAACGAACCCCACAAATCATTTCAGGCAACGCAAGTATTTGGGACTCTATCCGTTGCACGTTTTCTCAGGGGTCTCCAGTTCCCTCTGCCTGTCATTCTACCATTGCACCATCATCATTCATATCGTTATCATTGTCCATCCATCAAGGTATTTCATCCAGACTTTGACAAAAAGTTAAGTACATAAAAGGCAACATATAAACATAAAAGTGTTTAACATTGTCATTCTCACACGGGCTGAACGTGCTGGGCTGAAAGTATTGAATAGTAAATACAAAATCTTAATTCGATTCTATATTTATATACGGAGCCTAAGCTCCTATTTCTTTCAGAAATATTGATCATCTGATCTCAATCATACGTCATAGATATTTCGGTTAGACTCGTTCCACAAGATTCGTCTCTACTTACAATCCTTTTTACACAACACGAACCGATCGCTGAAGATGATATTTAGACATTTATAACCGCCTTGAAAACAACGAGTAGGTTCTCTATTCGACAATGGATACATATTGTCTCATTTTTGTGACTTCTCAACGAACAACACAATTGAAGCTTTATTGAAAGGGCAAAGAATTTTATACTCCTTTCTGGCAAAAAGTTGATAAAGTTACAATCCAGTTTTAATTTTTGTAGTAGAATTACTAAAACTCCACCCACCACGTTTTACATCCACTGCATTTCTGATCAACAATTCCTCAAATTACTTCAATTTCCATGACCCCTCACCATTTCTTCTCCTTTTCTCCACCTTTTTTCCCCGTACACCTTATTTCCATGACACACCTCCATTCTTGCTGCACGTCAGCCGCGCCACCGCCCCTTTGCCACCTGTTCGTCATCTCCGACTCCCTTCAACGTTCGCTTCGCCTCTGCATGTCGGAGACACGGCTGCGGCGGGGGCGGCGTTTGCCCGTCACAGCCCGCGCGCGCATTCACCGCAGCCGCGCAGCACCCCCCCCCCCCCCCGCCCTGCCGCCGCGCTCCGTCCGCGCGCCTCGCCGTGCCGCCCGGTATATCACCGGCGAGATACGGCGCGGCCGGGACGCGGGGGTTGGGGCCGCGGCGTCCTCCGCCCCCTCGCCAGGGCCACGCCTCCCCCGCCGCCGACCACGTAAAAATACCTGCGATGCAACACAGTGTTCGCTTCGCCCGGCTGACGCCCCCGTTCCGTAATGTCCATATAGTAGGTCGGACGGGCAATGCAAGAATGTTACCATGATGGTACAATCTTATTCGTTATAAAATGCACTTGCTGAGACTAAAGATGTCTCAGAAGAATGTAGCTTTACTCCTAATATTAATGGACATGAAGTAACGTATCTCCAAGTTATGATATTGATAGAAAAAATAATTGTCTTTATGATTTCCGCGCATTCAGTTTCTCTCCACAAACCTCATAAAACAGATCGTTGCAAAAATAAAGATGACGAAATATTACAGGAAAACTTCCTCGTGAGGAACGTATATAATGCGAAATCTGTGTAATGTGGACAAAAATCGCGATCCTACCAAACTTAAACTGTAACAATATAACATTGCATAATAGGGAACTTTCTAATACGGAAATAAGTACTGGTCCCTTCAGATTCCGGATTGGGCAAGTTTTACTGTAGTTTATTTAGCATTTATTGGTATTTTATGATTAGAGAAATCTGTTTGCAAATCGATATTGTAGAACAACATGTTAGATTTTTATTTGTGGCGTATTTAGGAATTATGAGCTCCCTTAATTTCACCAGTGAATATATTTATCTTTCTCGAAAAATAAAGGAAATGCTTGGTAAACTTTTCTTGTCACACTTTTTCTACTGAACGGACAACTGAAAATGTATATTTTCTTTTCTGTTGTTTCAAAAATATACAAGAATTCTCGCATCCGATATTTATAACTGTCTCGTTTTTATTTCTTTCGGGCACTCAAAACTTCTCACCTGTGAGTTTCATCCACATAATGGTCTCCGTCGTTCTCTGTTAAATTTATGTAACGTACACTGACTACCGCATATTTTTCCTGCTTAAGAAAGATGAAGGTAATACTTCCGGCTTGATTATTTCCTTCGCGGAACATTTTGAAACCTGTTGGACGGTTCCGCGACAGTTGAGGAGCGGCGCCTTGGAACTCGCACTCATCTCGATAGAGCGCGGTCGCATAACGCGAGTAGTTCGCTCTTTACGGAAAGTTCGCGAAGTTATGGTCGGACGGACGTGTCGATATTGCTTTTTATGCCGGGGAGGCACGGCGCAACGACAGCGATGGCCGGGGGGGTAAAGATGGCGGCGCAGGCGGTGGCGGAGGCGGGGGCAGAGGCGGTGGGAGAGGCAGAGGCGGAGGCGGGGCGGGGGGGGCGGCGGCGGTGGCGGCGGCGGTGGCGGCGGCGGTGGTGGTGGCGGTGGCGGCGGCGATGGCGCCGGCGGTGGAGGCGGAGGCGGTGAATGCAGCGACGGAGACGGCGGCGGCGCTCGCTCGGGAGCGCGATATTTTCACGGTGATCCCGTTTCCAACCCGATGCGCTTTTGTCGTCGTAAAACGCCCTCCGGGAACGAGGGCGGCGCGCGTTGTGGAAGTGGAGAGAGAAGCAAATACGCGACGAGCAGCTCCTTTCTTTTCTTTTGAACTTCATAGGTTTTCAGTTCGAACCCCCAAATCAAGAGATGTGGTGAAGGATTATTGACTGCAGAGAGAATGTGGGAAAGCCTCAGGTTCGATTTTGTCGTGCAGGTCATTTGTTGCCTGAGGTGGTGTCGATTGCTTGAACTTTACCTCAAGTGTCGTCGTCCTTTTTAACGTGACTTAAATTTCTCGATACTTGAGCTCAGCAGATTACATTCGTCACAGACAAAAATAATTTATTTCACTTGATAAACGCACGAGGAGTTTTCAGGTTTGTCGACATTCGGTGTTTTTTTGGAACGCAATTTTTTGGAAGAAAATTAGTTTTGAAACTAATAGTGTACTTAAAATATGGCAAAATTGTTCTCAAATTTATCTTACAATATTGAACGAATTTTTTAATGAATTGAATTGTTTACGAGTTTTCATCACTTTTGAAAAAATGTGTATTGATAATTCTGCCAGTTACATGAATAAGATCACGTTTTCATGAATTAAATACTTCGTATGCGAAAAAGGAGAGGGAATCAATGGTGTAATGATAGCGAATCGACAAGTGCTTTGAGGAACATTAATAAAATTCCTGAAACATAGAGCGTTAATCAATTCTTCACATCCCTGAGTCTCAATTTGAAAGTATTGTATTTTGGAAATAATTCTGTCTCCATGTAAATAAGTACTACAAATGGCACAAAGTATGTAAATGTTTGTCCTAAACGAAAAGATACAGCCAGAAAAACTCTAATTCTTTAAATTACCCTTCGAGGACCCCAGTTTCAACGAGCGGCCAAACCTCGAGCGGTGCGGTCGTTTGTACGATGCTCCCTCTTCCTTGTTCCCATGCAGGCGCCTGTCGCCGGGGAGCAACCGCGCCCAGGGAATTAAAAGCCTTTGATGAACGACTGCCACGAAGACGTAGGGCTGGAGGGCGGCCTGGCCGTGCGCCAGGGCGATGCGAGCACGCCCTTTCGTGGTCCAACGTTCTTCAAGGCGCTTCGTCGCGCTGGCGGCGACGACGAAGGCGGCGGCAACGGCAATGGCGTTGGCGCAGCGTCGCTGCAAATGCATTCGCGTGCGCAGAGAGCTCGATGTTTTGTCAGCGATCTCTCTGGCCCCTTTGCAAGCTTTGTACTCGCACATTAATGGAGGGGCAGAATAATTACATTCTTGTTGAGATCTCAGGGGAGATGAAGTTGTGGTAAAGATGGTTCCATGATAGGAGTTGAGCGTGTACGATAAAATAAATGCCTCAATAATTGTTTATTAAGAAGACTGTTAATTGCTGGTGTTTGATCAGTTCGAAATTATCTCTTGCAAATTCTTTGAGCTCGAGCAAAGTTTTTATGAAGCAGAGAGTAAATGTCAGAGAAATGCAAATTGCAAAACTCACTTGACAATGCAAAATATTTTATAAATTGATTCTTTTATTAGAAAATTATGGTATGAAAATGTATTCCCATTGATACGAAATGGTAATTTAATTAATGACGCGGTGTAACACACAACAGTATATGCACATGGATTTTGACCACCTAGTCCTTCACCGTTATTAAAGACTCTCCGAGGCTTCACATCTCTATCTACACAGTTATTCCAACAGTATGTATCTTTTCTTTAAGTAAATCTTGCTAAAAACAAAGATCTTTTGTGTCTTGGAATTAAAAGAAGAGGGAAATCATGCGTTATACGGAGGGTCCCAACAGCAGAACACTTTCCCCAAAACGTACAACCTATTGCTATTTCACAGGCATTTGGTGAACTTCATTGGACTTCCTCCAATTGATTGATTGATTTTTTCGTGTTTCCGGGCGCGTCAACTGCTTCGGCCATTAGTCCCGTTAGTGTAGTGCATGTTTTTTCTCGGGAGATGGCGGTGGTCTTCCCCCGCCGGATGGCGAGATCCGGCGCCGACCTACCGTCGGCTAGTGGGGTTTCCCCTAACCAGGACTCTCCCACCAGCGGGGCACCGCCCCATCGAGACAAGCTAGCTCCCGACCGGTCTCCCGGAATATGTGGTAGTGTAGTGCATGATAGTGTAAGTGTGTGTGTAAGAGGAGAGGATAGAACAAGGAAGAGGAAGGATAGATCGCGCGCGGTCCGTGGCCCGTTTGGTAGGGTACTGCTCCGGCATTCGCCTGGTGTTGACCGGAGAAACCACGGAAAACTACCGATCCGAGCAGCCGGCCGCTAGAATTCTCCTCCAGACAGCGACTGAATTCGACCTAGCTGAAAAGCTAGTGTCGAAAATCCTGCCGCCGTCAGGATCAACGACTTCCTCCAAAGGACTGAAGAAATTAGAATCCTCTTGGGGTCTAGCGTCCTGATTTCTCTTCTCGCGCGCTCCTCGGCGTAAAGAGTCGAGCTTTACGGTCCGTCGCTCTGCATATCGAGCGGGGCTGGGCAGCGCGGCACGGCCTTCGCTTGACCAGCGGGCAGCCCCCCACCCCTTACCACCGAACGCCAACTCGGGCACTCGGCGCCGGCCACCCACCCCCACTGCTTTTCTTCTGCCCCTGACTCTGCACCTTCCACGCCCGCCCGCACGCCTTCCCGAGCTCATCTGCTCTTTCTTCACTGCCGTCCCGCCTGCGGATTGAGATGCGGACGAGCGGAAACTTCGCTTCCAAGTCCGTTCCGGCGTATTACGTCCGGAAACTTCCGTCGAATGCAAACAGGTGTACAGAAAATACGGCAACGGCGAGGACCTGCGATTTCCGTGCTGTTTTCGAAGTTGCTGACGAACTCTCCCATCTTTGGGAAAATAAAGGTGAGAAAAAAGTAACAAGAGACATCAGTTCGTAAGTTGGCTGTGGAGTGAACATAAAACTCTCGAATTGAGGTTGAAGAGTAAATTTAGATTTTGTAGGTCGTGACATTAATATCGTAAAGAATGCATTTGTATCTCGGCGTGCAATGGCTGTAAAAACTGAAGTGAAATCTACATGACTGAATTTTTGCTTGTTAGTGATGGTTCCTAAAATATATATTTCTAATAAAAGCATTTGTGGCTCGGCAAACATGGCAAAATGTGTAGCATAGCAAAAATAAAAACACCAGTAAATTCTAAAGTATTAAAATTTGTAGCATTTAATTCACAATATTTACAACCTTCACTCATATTCTTTAATGTATTAATTATGAGTTTTAACAGTATTTTCCTACTAAACCATCCCTGGCCAACCCGCGATCCGTGGGCCACAAGTAACCCACATAAAATTGCGCAGCCGCCGTCCCAGACGATTGTCGATTTCAAATCCGACAAATATTGAAACTTTAATTTCTAGGTATATTTTACTACAAAAATAATAAATAAATGATAATTTACAAGTGATTCCGCTAACAAGGTTTGTTATACTTATATATTCTAATTAAATATAATTTGCAAACTTGTTGTATGGACTATGGGTTTATAGTGGTGAAATATTTTTTCTCGTAGACGAAATTTTAAAGAATTCAACATGTGCTTCATTAAGTAATAACATTTTAGAAAACTAACGAGAGTACTAAGGTGTACGACGTCTAAAATATTTTTTGATATATGAAGAAAGAAACAAATATCTAATTAAGACTCGAGAATTAATCATAATTAAATAATTATAAAACAACGTTTTATTCATTTTGATGTTTTTTAATGTTAACTAAAATGCAGCCCCTAAATTAAGTTACGTGCCATCAAATCAGCCCGCGAAACCCTTTTCTCGGTCTGTGCAAAATTAATTTATTGCATCAAATGACAATGACGAATATTCATTAACACGCATTAGGAGCTACATTCCTGCTAGAATCACTCATTGGTTCTATGGCCCAAAGAAGAATCTGGTTGTCTAAGAAACTATTGTTTCAAAATAACACGATCCGACACCAATAAAATAAATATGTTTTGAATATTTTAAACTTGATAGTTAGTTTGAAATATTGTTCTTTTTAAATCATAAGATATTTTTTTCTTTTCAATTTTAAGGAAAGAAAATTCCCCAATCACGAAAATAAGTGATTGGTTAAATAAAAAATAAAATTCGTTTGTCCTGTGTGATGCCTCTGATTTGCATAACCATTCACACCTTGGAATTCATCTAACGAAATTACAACAGTCATCATCCCTTTCCCACCTGGAAAACTGGTCTCGACAATACATTTCTTAATGATGAACACGATTTTCTCCCAATCAATTTCTCACTGTTTTCTCTGAGTCAGAAATAGCCGTGTAAATTCAGCTGTATACCTACGTAACTATAAAGGTACTAACATTAACACATTTCATGTAACATATGTTTTGGGTGGAATACATCGTTTAGTCTAATAATCTTTATGTCAGGACATAGCAGATTCATTAGACGAAGGGAGTAGGGTAGATGCAGTAATATTAGACTTTTCTAAAGCATTTGATCTGGTTCCACATGGCCTTTTAATTGAAAAACTGTCAAAAACTGGATTAGATCATCGAATAATCTTGTGGATAAAAGAATTTCTTACGGGCCGAACTCAAGCAGTCAGAATAGGTGACAAACACTCATCGAAAGCCGATGTAACCTCTGGGTCCCCCAGGGGAGTGTGTTAGGGCCATTGCTATTCTTAGCGTTTATTAATGATATTGCAACTGGAATAAAATCGAAAGTTAGACTTTTCGCTGATGATTGCATAATATATAGGAGTATTGGCGCGTCTTCGGATGAAAATGTTTTACAGAACGATCTTAACTGTTTATGGAACTGGGCGTGCAGAAATAAGATGGAATTAAATCCGGAAAAGAGTAAATTCATTTGTTTTACCAAATCTCGCTCGAATGTACACTCGAATTACAAGTTAGGAACTAACGATATACCGCGTGTAAAAACAGTAAGTACTTGGTTTGGTCCTGCGTAGCGACTTGGGTTGGTCGGATCATATTAACAATACGGTCAAAAATCATGGAGGGCGCTGCACTTTGTAATGCGCATTCTAAAAAACAGTAGTTCGAATGCCCGATCCTTGGCATATACTTCACTTGTTCGTCCTATTTTAGAGTACGGAGCGGCCTGCTGGGACCCGTACAGAAAAGGGCAAATCGAGGCGTTAGATAAAATTCAAAAACGGGCCGGGAAGTTTGTAAATCATGGACGCGTTGATGGACGAGATGAATGGGAACCCTTATCTAAGAGACGGAACGGGCGCGTTTATGCGTAATGTACAAGACATACAAAGGGGACTCAGCATGGGCAGACATCAGTAAAAGATTACAGAAATCTGATTATAAAAGTAGAGAGACCATCCCTGGAAAATACGATGTAGAAAGCAAAGAACTGATGTAGGCAAGTTCTCCTTTGTGAATCGTACTATAGTAGATTGGAACAAACTACCTGCAAAAGGACTAGAGACTCTTCCTTCTAATGTAGTGAAATTTAAAAATATACTTAATTCTATGTAGGTCATCATTAATAGCACTGGGACTTTTATATTATTATTATTGGGAGTGCAGCGCAGTGAAATGAAGTGAAGTGAAGTGAAGTGGAGTGAAGTGTTAGAAAAGCTATAAGTCAACATATAGATAACTCAAAATTAATTATAACTAGGATATTAATCTCTAATTCTAATTGTAATTATATTTGTAAATATTCGTAATAGTTTTGTAATTGTATATCTAATTGTAATAATGTTTGCCACCGAGCATTAGCTCAAAGCGAACTTTAATAAATCTTAACATTTTATTTTTCAGACTACGCTAGTTAAAATATCTGAGCTAACTTAATCTACACATTGAAGAGGATACTCTAAGGGAGAACCTATTATGTATCATGATTGGCTAAGAGTTTGAGAAAGGCTTAAAATAGGAATCTATTTTTTATTCGAGAGTATGTTGGCTTTTTCGCTGGTTTGAAATGGGATGCTGCTGGTATGTCTCGTAGCTTTTGGTAAAAATTGTGTGGTATAAGGGCTATTTGGTTTATTATTGTATTGATTTTTAATTCGAAATGGAGTTGTTTACTACTTATGAACCATAATTAGTCTGATAAATTTATTTTGAATTATTTGGAGTTTATTGATATTTCTGGTCGCTGCGTTTGCCGATATTGGGCATGTGTAGAGCATTAGTGGCCTTATTACAGTTTTATATATTTTTGTAGAGTTTGTGTAGGAATTTTTTATTGATTATGACAGTAATTTACATTTTATATTAGCCGTCTCAAGTTATTCTTTCATTTCGTGTATGTGATTTTCCTTTCCTCGCTCTTCTCAAACACTGCACGTCCAGAAATCCTTGAAGCGCGATCGTACCGCTGCAGAGTGCACTCCATCTCCGACAACTCTGAGCTCTCCCGCATGCAAAGCCCTGCACTGGGCTGCGCGGACGAGGGCTCGTCCAACGTGGACGAAAGCCAGCGCACGCCCTCTCCCACCCCACGCCCTCCCAACCGCCCTCATCCCCACCCCGCCCCCCGTAAACCGCGCCGCCGCCCACGCGCCGCCTGCGCGCGCGCTGATATTCCATCCGGCTGCTAGCGTTACGCGCGCCGGCGGTGGTTGCGGGCGGCGGTCTGGCTCTCGCCACTGGCGCGACGGGGCAGGGCAGAGCGGGGCGGGGAGGAATGAGGGGTGGGTGGGGGGGAGGGGGCGGGAGGAAAGGGTGGATCGGGGCGGGTTGCATTAGATCATAGTGAGGTGGAGCATGGCGGGCCGGGCATGGCGGGCCGGGCGGTGCGGGCCGGGGCGGTGCGGGCCGGGGCGGGCGGCCGGGGCGGGCAGGCCGGGGCGGAGCAGGCCGGGCGGGTAGGCCGGGGCGGGCAGGCCGGGGCAGGGGTAGGCCGGGCGGGGAAGGCCGGGGCGGGGCTGGTCGGAGCGATGCGGGCCGGGCAGGGGCGAAGCGGGCCGGGGCGGGGAGTGAAGGTACAGTAGCTTCCCGGGGCTGGGCAGCATGGCGAGGTGGAGGATGGAGCGGAGCGGGGCATGACGGAGCTGGAAGGGACGGAGCAAACACGTACACTCGGCACTATCCGGGTGCGAGTTATGACGCGCGCGTTTTTGTGGTCGCCGCGGCACCGGTGCCGCTTTTTGCGGGAAATGGATCCCGCGTCACGGTGCTGCCGCCTAGCTGCGCGTGTAATAAGGCGCGCCCGCAAAATTTGCAATTAGCGCTTCTGCGAATGTTTATTTTTTCCAACGATAAAAATTCGTGTCATCTGGATTTTAATGAAGATCGGACGCGTGATGCGCTTGCATTTCGTGGATGAGAGGGTAATAAAAGTTAATGCTGTATTAAGAGAGACGTGATTTGACTCCGCCGGAGAGGTTTTGAGAAATGCTGAAACGAATTTAAGCAGTAAACTTAAAATTTTTATGACATGCATTTAAAAAAATGATTAATTTCTAATGAAAAGTTAATTATTTAATTATTTGTATCTGTTCATATTATTGAGCATGTAAGAGCAAACAGTTTCCAAAAGATAATCCTAACTAAAACACCAAATCAATAGCTCGAACGAAGCACAAAAATGATAATTATTAAAACATACTATGCTGTTAGAGACTACTTGCAGTAAACGTAATAAATCAAAATCACTTTTACACATAGTAATTCTTACTTATAAGCACGCATGTTGAGTTTTATTCCGGATAATCATCTCTACATTAAGTTCCAATGCTCACGACGAAACGAAACTACTTCGTTTCTTCGCAAAGCGACGGCGGAAATTTCGTTTGGACCACGGACCATTTGAGGCGGCGGCGATGTCGCTTTCCCTCGCAAAGTGGATTGGAGTTCGCGACTCCCCTTTTCGGCAGGACCGTTGCAGGTGGAGGCTAGGTGTGTCGACATCGCTTGGTGATTTCCACAGCCTCTGGAGGCTTTAACTTTAAGAGAGTTTTAAAAAAAAAGTATCAGTTAATTGACAGTTAAAATAATTCGAACACAAAATGAGGATTTGTATTGATTACGAATGGAAAATTAACCAATCTTTCGGAGCATCAGTTGCTCCACCTCCGGACCCTCCATTAATAACATGATTTGACATTTCAAATGCATCACATCAGTAAGTTATCATAAAAGTGAGTCCTCGAATCACAAAAAAATGAAATTAACTTTAATTGTGACACATTTGCCAGCAAAGAGTACGAATAATTTCCTCCCATATGCAAACGTCTGTGTACTTTAGATTCACCACACTTCTAGGCAGGATTCAAATGAGGTGCTGAGTGTTGAATGCATGTATTCCTCAATTTCTATTTTTGTTTTAAACTGTATTCTGTTTTATTTCGTTGTTTCAAAATCAGATGAATTCTCTTTGTGCCGAAGTTACGGTGAATCTAGAAATTTCACCATTGACATCATTCTCATAAGTAATAGTTGTCTTTAAAAATGCGAATCTCGCGTATAGATTGCTATGAGAATAATTTTAATGTCATAATGCAACAGACGAAAAGGGACGTCATCAAATTCCAAACGACGGAAGTTTATACATTTCAGATAATGTGTTGTTTAATTCTAATGAAATCCTTGAACGATGATATTTGAAATTGGGCTCAAGTACTTCATTCTGCACATCATACCATTGTCACTAAATATTTTCTACAATTTCAAATATACCGAAGAATAAGAATATAGAACTGAGTTAGTGTAGATAAACGACACGTGAAAACAACCTGCAGGTTTCTTTCTGTAACAATATGTGCTTGAAAGTAAAATTACTTTTCTATTTAACAGCTCTTAAATGCCACGAAAATTGTTTATACGATTTTTGTAATTGTGTATACGTGTATGATGAATTCCCATTGTATATTCGTACAAATAAATAAAGCTTTGCAGGTAGTTAACTTCTTTCTGTTTTCTTTATTATTTTAATTTTTCTCCTTATTTCATCGTGTTTCTTCTCTCCTGATACGTTATATACGTTTATACCCACAATGCCAATCAAATTTATTGTAAAAAATTGAGTTAAATGAGTAATCTAACGTGTATATATGTTATTCTTACTTCTAGAATCATTGAATATTTTTTTCTGTTAAAAATGTGATGATGTAAAAGTAGATCTAAAAATCTCGAACAATTTATTGTTTTGGTTTTTTAAATTCCCTCTTGCAATAAAAATATAGTTCATTAGAAAAGAATAACGCGTTCCCAGGATTGCACTTTGTCATATGCTCAATCTTTGTTCATGACAAAATGTATGTATTCCAAAATATCATTTATGTGCTTGTAAGTAAAATTGGTTTTCTATTTAACACCTCTTAAAGGTCGTGAAAATTGTTTATGCGATTGTTGGAATTGTATGTACGTATATGATGAATTTCCATTGCATATTCGTACAAAATGAATACAGCTCTGCAAATGGTAACTTGTTTGTGACAATGTGATATAAATAGGAAAAAGGATATTTCAAAGAATGATTGATAGATGAAACCAGAATGTATGGTGAGTGAGTGACAGAGAAAATAACAGTATCTTGTAGAAACCCACCAGTATCCCTTTTTGTTATCTGCAAATTACACGAGGTTTGAAATCCCGCTGCTTTCAGAGAAAGCGAGCACACACGTTGCATCACGAATTGCTCCGCATTTTGCGTGTGCGTTTAACGCCCATAATTTTCGTCGTACATTGGACTTTCCTAACTCAAAAGAAGCCATGATCTCGGATTTCCGTCTCGTCTTCTCATTTCCGCTTTCCGCAAAACGGTCCCTGCAAAGCCTTTTCCCCGCTGCAACCCATCCCTCCCCCTCTCCCCACCCCCCACCCCTCTTCCCCTCCTCCACGCCTCACCAACGAGCGCGCCTCGGCAGAGACCCGGCCTGAAAGGCTGCTCTTTACCGCGTGTCGCGGAAGAGGCAGATTACAGCTTCTAATGATACGCAGTTTCCCTCCTGAGGAACGACGACAACGGACGCGACAACGACGGCAACGGAGACGACAACGACAACGCGCCGGCCGCCATCGCCCCGAGGACGTGCCACTCTCCCGTTGCGTCGACTGGGAAGTGCGCTGCTCTTAAGAGCTCCGTTTTTTTCGCCACCGTCGTAACGAAGTTAGACCTCTCGGCGGAGCGAGTTGCCGGATCCAGGTCGCGCGCATTGGCAGTGGGTCCGAATTCGGAAGCCGTGTACGAACGCACCTCGCAAATCGCTTTGTTTGGAGATGCAAGGAAAATTAATTGTATATTTCACGATACAACGCTCAGTGTACACTTTGCAATTTTTGCGCGAGGGAGTTGTATTCAAAAGCACGTTCGTTTCATGAAAAAATAATGGGAAATGAACAGTATGTTTATGTACCTTAACAGCCCATTATCAACGCACATAATTTCAAAACCACAGTTGCAAAGATTTTTTTTAATATTCAGAATATAATCTATCGCCGACCTGGATGGCCGAGGTGGCTAGAGCGCGTGCCGACTAAGCGCCTCGGAAGGTCGCGGTTTCGAGTCCCGTCGTGCCGGCATGGTTGTTTGTCCCGCGTCTTTCATGATGTGTGATGTCGCTGAAGGCCTTGTATGCATACTGACCACTGCCTGAGGATCCTGCAAGTATATCTAATGTAGAAAATGTTAATTTAAGTCCCCATGAGGGACACAGTGGATACCCAACGCGGATAGTCGAAAATCGGCATCCCCTGAAGCTGGAGAAAGCTCCCGAAAGAAGAAAAAATATTCAGAATATAATCTATCAATATTTGCGGTATTGTTCTCGAGACGCGCATTTCAATAACGTCCTCGTTTGTTGCTGTGCAGTGCAGCACAAACAAGATCGTGAGTTAATGATCTGTATAAAGAAAATGTTTGGGCCAGATTAGATGGGCTTGTACCCCACAGTGCGACACGGCGGCGGTTGAGTTCCTCGTGTTCTTTCTCTCTTGCCCTTGCCCTCGCCGTCCCTCCAGGCTTCGTTCCTCTCCCTCAGCCGTAGTGAGATAACGAAAGCCCTCCTCGTGTTTGCACAGCTTGTAGAGTTGAATGTGCACGCGTGTGTCCAAGGATATTCTGCGCCGAGACGACAGTAGAGTGGGACTCGCACCTCTTTCCAAGCAATGTTTCAGTCAATTGAAAAGCAAACCACGAGTGGAAATTAATCTGGCTCACTCGTAAAATAGTGCGCGCCAAGATAGAAGTATGTAACATTTTCTTCGCACTACTTGTAAATCATAATACACCATGTGTACAAGAAATAACGCCTTTCCGCGGTCCGATAGTTTCAATCTTTCGGAGCTTTTACATGTTAGAAATACGCTATAAGAAAACGCATCTTTATTCTGAATAACATGTATGACATAATGAAAATTGAGAATAAATAATACAGAAATCCAGCGAATCACCTTTGTTCTTCATAAACACGAGAAATATGCCTTCATAAACACGAGAATTCTTATGTCCATTTTAGATTACGATTGAATCCTTGTTTAAAGAATCAATGTCAAGAATCATGATCAAGTTAACGGACGTTCTAGAACATCTCTTCCCTCCTCCCCCAACTGGCCTCTCCTAGTGATATTTTCCTGTTGTTCCAACACCCTCCATATTCCTGTTGTTGTGCACAGCGAACATGTCATCAAACTTGTTCCACATTTGTCTTCACACCATGTCATCGTTTTACGTGTAAACTGTGCACTAGATACATTCAGGGCTAATCTGTCAGTCACATTCCTCCAATAAGTGTATCACTAGTTAGGTGACACATCTGCGCCTTACACAGAATGAAAGCAACCGTCCTTGGCGAGAAGGGTCAGACAGATCAAGAAAAAAAGTCTTGCCCCCGAATATGGGCACTGACCACATTCCAAAGCGGCCATCCTATCTCGCGAAAGGAGGTGACGTCATCCGCCTGGTGACCGACCTGAGGTCCCATCGATCAACTCCGGCATAGGCAAGCGCAAAGGATGACTGTTAACTCAATAAAAATATTGGAAGGGTCCCCACAGGCTTCCGTAATAAAACATTTTATTTCTGTAAATATGTTAAATTCCTGGTCCAAATGACGTATAAAAAGTACACACATTTTAGAATTTGTATTGACGACAAAGGGAAGAGTATAATAATCTCTCCGTGTATCGTCTACATTGTTAGTGTATCAACAAAGATAATTTGAAACATTAGATTTTCGACGGTTAAAATACAAACAAGTTGTAGGTGGATGTTTATGTTATATCTTTTCAATTAAAAATTGCAAAACCTTTGGGTGTAGTTTGCGATCCCTTTTCAACTTCAAACATAATAATATAAAACTCATTACTCATAAACAAGTGAAGAACAATTAAACAAATAAACCAAAAAACACAGGGACAGTCAAACTTTTTGGGAATGTAGTTCGGAAATAAACACAATGTCAACTAATAAAAAACAATTGTGGAATGAAGAAGCGAAATGACTGAAAAATCGTTTTGTAATTTTTAATTAAAATGAAACGTAAATATTCACTAACAACTCAAGACCTACAGTAATATTGAAAATTCCCTTTATCAAGTCTGTACTTTGGGGTTGTGGAGTTCAGTTAGTATTGTTACCGTATTTATGTTAAAGCTATATTGCAGTATTGCCTTAAAAATCGTACTTTTACGTAGTTATAAGAATCAACAATTATTGGCTGTAGCCTTTTAACTTAATGACTCGCTATTTTTCAAAAATTAAAATAAGGAAATAACAGTTCTTGCAAAAATTATATACATATGCTGAAAACTGAAAAATTATCGTGCAATTTGCGTGCAAGTTATTTATTCGATTTTACTTTTGAACGGGTGATAGTAGAAATTGTTAAATTTAGCTTCCCAAAACTAACGGATTTATTACACTGATCGCGTTTCTATGTGTCTTTTTATATAAACTTTATGAAATAATAAAACATTTTGAATGAAATAAGTGAAAATTTCTTAAATTGTTCCAAAACAATAAGTTGGAAATTGTACAATGTGTACTTACAGTGTAACAGATGAATTTGCGGCAAAAATGTGGAGAAACTTTCCAATCTATTCTTAAAATGTGAGTAATTTAGAAGTCGATCCCCCATAGAAAACATCTAAAAATGCCTCAAACATCCAATATTGACTGAAAACAGCCGAATATGAAAATACACAAAACTACCTTGAAAAGTGCGGTAAGAGGCGTCAATCCCCCTGAGTCTCCCAAAATGCACTCAAAATTTAAAATATATTGAAATTGTCGTAGATGTACAATTCAAAAATAAAAAAAGAGTTTGGTTTGGCCAAAAATTGTAGTAAGCCATCCCTCTTGTTTTAGGCTTGCGCGCCTAAGATATGAGCTTCATTGATTGATGAACATGATTAATTAAGTATAACGATAACGATAATGACAAGAGAAGAATTCAAATTCTCAGAAACCTCGTCTCTAAAAAATAATCATGAAAAATAAAAAGCAGAAATATTTTTGATGAAGAAATAAACATTTTAGTACCAAGTAGGACAATTTTGTTGCTTGATTTTTGTCGGAACGGACGGAAATCTGGTATACATATATTATTATATATTTATAAATATAGACATTTTTTAAATTAATAATTAATTTGGTGCGCAAAATTTTGTTCCGGAACGAACACCAAATTAATTATTAATTAATAGAAATAGTATATATAATATATATATATATATATATATATATATATTATGTATATAATTTTGCAATATTTTAGCATCATATTTGTTATGAAAGGGCACAGCTTCTGGAAAATAATCCACCCCACCCTATAAAAATAATACATGTAGCCAAGGAAGAGGTATTCAGCGCGTGGCGCGACGTTCAGCAAGCACTCAGCAAAATTCGTTCCATCAGCTTTGTGTCGCTCGTGGCGTCGCAATCGCTGAAGATGCGCGCAGAGTACAGCTTCGGCACGGCGGAGCGGGAAGAGTCGAAGTCTTCGGCGGCGCTGACTTGGGCGGGGCCGCGCCAGCTGGGTCTGTGCTATGCGAGGAATGCGCGCCGTGAAAGGAGCCTTCATCCGGCTGCTTCGCTCCAGTCGAGTCGGCGAACGCCGCCGCCTCAGCTCCCCCACCCGCGCTCAAGACTCCCCTGCGTCGGCGCCGCGCTGTGACCTCCTGGGTCAATGCGAAGAGCGCAGCGCTAGTGATGGCAAATTTTACCAAAATATCGATACAGCGATGTTTCTGCACGTCGCTAAAGGGCTTTCGATGTCGATGGAACACATCGACGAATAAACATCGATGTTTAAAACATCGATGTTTTAATTATAGACTAATAAACATGATATTTTCCCATCCATTTTTAATTATAGTACGTAAAAGGGCTATATTTCATTGTTTAGTTTGCGGCATGTTAGTAGTATGTTAATAAAAATTATTATCGAATGTAAAGAATAAAATGAACAATAAAGAACATCGTGTTTCACTACTTTACCCTTTAGTCACTTCCATTCTTACACCATCGAAGTAAAACCACCTAATATAATCTAGAATCCAATTAAATTTGCACAATATATGCAGTTATCATCCTCGTCGGCCTGTGGGCGGGTTGTCAGATATTTTCTCGCCCATGCATCCTTTCCTTACTCAATATCCCCAAACTGTTGGTAGGTGCGGTCAGAATCGCCAACTACTTCTTACTTTAATTATCATAAATTTTAATATATAACACAAATAAAATTAATAAAAGCTATTTTGACTGCTCTACAATTTATTTTTACTTATTGTAAATGGGATTGATGCACCCGTTACAGGGAGGATAGGGGGTATTCAAAATACTCCAAATAGTGGTTACTTAATTATGGAAGGCGTCCTATTCATGAGAAAATTCGTTAGTCGAAAACTCGAACTTGCATTGCTTTTATTATTTAAATATTTCGAATCCTAACGAAATCTTGAGATTCAATGTTTTATATCTATTTATTACCTATGTTTCATTTTTACTTTTTGTTGTTGGTACTTCTATTTTTTTAATATACAAAATCTAATCCACTATTTACTACGAATAATATAGCACTCCATATAATGTGTCTTATGTTATTCGTAATCATTCACTTGAAAATACAACGGTTATATTGTCTGCATTATTATTATTATTATTATTATTATTATTATTATTATTATTATTATTATTATTATTGCTTTTCCAAGGACTCGATTTTCAGAGCAGTCACATGTAAGAAATTTCTTGTGGACGAAATATATTACATTTGCTCGACTTTTTTTCGTTCTTCTTACTCATACAATAAGTGTTAGACCTCGGGGGGGGGGGGAATAAATCCCAGAATCGTGTGAGGCAAGTGGTGTGGTCCTCTGCCCGCCACGCCTCAGCGTCGTGTCGCCTCGCCGCTAGCACCCGTCCCTCTCGCCCCGCGCCCCGCGCCCCGCGCCTCTCGCTCTCACCTATTGATTGAATGGACCGGAGATTAAATTAGCTTCGCCCCTGCACGTGAGCAGAAGCCGGGGCGTGCGCGGGAGGCCGAATTGCAGCCGCGCCGATAGGCAATTTTCGAGCGCTGCCAGAGAATGGAGATGTCGCGAGTGTCGCAATCCGAAACACCTGAAATGGGTCCTGGCAGGCGAGGTTAGAAATGTGTTCACTCTTACATAAATGTTATTTAGTGTTCCCGCATAAGGACATTATCGCACATTATCAACTTTTTATAGTATATTTCCTTTTATAGTACACCAAAATAGGCGATTACAGTGCATTTGTAAATTCTTATATAAAATTCTCTTGACCGGCTTTAAAAGTGTAGCTTAAGCTTAATTTCTCAGGTCACGAAAGCTAATCTTCCTTTAATCTGTTCAAAATGTATGCCGTGTGTCGTTAGTCGTAGTGTGAATGTTTAAGGTTTTGTGCTTATGAAGATTATTGATACGGATGCAAAGGTCCAATTATATGGAACCAATAATTACAGTTTATGTTGATATGTCCTGCATCATATACGTGATTCCTTCTGAGACTTCAATGGTGCGAACACATGTCGCTTCTACAGCGGAAAAACATGTTTGTACAAAGAGATAAATTCATAATACGCCTCCGTTATGCGGCAAGTTACAGGAACATGGAACCACTCGTACGCACAGCTAATATGAATCTGTGAAGATCTGTGACGTCGTCTTTTTGCTGTTAAGAACTATAGAGTTATCTTGTTATTGCTATTTTTATGGTGCTTAAGGGATGCCGCGAGA
The DNA here is from genome assembly GCA_964035755.1 of Teleogryllus oceanicus. NCBI lineage: Eukaryota > Metazoa > Arthropoda > Insecta > Orthoptera > Gryllidae > Teleogryllus > Teleogryllus oceanicus. Next base: position 83,027,892 of record CAXIVR010000004.1, on the reverse strand, counting down.
ACGCTAAAACTCTTTTTGAATTCCGGCATTTTGGAATTTTAATGTCGAATGACACATGATTTAGAGTGCATAACGTCAAGACGTTGCAAATATGATAATACTCCATAATACTACATTTTTATTCAAACGTTGCGTTGTTTTGTCGCGGAATATTAACTTTTGCCGCATATCCCTAATCGTCTGTGGAAGAACTCTATTGCATTTCACAATCCCGTCGATTTAGAAATCAGTGTATCACACCGTTCTAATGAACGTTGGCAGAAAATATTGAAATTCCCCCGCAATCAAATGAAAAACGTTTGAATGAATATCATACAAAATAAACGGTACTTTAACAAATGATTATTTCCAGAAATATTCGTTACACCCATCCTAGATCTAAATATTTAGGAATTTATTTTTAATCTGAAAGTAAGGTGATATTCATGTAATAATAATTCTTGAAATATCCAGATAATCACAGCTTTAGCCAGATAATCACAGGCAGTTGGGCTGTGCCAGTTTTATTTCAAGGCATGACTTGCAAAAGAGTTCATTCAAAGTATTACTGGAACAAAAATTCTGTTTTTCTTGAACTCGCTCTTTCGCAAACAGCCCTTCCGTTTCTATTGCAAACCAACTGAATCTTTCGTGGGCGTCGAACTTAACTTGAAAGATAATTCTGTAGTGGCAGCAGAGATATTGTGGCACTCCATGATTATAAATTCAAGATACCGGAGGTATCATCTCAATTAAAATCAGCTCTGTCATAAATTTATTTATTGACTAGCCTTCCCACACATCCTCCCTCATATTTTCTCTATCTCCATACCTCGTATGAAACAAAATGGCGCCATCTTATGTTTGCTCAATGTTGTGTTTAATCTATGCCACTTGAGTAAGTACACTATTTAAATAATTTTAGTGTTCATTCGTATTATATATTGATTTTTATGTCTTTGTTATTCATATGCTAATTCGTTCGTTCAATTATAATATTGTAGAGCCACTGATGATGGAATGAAGTCCCGAAACATGTGTATGGCTGAATTTTCTGTATATTAAATGCATATTGTCTACTACTTGTGGTTGATACCTCTGCTATCCTGAACTTATAATTGAAAGATAATTTCAAGCCACATTTTTATTGCTATTTGTATCGACAAATACAATGAATTCGTTTCGTAATTCGTTTAATTCTTTATTATTTTTTTTTTTTTTTTTTTGAATTGTGATATTTTTCTGAATGTACCATATGTCTTCAATTGTTATTTATTGGTTAATTTAAAATAATAAAATTGTCTTAAATGCCACGATTTTTGGCAGGAACAAAAACAGCAGGTTTGAAAGTTTCGAAGCTAGTGTACAATTCTACTTCTGTCAAAAGAATATGAGAAAACAACGCATCAAAGTAGAAGATATCTATACTTACTATCATTGTGTCACTCTTATATTTGGATACTCTTATATTTGTTCACATTAGTGAAGATAATTAAACACAATGCTCAGTAGTGTTCTCCTTTAATTCCCCCTTGGACTCCTGTTCGGGCAGTAGTTTACCTTGTACATAAAAGGTCGCAGAATGCTTCCACGCCTCTATCTTTATGACGCGGCTCATCGCCTGCTCCCGTCGTGTCTCCTGTCCCCGCAAGAGATAAACTGGTTTAACCTATTCGTATTATAGTTCTTCATTTGCATACGCGTGACACTTTACGGTCGCGCCCGTGGCCCTAAATAGGGGCGGCGTTCATGAATCCCGAAACTTTAGAGCAAACAGCGACAGTTTCGGTGGAGTAGTTGGTGCGCTGTATATTTTTAAATAATTCCAAGGTGTAACTTCGGAGGATTGATGGCGGTCGGTGGCCGTCGTCGTCGCGAAATATGTAATCGCCGATGCCAATATTTTATTCCCGGTAATTTTCGTGGAGTGCGGCACGCCACACCGCTACCAAGAGTGGTGTTTTTTCACGGGACGTTTTTTTCTCTGGAGTATGGACGCGCCTTCGGTCTCCGACTCTCCTCGGGGGATGGCGAGGGCAAGAAGGGGGCGAGAGGGGGGCGAAGAACTCGGAGGAGGGGTAGGGGCTTGGGCGAGTCTCCCTCACCTGGCGGCGGGCTGGGTGGAAAGGGAAACGTGCGGGCCCCTCGTTGCATAAATCATACGAGAGGGGGGCTCCCTCTGTCCACCTGCCAGCATCCACGCCTCGTGGCTGGGTGCGGCCTCCCCTAAAAGCATGCTTGGAGAGGAGTGGAGAACCTCCGGCAAGAGTCGTGTTGAGTGTGCGCTCACAGGTGCGCAATATGTAAAAGATTTTTTTATGTGGAATTGTTGAAATAAATAATAAATTCTAAAGTTCTGAAGCAGCAAAAGCTGTTCAAATATTTAGGGCATTAAAAAATCATTTCATTTTTATTAAAGAATTTTAATGAAAGGGAATGCAATAAACTGAAATTGTATCCTAAAACTATAAACTCGTAACTATCAATACATGATAGAGAATGTAAATAATATTTTTTCTGGGATTATTAGATTGAATTGTTTCGTTTCCATTCAAGTAACCACTCAGAAAATGTTCATAATTTGACATTAGTAATAAAAAGTAATTGTAATAAAATTAATAATATGTCTATTTTTAATGTGTAAATTTAGGATATGAAGTTTGGTTGCTCAGTAAAAACTGCCTGAAATAACCAGAACAAATATTACTTTTCCAACCATTAAAAACCTTAAATCAGCATATTTACGTTTCTGTCGATGGTCAGTAAATAATCCAGTCAATAAACAAATGAACATTCCAAAAACTGCTTTGATTCTCTTTAATTCTAATTTTTTTTTTTTTCCAAAAAGGGTTTATAAGATTACCTTTATTTAGGCACTCTTTTTGGAATAATAACGTGGAGAATGAGACCTCTTCCACTGACGTAGATGAGTTCATTTTGCAAAAGGTTTGCATCAGCGACTGAATTATGTGGTTATTCTACATTCACTGCAGAATCATAATATTTTAATCAACTTCAAAATTTTCTCATATATTTTACTGATTTCTCTTTGAATAATTTTAATGGAAAACCTATAATATAGAATTATTTTCTTAAAAATGATAAAGAGAACTTCATATTGATGGAAGATTCAGTTATTCGTCCAGGATCCTTTTAAGAGCATTGTCCTGCATTAACTGCGGCCATATTATGACTTACAATATTTTAGGGAGATACTTAAAGGGTATTGTAAAGGATATTGTAAAAGGGAGAAAGTAGTACAGATTTCTTAAAAAATATAGGCTTTATACATCCAAAATACATGATATTAATAAGTTCCAAAGAGTAATTTCATGCCAATTGACATGGATTTCAGTGGCTAATCATCTCTGTAACTTTGAATTGTTGTGCTCCACTTCGTTAGAAACTTTGACTTCTCTTGTGCGCAGAACTCGTCGTTACTTTCGGGACCTTTCTTCCAACTAGAACAAAATCTCTCGTTCGAAAACAAACCCTTCTTACAGAACAACTTGCCCTGCAGATTACAAACGCTGAGCACGAGATTCGCTCGAAGATTCGGGATGTTTTCCTTCGTTTTTGATGACGAAACTTAAGGAGAATTTCCGGTGTTTGCCAGCGCCGCGTCCCGACTCCATCGCGCTCTCCAGATGCGAGCATCCATTTCTCTGCAAAGAATCCCGCGCTTTGTTTTGGTATGCGCTATGCGAACGCCCGCCTCGCGAAAAGAACTATACCGGAAAGAAACCTCCTGCGCTGACGTTCGTCTTTTTCCTGTTTATTGTGAGTGCGTCTGGAAGATCTCTGGTAAAGAAGGCGGTGCGCTATGAGATCTGAATTTCTGAAGGAGCTGCTCGTACCGAAAGGAGAAACAATTGAAGAATCTAAAGATGCTGCGTGAAATCAAGTGATGTAACTCCATTGCCATCTCGGCTCGTAACTGCAGAAGGGGTGAAGCTTCAATGAAGCCCACCCTCGTTTCCTCAGAAAGATGAATTTGTGAAGAATGAAAGATTTAGTAATTGTAGATTACATGTTTTGTCATTTCGTCGCATCAGATGAACAAATCCTTTTCTTGTAACATCATTTTGCATTCATACAGTTAAAGCAGTTTTGCTTCTCGGTGTAGGAATGATTTTCTTCTATTAAATCTGACAGGTATAAGCTTGGGAAGAAAAAAATGGTAATGTGTGTCATCTCTCGCACTATAATCACAGAGTGCATTTTGGGCTCACAGTTATGATAATCACATAGTTTTGCTCCAAGTCCGGTTAATATTAAATTAACCGGATAGATATATTCGTTTCAATTTTGTACATTTAGGCTTAAATTTTAAAATTTAACTTGGGTAAGGTTAAAAGAAATCTAAATGAGCAACATCTCTCGTGACGAAGAGTGCCAATTCAGATCCATTCAGAAGTCAGCTGGGCTGCCTTGCAATCGCAGCACCCGTGGAAGGGAAGTAGGCCAGGCACTTGCCTCGCGCCGCCGCCGCCGCCCGCCGCCGCCGCCGCCGCCGCCCCGCCGCGTGCTGACGCGCAGTGCTGGCGTAGCGTGTCGCGCGACGACCGCCGCGCCGCCGCCTTCTCGCTGCGTAATCTGCTTATAGCCGCTGTTTCGATTCTTCGCGACGCGACGCGACCATTAGGGATGACGAAAAACATACAATATGTTTTGGAAACAACGATAGTTTCCACCAGAATCGATATATTAACATCGATATGTTGCTTTCGATGTTTTCTTCACATAGATATTTTGTTGCAAAAACATCATTTTTTTAATTTTTTTTTAATTAGGGGGTTCAGGCACGTTATAGAGTAGCAGCAATTCACAGCAATATCGTTGTTTTGAGTCATCCTCTTTATCACGCTGCACAATTCGTCTGTGCAATCAGAGGGAATTTTAGACGGTTTTCCGTCGATGGTGTGTGAATGGAAGTGACTAAAGGGTAAAGTAGCGAAACACGATGTTCTTTATTGTTAGTTTTATTCTTTACATTCGATAATAATTTTTATTAACATACTACTAACATGCCGCAAACCAAACAATGAAGTTTAGCCCTTTTACGTACTGTAATTCAAAATAGATGAAAAATAACATGTTTATTAGTCTATAATTAAAACATTGCTGTTTTTTCCTCTATGTTTTCATCTGCATCGAAAACCCATTAGCGATGTATCGATGTTTTGGTAAAATTTACCATCACTATATGCGGCGGGCGAAACAATGGGTGCGGTGCACTCACACTCAAAGGCGAATCTGGAGTTGGTACTTCTCGGGCCGCTCTCGGAGCCTGGCGGCTTTGAGCCACGCACACACACACCCTGCACTTCCCGAGGCTCAGTTATATTTATTTTGTGGCAAGTGTATGCGACTCCTTTTTTGAGGGGATCCGCATTATGCTGAATCCAATATTTATCCCCCAGGGTTGCTAGTCCTGGGGACTCGTATGAGATATGGAATAATGATGATTGATAATGAAGGATGAATGGACGACACACACATTCAGACTTACACAAACACACCCATGCTCGAGGCACCCGCGATCCTTCCTTCCGAGATCGCCACGGCACTACTGCCTTAGCGATCTCAGCTATCCGAATTGATTATTATTATTATTATTATTATTATTATTATTATTATTATTATTACAGTCGTTCATCGCAATTTTTTTGACAAACCACTAAAGATGAATATGGCAAAATTTTAATATAAGCGCTATTCAGGGTAACACTTATTTCTCACTGAATTCGGAAGGAATCGATACATTCTTTCTATTGCAAATTTAAGAAAGTAAAAAAGAAGGGAAATACTGGTCGACTAAGAGACTGGGCGAGGCAGGGTGAACCAGTTTGCAAGTTGCACTGATTAATCAGTGGCCGGATGCACGCCCGCCAGTTTTTTCCTCCTTGCTTGTTCAGGGCTTCCAAAACTGTATTGTGCGATTCCCTGCGATTCCCATTCAGCTCCATCCAGGGATGCGACATCGATGTCAATGTTTTCAAAACATTGATGTTATTATCGTAAGCAAGTTTATTAACAAAAAGCAATAATGAGTTTCAAATATAAACAAATTGAAGTTCTTTCGAACGAAAGTGATCACGGGTGAAAATAAGAAGAGAATCGTTGTTAATGTTGTGTATTGTATTGGTATTATCCAATTAGATAACATTGTTGTAAATTGTTCTGATCATTTTTATCTTCCTTATTTCAGCAGTTAACTTCATTATAAATTAATAAACATGATCATTGTTACATTAAAGCTCTCCATTTAAGCCTTTAAGCTCCAAAACAATCGAAATTAATCGAAGTGGCTCTGAAGAGGAACTCTCAGCCTTTTCTCCTCTCGTGTGTTAATTGCCTATTACTATCAGCGCTCCTGCAGCTGAAAGAGGAAACTTTCTTCAATGGGACTATGGCAGTAGGCAAGAATCTCCTCCCTTGCACTGCCATCTTTTTGAATCACATGTATACGTCATGACAAGTCATTCTCTGGGAAGCAAGGGTCAGATGACGGCTCGTGAAATCCACGGAAAGCCGAACAGATAGATCTTTCTCTCTTACACCATCGCAAATGACCCATGTAATCTAATTTGTAGTATGTTTCATTTGAAGAGGTTTATGCATTACAATTCTTTCCTCCTCTTGAGAAACAACAATTTGCATACAGAAACAACAGATTTCCAGATATTTTGTAGATGAAACAACAATTTACAAAAAAGTATGAAGATTATATTTTTCCCCCATACGTCACATACAGTTTTTATTGTTCATTGGCAAAATAAATCAAATCAAAACACACACGAGCTCTTTTTTTCATTTTCCCCTCTCCAATAGTCGTGAAGAGGCTGGAGTTTATTTAACTTCAGGGGCTTCAACAGACAGCTTCAGCCGATTAGGCTTCTGAAGCATGGGGGGGGCGTATATATTAAAAAGACTAGCTTAAATTATTTTACTCTCTAAACTGAAACTAATTACGATTCCTTCTTTGGGCCTTGATTTAGTTGATACTGTGTTGTTTTTTTTGTTGTTGTTTGTTTGTTTTGTATTTTGTTATTTAAGGTCGCATCCACATCTAGGTCATTAGCAACAACTATTGTTGTTAACCTAATGGTTACTGTGATGATGAAACGATATGGTAATGATAAGGGGTGAAAGGACGAACACAAATATAACCATGCCCGAGACGGGACTCGAATCCGCGACCCTTCGGCTCGAAATCGATACGACACACGGCCACCGGATCGGCAGTGGTTTATTATTTGTTTTTGCTGTTTGTATTCTCACTCTCATTCATTCTCAAGCTGTATTTCCAACACATTCGCTCACGCACGAGCTCTTGGTGTGGCATCCCATGGTGTTCCACCCATGCGCTGGCAGTGGCACCCCGCGCGGGGCCTCGGGGCGCCGGCGGCTGCCTGTCTCGCTTCGCGGAGGCGGCGGCGCTGCCGTGTCTGTATCGAGTCTGCTCCGTCTGTGGGTCGAGGCCGACCAGTCGCCGATGCCACCACAGCCCGCGGCGAGACGCGAGATCGCGTGGATCCAAATTGCAGTCGTCATCTGAGTTTGCGGAGGAATAGTGGGTGGACGAGGGTTCTGGCGACCATTGCGCGTGGTTGCGAGTCGTATGGAGAAGGCTGATTAGGCGTGTGATAATTGTTTTATGTTAAATCGGTCGTTATGCATTTGTTGGTTTGGATGAAGTTTAAGAATTAGGTGTAGCCTCTAGGGATTGAGAAAACTATGTCTTGATGTCCTGCAAGACGATATAATCAATAATATCGGTTACAAGAAGTTCAAAGGCATGAAAAATAGTTAGTCTTCTCGCTAATAACAATAATAAATCCCTACGAGCGAATTGTTGGCTTTCTTCTGCTGTCTCTTCTTAATTTGTGGGGACGGGAAATACTCCCTCATTTTATATTATTCAAGGCTTCAAAATCTAAAGAAACTATTGGTATTGTTGCCTTGTTTTTGGATTTATTTGGGTTTATATTTACTTGTACAGTTAGCGATTGATTCTTCTTCACTCCTTATTTCCTGTTCCATTCATGTCTCAATGCTTCAATCTCTGTATTCTTCGCAATGGAAACTATTTGGCGATTCAATTATTTACAATCTCTTCACGTTGACGCATCCCGTCAGAATTCTAGTTGGCATTTCTTTGTACATCATTTCATTGTTGTACATCATCTACAGACGAGATATGGGCAATATATTTCGAATCATTGTCGTTGAAAATACAAATTATTTGACAGATCCCATTATTCGTCACTCTTTCTCAGATTTTGAGGAAGAATGTATTTATATGTAAACTTGTCGATTGTCTCATCCATAAAAATACGTTGCCTCAGTTCTGAAGCTGTCATTTCATAACCTCACCATCTCCGTATTTTAAGGTGCGCTAGTTATTTTGCATATTGCACTGTGTATTTCTTTCTTTTCCATATCAGGACACGGCCTTCGTTCTAAAAGATATTAAACTTACTCTTATTTAAAAAAATAACTTCCCTCCAGAATTTTGGGTCCTTCAAAACGTTATCATTGCCTATTTGAAATCTCCAACACATTCACTTTCCTGATGTAGAGTTTCTTCTTTGGTTCTCTTCGATTTTATCTGGATGTATCTTTTCTTATGGTGTTAAGATGGACGTCTTTATCCTCACATTCTTGCATTTCTGCTGCTATTTGCGTGTTGAAATTTTAGGATCATTTTCTTTCTCTGGTTGTCTCCTCTCTGCCGTGAAGTTTCGATGGTCGCTCTGTTTGCTCTTTATTGATCATGGGTTTTGGTTTCGTGAAATTTTTCACCACTGTATTGTACGAACTGTAAAGAGAATACGGTGTATAATTCGTGCAATTTTCCACAGGATTTATGTTCTTTATGCGAATTCATTATAATAGCCCCGTGTCGAAGGATATCTTCTGTACTTTTCCTTTCCATGTTCCTTATCGTTATGAACAGGGTTTATCTCTTTACTGGAAATATATTCAGTCTGCAGTCGGCAACTGTGGAGTCATTACTACTGCGTTAGTATGTGTATATGACCTAATACAAATCACTCCTAGCGCACGTTCTTATTTTGTATTTGCAAGGGAGGTCTAATTTGCTCCCTGCAGATACTCATTCTCGAATTAAAAATGTGTATCCCTACCTGTACATCGAGAAGAGTGAACCTGTCTGTAACGTTCGAAGTTCCTCTGTGCTTAAACATTTGCCCTTACTGTATTTTCGAGTTGTAATCCATTGACGCAAAAAGAAGCATTATATGCACAATAGCATAACATCTGAGAAGAACTGAACTCGAACGTGAGTTGCCCTCCCGGTTGTGCCGCGTCGCGCTGCCGTCGCGTCGCCCGTGGGCGCCGAAGGAAACGATTCCCGCAGCCGCAGCGGCCGTAAAGAGCGCAGCAAATTGGAGTTGACGGCCCGCGCGCCCGCGCCGCCCCTCCAATGATAAATTTGTTAGGGCGTCGCGCCGGCCTTTAGACGCGCGCGGGGCGGCCGCCGCCTCCGCCGAGAAACGAGACGGCAGCCGCGACGCGGCGGAGGCGGCCCTGGCGGATCCAGAGGGGAGCCGTGGGGGCCATGCCCCTCCCCCAAATGCCTAGAGTTTTCCTTTACCTTCCTTTGTTTGGCAAAATTGATTTAAATATTTATTTATGTTCGAAAATGTAATATTTAAACAATAATTTTGTATAGTATCGTATCAACAGTACGTAATCAATATATAATGTAATAAGAAATATGTGTATTATTGAACCAAAATCTACGATGTGCCTCTCCCCAAATGGTCGTCTGGATCCGCCCCTGGGAGGAGGAGCGGGTACCCGCCCCCGTCTGGGCAAAGCGGCAGGTGGCGGAATGAAGGGAGAGGTCCCTAGCAGCCCCTGAAGTGTGGCGGGGTGTGGAGGTTCTTAGGAAAAGCGTTGCTAACAATGTGGCGAGGAGAGAAAGATGTCTGCCAATGGCAACATGACCGAAACTTGCACAGTATTGCAATTCGTACTAATGTACAGTAGGATAGAAATAGGAAGTAACGACTTTTGAAATATAATATTGAAAACACTCGTATTTCATTTCATAATGTAGATGATAACCTACTTACACTATGACTACAGAGTAAATGGTGACGGTTAGTTTTATTGTCACAAATTGAAATTTGCTTATCTCTTAATAAAGGTTTTATGGAATCGATGTGCACGAACCAAGTTTTCAAAAACCACATCAGACGTTTTTATTTGGGAAAAGTATCTTGTAGGACAATATAATGATTCATTATACAATTTACGAGTTGTTTCTGAGACCTAAGAAGTTGTCAATTATTGTCACTTCGAATGTTTAGATTTATTCATGTCCAATGCCGTTACTTTTAATATATTTCTTATTATATACGGGAGATATTTTCCTGCGTATTTAGACTTTTATCTCGATTTTTATAGGTCATTATGATGTAGTTTTAACTTATGGTAGTTCAACAATGGTGCGAACTGTATTATTCAAAATATATTGCGGTGACAAGCTGTTAATTAATTTTCTGGTGGGATTTTTGGTGAGAGATCGAGTCTTAAGAAAACTGGGGAGCAAGTAAGAAAAAGTTAAATAAAAACATCACTAAATATACAAAGTCGGGAGCGACCATTCTGAAAACATTTTTCCGTAAGAAAAAAATACTACGATTAAAGGAGATATAATTCTTGTGTATAATAGAAAGACGTTTTGTTTCAAAAGCGAAACATAAAGTTTGTGTTGGCGTTGCCAAGGGAGAATGCCGGGTGACCTGCATTGCTATTGCAGCGCGGTCTAGAGAATGGAGGTTGCGAGCTCTATAAATATTTCACTCGCGTCGTAACCTCGCGCGCCCGCATCGTCGTTTCCTCGGCGTCGCCGTGGCCTCAGCATCTCGCAAAAGAGCGCCCAAGCACTAACCTCTCCCCGGTGAACCTGCTGCTCTCCAACTTTTCAAGTGTCTGCGTTGCTGACACTTTATGAGACTTTGGGCGCCGTTTTGATAAGTAAATTCGATGAAGATTTTTTAATATTTATGAAATGGATTTTAAATCGATACATCGTTGTAATCCGCTAAAAAGTATGTTTCAAGTGCATTATTCGTTTGGAAATTACCTCTGGTACTTTACAGGGTATTTATATTACGAATTATGACAGAAGAGATAACAAAGATCATGAATTACTTAAAATCAGTAACAGCAAAATTAGCATTTTTTTATAGTCTGACTAATTATATCGCTGTACTATCACCTTTCGAGCTTTTTATATTTGCGTCGAGGACGTTTCTTTAATCTTTAGTTTGATTTAGGAGAAAAGAAAATTATTTTGTAGATACGTTTAGGGAAACACAAGTCACCTTTTCGCAATATTATTTAATCAATCTTCGAAACAATCTGATTTTTCCTATAGTCGAGAATATTGTCGAGATTAAATTACTATGGTTGTCATTACTGAAATAGTTTATCGGCAGGCATGACTGTCAGAGAATGCGGGAGTATCCGCGTAGAGATCACGCATGACGATGATTTCGAATTATTTTGTAAATATCCTATACGCGTTGAAAGACGAAATGATTACTAAGAGTTAAGAAGGGTTCTAATAATAAAAGAGTAAAGAGAATAAATAAAAGAGTAAAGGTTCCAAAAAAATAACGATGAAAGAGTAAATCTACGCCTAAACTAAGATAGAAAAAACTATACTTGGATCCATCTTTGAATCCCCTCATTAATATGCGACTGATAAAATATAATTTTGTGAATATTCTGGTCATTTGGCTTCTTCTTCGACTTGCCAATAGAACTACCTTCTTATTCTACTTGTAACAACTGGTCGACAAATTCTAAATATTGAAATGAAGAATTTCATACGAATATTTCCATACTGCAATAAATCCACGATCCGGTTTTCAATTATTGTTATCAGTATTACACAACAATGTCATTAAAAGATCTCTGTAAGAATTTTTTGCTCATCGCAATCAATGCGATACAATAGGAGACTTCTTGTTGTTGTTTTTTATTTTCTTTCGTTTGTTTTTGAAATACACATTTTTTAATAACTTTCAACTGAACTTCTCTAACAATGGGTTTTTCGTTTGTTTCAGGTATGTTCGTGTTGATCGCTGCCTCAAATAAGTTATCGAGTTCCCAATCGATTTGGTGAAGTACAATCCAATGTCACTAAATATTTAAGTTTAATAGCTTCAACGCTGCATATGTATAATTTAACGGACTAATTCGGGAAAAAAAATGATTTAATTCCTCTCTTAAAATATAGTTCCATGATGAGATTTTAGAATATATTAAATTTTCGATAGAGACAAATTGTATTATATCATTTCCAGTCGTAAACCAGATCGAATAACCGAATCTTTCAACTTGTTAAATCCGTGCTTGTATTAAGCCGATGTAGTGCCCCTGGAAAGTGTGTTCGCCAAAGCCGCTCTCGTAGGCACAAGAACACTTAACCGCTGGAACGCTCCACATCGCAAGCGCCGCCACAACGCAGCGGCGCACGGTGGTTTGAAAGGCGAAAAAAGCGGACAAAAATCATTTTTTCAAAATCGTCCAATTTGCTTCATTCTAGCATACATGAAAAGACAAATGTCCAATGCTTTATATCTTATACTATATTTAGTTATTTTCTTGTCCATTGTTGTGTATAACGCGCGTGAAAACAGGGGATTTATAAGAGTCTGGATGGCCATAAATTCATCCCATTTTAGAATCCTCATTTCTCGGTTACTATTAAACTTATTAAAATAATTTTTTTTCTTATTACTCTTTAATACTTTATAACTACATTTCTTGTAAAAACAAAATTTATCACTTTCACGTAAGTTGTAAATAAATTCTTCAAATCAAGTCTGTTAGAAGCACCATTCTACTTGCGTTCCTTGACTTACAAAAAAATGTACGTCTATGTATGTCATGAAACTTGCATTAACATTTCCGGAAATACCAGGGAACACGTCCATGTAGGTTTCATCTGCAACTACTTGCAACTCTGGAAACGAAAAGAAAGAGAACGTTCTTCCGCGCGGCCGGCCGTGCGGCCGCGGCAACGCGCTGACGAGAAACAGACGCCGGAGAGCGAGGGCTGCTTTGACACATTTATAACCTATGGCCAAACTCCGACATTAGGGAACAAGGGGACCCTTGCAGTGGTTGTAATGTGCTCGCTAGCTTTTAGTGTGAACGAAAGATCTCCCGGGCTGTAGTCTGGACGAGTTCTTCAGTAGTGTTACATGTGCAGTGTGGTGCAGTGTGGGAAGTGCAAAATGAATTTTACAGTAATTCGCAGTGAGCTCCATCAAAAAATTAGAGAAAAGAAAAATGATTGTCGCGCAAAACAAGAACAATTTGTGGTAGCACATCTCATGAACAAATTTGACTTAAACGTATCTGAAGATGTCAAGAAAACATTGTATCAGTGCGTAAGATCTTCTTTTTTTCTTCCTTATTTCGAACGTTGGAGAAAGTGTCACCGTAGGGAAGAGTTTTTCGAAAGGAAGAATGCAGATTGGTTAACAAAAACCATGCAAATATCTATTCCAGTCATACCTGGTTGTTCACGTGCAGAAAGTAGAGGTCGACCATCAAAAGACTTTGAAGATCTATCAGACAGAAGTAAAAGAAGAAAAGTCAAACCTCTGAGGGATTCTGTTAGAACATCAGAGCTTGCATATGCGACCTCTATGAAATTAAGGGCAGGAGACGATCAGTCAGCTAAATTATTGAAAGAAGACAACAACAACACCAACTAGAGGAAAAAGAATAAGAGAAGCTTGGAAGCAAAGGGGCATACAATCAACGAGAATGTCAGTGGAAAAAGCTCTGTCGTTCATGATTAATGCAAAGTTATCGAAACATCAATACATGACAATGAGGAGATTAGCTTTGCAACATAATCATGACCTGTACCCGAGTTATTATGCCATTCTAAATGCTAAAAAGGATACTTATCCTCAGAATATATCTATCAAAGAAACTGAATGTGAAGTGAAATTACAGGATTTGCTTGATCATACTGCCGCCCGAATTTTAAAACTACTACCCGACAATGATACAAATAATTGTGCGACTACCTACATATTACATTACAAGTGGGGTTTTGATGGCAGCTCCGGACACTCCCAGTATAAACAAACTTGGACTGAAGCTGAATGCAGTGACGAGCACTTATTTATGTCATCAGTCGTGCCTCTTCGCCTTGTCAATAGTGAAACTGGAATTATTGAATGGAAAAACCCCAGAACATCTTCTACCCGTTACTGCAGACCTATTCGCTTGCGGTGGATTCACGAAACTGCAGAAATATCTAGGGGAGAAAGGGATTACATTAATAATCAGATTGAGAATTTGCAGAATTTATGTCTCAATAACATACAAGTAAAACACTCCCTAATATTATCAATGATTGATGGAAAAATTTGAAATGCTCTAGCAGAAACGTCAAGCATAAAATGTTACATTTGTGGCGCAAAAATATCAGAAATGAACAATGTTTTTAAAGTGACAGACAAAATCGTTGAAGTTTCACTCTTAGAATTTGGCATTTCCGTACTGCACGCCCATATACGATTTTTTGAATGTCTCCTGCATATTTCATATCGGTTAGATTGTAAAAAATGGAAAGTGAGTGTGAAAGATGGCAGTAGAGATTTATTGGAAAGGAAGAAGAGACACGTTCAAGAATTGTTTAAAAGTAGATTAGGCCTCCAAGTAGATATACCAAAGCCTGGATACGGATCTTCAAACGATGGAAACACTGCCCGGAGGTTTTTTGAAAATCCTCGGTTAGCTTCAGAAATAACTGGAATAGACTGTGACCTAATTTCTCGCTTTGGAATAATTTTGAAAACAATTTCATCTGGTCATGAAATTAATGTTCCGGAGTTCAATTTCTACGCCAAAGAAACCGCACATTTATTTGTAAGATTATATCCGTGGTATTATATGCATCCAACAGTTCATACAATTTTAATACATGGTGCTTCCATAATAAACGCTGCAATTTTACCAATTGGAGAACTTTCAGAAGAAGTAATAGAATCCAGGAACAAAGACATCAGGAAGTACAGAGAACACCACACCAGAAAAACATCGAGAGTTTCCACTAATTGTGACCTATTCCAGCGATTGTTATTGAGCTCTGACCCTTTGATTTCCACTGTTGGTGGCCTTCCAAAGAAAAATCGAAAACAACTTCCTCAAGAAGTCCGTGATTTATTACTGATTCCCGCAGACGAAACTGGAGAACAAGAGGAAGACGACTCTGAAGAATCCGATACTACCAACACTGAAGATGCATAATAATTTCGCAGTTAGTAGTGTGATCCACTTTAATAACAAATGAACTTCAAATAAACATTAAAAGTAGAGTTCTAGATTGAAATCATTTCATTTTATTGAGAAAAACTATTTTTGTCCGCTTTTTTGCCAATCCGTACCATAGTGCGGCGTCGCGCTGTATCTCGATGGGCGCGCGCCAGCTGTTCAGGTCATAAGCTGGGTGCCGTGCCGTCGCCAGCACTGCCACTGCCACAAGACTACCACTCCGCCGATATTCACGCCGCTTCAACCTCCGCTCCCCACACCCCTGCCTTCGTAACCGATATTTCCCGCCATCATGGAACTTCTATAACTACTTTCCAGGAGGCTCCTGGAGATGAACTTCACTATCAATCGTTGCACCTCTCACTACACCATCTGTACTGTTCATTTATACCTTTAACATTGCCACCGTTAACCTTCACCGTAAATGAGAACACCACTGATGCGTTACAAACACGATCTCGCCATCACTTTTCTTTTTCGTTCACGAAATCCTCTTTCGCAGAACTACATGTACTCTACTCATATAAACACCACCCTACTACCGTCAACCTTTTCCACGCGGCGGGCGTTGCCTCTCCCATTGGCGATCTCACCACCACGATGCTCTCCCGACACGCACACGGCCCGATAACGGACGCCGCAACAGTTCCCCCCTTCCCCTCCCCTTAGCTGCACCGAAATCTGCCCTCCACACGCGGCTGCCCCGGGCGTATCTGGCGCTGGAGAGCGCCGCAATGAACTTCTGAACGCCCCACGAGAGCGCTCCACGTCGTAATGGCGATCGCAGCAAACTCTCTTCCCCCCAGCGGGGGATGGTGTTCACGAGACTCCTCGGAACGGCACCGCAGCCCGCGCCGTAATATTGCGAATTCTCTACTCATTATAAACAAGCTGATTTTGCTATGCGGTCTTTTACTACAAACGTTTCTGTCGTATAAGAAAAAAATGAGTGCCGCACTTGCAATCAACATTTGATGCAATGATTTGATTCTCTAGGTTTAACTCAAGCTCTGATTATGATGGATGTATTCATGTTTGAGCGGCGTGTCTATGTAGTGTGTGTGTGAGAGAGAGAGAGAGAGAGAGAGAGAGAGAGAGAGAGAGAGAGAGAGAGAGAGAGAGAGAGAGAGCCAGCCAGCCAGCCAGACAGACAGACAGACAGACAGACAGACACACACACACACACACACACACAACAAACAGACATTCCCTCACACACAAGCGCGGAGAGAGACAAATAAATAAAGAGTAGTTGTATTGTTCTTTCACTTTCACGGCACTGCAAAGTACCAGCTCACCTTCAAAACTTGCTAACAAATATCGGCGTTAATCGACACTAATGGAAGCTACACTTCATATTGGACTTATTTTCTTACTCCTACAAAAATGTTTCAAATTCTCTAAGTTTTGCAACGTATAACGATGTTTTTCCTGAGGTACTGTCCCCGCAATCCCACCATCCTACCGCACTAAATGTTTCCCCTACCCCCACCCTACATTCTGTTTTGCCGCTTGGTGTGAGTATTCAGCCTTCATCGCCGGCTCACAATTTCCTCGTCCATTGTCATCGAAGCCTCACTCCATCACTCCGCTGCCCACCGGCACCGATGCCCTCCCATTACACCGCCTCCGCATTGCACCAACTCTGCAGCGTCCGTGTCGTTTTAATATGTTTCTGTCCCAGAGAGCTCATCATGTCGCACCACTGCTACACGCCTTTTAGGATAATTGGTCGTGTTTGGGACGGTTTTTAATCATAACTTACTCGGAAATATGTTTCGACGTACGTCCCTCTTCTTGTCCGGCTTTGTAGAGCGAAAAGTACAGGACCTAATTAATAATGGCACACGCCTCTCTTCATCCCAGTTGCTCTTCTAGGGCTAGAAATAGATATGCGTGTCATTTTCTGAACATGGGCTAACCACACCAAAATGCTGCTACAAAATATCTGATTATTCGCCAGGCTTCCCTCATACCACTTTCCTTTGGATATGGAAAATAATTTAGGCACAAAAGAGACTTCAGTGAATCTTTTCACATTTCAAATGCAAATGTGATATTCTCATTTGAAAGGGTGATATTTTGAAAAGTGGACTGTGCCATTGCGTCATCATAGTATTTTCCTTTACAAAGAAAACTTTAACAAAATGTTCACATTTCGTAATATAGCGGTATTTCTCTTTCTATCGAGAAAGAAGCTCTCAAACGGTTGTGGGATGATTAAAGAGAATTTATTAAATGTTATATGCTTTTAAGGTCCGTAATTTTTTTTATCTGCTAACCAGGCAATTATTCAAAGCTCGCTTTGTTTGAAGGAATTTAGAAACTCGAAAGAATTTCGAAAATTTTACAGACTCTGATACATTGCAGGAGTACTAACTATAAATTGAATTGTGTGTTTTGTTGCACATTTTGTGCATAAAAGTTCATCAGACAATTTTCTTATAACGGAAAATAAGTACTATAACATTTTATACACAAATGTGCAACATAGTTTTGATATCTATAATTTCCAATTCACGCAGAAATTTAAAGAAAACTACGCAGCCTTCAGTAATGAAAAAGGTGTGAATGGTTTCGTTACCCAGGAACTCGGGAAAATGCAAAAACAATGTAATAGTTTCGATTTTGACCGAAGAATATTCCATTGTGTTATTCCGCCGACTTTCGTACTGCGCATACCAAATGAATTCGGATACTCAGTGCGTCACTACTTACAACATGGCTGACGTCCAGCGACAGCAAGGCACCAAGGAAGAGTCCGCCCGCCATAAAATATTTGGTATTGCTATGTTGTCTAAAGGAACAACAACTTTTTTATGTTCTCGATATGTAAAGAGCTGTTGTAGTGTCTTCTTTTAATCAACTTCTCTTGTATTGGTGTTCGGTAGGCACACGAAATTTCGTAGACTATATCCGAGCATGACCTGCAAAACACAAGTGCGTAACAATTCGCTGTTAATCAGGGACAAATGACACATCTCTAACTCCATTATATTAAGTTCTCACATGTTCATTGGTAATAACTTATCGTTTTTTACCTCTCTGCATGCCCTGGAAGGTTGTAACATTTAATCTGAGACACCTGTATATACTGTGCTAGGTTATTACTGTATTTGTGAAGACTCAAGTGTGTCACTGCTTAAAAGAACAGTTGAGATCATGTTACATGGTTCCAAGGAAGATGCCGCCATCCATTAAATATTTGATTTTTATTTCTTTGCTTTATGAAACAACTTCTTTTTTATTTTCGTGGTGTAAAACATTTTTGTACTGATTTTGTAACTATTTTTAATTTATTTCAGTGTTTATGAGAGCATTTTAAAAGTAATAATGCATAAGAATAAAAAACATGTTGCTAGCCTAATAAATGAAAATTTTGTAAAGAGTAGAGGCATTAGAGGATGGGTAATATAGTTTATCTGCAACTAGTTAATGGAAAAATAATCATGATTTTATTCTGGTTCATTCGAGATTCCAGTAGTGTGTAGTAAGTTATGGGAGGACATGTATCGTCAAAACCGCATTAATACAAGATAAACCTATCCGACGTTTATTTCGTGAGTGAAAACGCTGTGAGCCCTTGCTGCTGCAGGGAACCATGCTTTCAGTGTAATTCCATGTGCACCGTTCTCTGCCGAACCTGCTACCCTCTCTACAGCGCGTTCCCTGAACGCTGGAATCCCCATGGCTAATATGTTATCCCCGCTCGGTTGGGGACAGTTTCCATTAATTATCTGCGGAAATCAAAACACGCGCCCGTGGTAATACCGCGTGCTTTTTTGGCGCTCACGGTTCTCGGTATAGGGGCGCAATATTTTTTGACGAGTTACAGATGTAACGAGAGCGGCCGGAATTTTCGTAATTATTATGAAAACACGGGTAATGTTAATGGGATAAATATTCGAACTAATTATTGGTAGGTTGATGTGCCCGAAATCAATATTTTATACGGGCAGCGTAAACGCAATCGAGATATGGGGGCGTGGGAGGTAGGTGCGAAAGAGCGAGATGGGGGGGTGGAGGGTGACGAAAGGCGCGTAGGCGGGTGCGGGGCGGGTGCGCAGGCGGGTGCGGAAGCGGGTGCGGGTGCGGAGGCAGGGGCTGAGGCGGGGGCTGAGGTGGGGCTGAGGCGGGTGTGAAAGCGAATAGAGAGGCGGGTGCCGAGATGGGGACCGAGGTAATGGCAACTGTTGAAGCGATAGTGGAGTCGATACGGTGGCGCTATCGGAAACGAGTGTGGAAGCGGGGAGGACTCGATTGTGGACGCGGACGTGAAGAGCAATGTGGAGGAGGGTGGAGGAGGGTGGGAAGGCGATAGAGGTATTGAGGTATAGAGGTGGGTGTTGACATGCAAAGGCTGTTGCTGAGTGACGGAGGTGCGAGCGGGTGCGGAGGCGGGTGGAGAGGTAATGAAGAGGGCAGTGCAGTGGCGTTTATGTGCCGGAATTGGCGCAGGGGCAGGGAGATGGAGCGGTCGGGGTGGCGGTCGGGAACGCGGCCCGCTGCGTTGGGTGGCGTGGTTCCGCGCCCGGGGCTCCCGCCGCCTGGGATGTGATTATGTGCCGCCTGGGCGCGGGTGCCCGCAAACAAAAATGTTTTCCTAATTGAACGAAATTAAACACGCGCTGCGCGCTCGCAGGAGGCGCGGCGGCGGCGGGGCGTTTCCGTTCGCGCATGCGGGCGGTGCCGGATCGGGCGGAACAACGGACGCAGCGGCAGGGCGATGGGATGCGAGTTAAATGAGAGGCGGATGTCAAAAATGGCCGCCCTTTTCTCCCTATGACCTTCATAGACCATCTAATATTTTTTTAACAAGAAATAAATTTGTGACATTTTTTTAATATTGTACATTGTGATGTCGCGTGGAGAAGGAATGTCAATTAAGAATGTTCTCGCGAGAGTAACTCAGTATATGTAAACTGTTTACATTGGATTTGAAATTAACCCTTCTTTAGTCGAGTCAATCTCTTTACCCTAAATAATCGCGTCATGGAGAAAACCTCCGGGTTCAGAAATTGCACGTAAACAAAACATTTAAACAATCAAAAATGTTTTAGTTGTACATTGTGACGCCGCGTGAAGAAGGAATGTCAATTAAAATATTGTCGGATAGTAACTCTCTATGTAAACTGTTTGCATTGGATTTCAAATTAAATTGCTTTAAGCATGAAAAGAAGGTCTCTGAATGTTTATCAGAATTTACGTATTTTCCAGATTTTACAAAGTTTTTCGCCCTCAAGAATGTCGACACATTTTTGTTCTATATTTATTGAAGCAACTATTAAAAATAATTATTCCAACAGTTTGGAATTAGGCATAATTTTACAGTTTGACAGGCAATCATTTATAAACTGTTTAGGTTTAATTGAATATAATAATTTTGTGCAAAATATTATTTTTTATAATTCGTGATCGGCGTGAATTATTGTGCATTTCGATTCAATTGTTTTCTTAATTGTATTACAGATCATTATATTCAATAAATTCGAATACATTCGAAACTCAAATGGCTTTTGATAAACTAAAAATTAATTTCAGCAGAAATGATAATTAAATACGTCAGGTCACTTTTCTGTGTAACAATTCATCCCGCATTAGAAAAAGCCTGACGATAAAATCAAAGTTACTTACATCTGCAATAGAATGCAACGACAAAATGTATCTCAGAGTTAATTTATATCACTTATTATACTTGGGTAACCTGGCTGGTGACAGCTGAACAGCTGTTTCAGTTTCTTCCAATCGGGAGCTTAAACGTCACCACAGGGACGTCACTATGATGACGTTTTAGCTCTCGATTGGATGAGACCGTAACAGCTGATGAAGTGTCATCGGCCAGGTTAGTAAAACCCAAGAATAATGGTGAAGTGCACTGTACCAAAATCCGTCTAAGTTCATAGTGTAGCGTCACGTTGGCGGCCGTGGGTGGGAGGAGGAGCGGAAGTATCGCATACCTGCGGGCATGAATAGCTAGGCGCCCGGCGTTGGGATACATTTAGACAAAGGGGACGCCAGCTTGACCGGGAAAGTCACGTGGTAGACGCGAGCCTCCCTCCCACACCTAGGACGGTCACGTGACGGCTGCACGCTGGTATAAAATCGAGCCGACGAGCTCACACGGGGGTTTTAATTCTGGAAACCTCGCGCGATGCGCAAAACTTTACGCCCAGGCTGGAGCGTGTCGTGCCTTGTGCACGGGTGACGAGGTCACGGTAGTGGCGCGGGAGTAGCGTCGGAGGAGGCGTGGCCTCCCTAGCTATGTGAGGTATTCACAGGGAAATACTCACAAGCGTGTATTTTCGGAGCAGAAGTTGGTTATTGTACATACATGTAAATAAACTTGTACATACTTGTAAATGTCTGTGTGCTTTTCTCCATGACGCCACAATAGATCCTACATGAGGTCACCGACGTTATCCATTCAAGTGACGGGATGTTGAGTATGGGAAAAGCCGAAGTCACATGAAGGCAGAATAGCATCGTTTCCCAGCAATCAAAATAATATCTTTTTTGTATCCAAAAGTAGGTTCTCAACCCCGACCGACGCAATCTCGAGTTGAACATGAGAGTCCCACTAAAACGGTAATCACTTTTTCCTTCCCCTCGTCCTTGCTGATACGGCCTCGAGCTAACAAATGTTTTGTAGCTATGCCGAGATAAACCTAGGACACACTTCCTCGTTCGCGGTTTTCCTCAGCGTGGTCGCGAGAACGGAGATGAGTCCCTCCAGGCAGCCGCGATAAGTTTCCGTCAGTCTGGAGAAGAGGGCATCGCCGGAAGTAGCGAGGTGGTTTGAACCCGGACACTGCTGCCGGAAGCGTCGAGCGCTGTACTGGCGCCCCCCCCCCCCAGCGCAGCTGCCACGCGCCGCGGACTCGTTCTGGTATGAATGGGGGTCGTATGTAAAATACCTGTTGCCGCTGCTGGTTTGCTTGAATAAACTACTAGACTAACTGGTAAAGCCTCAAGGGCCACAATTAAAACTTTAATATGGTTGCGGGCCATATTTTCATTACTCGCACGATCCACACATGACCCCGTAGTAGTGTGCTCGGCACTCTGACGGGTGCCTTGAGACAGTCGGGAAGGAAGACCATGCATGATTATGAATTTCTGAATTTACGAGAAAAAATTTCTTAAATCATAATTTAAGCTATTTTTACCTGATGGGAGTATTGACTCTAACAGGGCGCGTGGGCTTGGCGCAATATTGGTTTAGTGGTGAGTTGTAGTTGACATTTATATAATTGAAATGATTGAAGGCGTAGTAGAAATTAGTATTGTTGACCATGACAACGCCATTCAATCATTTCAATTGGCGCAATATTCTCGCCCGACATGATGCAAGGGACTTTCGGGACTTTAGCGTTTACCTAATAACAATTCGCGGCCAGAATAAATTACACCGCTGACCGTCACTGGACTATAGGGATGATATTCGTTTCAAGAGAGGCCTCTCAGGTTGTCAGGTTGATGGCAGATCCACGGGGAAGGGGAGGGGGATACGGAGGCCGTGCTTCCTCTCAAAGCCGATATTTCGGTGGTTTTAGTCAATTTATTCAAAATAATTAGCACTAATGCTAGATCGTTCCGCAGCCAAAGCAGAATTCCTACTATAAATATCCTGCTTCTTATATTATTTTCATATTAACAACTTAAAAAGGTAATAGGGCCTATTTCAAAAATAATTATGGGGGTCTGAATTGAAGGGGCGTACGTAAATTTGGAACCAGAAGGATAATAAAGTTTAATCCAAATGTAAATTGGGACTGACCCAGAGAAAGGCATACGAAAATTTGGGGACAGACTACCTCATCACCTTCTAGGTAAAAGTGGAAGACGACACTTTATTTCGGAAGAACATAGTCGTAGCCCTTGTTTTTCAAACATACTCCCTTCCCAATTTTTCATACTTAGGTTTGGCCTTTTTTTAAATATAATTTGGTTAAAGCTGGTGTTCATTCAATTGAATCGTTAGTTGATTGAATGAATTCTGCCTATCTTGCCATTTTTATATTCTTCCTTTTTCTCAGCTAATATTCTATAACGCTGTCTGAAATTTGGACACTCTTCTAGTGCTTTCTTTGCTTTCCATTTCGATGAAGAGGAGTTTGGAGGATCAGGCACAAGGAAAACCTGGATAGCAGCACGGCAGCGTTGGCCCCCAAAAGCTCTTACCTGCTCAATCACACCTTTTCCTTACCTGGGTTGTTTTGGATCCCAATTTACAAATAGAATCAGAAAGAAAGTTTCGCGAAAATAGAGGGGATTACTTGGTCCTCAATTTACCAATGGCTGACTGATGCTACCTTCTTCCCGCCGAACGTACTTTCTGGATCTGTCACTGGTTAGGTCTTCCCTTTCGCATGAAGGAAAAGTGTTGTTCTATGTGAGGGACTGAGCATTTGCCTTAGACAAATATACTCGCTTTTATGAACACCAATTCGTTAGGGTTTATCACCAATTTAGGTTATCTTCTGAACAATACATGAACACTAGTCAATGTGGAAATCCATAAAATACTTCGTGATGGTTCTGATCACTCATTGAAATTTATTTAACGACATTAGTGGAAACTTGTTTCCTTGAAAGTAATGTTTTATTGTCTGTTATAAAGAAAAGCACCAGTTGTGTAAAATAAAATAATAAAACATCTTTGAAAGGTGAAATTACAAACTAGTATTTTATGTATAATTAGGTCTTGATATAAGTTTTATGGATAGCAATAATACAAAATTGATCAATATTGAAATGAATAGGCGATATACTACTTTGACGAAAATAATTATTATTCTAAGGAAAAAAAACATATTAATGTGATAAAGCGTTTTGAGTTCAGATGAGTTATGCATGGAACTGTCGTTCAAAACAACTTTTCCTGCATATTTCTGGTTGTATGGCAGGTTTTTTTACGGAAATCGTGGTATTCAAAATGCTTTTCGTAAAAGAGTACTTTTTTAATCTGCCCAACAAAGTATTCACCTCTCACAGAAACGACGCAACAAGAGTATGGTTTGCGTGTGACAAGCCGGACGCACTCTGGGAATGCATGTGACATTTTCGTGTGTCTGCGTACTACGACCTCACACCATACGTCACACCACTCTTGTACACGCACGCATCGTGTTCCAACGCAGCCACCCTCGTCAACAGGGAAAGCTGTAAACATCTTTCCTAGCGCACGTTTGGCAGGGAGCAGAACGCATACGGACATGCTTGTAGAGCAGGGTTCTGTGGATTTCATGCACAATGCCAACGCAGCTCTTGTACGTAAAGTTTTTGAGTTCCTGCCAACAGTTTCCGGTTCCTGGACATAGAAGAGGGATGGCACTTCTGTTATAGTTTAATTAGAGAAGTGCTAAGGAATTGTAATCAATAATAGAGTAATTCAATTGAAAATCTAATATTTTAATATATTTGTTCAATTCCTATCGCCAGGGAAGGACTTGAAACTTCTAGTTAACCTCGTAGTAAAGCTCTGTCGCAATTCTCCTAGAATATGTCACTAGCTGTGCGTTTAAGTGCCACAACATTTCAATGTTCCTCTTTTGAAGAATCATTACATCTCAATATTTTGGATAGTCCATTCACTTTTTTAGGATTGTCATACTTTTACTTCTGCAGAATAGTTGAGCCGCGCGGTGAGAGATACAGAATCGTCGTCAGGCGTAAAGAAACACACGCAAGGCATATTCATTTTCAATTTCGACAAGTTCATGTCCAGGGGACTCGTATCAGTGTGTTGGAAGGATGGAGTAGAATTTTCTCCTGGTACGCCCTTAAGCAGACCTGCGATATTATTGGTTGTCGAAAGGTCATGAACTACCATTTTAACTCTCTCGCATTTCAATACGTGCCCATCATCGAAAATCGAAAAGACAATTCGTTATCGAAAACGGACTATTCATGAAAGGAAATAATATTATTTACGCAAACGCGTGAAATTTTTTAAGATTCCCATAGACTTTGATAAAGTCTACTCGTTTATTCCGGTTTGGGAAGAGTTCAGGAATAGAAGTTTGGAGGTCAGATCGATAGAGGTCGAGCCGTATCTCAAACAAAACGGGTTTGCTTCAGATGAAATAAAGAACAATGTAAGGTAAGAAATGGAGGGGTACAATGTAATGTACAAAACGATTGTACTTGTAAATTCACTATAGTTACATTGTTCTTTTACGTTCGCTCATATTAAATAGCTATTAATGTCATTATGCCAATAAACTGCAAATGTACAACCGTTCTGTTATTGTATCGGCCGTATGACGTTCAGTATTTTACATAACACCATCGTTGTTTTGATTGTTCTTTGCGAAAGGCGGACTATTAAATCTTTGTATTGATTGACTTTCCGTTCCTTATGGTTGTTTTCAAGTCGAAATTATAATAGTGCAGTTCTATGGAAAATATATTAATTCATATTATACTATTAGTATTATTGGTTAATTTTTTTCCAAACACTGATGTAAATATAATTAAATTTTGGGCACTCGCAACTTTCACAAACCAAAAGGGAAAAGTCATTTGTACTAATCACCTTTCTAAAATTTACATTTGTGCGTATAAAACCAAATGTGTTAGATACATGAAGTAAAGATGTCCATAACTCATCTTCCTTGACAATTTTTTCGAGCAGTGTCCTTATCTCAGCTTTTATCAAAACAATCTGTAAACGAGCTTTATTTGACCCTCTTCACTTTTTCTAGAGTTTTTAAAACTAACAGACTAAAACAAAAGAGTTTATTAATTTGTTCGTACACTATGTGTGCGTTTTTTTATATACTTGACAGACTCTTATTACTGATAGATTTGTTCAGCAAATTAAAATGTATTGAACTCTCTTTCTAATCTCTTTCGTCATGCGTGACCGAGTAGTAATGGAACCCGACGAAGAGGAAGCGACCTTAAATAAATAATTTTTAAAAAAAGGAAGAGGAAGCTATGCGTATTGCAAATGTGAAACAGAAGATTGGAAGAGCTCAGGAAATTTAATGAGAAAGCAATTGCGATGCTGTCAGCACTGAGTCTCCGAAGAGATGGTTCAGCTTACCTCCGGTTATTCATTCATCAAACTGACAGATTCATTCGGTGCTATTAGCTGCAACGTATTTTTTTTTGTTGCAGCGTTTTTAGGAGCAAAAGTCTGGAAAACCTTTTTACTCCCGATAATTGAAATAATGAACTATACGTTCATAACAAGAAAAAATGCCTCTCTTCGTGTGCGCGGATCTTAATCAATGAGGTATAAAAAGTGCGCGAAGAACCTCCAGTGGAGCTGCTTTACTCCATCGACCCGTAAAACACATAGTGTAGCGTCATAGACTTGACTCCCTGCTCCAGAGAGACAAGTTGCAAGGTATGGAATGAGGAGGGAGCCAAAAATAGGCTCCCGAACAAAGCAACCCTTCAGGAAAGTCAATAGGAGAGGGCTTGGAGGTGCCGGTGCAAATTACAACGGAAAAGCAGACGCCTCAAGACGAGTGCGTGGGGATGAAGATGACGAGAATATGAGCTGGCAATAAAGTAATTTGGAGAAAAATGTCCCTGGGTCTTAGAGTCACGTTTCGGTCTCCCGTGACGTTGCAAAACTCCGGACAATTGTCCAGGCCATCTGGCTGCGACGAGTTGCTCGAGGCCGGGGCAGGGCCTGTGAAGTGCTTGCGGCAGTTCTCCGAGCCACCAGGTGCATCTGCAGTAAGCTAATACGTAGGGCGCGTACAAGCGACTCTGGACAGTCTCTGCCAGGTGCAGCGGTAGCGTCATGTGACCTGCTCTGAAGCAATCAGCGTGCGAGGATTTGTTAGCTTTTCAGCCAGGGTCAGCGGTTCAGTCGTGATTCCTGTCATCGAGCAATGCGAATGAAATAGTACGTCTCTGCCGATGCGCGCCAGACCAGTTAGTGTGTCTTCCAAGCGCTTCAGTGCATAGGTTCGAGGCTGTGAGTTTCGTGATGGCTGCGCCCCACACGTCGCGCAAACGTGGAGTTGTGTTGAACAGCCACGCTCGCGAATATTTCGAAGCAGAAAAGGCGATGATATTACCTCTCGACAATGTTGTGGGTAGAGTTGCGGATGCACTGCAGATAGGCTCGACGACAGTAAAAACAATCACGTGAGAGAAATGTCCTGAAAATTTGAGTGAGCCGACTGGTTCGTTGTCTACACCAGACAAGACCAGAAAGAAAAAATATCTTCTGTTACAGACATGGATAATTTTCAAATAAATGCCATTAGATAGCACGCTACAAGTATTACCAGAAAAAAGAGTATCCCTCTCGAAAGAAAATGATAGTCTCACTTAAAGACAGTGGTCTATTTTCCGGCAGCAAAGTAGCCTTCTATTGTATTACGGAGGCTCGGGTTTAAATGGAAGAGTTTTTCTGGAATTATTTTCTGGAATTTTCTGGATGAATTTTTAGAGAGAGGTGATATTTTTGCCTGGAGATGCCGATTTTTGAGAGAAGCAATGAAACTCGAACCCGAAAATCTCGTTTGGCTTGACGAAACTTTTGGTGAATGCAAACCATTCAAAGACAATAGGATGCACCGACGATACAGTTCAAGGTATTATGCCAGTAGCTAATGCATCAAGTTTTCGACACGGTTTGGGAGGCGATAAGTGTCGACTGTGGCGAAGCTTAGAACATGGTAATCAATGTGTCATCGCCTGTCGGTAAGTGTTAATGTTTTGAGATTTCATTTATCTGACGTGTAGGTGGTGCCATGTGCGCAGTAATGTGTGGCAATAGCGCATCGAACTGTCAGAGTCGCTTAAACGCTGCCTCTACTGTAGTTACCTTGCCGCGACCATGACTGTAGGTAAACGAACAGTTTCATTGGTGGAATACCGTGCCGGGATGGAGGTAGCCTGTCTGGTGCGAAGTGATCTTGACTGGATAAACGGAGTGAACTACATTGTACCGTCACACACTAGTTGAATCGGACCTAAAACGTGGTCATAATTGCAAATGCCAGTGGATTTGCGTAAAAATTGGTATCAAGGGGTTTTTGAGGTCGCTGAATTTGAATATCATGAAATGAAATTTTAAAATTCAAAATGGCGGGTTCGAAATGGCTAACTGATTCATAAAAATGAACCCAATATGTGTAAAAGATTGATAGAATTGGAAAAATGAAGGGATATATGAGGAGAAATATAGTTATACGTGAAGTTCTGTTTTCGAGGTTGCTGAATACAAATATTTGCAACGAAATTCAAAACCGCTGCTTTAAACAGATATATGGGATTTAAAGGGTAAAGAATTTTTTTAGAGGGAAATGTGATTTAAGAGTTTTTGACTTCCTTGGTTCATTGATTTACTTAACGTATAAAAAGTGAACAATCGTTATGGTCGTAAAGTAGCATCTGCGCACCTTTTCCTGTGCTCTGGAATCTATACCCCCTTCCTTTCCCTGTACTATTTTTTAAATTGAATTATGAAAAAAGGGAGCTTTTGGTAACATTTGATATATTAACTGATCATATTAATTCTACTAATGTCCCCTTCTTTCAAAAGAAACCTCTACAATTTGTCATTCACACTATAACTTAATTGCATTAGAAACACTATTATGGCAATTTATGATTTCACGTCTTATCATATATACACCTCTATTGACGGAATATCTTGCCCAAAATCGTGATGATTTTAGAATATCTGTGCAAATCCTAACTATCGTTGGCATTTAGTATATATCTATTCATTCTTTTGACATAAAGGGAAAGAGTCAGTGAAAAGAGACATAACGTAGGAAGTAGATTTACTAACGACTGAAGACTCCTGGGAGATCCAAACTGAGCACCGTAAAACAAAGATCACTTCGATGCGTCACTGCAAGTCAGGAAAGGAAATGCTTAAGAAAACATGCCGTCATTCAAGGTCAAAAGGGCCATCGAAAATGCAGCTGACACACATTTCCTTGTATCATGTGGCGAACAATTATTTACAAAAAATTATTAGAGGTAATTATACTCACAATTACGATAATGTATAATGAATGCCCATAAAGTACTTATTGACGATATAAAAAATATCGCAAAAAATATTTTTGTTTAATTTAAAAAACAACAATAAAAGAATACATCACAATGGCATTTATGTCGTGTTATTAATACCACTTAGAACTATTCGTTTAAAAAATTTAAAGCCAACATCTGGAGCCCTTTCCGAGAAAATTGCATTTGAGCGTTTCTGAAAATGCGGAATTTGGAACTAGATACATTTGCAATAGTATAATTATATTATAAGTAATATTATAAATTATATGTGTATATTTATGTTACTCAATTGCCACCCATCTGTCGGGAATCAAAGCTGTACAGGCCTAATTTCGTCAGCACTTATTTATTGAAAAATATTATGTTATTGAAAAAATGGTCAACTGTAGTTTGAGATAACATCATTAAGTTCACTTTTACACCCGTAGAACTCTTAGTCGTGGTTGCTACGACAAGAAAATAAGAATCACCCAAGTACAGTAAAAATCGTAAAGTGCTCGGTGACACGTATTAATATTTTTAAATCATTCCAAAAATTTGTATCAATTATTTGCTTATTAAAAGCAATTATCAGATGAAGAAATCGAAAAAAAATATACCGAGAAAATCAATCCCCGTGACGTCGAAGACACTTCCGGGATATCTAGTGTTAAATCTTGCTATGTAGCATTGCAGTAAAGTGGCTATAAAATAAAAAGTTGCAGATATATGCAGCTAAATTTGTGTTATTGTGATTGAGGGCATTCTACTTGATAAATAAAAAAATTGATTGAGGCAGGAATACGCAGGACAAAAAATATAATCCATAATGTACGTGACTAACATTGTTACGCTACAGAGGTTAGAATTCAGCCTTATTATAATAAAATAGACACTTTTTCTTAAAAATATACTTAACTTATAGTCAAAAGTGTCTTCTATTCGGAAACATGAAAAGAATCCATAGAAAAATGATTTAAACACCTTTTTTAATTTAACAAAAGTAGTCGACAAGAAGCAATGAATTCGCGTTTCGAGCAACGGTAACTTAACGAGACTATAAGGACGACAAAAATGAATGAAATAACGTTCTGGAACTAAAGTAGTGTGCTCCAATGTCTTCCAAACGAAATTTGATGGGTCAGAATTCCGAACGCGCATTTTGAATTATCCCATTATGACCAGGTTTTTGGCCCGATTCAACCAGTGTGCGTCATCGAGGAGAGAACGCGAACTTGATTGTTGAGCGTTAAATCAGGATTTATGTTACTTTACCTTTTCTTAGCTTAGAGTCCTCCTGTCTGAGCTCATTACAGTTTAGCTTCTCCAGAACGTGACAATGTGATCTACCGAAACTTTCCCCGTGAACAACCAGTAGCACGCGATTGATGGATAGGCAATTTCTGCTCTAACAGTTTCACGAAAGAGAAAGGGAGCAAAACTCTGACAATGTGAGTGCGTCAAATGTTCTTTTGACATTTATTAGTTGTCGTTCAAATACCCACATTTGTTTGCTATTCCCCGTGTCCTGTGACCATTACAAATGATGAATTATCCGTTTGCTTATAAGAATGTTTCACTCGGTTCCATACATAAAACCTTTATGCATGGGTGTAATATTCCTTTATTCCTTTATTATTATCCATGCGGTAATATTCCTTATTTCTGTCGTCACATCTTGAATGAGTCGAAGTAATTTTAGTTGCCCGGAAACTGCAAGGCTCTTTCTGTCGGGGTCCATGGCAATTGCAGATGTGAACTGTTCAAATATTAAATTATTTTAAATATTTACAAATTTTAACTACGTTGTACGTCAAATATTAACGAATTTAGGGTGTAAAGGAACGTCCACGGTAAACCTCCGAAGTTTTGGAGTAAGGTATTTAATCACTCTCCTTGATAAGTCAGAATATCATTCGTGTCAAATACACGACTGTAAATACTTAAACTTGATCGATTATCTATTAACGGATCGCATTTCAGATATACGTTCAACAAAGCATGTATTATTAAGTTTATCTCTCTGAGAATTCTTTATCACGATATAATTCTTTTAAAAATTTTACACAGAAAGCGAAAGGAGCTAAATCAATTTTAATTTCTGGAGGAGGGAGTTTTAAATATTGCAAGTTCTTACAAAAAGGTTGAGAGGAAGGGGTTAGAAGAAGCAGAAGTTTGCGAACATAGTATAGTATGTCTTTGAAAGGCCCCAAACATGGTAGTTCTGTTTCCAAAGGCGTGTTGCCCAAGAACAATTCAAAGAGGTTTATACTCCAATTCAATGAATTGCCACTGAGAAAGCCTGCAAACGTGTCGTCAGGCGAAACTTTCCTTCATGCGATAGTGTTCTCGGAAGGCGGAAAGCTGGCGAACGAGAGCGGTAGACGAAAGCAGTCTTCCGGCCGCCGTTATTTTTAGGGCAGTGCGATGACAACACGGCGACAGCGGAGGCGGTGGCGGTGGCGCTGGCGAGGCGTTTGTGTTGGAGGTCGTGGGAGCTGAATTGCCCAAGACATATTAATAGGCTATTCGAAGAAGACGTAGACTTATCAGCTAAGAATTTTTTTAGCAAGAAGCTTTCTTGATCGAAAGGCGCCCTTCATTATTGCAAGTACTCTTTTTGCTGAAATAAATAGTATTTATTTTGATGAGGCAACGTTTGCTCTTGATCAAAACCTCTTATTTACCACAACACTTTTAACAGTTCGAAATTGTGATTATTTCTCTTGAATCTAGAAAACAAAGTATTAATACATTAAGCTTAAATGCCATTAATAGGGCTGTGATACGGATTTTTTGTTAACTAAAGCGTGAAGTTTTAACAAATTTTACACGTTTTGAGACATTGAAAATCAATTTATGGTATTTTTATTTTGTGTATTTTTGCATATTTAACTGTAAATGCGTATTTGCATGTTTGGACATTGCGCATATTTTTCAGCATATTCAGCCTTTCTCCGTAGAAAATTCTAACACTAAAAGATGGCCAAGAGGAACTTATCATTGACAGTCGCTGACATTTCAGCACTAACCACACGGAAAGGGAGTTATCTACCAGAACGTGACGAATGCCGTAACCCACGCATGAAACGTAAACGAATCGAATCTTTCGCCATCCATGTGCCAATACGCTGACCCCAGGAAGCTGTTATCCCAGCGGCGCTATCGTCGTTCCCACGGCCCGGTGCCAGACGGATTTTCATAGTGGGTGCGTTTCACGAACTTTGGGCTCTGGCCGTTGTTGGTTCATTCCCCATCTCCGCCCCCGCATCTGCTCCAATTCCTAGAACTGGGCACTTCCCCCCACCTCCATTTCTTACCTCAGCTTTTCTGTCGTGTCAGTTTAACACTATAGAACATTTCGAACTGCCAGACGCCGAATGTCGCCACGTTAAACCACAAATCCTGTGTAAAAAGTTTGTACGCAAAAGTATAAGAAGTGAGTAGAATGTTCTTAAAAATTAAGCTCTTAACTGACTCTTAAGAGTGTGTATGATTTTATTACCTTGCTGGAACTTTTGCTATTCAGTTGTGATAAGGGACAGCATTTTTTATATCCTTGGAATGTAAAGATTTACTCTAAAGAACTGTTGTAACGACTTGGAGTGTAAAGAATTGCAGCATTTGTAAAGATTGTTTTTGTTAAAATATTTAATTTACTGATGTATTATACGAGAGTATATTATACGTCGTTCTTGAGCAGTGTGCGTGCTACTTCTGGGAAAACTATTTTGTACGGGTTAGTTCAGTAGCATGCTTTGTTGCCGCAGACTACTGTACGTTACGACGACTTAGTTCTTCACTCTTTTTTCTTCATTAAGAATTATTTCCTTTATTAAGCTATTATTAAGAATTTTATATTTCAGCAAATTTTCTAATATTTTCAGTAATATGCCATTCAATTTTATATCGTTTACGAATCACTGTGGAGTAAATCAATGGTATTTCTGTGACAAGAGTTCATGCATATGGAAATGGATTTGCCTAGGAGGTTATACATGACAAAATCTACAATCTACAAGACAATTAAACTACTGAAATATAGTTAATTTAATATTTAAAAAAATATGTGATGTGTAATGGTAGCTTGAAATTTATTTCCAGTTTACTACAAACTCACTTTTATGACGTAACTCTCTCTATCCGAATACCGTCGAGTCTACCTCCTGATCTCACGCCAGCTGCAGCAGTGTAAACGGAGCTCTCTCGTGCTCTTGCAGTTGATAGCGGAGGGGTCACAAGGCGCGTGCCGTCATTGCTCTCGGCTACATCCTTAATTAGACTCAACTGCTTGAAATGGGTCAGCACTAATATGCAATTCTGGAAGCTCTGCTTGCGCTAAGCGAATAGGGAGCTCAGAGTGTTGACTGACAAGAATTGAACGACGAAGCTGTAATAATTTCGAAGAAGGGACGCCGAGAATTTCCATGACATCGAATCGTCTTCTATTCATATTCAGTAAACATTTTCCCTACGAATCACAACAGTAAAACTGTTTTTAGCCATTTGGACGGTACAGCAAAATTTGGTGAGGAAATATTTAGATAGCCCTCCTGCTGTGTTCTTTCTTCTGTGCGCCTCCGGAGCAGATGTTTTCGCGTCGCGTAGTAGCCCTATTTGCCTCGTGGTCGTTCGTACGTTCTCGCGCCTTTCCGCCGCTCTTCGGGTGACCGCTATACGCGCCGGCTTCACTTGGTGACGAAAGCATCGTTGGCAACGTAAGCAACAAGTAGTTGGCCATGTTTTAAACAGTGCAGCATGTTGAAGCAGGCAGTTTTTAATAAACGAAGTGGTTCAGTGTGATTCTTGATCGTCCTAAAAATTGAAAACGCGTGTGGTTGCATTGTGCATCGGAGCGTTGTGGCGTGGCCCGCCGTTGCATCGCCGTGTCTCGTCTTTGACCTTGTGAGGAGGAAGAAAACATGGGGAAGACTGCAGCAAGAAAGCGCCCGAACGTGTAATCGTCGTACGCCGGGGTGTTGCAGTGCTGTTTATTTAAAACCAATTACAGGTTAATTATTATCGTGTGCGAGTATAAAGAAAACGCTATAAATGATTATCTCCTTTCTTAGCAACATCTGTCTTTCATTATTTCTCGTAATGTGACGGGCCGAATATTTGGACATAACCCCATTGTGCAGTGTATATTATTGAGTCTCCTGCTGTATTCGCAGTCACGTGTACCATAGGAGGATTTGTGACACAGCCTATTTGATTACTGCCAGTGTGCTTGTGAGGTATAAGTTCGGATTGTATGACAGATCCGTTAGGCAAATGTCAATACAACCCGTGTTTGATGAATAGATGTACGAGGTTTTTGTGATAAATTGCTTGCCAGATCGCGGTTGACAGTAATATATGCAATACATGTTTACTGTTTCTATATCGTTTAGTTTTTGTTATTGGGGCACAGCCCGTGATAAAACAACAGTGTTCGCATTATTCTCGACAGTGCAATATCCACAAAAATTAATTAATATCTGTTTGTATAATCCATTAATTAGTATTATTGAGAATTGCATATTCTGGTCATTCGATTCTCAAAACAGCATTGTAATTTTTGAATGAAATAGTAATTGCACCAAATAATTGTTGTACTGAACGTTGTGAATCTCGGTTCCAGGAATACGAACTGTTTGTTCTTCGGTGTTGTGCCCGCAACTTCGCTTTTGAGAAATTTTTGCTGCTAAAAGTGCTTCAAGCAAGAAACGAAATGCAATCCATTAATGTCTTTTTGTGACACAAATGTTCTATTTGTGAGGTGCAAGTGTAGGATCCATTGTGTGCCTTTCGAGTGTGGTATTGTGTTCGTTCGCCCCGTTTCAAAGGATTAACAATGACCAGTCGCAGGAAACGACGTCAGCAGGATGGCTTCATCAAGAAAGTGTCCTCGTTGTTCAACTTGGACACGGTAAGTTTTTGTGACTATTTTTTTATATCCATTCTTGTACTAACTTTTAGTATTTGGCTTCCTGATGTATTTCCCTATATTTCGCTTTCTTCAGTATATAAATACAGCTCTTTCGGTAGGCGTCTTGTACTTTCTTGTTATCACTTCGTGTACTATGTGAATTGGGTACTTTATTTTCATGTAAAATTTTCCTTGAGCATGAAAGAATTTGCGTCTCCAGAACGTTTTGTTTAAAAGAAAAGCAGCTATGTCCGTGCTGCAGGGCGTGACCGGTTTTTGCTAGAAGAGAGAGTTGCATACTTTTCCTCTTATTCACGCCCCCTCCTGGTTTCTGCCATCACAGCTGAAGTTCGCTAGGTAGACAGATCATTCGCGCAGATCGGCTGCAGCAAATATGAAGGAACCATATTTAATCGAGAGTAAAATAAAACAAAAATAGAAAAAGTTCTATAAAGTTTTTCCTATAAATGTGACGTTCTCCAAGATAGTTTGCTTTTAACCTCACGAACATTGCAAATAAAATTTCTTAAGCATAAATGAATGCAATTTTGTTTGAAAATGTGATCATACGTACATTTTTCGCAATTCATTTTATTTGACGCTATTCTAAAAGTCTGTTGTTTGTTTATACGTATACATTTATGAATTGCTGGATTTTTTTTCGAGGATAGCAATCTAAATTCGATGTACATCTTTGCTGCGCTCACAACTTAGATTTTGTTTTTCTTTTACTTTCGTCCAAATTTGCGCGTGGTTGCAAATTGCGGCCTGGGGAGATAGTTGTTAGTGTTTTTTTCACATAAAAAACTAAGCTGTTTTGTAAATTTGCCGATAATAGGCGAGGCGACTCGTATTTTTATCACTAACTCTAATTACAAGAATATAGAAGGTAGGAAATTACTTCTGCTTTCCGTATTAATTGCTTACCAAACGAATCGACAAGAACAACCGCCGGCGCTTTGTAGGTTAGAAGGAACTAGCGCCTGAAAACGATGTTGCCAAGTGAGTCAGTAGCGTATACCCCTGGGCATAATCTCCATCACGCAGGACTTGCGCGGGACCCTTGTGTTTGGGTTTCATACAACAACCGTTGTAATAAAGGCTCGAGGTCGGAGACCTGCTGTGCTGGGAATCGACCGCGGAGGAGGCAAGGTGCTTGTTCCTGGCGTTCCGTGGCGGGTACGCTGCTGCACTATTGTGTTTCTCACGTTGGTAACTGTTGGACGCCGCGCGCAGCAAGGTCAAAGTTGAATGGACCGGCCCGGTTGAATACTCGGCGGGCGGTTCCCAGGGAAGTGGCGAGCCCACCTTTTTATGCGGCTCGCCACCGCTGCACGTGTTTTCCTTTGCATCGTCCTCCTCGCGAGCGATGTACGCGCAGCATTTCGTGCGTCATCCCCCGCTGCACTTTCCACCTTTTAGATAATTGCGCCATTAACATATTGCTCCAGCATTCAGCGTCACTAACACACGGTGCAGGTTGTTACTCTCAATGCATGGGGTATGTGGAGCAGAAATTAGCTAAGAGATGAAACATCAGGATGCAGCCATAATGATGTGGGGAAAAGGGCAGAGGTAATTCCTGCAGGAAAATTTGAATGTTTGACTAAACAATGAACCGGCGGAGAAATTTTTGTATCCACTTTTCTCATTTGCGAAAGTTTTTAGGCAAAGGATTGTTTTAATTATTTAGCGCGAATGAAAGAAATTATGTGAATACGTAAATTATTTATATTTTTATAATCATTAGCCTATTCCAGCTTTTATGTAGATTGTATTTGGCGACGGCGTGATTAATTTTATAGTGGTGTTTATTTAGTAATATATTAATGACCCAACACTGCCGTTTCAGCACTACTCGGTTTCCTGAACGAGTTAAATATGTTATATTGCATCCACTCAGATTTTGTAGATTTCTCTGGATTACCATAAATGAAAAACTTCCATCCGGTATTGAACCCTTGGAACATGCAGTGAGAATGAAAACATGTTAGAAATTATCTTCTCATTAAATATTTTATTCACACCCAACATGAGTGGTAGAGGTGTTATGGTCTATTTCCAACTTATTTGAACATAGTGATGCGCGCAAAGAATAGAAAAACCACAACTCGGCATCAAGCACTTCGTTTGAATTATAATTAAAAATATTTCTAACGCACGAAACATTTCTGTGCATGTGGTCTCAAGAGAGCTTCACGCGATACACTGCAATATCAATAAATGGGTCACAGAATATTTAAAGTGGTACGTCTCAAAATTTATGGTGAACAGTATGAGGGTCGTACGAAAGTTGAAGAGGTCGGTACGCGTGCAGAACAGTGTTTTTTTACCCATCCGTCACCTTGGGGGTGTGATACCTAATTAAATATTTTGAACTATCACACTCGCATAAATATTTGGATTCCGCATTTCAGGGGGCGAGCCTTTGTGATGGAAAGTTAGCATCACAGAAACGTCGGTCATTGCGCCACGTTTCACGAAGTATGTGGTGTAAGCCAAAGAAAGTACCATTGAACTTCCTGTCTGTGGCCACACTGGAACGCTAGGGACCCCCGAACATTCCTAAATATAAATATTTCTTGTGATGTCTTATTCTTTCGTGTGCGTATTTTATAAATTACAGCGATTCAAAAGAACTCGTTCTGCCATCAATTGACAGTCATGTCTGTCGGAATTACTCAGAATAAAATATTTTTTTTAAAGTGAAGGCGATACGTGTCACATCGACGGCAAATTAAAACTTGTGATTAAAAAAAATCAGAAAAAAAAATCTGATTTTACTTTGGCGGTACAGAGGGTTTAGTTCACGCAGAAAAAACAAGAAAAACATGGTCATCTGGGACGCCGAGAAAGACGTCTTAGGGAACTCTACTTACGAGTTCTTGTTCAAGTGAATTAAAACTTAAATATTTACACACACGTTAATTTTCTGTCGACACCCCAGTTTAAAATTCCGTCGTCTAACACTGGCGCAGAGATCCCCGTGCCTCGTCTCGGGCGGCGGCTCATGTAGGAGGAGCGCTTGCAAATGGCGCTCTTTACCGTGCCTTGCCCTGCCTTGCTTCGCCGAGCGCAAGGGGCGCTTGTGCCGCTGGTCATTGTGCCGTGCTCAGCCGCCCTGCCCCTCCTCAACTGGTTGCTCCCGCTATTATCTCCTTCGGCGGGCCGTGCGTCTTCGTACTGGCCGGTGCGCTTCCGCCCATTACCGGATCGCATTACGCGCCATTACGATGGCTTCCAGGCACCTGCTGGCAAGGGCGGGCCGCTGTGGGACACGGCAGTCGGGGAGACTGCACGTGCACTTGTTGCTAAGAATTTTCTTTATTTGTAAGCGAGGGTCAGTTAAAATGCATACACAATATGTTGATCGAAACTCATTTAAATATTTTTTTTTTGTTAACCTCCAACGCCTACGTATTATGAATGCCTGATTATTATTATTATTATTATTATTATTATTATTATTATTATTATTATTATTATCTGCAAAAGCATTTATGATGTTCCACTCTAGGTGACAGAGAAGATAGAGTATTCAGTTGCAGTATTTGTTAAGTATAATTTTTGTCGTGTTGTATGGTCTCCGCTGAAGTAACAAAAAGCGAACACAAACGAAAATTAGCATAGCATTTGTCGTTATGTGTATAGTAATTGTTATTGATATTGCATACAAATTAAAAGTCTGTTCTATTCACACCATTGTTTCTCATTTTCGTTGAAATGTTCCTAGTTTTGGCTTGAAATTTGTTAACTCGTCTCAGGATTACTGGCGTTATAATGTAGGTTGAAGCTCCACAAACGCCAGGGTTAAGGCCTTAGTGCCGTATTAAAGCAGGTATTAACTCTGCATACTTCACTAATTTCCCACCAAGCATTGTTCTCTCCACTTCGCCTGCTTCATTCCATTACCACATCGCATTACACACAATCACTAGGATTACGGGCGCCGCCCGTCGGCGTGTGGCTGGGTGGCTGTCGACTCGAGAGGCGTTCTAGCGCGCGGGCACATAACACATACACACACACCGAGCGCTGGCGGTGCTCCGCGCCCACGTAACTTCCGCTCGGGCCCACCCGACACCGGAAACCGCGGGGCCCTGGCACGATGATAGGTCGTCGTAGGCGGGGGCGGCGGGGAATCGCGCCTACCTGCACGCACGGCTGCCCGCGCCCCTCCCGCCCGCGCCAGATGGGCCGGGGCGAGGGCGGCGGTGTGGCGGAGGCCGGCGCGCCGTTGTTAGTATCCGCTGCGGTGGCTGCGGAGCTGGCATCGTGGCGTCTGTTGTAGCGGTTTCCTTGTTTCGCGGCGGCTCCCGCCGGCCGCCCCGGGCCCCGCCGATGGGGCCACGCGCAGCGGCCGCGCGTCGCAGGCAGGTACGGTGCGAGGGCGAGGGCCCGGCAGGCAGGCAGGCGGCCGGTGTTGGTGGCAATCCGCTGGAGCGCGTTTGGAGGCCTCTGCGGCCGGCCCTTTCATCTCATGCATGTGTTTCACTGTTTCGATTTGATAGGAAGACTGTATCCTAATCGATGTTGCATCACCTAACAGCAAGTAATTTTGTGATTCAATACATTTTAAACTTCCAAACATTATGTTCAGAAGTTTATGAGAACCTATGTACCTACAACGACTTGAAATTAAGCGATGTCCAAATACTGTATTAGCCAAAAATGCTGGAATCTGGTGCTCATAGCTGCATTGAAGTTTTCAGAAAAGAGTTTCCTATATTAAATGGATGTTTAATTTTATAATTACACCATTAATAGTGTCAGATAATTCCTATTACATTATAATCATGACTTCTTCTAAGCAATGCATATTTCTTCTGCAGTTTTCATTCATTTTTCATTCTGCTTCTTCTGCAATTTTCATTATTTTCTTGAAATTAAAGTTTGTGTATGGTCTGGCATGGAGTTATACTTCTTAACTTTTTTTGGAAAGGTGAATTTCTCTACGTAGCCCGAAAAGATCCGTCAATTGTCATGTTATCACGAAAACTGACTCTTGCCATAACTACGCGATGCTTGCAGTTTGCGTAAGTTCACATGCGAGCTGGGTCTCGAACCGGCGACCTCCTAAGAACAATTCACCGCATTAAGAGGTTCCGCCCCTCCATTTCGCCGCATCTACGGCAGTCGCAGCCGCCACCCGTCACCGCCGTTCGTTTGCAATGCAAACGTCTCTCATCTGTAATTCCTGATTGCCGCGCGCGGCTGCACTCGGGAGGAAATGCGTTATATCGGATTAGATCGCTGCCGCCTTAGCCCGCGCCTCCGGAGGTCGCGAGCGCGCTCGCGCTGCTCTCAAAGATGGAGCGGCACGCGTGTAAGCGCCCCGCCCCCCCCCCCGCCGCGCGATGAAATCGTGTTAGGTTTGAGGCGCAGTTGCGCGAGTGGTGGAGCAGAGCGTTCCAGCTCCGCCCCTGTTCCTGCGCTCGTTCCGTTTGGCTCCCCGCCCACGCTCCGGAACCCCCCATTCCGCCTGCTCCTCTCTGCCCCCCTCCCTCACCCCCCTGCCACCCCCCCCCCCTCCCGCACACCCCAATATCCCCTTATCCTCACGATCCCGCTACTCTCGTAACCTTGCTACACCTGCCAGTTCGTCGATTCTACCCACGATCCCGCCACACCCAGGACCACGCCACACCCCCGCCCACGGTCCGCCATACCTACGTCCCATCACACCTATGCCCCGCCACACCCATGACCCCGGCACACCCACGATCCCGCCACAACCACGCCCACCTACACCCACGCCCACGGTCACGTGTATCTCACGCCCACGGTCCCACCACCCCCCGACACCGCCACAACTCCGTTCTCCGCTTCGCCGTGTTTCTTCCCCACGCCTTTCCTCCCCGCTCCCGCTTGCTCCCCTCGTTGGTCCCCTGCTCCGCATCCGCGCGCCGGAAATAGGGTCGGGAAGTCGCTCTCGAGGACATCCCATTTGGCCCGCGAGCGGCAAGCGCCAAGCGCGCGCGGCGGATATGTCGTTAGCGAACTTCCAAAATGCACTGCTTTCGTCGTTTCGTGCGGATACGGTCGCTGCGGCAGCCAGTGCTCCATTGCACCTTAGAGCGCCTTGTAAACCCGCTCTCTGCATCTAGAACGCAGCGCGAATTGAGGACGATTGCCATCTCAAGTGCCGGACACTGTGCCCGATGCAGATACTTGTGAGGGCGAAGCGTTTTGGAATATATTTCCTCCTTTGTGTAATCTACGAGCTTGCTTTTGCGTTCTTGGCGGAAATAAGCTCAGGAGACTGGAGAACGGAAGAGTTGACTCGGCTGTTTTTTGTTTGTAAACTCATGCGTTTGTACACGCTATTGACCCTGCCTGCTTTGTGGATGTTATTAGTAGGTGTCTACCTGAATTTTATGATGTGTTATTTTGTTATTTAAAGCGACAAATAATATGCTCTTAGACTGCAATGCCCCATCAAGAATTGGCCATCTTATCTCAAATAATTACTTGCCAATGATCTACATTCCATATTGAAAATACTTTAAGATTCCGATACAACATTCGTAATTTTATTACGTTGGAGAGATGTGGTTTATGCTTCTGAAAAGATTCCTGACACACATTTGCATTCTCCATTAATATTTCGTGTTGGGGTGGTTAGCATTACGTACAGTAGTACTATTTCTTTTCTTTCCTTTTAATTTCTTTGTACTTGACGCCCAGTGTGTCTGCTGGCGTCCACACTTTTACTGTCTTGTTGGTTGCGCAAGTTTTTATGAGGATGGAGAAGAAAATTATTCGAATTCTAGTGCCTGATGATAACATACAATGAAATGCATGCATAAATACATACATACAGTGAATAACATCATGTATTTCTTAATGTGGTTTACAGTTTAAGGACACTTACGAGGATTTTTCAGATTATTATTTGTATATGCCGAGTCCTTAACTGGCCTTATATGCTAATATTACAATTCTTGCCGTGGTGATTCACTTCAAATTACGAAACACCATATGCTTCCATTTTCTATTTCGATATGCCCTGCCGACTGATGTAACTGTTGGTCAGATGCCTCAACGTAATCAAGAACTGCAGATAAGATACGAAAAAGCTGTAGATACGCTTATCGGCTTTCGGTTATTGATAGAGGTCAGCTATCTATGTATCTGTTAGCGACTGCGCTCTCGGCGTTCAGCAACTTCCTCTTGTTCGCAAGAAAATGCACCAAAGCACTGCTAAATCAGAGCGTTGGAGAATGTGTCTTGTTTAAGACAACATAATTATTTTATTCGGTGCACATTTGTTGAAATAATAAATGATTCTCGACACGAAAAGCAAGTGGCACGTTTAATTCAAATGGTGCTTTTCTCGATTTGCTCAATAAAGGATGTCATGAGGACAAGTAACTGTAATGAATGACGAAGCATTCTATGAAACTTTTCGTATCGTGTCTGTTATCTCAGCAGTACGGTTACGTTTGCAGAGCAGGGATCGTGTTGTAATTTTGGTTAACGATTGGTATCAGCTTACATACACCATTCCTCATGCTTTCGCGGGTAGTAGATTCCTGTGAAAAAAGAAAGGAAAAAGAGTAAAAATCTCGAATCGTTTAAAGTTAGACACACTCTTGGCACTCACGACAATTTAATGGAAATGTCGGTGTAGCACATGTAATTATTTTAAGTTATAGTACATGAGCTATTCCATTTCAGTTTTTGTTAAATATATTTTTCTTGGTGAAGAGTTAAATATTTTTTGAAAATAGGTGGTGAAGTCGCGTTCAGAAAACGGTCTCTGTTTGTGAAAAACGTACTTATTTAATCAATAACACTAAACGTATTGGTACGGTTTTTCTTAATTCAATTGTTAATTAAACTAATTAAATTAATTGTAAAGGAGCTCGCTCGGATTGGATAAACGCGTCCCAGCTAATCTTTGTCTATTCGCACTACATTTTAATCAGAGTACAACGTACGTTTGACCGACAAGCCGCCAGTCCCTTCCTCCTCTCGTACAGCGTTCGGTGAAGTCTAGTGCAACTGGGGTTGCCAACAATGTTCATGTAAAAGGGAGGACACTCGATACCCGCCCCCCCCAAAAAAAGCATCAATACATTTATTGTTATAAATATTTAATTTAGAATAACAGCTCTATATCTTTCTTCTCCCCATTTGCGATTCAAGTGAAAAGATTCGTTCACCAAATGCAGATGAAGACGGTCTGAGCGGTTCTTTTATTTCAGTCGCTAGATATAGACACTACCCGTCATGCGTAAGTCAGCGTTCAGAAAAAGGACATTCATGTTTTATAATCTAAATTAAACAATAAACGATACATCGCAGCAGATGTTAGTCACGCGATAGAAATATGCTAAAAAATACTAAAAGTAGGACATTTAAAATACAAAGGAGGACGAGAGGACAATTGACATCAATGGAGGACGGTCGGCAACCCTACGCTGAGGACTAGTGTAACCTCGGCCGCGTCTCGTTGACCGTCTTTGCGAC
Source organism: Teleogryllus oceanicus (assembly GCA_964035755.1). Taxonomy (NCBI): domain Eukaryota; kingdom Metazoa; phylum Arthropoda; class Insecta; order Orthoptera; family Gryllidae; genus Teleogryllus; species Teleogryllus oceanicus. The sequence goes on along the minus strand of CAXIVR010000004.1, from coordinate 82,984,205 downwards.
CTCGCTGTCTCGCGCCCCGCGCCCATGGGCAGGCTACTTGGTATGCGCGACGGGCCTCTGCCGAAATGTGGTAATGCGCCCAAGTTATTTTCGAACGGCCGACTGCATCGGGTATTTATAACCCGCGCGCGCCCCCTGGTCCTGGGGTGACGTGCGGCGGCGTTTTTACGCGGTTTTGTACAATGTTCGTGACGAAGCCGTTCTTAATGGTTTCCGTAGACGTTCTCTTGAGAAGAAAGATAAGTTCTGTGTGTTTCGTCCGCAATTTCAGTGCTTTATACTGGTATCTCGCTTTTCGTGTTTTGTGAATGTGCTGATGTGTAACCACGACAGCACTTTTTCTGACGCCTGCATTTTTTACTACGTATGTTTCCAATTTCCTGCTTTCATGCGGGCAATTGTTGCTATTATTGATATGAATATTATATTATTATTGAATATTAGGAATCCTTACAAACAAATATTAGGCATACGATTACGATTTCCGCCTCTTAATATCTTCATAAGGGGATGAATGCTACAGGTTCTTTAGAATATCAGTGAATCAATAGTGACCTTGACTTCCTACGTGCTGTGAATATAACAAAACGAAACTGTCACCATTACGCAAAAGCGTCTAATGCTGCCAGGCAACACCGTGGAACATCATGGCGTGTGAAGGAACGCTCCCAGTCCGGGCCTCAGTTCACGTGAGCGTCCTCCAGCCCGCGAGGAGGCAGGTCCGCGTGCCGGAAGCGGCCGCGGCTCGGCAGGTGGCGGTCGGTCGGTGGCGTCAGCACCTGGCGGCGCGCTGGCGAGCGTTCGCGACGCCTCGGTAGACGCGCGCGCACGCGCTCTTTTGTTTGTCATCCGACGCGAGCGAGCGTGCGAGCGTCCGCGCGCGAACGGTCACGTCGGCGGAGTGACGCGTCAACTCCGCCGTCTCTGCCCCGCGCGGCCGTCCCTGGTTCCGCCGTCAAACGAGGCCTGACGCAACAGTTTTGTCGGGGATCGAAGTGGATAAATAAACTAACACTTCAGTTTTTACTGAATAGGATAAAAAACAAGTCATCCATTAATTACAATGGAGAATGTCAAGGACATCTTGCAAGCATATCAGATGCACGAAGGAGCAAAGTTCACTTAGTAGACGGTTGTGACCTACTTTTTTGGAAAATGGAGGGGATGCGCTTCTGTCACTAGAGAAATTACGCCGACTCTCCAGCACGCTTGTAGTGCATACAAACGCTATAATGATTTAATAATTATTTCTAGAGAATAAACAAAAAAAACATCATCAATTCACTAATTAAAGCTATTGAAAGAACTATTTTTTTCATTAGAGTCCTTTTCGTTGTTTCGTAGTGAAATAGCGAAGTGAATCCTTGGCAAGGTCCTTGCCGAGCCAGTGCCGTCCTTATCATCGACGTGAACTCCATTTGGCTCTTCCGTAGGCTTCTATAGGTCGATGACCTACTTGCGGGCCGAGGAACATCTTGTGGCTCAGCGCCCGAGAGGAGGCGTGGCCCGGGGAACTCGAGCTTTGTAGAGGAAGTGAGACAGAGAACAAACGCCTGATGCCTACCATCGGCAAAAAGCTTGCCTGCCGAGGCCCCGCAATGCGACCGGGGCTGGCTCTAATCATCTTGACACTGCGTTAATACAGTCACCATCCCCTACGCCACCCTTAACGTAGTCGCCGTCGCCACCGCGCCCCCACACCATCCCCTGCGGACCGCGTCCACATTCTTCCTTTCGCCTAACAGAAATCGCTGTCTGGTTTCACCGCATCTGCTGCCGCTTCTACTCTCGCCATCGACGTCATTTCGACAGTCGAGCGCCACCAGCCGGTTCGAACCCGACCGCGCGAGTTAGCACCGGATCTGGCAGCGGGTTGCGAGCCGGTACAGGCACCGCCATTTCTCACGTTGCGGGGTAACAGCGCGTTAATGGGCGCCGAAGGCTGTGCTATGCGGCCGCGCGGACGCATCATCGCGGCGGCTTTTGTTCTCGTGGGCGGCCGCGCCGGGTGCTCGTCTGGATGTGGGCCTCGCCGGCGTGGCTGTGCACCGTGGCTGTGCTGGGCGCCAGGCGGCCCGTGCGCCCGAACCACGCTGCGGTCGCCGGCAGAAGACGGGAGGAGGAGCGGCAGCGGTGGCGGCGGCCGCCGCCCCCAGCGCTGCGCCAAAGAGAAAGTAGTTCTAAACTTAGGTAGGGCGCTGCGATGTAGATGAGCTGGCGACGTTGCCAATTTTCGCGAGGTGGGATGCCGGCGAATGTTTCCAGCTTCTCCGCTTCGTCCCTGCTTCAGTAGGTGAATGTGTAGTAGTTTTTGCTGAGTAGAAAAAAATAGACGCTTGCTATTACAACGAAAAATGTGATTTATGTGGTGGTTCTAAAATAGAATGCAATGGTTGAAAGCAATTCCCGGGAAAGATGTTTTAATTATTCATTAAAAATTGAGTTTTTGCTACGATAACTGGAAAATATATTAAAAATTTTTTTTCCTTAAAAAAAAATTAAGGGTAGAAAATTTAATTATGAATATGTAAACGATTGGTATTTATATTTGGCGATGTAATTTATTTTCCATTCTGTTTTCTGATTTTTTCGTTTTTGTATGACTGAAATATCATCAAAAGGAAATGCCTAACGCAAACTTATGATGTTTCTTTCAACCATGCTCCCTATTTTCCCTAAAACACAATGCCTCCGAAGCACCTATAAATTTCCGAAATGGAAGTCGTAATTTTTACCATTGAAAACGCATGATCGTTAATTTCCATCCTCGCCTTCGGAAAAGAGCTCTTTTCCGGTCAGGAGACAAACACAACTTCCCTTTCCCTGCCCGCCTGCGACTGGAATTCTGCCCGGCAGCGGCGTGCCGGCGGGCGTCACGTCGCGTCTAGGAATGGAAAAAAAACATCGATACTTGCATAATATCGATATTTTCCACCAGAAACATCGATGTGTTAGCATAGACTTTTCTCCAGATCCATGTATTTGTTCCAGAAATATCAATGTTTATCTAAAATAAAATTTTTTTTATTTTATTTTGTGCGTGGTAATATAGTTTAACTGCATTTTGAACCTTGTCTGCATAGAATATTGATAAGAAAATTAAGATGACTTGAGTACTTTAAGGCAGAATATACTTTAAAATAATATTTACGTATTATTCATATTACACATCGGATGTTTTACTTCGAGTTCTATGCATGAAAGTAAATAAATGTACTCGTAATAATAGTAAAACACGATGCCGTGTATTTTCGACATTCGATATACATTATTATTAACATACGTATTACTTACATGTGACCAAATAATTCAATATATTTCATTTAAGGTCTTTAATTAAAATTGGAAATAAGATGGGAAAATACCATCTGTTTATCATACTTAAAACGTCGATATTTTAACCATCGATGTTTTTGTCGATGTTTTCATCGGCGTCGAAAACATTTGGTGATGTATCGTGGTATCGATGTTTTAGTAAATTTTGCCATCACTAGTCGCGGCGGTCGCCGATCTGTGAGGCCGTTCGTCGGTCGACCGACGCGTCGCCGCAGCCGCCCCCACTACTTGTCTCTCTGCCTCCTCCAGGCGGCGGCGGCGATGGTGGCAGACCGGGCGCGTTGGCTCGGCGCCGAGGTCAGGGTGCAGTGCATTCCCGACGGCTTGTAGGCCCTCCACCGCGCCGCTGCAGCTGCCCCCACCTCGACTCTCGACAGGTCCGCGTCTCTGGGCGGGGCGCGTTTGGGAGAAACTGCTTTCTCTTGAAGAGGGTGCACTATTCGCTGCAAGTAATCAGAGCATGTCGAAGGGAGAATGTCATAAAAACTATCTTTTTTAAAATTTGTTAATGATAGATATTGCAGTATTCTATTAGATGAATACTCGCCTCGATAGGCGACTAGGATGAGAGTCGCTCCAGAACAAATTGAGAAAATGTCGTTTAGTTATAATTAAAATGTTTAGTGAGCTGGAATACATTTGTTGTTCAGTTGTTTATGCACTTGGGTTTGCAACATTTTCGATGATAAATGTGACGGCAAACGCGATATTAGTTAGGTGGAGATTTAGTACGAACAACCAGGCATTTATGTGTGAAAGATTCATTAATTGCGTATAGTATAACGACATATGGATGAATTGTGTTTTATATAATATCGATTTATGAATATGTATAAATTTCAGTTTTGTGATATATTTCCCCCACTTGTCGAGCTCTGTCGACTGCGTGTTCAGGAGTAGTGCATGTGCAAGGTTCCTCTGGCGAGGCGCACTGATGCCGGGCGTGCGAGCGAAGGCGGAGACGTAGGCGGCTGCGGGGCAGGAGCGGGGGCGGGGGCGGGGCGAGCGGCGCCCTCTCCTGCTGGCACCGACCGCGCGTGACGCGGCCTCCCGCCCACCTGCCCTCTGCCCGCCCTCCCGTCCTCCCCCCCCACCTCAGTCAACCTCGTCGACGCCGCCGCCGCCGCCGCCGCCGCCCGCGCGCCAGCCCGCGGCTTTCGAATTTTAAACACTCAACGGTCGTTGCGCCTGCGGTTGAAGGACGGACGTTCGTTTCGCAGTAGCGCCAGAACCAGTTCCAGCGGCTGCGGGTGGACGGACCGCAGTGGGAACCAGTAGGAGTTCATGTGTGCGAGGGATCTGCTAATGGATGTCTTGTCTTAAGTACGGAATATCTTTCTTGCGTTTACCTGGCAACTGGAACATCATTGGGTTATAATGTGTCGTGCAGTGTAGGAACCCTTGCAGCATCCCGATATTTTTGTACTAAATATTTTTAGAATTCCTCAGCTCCCGTGAAGAATAAATCGATATAGTAATAGAGCAAGAATAAGTAAGTATAAATCGCTAGATGAATGAAATAATGCCAAATCACGATACAATAATGTTACAAAAACATTTTCGTGTAATTCTACAACGGTGGGCGTAAAGAATTTTAGAATATAATAAATTAGCATTATTAGTATAGAGCAATAGTGATTTACCTTTTACCATTTGCAGTTTACTCCTGACACAGGTGCTCCGGAAAAATTAATACGTACTGTTACTGTGCAATTTATGAATACGGTCCTCAAAGGGGTTGAAAAAATGTCTTAAATATAAATGAAATTATGGAAACTCAAATCGCGCTCTCCTTATGAAAATGAGTTCTGAGTCGTATTGTGTAGCTGTTACGGTCAAATGGTGTTAATTATGACGCTTCTACAATACATTCTTTTATTCTCAGTTATGCAGTGTTTTGAGATTTCTTTGTAACGCACGTTTTCTATTGTAAGTGATTTTTTATATTATGTGTCACGTCTATGAACAATTTAACAAATAACACAAGAAAATCAAACCCTTACTGATACTTTCGTGACTTGTCAACCCCTTCTCGTGTTGTAAATTTATGTTTGAATTTATGTTCGAAATTTATATTTGAAATCAGTTTCGAATCTTTGAATATGTGCAGGCTGACATTTTCGATGATAGCCAGATGTGGCACTTTTGGTGTCTGGGAAACTGGCGGCCGAACAATTAGTCCTTTATTTGGGTTTTTATAACCTTGCACTTGACGTTAATCAGCTGATGACGGTTTCGTCCAATCTGGAGTTTGAACGTCACCACAGCGACGTCACCGTGATGACGCTTTAGCTCTCCACTGGATGATACCGTAACAGCGGATTTACGTCAAGTGTCAGGTTATAAAACCCAAGTGTAGTATCGGGAGCGGTAGCTCAGTGCATCAACTGATGTCACTGCAACGCCTCTGACCGGGAGGTCCTAGGTTCGACTCCTGACGGCGACAGGAGTTTCGACACTAGCTTCTCAGCTAGGTCGAATTCAGTCGCTGTCTGGAGGAAAATTCTAGCGGCCGGCTGCTTTGATCGGTAGTTTTCCGTGGTTTCTCCGATCAACACCAGGCGAATGCCGGAGCTGTACCCTACCAAACGGGCCACGGACCGCGCGCGATCTGTCCTTCCTCTTCCTTGTCATATCCTCTCCCCCTTACACACACACACTTACACTAACGTGCACTACACTATCACATATTCCGGGAGACCGGTCAGGGGCTTAGAGCTTGTCCCGGCTGGGGCGGTGCCTGGCTGGTGGGAGTGTCCTGGTTAGGGGGAAACCCCACTAGCCGACGGTAGGTCGGCGCCGGATCTCGCCATCCAGCGGGGGAAAATCACCGCCATCTCCCGAGAACCAACATGCCGTACACTAACGGGACTAATGACCGAAGCAGTTGACGCGCCCGGAAACACGAAAAAACCAACCGACCAACCAACCAATTGTAGTTCCACTGTGTTGAGCCGTGTGATACCCGCGTGCGTGCCCACTGTGCGTGCGTTGCCGCGGGGCCCCGCGCTGCGCGGCGTGCAGCCCGGGCGTCTGGCCCCGGCCGCAGGTGTCGCCTCGGAATTACGAGCCTTCGCTTGTGTTCTGCTTGGCTTCCGCCGCACCTTTGTTTCTGGGGTTTAAAATGCAGCGCAGGGGGAGCTTGAGGTTCTTACCGTTTCGTTCCGCGCAGAGGGTGTTCGCTGTTTGGAATAAAAATAGAAGTATTACCTTTGGAACTCTTTTGTTGGTGGTGTTTGGTAGGTCTCGATTTTAGCGGTTTCTCTGGCCTGTAACAAATACGGATTATTTACTTCTCGCGTTTTGTTTTGTTTACTTCTGTGTGTTTGGAAAGGTTTTTCTTTTTGACTGAGTCTCATTGTAGAGATTGGTTGTAGCTTATGAGAGTGAGGTCGCAGCTCGTAGGAAGTCGGTGATTTTGGTTTCGTTTGAAAACTTATTAAAATTACGTTGGTAAGGTTGTTATTGCAGAGAAAAAAAGTTATTTACTTTCACCTTTTGAAGTGGAAATGGTGGGTGAGATGCAGATGACTTCAATAATGAATTTCTGAAGATCCCTTGCTGTAAATGTAAAAACATTCCAACAGTTCCAGGATTTGAACGTTTAAAAATAATATAAATGGATGTGAACCATCTTCAAGAGTTCGATATAGGAAAAGACAATCCGTAGTATTTAGCAAAACTTCGTTGTTAAAACAATTTTTAAAAAATGTTGATGTCAGCATTTTGTGGGTAGTGTTCTTGTGTTCACTCACTTGCAGCAAAATCCATATCGGAGTGTGCAATAAACGATTCAACACTAGCCCAAAACGAGTCGTCACCCTCTCAAATCAGCTTCGCTGCGGTGCTTATTAACAGCGTGCCTATTCTCCATCCGGGCGAGATGAAATCGTGATCGCTATCGAGTTCGATAACCCCCACATCAAGAGGTAGAGATCGGCCTCGCCCACCACCCACCACCACCGCATCCGCCACAATTCACGAGACCACGGCCGATTGGCTAACCCCAACTTCCGGGGCTGTCATTGGTCGGGCGGCGGCCGCGGGTCGGGGCGTGGCATTCCCCGCGTTGCTGGCGGGCCGCGCATGCAATAACTCCGCCGCTATCGAACGGGCCATTTCGGATTAATTGTAATGTAAACGAGGAATATTGCCTGTAAATTGCCACCGCGGCCAACTCGATATTTGAGAGCATTAAGTGGCTAAATTAACACTATTGTATCGATGATTTAAGCGCACTGTGTTTAACCCGGGTTCCGTTATTGATATCACGAGCCCCTCCGTGGAGATGAAGCGATGTCATAGATCCAGGATTGCTGTCACCGGGTCATCGATGCTTCGTAGTCATGTAATTTTGCGCTTTATTGGATTAAAGTGAACATTTTGTTAGAGGTGTTCGCTGAGTTGCGAAGACCGAGATGTCCCAACCCAAGGTTATGGGAGCCAAGGTTCATAGGAATTCATGGGTAATAATTGATGAACATGGGATATCTAAAATACTGAATGATGGATCATAAACACACATCAGTTCCTTTTCAAAGTTTGTAAGGAAATTTTTTACATCAGTGTCTGACATAATACGAAAATATTAATCTATTCAATATTTAAATTGAAATTACCAGACCTGGTACTTGCGCCAAAGTTAGATTCTGGCAACATGTTTTCTCAGTGATGAGTTTCATATTCTTCTATTAGGAACATTATGATAAATAGTGTGCGTTTTCTCAGTAATTATGTTACGAAGACATCAAATGCTGACACTTGTCTCTTTAAAGTGAATAGGCTTTTCTACTGGCATGATAAAACAAGACCACTGTTTAGTCTGACATTCCTTTAGACTGTGAACCTAGTCCAGTTAAGCGAATAGCTGGTGTGTGTGGCAATAAACAATTCATCACTGTATTTTCATTAGAGCACTTGTTCAAAATACAGAACTTTAATTTTTAACCGTAGAGATTTTATAGGTACTTATTGTTTCTTTTGAGGTATAATGTGTTAATCAAGTGTATTGAATCTCTCTTGATAGTGGGATATGCGTAGATTCGAATATTATTTCCTGTAAATCGATTTTCCTTGTAAGTAATTTTTCCTGGAAATGTAATTGACGACTTCCTGATCGAGAACATAAGGACGTGGTGAGAAAGGCGGGATAGTGGCAGCAACGTGTTTGTGGAGAATACAGCTTCCTTTTCTTAACTCGGAAAGGGAAAACACTTCAGATAATTCGGTCTTCCAAAAAGATTCATGTTTGGACGCATAGAAACGGCGCCCGTGACCGATTGAGCTTTGCTCTACTCGGCAATATAGGGCAGTTGCACCAACAGGAAGTCACCAAGGCCGACGTCGTGTTTTAGCGCTGTCGTAGGTTACGTAAAGGTGAGCACATATTGCGTGTTGGACGTTCTGGTTTACAGTCCCACTCAGCGACAGAGGGCTCCTACGTGAGAAGTTGTCGATGCGTTTTCCGTGAAATGATACTTTGATTTAGAGCATTTATTACTTAGTACATTGTTCATACTGCACTGCTTATATTGCACTGCCCAACACATTCTATTGCACTGCTCGTAACCAAGATAAGGTCGAATGCAAATAATGATAGATGTTGTTTGGAATCAGCAGCGTATACAGCGACATATGTAGGTGCATCAAAGATTTTTGTTAAATAATTAGCATATTTGTTACTATATTGTACTTTTTATTTTTATATATATATATTTTATATATTATTTTTATAATATATACACACACGATACTATAAAATATTTTAAAAATAATTACCTAAATCTAACATAAAATTTAAATCAACTTCTCAAATAATAGGCCTTTGGGGGAATGCCCCACCCCCTGATCCGCCAGTGTTTGGAATTTCCTGTTTTGTTTTCAAATTTTTGTGGTGGTAGTTATGTGACAACGGAGCTCCATAGTACTGACGGTGGCTTTTTGTACTTTTCCTGTGTTATATTCCATGTTCAAGGCGATGTGTTAGTAAAAAAAATGAGGCAAAAAAGGATGTTCTGCAGCAGGATTCAATGAGATAATAAAATATATTGCGATCCGTGCTCATTTTGCAGTTCTAGCAATGTCATTGTCAATATAGACTATGGTTTCGGTTGAAATATTGCACGATTTACGCGCTCCTTTTTACTAAATGATCCGAAGTTTTATACGTCGATTTATTTGGAGTGGCCCTTGACGTGTCTGCTGTTACGGTGTTATCCAATCGGGAACTTGTACGTCTCTAGTGACAAGTTACGTTCAAGCTGGGGATTGAATGACACCGTAACAGTTGATTAAACGTCAAGTACCATTATAAATAAGTCGAAGTATGAAACTTCGGAATATTTCGTCAAAAGGAAGTGTGTAAATCGCCTCTTATTTAGGAATGCTTGGAAATCAATTGTAGGAATTTCACTGAGGACGCTTTCTGCTCGTTGTATGCTAGTCACATGGGCCCCAACCAGACCGCTTGCATTAACGCCAATACAGTAGCTCTTTTTAAGTTCCACCCCGCCTCTGTCTCTACGGGTAATCTCAGCGATACGTTTCAAGGGAATCGCAGGTGTGCGTTTCTCGAAGCATTCACAGACTTATTGCGTTCTTTCACGAGTAGCACTGTGTCCGTTTGATTTAAAATAATTGCTTTGTAGAGTCTCAGGTCAAGCTGACGTACGTTATTCCTGCTCATCCGTGAGTGGAAAAATTGTTTCCTTGTGTTTTTCATTTCTTCCTTTGATACGTTTTTTCCTCAGTTATATTTGCTTTTCATTTTCTCTTCTAGCACAACATTTTGATATGATGCTTGCCCATCTTGTAGGGACCTTCAAGGGCCTGACTTTGCCAACATGGAGTAGCGGCTGGAACCGCTGATGTTTATTCCACTGATCACCACGTTTTCTTCTCCCCTTCCCGCCTTCTATCCATCGGTTACCGTATACATAAATTCTTCATTCATTTCTTCTCCTGTTTTTTGACGACTGCTCTCGTCGGTAGCTTGTATTGCCTCGCAGTGTTTCCCGTCGTTGCTGCACGTGGAGCAGGCGCGAGACAGGCGAATATCGGTGGGACGTGAGGGCCGCGGTGGAGGCGCCGGGCGTCACGCGCCGCCTTGCATCTCCTCCGGGGGGACGTGAGACCTCCGCCGCCGTTGGCGCTGCCGCTGCCGCTGCGACCTCCGGCTTCACCTTCCAGCCTGCCCCTCCGCCCGCTCCGCCCGCTCCGCCCCGCTCCCCCGCTCCGCCCGCTCCGCCCTGCCCGCCCCTGCTCCGCCCCGCTCCGCCCCGCTCCGCCCGCTCCGCCCGCTCCGCCCCGCTCCGCCCGCTCCGCCCTCGCTCCGCCCCGCCCGCCCCGCTCCGCCCCGCTCCGCCCGCTCCGCCCCGCCTGCCCGCTCCGCTCCGCCCGCCCCTCCGCTCCGCCCCGCCCCACCCTACTGCTCCGGCCCGCCCCGCTTCGCTCCGCCCAACCCCGCTTCGCCGTCACCTCCCCGCCGTGCTCCACCCCGCCGCGGCCCCGCTCCGCCCCCTTCCACCCTGCTCCCCTCCGTCCTGCCCTGCCCCGCCCCGCCCGCCCCGCCCCGCTCCATCATGCCCCTCCCCGCCGCGCTCCGCCTCGCCATGCACCACCCAGCCCCCCGCCCGCCCGCCCCGTCTGCCTCGCCACGGCTCCGCCCCGCCCGCTCGCCCCTACTGCTCTCCCCGCCACCCCACTCTCGGCTCTCCCTCCCCCCCGCCACACCAGCCCGGCGTGGAGGCGACCTCCAAGGCCCTTCTCCACTAATGAAGCACAGGCCGTGGACGCGCAGAGGGCGGCTAGCGCGCGGGGGAGGAAACGAGAGAACGGTGGAAAGCCGGTTTGTGGATCCCAGTGACGGCGGTGGAGGCCGAGCGGAGATGAGGGCAAGGGAGGAAGGCGTTGTCATGAGTGGAAGTTGCAGGAGACCGGCGATGTGAGAGTGTCGGGACTCAGAAACGCTTCTGCAGAATAAGGCAAAAAGGACGGAGAAGCACAGATGGTCCTTAAAGAGAACGGTGTGGCGGCCGCGACAAGAAAAGAGGGAATCTGCCTTCTCGATTTGTGGCAGAGGACGTGATGAGGATAGCGGCGACGTTGAACGGAAGCATTGAGTAAAGGGGCAGCGGCAGCGACGGGGACGGAATAGTGACGGGCAAGGAATAGGCACCGGGCCGGCTTCGTTTACGAGGTCGGGGGGCTCCCCTCGTAAACCTCGATTCCGTCGCGTTCGCGGTCGATCATCTCTTTTCCCGGATTCGGGTCAGCGGTCAGCCAGCAGGATTGCTGCTTCGCGGTCATTCGTCGTAAGTGGAGGGTAGGCTACCCCGGCCGGCAGTGGCAGCTCCTCGCGAATCCTCTTACAGCGTCGCCGCCCCGAATGGGTTTCGCCGCCCCATCTATAGTAGGAGCCGCCAAGGAACAGGGTTTTGTTCTGATCCTTTGTGAATCGAAAAACCTTTATTACTAACCTGTTACGTGGGGATGAACTAATATCTCTTTGAATTTGGTGTTTAGCGAGTGTTTTGTTTACTTTTTCTCATAATGCTGTATGTGTATATGAATATCAGAATAATGCTTCTGAACTACCGAAAACGTTATTTCATTTGGCATGAAATGTCTAGTGTCGTGTTTTATTACATAGCGCACGGATCTATCTGTTTATCTTGACAAAACTTTCAGAACTATTGTTACTTTTTCTAAGCTTTACAACGGCAACAAGCGTTCAAGGCAGGAAACAAATAAATAGAAATTTGCAGATCAAGAGACCTTACCGCAATATCTATATTACACTTTCATTGATTATTAGATACAAATTGATACGTTGTAAATTGGTACGGCACATAACAATCCAATGTTTTAAAGTATAGTTTATTTCTCACATTGTTTCAAGAAAAAAATCTACTTTTTCAATTGTCTTTCATGTATGGAATATAAACTGTCATCTCTTTTTGGTGGACAGCTTGGCCAAACTTAGCGCTATCTTCTCTCGTCGAATGTTTTAGAATTTTATTTATCCACACGTGGATTTCTCGGCACCACTCGAGCTGTGTTTGTACTTGTATGTATATATTATGAGTATATGAATATGTTGGTGTGTATAAGTGATGGCGGTTTGCCAAATAAACTTGAAGAATCGCAGACTGTTGTGACGCAAGCGGAAGGCGTAGACACGCGCGGCCTCCAAAGAATGACAAGTATTTGCGAGGCGGCGCGGGGGCGTGTTCGAGACGGGTCGCTGGGAGTCGCGATGCCTCGTGCGTCGTTCACCGCCTTGCGTGCCGAGCGTGGCGCCGCTCTGCGCCGTCGTTGCCTCAATTCACGAAATTTATAACGCAGTTGGACGCGTTTCTTCGCCGCAGCTCGAGTTTCGTGGAAGTCCGCCCGTGTTCGGGAGTCTTCGCTCCCCTCTGGGTCGAGCGACCTTGCTAACCGTCACCAAACGCTGCCTCTTAATTGACGTTCCGGTGTGAACGGTCTCCCGAATTCCGCGGACACGTCTAGCTCGGAACTTTCCGCGCCGCACCCGCTGCGGATGTACCGCTCGGGTCTGTGGAAGCCGTAATGGCTCCAATTTCGCAGAACGCTTTCCGACGCTAGGAGCGCGCGGGGCGTCTAGTGATAAGTCGCACGGATCTTACTTGATTTTTCTCCTTCACCTTTGAAGCCTCCAGGAAAACCAAGAGAGTGTGGCTTCACTTCCGATTGGGGCGCTTTTGGACACTGTTGATATTTCTATCTTGTTTCCCATTTCCCTCTACTTGTTTCTGTAATATTACATGACAATTAGGTTGAATTCGGCTTTGTAGCTACATCAATGAATCGTTTGAAACTATGTTGCTAAAAATTGTGGAAAAGAACTCTGTGTTTTTTGGATGCCGATCATAGTCTCCGTCATTGTCCTGTTTAATATAATTCTACCTTCAAGCTGTTCCCAAAGCACATCTGGTCACGATCCGTCACCAACACGCCACATTCCCGTTCCAGTATGAGAATCCTTACGCGTGTTTTGCATTTATTTGTAGGAATGTGGATTGAAATGAATATATAAATACGGTGCTGTTTGTTCTTCGAAAGATGGTGTGTTCAGTATGTGGATGCTTTAATCCATCACTGGCTAGGCGATGCAAAGCCGCGTATCGATTTCCTTGGGGTTACATACGAAGCTGCTGATATTCTGGATAAAAGCACTACGTACAATGTAGTGGTGATGTAGTACTAAGATAATGAATGGAAGTTTACCTCCATTCAACTCTGACATGCTCATGTACTTATACCGAAGTAGTCGCGGTAGACTCTGAGCGCATTAATTTCCACTAATAATTTTAAACTTCAGAACTTTTGTAAGTATGGACAACAAAATGTCTATGGGCGTCAACAAAATGTCTTTAGGCTCATTAGAGTATGTCTAATTCATGTTCAACAAAAACATTGTTTAAGATTCAACGTGGGTCCATTTTGTCTTTTGAACATGCATCACCTACGGCTTTGGGAGGCAAATGATATTGATGTGTGGTCTGTGGATTTGATTACGTTCATTCATTTTGCGCCTTCCTCTTCATGTTTTTATCTTCTCCGTTGTATTGTTCAGATGGGGCTCTCGAGAAGTTCATTCACCTGCTCTTGTTATCTAGATAACCATTCACCTAAACATTTCTGTTAACTTCTGTTAACTCACTGATCATTCCGTTGTCTGTTTTCTTAAATAGACGTTTAACATCATCATCTATTTTCAACAATGAATAGAACATGGTCTTTTTTGTTCCTCGTGCATGTTTGTTCATGCTGAAACTGGTCGTGCGTATTAGATCTGTTTTATTATCGCAGCTTTGTGCTGGTCTTCTCTTTCCTACTACAGCTTTCTGTCCCATTAATTATTCTCTCTCTCTCTCTCTCTCTCTCTCTCTCTCTCTCTCTCTCTCTCTCTCCAAACACACATACACTCACACACACACAAGGGAGACATGTACAGGTCAGACCTCATTCTCTTTCTCCGTGCCTCATTCCATGGTTGCTCGTGAGCATGCGGACAGGCCTTGCCGTGGCAACCCGACCACTCGTGCTCGGCAGTGATGCATGACAGCAGTTCCTCTAACGAGGCCGGAATCCCTCGCTTTCATCGCAATCCATATCAGCACAATTTAATTTAGAACTTGTTCCGATGATATATCCAGTGAACTTCTCGGAGCTAAATTGCGACACGGGGCGTCGCAACCGGCGGCGAGGGAGGCGGTGGGGCATCGGGGAGGGGGGAGGGAGTGGCCTGGATGGCGGTAATTTTAATTGGGCACCATCCCCTTTGAAGTGGCCTGTATTCAATGAGGCCTTTTGGCTCGATATTGTTCCGAGCCGCGTCGACTCTGTTACCTGCTTACAGTGAAAGCACCTACGCGCACCCGATGTCAACATCAGCACAAGTGATTCATTTACCTCCAAACAACGGTCTTTTTAAGATCGCTTTGTTTCGCGGTTTTTTGTTTTCTCTTGAAGGCGATCCGTCTTTTTGCCCGCTTCTCGGTTGCGGCGCTGCATCGCCTGCATTTGGCGGGCGGCATTTCTACCACCGTCACGTCCAGCGTGGGGGTTCATTCGATCTCTCGATGTTTGCGTCGCCTAATGAGCTAGCTTCTCCGCGCAGCTGGAGCGCGCGAGGGTTTTCTTTCGCGCGCCGCCTGGAGAAGGGCATTTAAGCTCGGCGGAGGATGAGGGATCCTCGGAATAAATTGCTTTAATCTTGCCTTCTTCGTAGCGCCGCACCGCCGCCGCCACCGCCGTCGCAGCGGCGCGGTCTCACACTCCTCTTGTTTTCTTGAATGGCCCAGAGTGACTCGCCGCGGGCGGGGGCGGTACGACGTGCTTGTGATTTCCCACGCCGCCCACATGCCGTTGCGTGCTGCACGGTCTCGTAAGCCTCAGGTGTACGTCACAAAAGTCTTCTGCCCCCCCCGCAATTTTTTCGCGAAATGTTTCCGCAAATTTCGCCGCATTGTGGCTCTCGATGTATCAGATAATGTTAAATTTTAAGAGCTCTCCATGAAGGCCTCCGAATATAGAAACGCGTGCAATTCACGTTCTCTAGGGCACTTGATCTAACGCGATCTGAGATATCTGTTCTCAGAAACAATCTGCAAGGTGTGTGATGTTTAATAGACTTAAAACCTCCCTTAAATAGATTTAATTGCTTTTGCAGGAAGCTGTATATAATGAAATAAATTAATGGACGAACAAATTCAATTAAGATAGAACCGAAGAACAGATCTAATCGCTTTAGAGAAGAGATATAAAAAACATGCTTTTAAAGCCCGTAAGAAATTATAATTGTTATGATACATGTCAAGATATCCTTTTTTTATTTTGTTGTTCACTCTTTGATATGTAATCTCTTGCATCTGTGAACAATTCATTTCGTTAGAAAAAAGAACTGAAAAACTCTTCTCGAATGATTTCCTTTGTATGCGATGCGTTGGTTATTGCATTTCAGATGTGTGAACTTTATTCCTCATTCTCAGGTATAATTGCTATGTAAATATCAATCGATAATTCACTGCATGGTTTACAAAATGTTAAAGTCGATGTTTGAGTGGAATTCAGTATTTGTTAAAAATAATTGCCAGTGCATTTGCTACAAACTCCTGTTTGGCGACACTCTCGTAAGTTAACAAATTTTCCTAGTTCAAAGATATTTTCTCATGTAACAAGCAGGTCTGATGTGCCAGTGCTAAGGGGAAATAACCTTTGAAGTCTTCAACCGGTATGTTCTCATTCAAAATTCTGTGCTCCTGTGACCTTAGAAGAAGTCAATCAAAAACATTTATTTTCTCTGTGGAATTTTGTTTGTAGTTAATACGATTTTTAAAGAACTACTATGACTTTTCTGTGCAGTCTTAATGAGGGTGGATATGGAAGTGTCTCTTTTTGGTCTTTAGGGCAAGTACGAAATGCAAAGAGCCTCAAACAATCATGCAATTACGCCGAACGTGACCACTGGATGCTATTTAAAATAGTTAATGTGCAACACTTTCCCCAGCGTTTGAGAGATGTGTAGAGAGACCAGTGGTGAAGTAGTGTTGCGTCGCAGTTAATCACGATGCTTGTGCTGTTGGCGTCTCCGCTGCCGTAAACGACCGGTGTCCGGTCATTTAATTAACGTGCATTGTGACGCGACTCGATTGCTGCGCGCGCAACGACCGGCGCGTGTACGTCCTCGCCGCTGCCTCCGCGCTTCGCGATCCGACGCTCGAGAAGTTATTTACTTGTTCGTTTTCTCCTCTGTTCTCTTCACGGGCGGTCACTGCTGCTGTCGTTTTACCTTTAAAGACTACGCTGTCAGAAATTACATTACATTTAATGTGCGACTGTACATGAATTTTAATGTCCTTGTGCATTAATGGAAATTAATGTACTCGTGTACATTAAATTTAATGCTTAAATTAATCCAATGTAGATTTAATGTAGACTGATACCGTCTCTATTTCACATTTAATTGTACACATACATTAAATTTAATGTACATGTACATTAAATTTACTTTGATATACTTCATATTAAAAGTAATGCCGAAATTTCTGACAGTACATACAGTGTCTTGTGTTGTTATATTTTATGTAGTGATTACAGTTTCCATTCTGTTGCTTTCGAGTTTCCTTAGTAATAATTTTTCACTATTGACTTTCTTACTCTATTTTTGGTTTCTACTTTAACTGTAAATGTTCATTCTCGTGGTTGTCAAGTGTACTGTGTTCAAATATTTCTTTTTTTATTTAATTCATTTTAAATCGCTCTGCAACTACATGGTCATAAGCGATCAAAAATTGTTTTACAATTTTACATTATATGAAAATATGCACAAAATATTTCTTTCTTGTGTTTCTTCTGTTCCAATTATTAAACGTGAATTTTTTTAGGTTATTATTAAATATTCAGTTTCTGCAATTCGTTGACATTACTTTTGCCAGTCTTCTTTGACTATTTTCTAATAAATTCATTAATTGTATCCTTTTTACTCCGACGCGTTCGTTTTTGTCCTTGGTGTTTTATCCATGTTCCTCGTGTACTTTTCACATCAAGGTTTTCAGCTTTAAAAC
Organism: Teleogryllus oceanicus; assembly: GCA_964035755.1. Taxonomy (NCBI): domain Eukaryota; kingdom Metazoa; phylum Arthropoda; class Insecta; order Orthoptera; family Gryllidae; genus Teleogryllus; species Teleogryllus oceanicus. Next base: position 82,966,779 of record CAXIVR010000004.1, on the reverse strand, counting down.
TGTACTTAAGCAAGAGAGTGAAGGAAGATATCTTGTTGTTCGCATGTTGTTTGTATACATAGATCTTACTTATGCGTTCTGGCACAAATGGTCATTTTGCGAGAGAGAAATTATTGATCTTGTGTTAATGGAATTTCTAACGCAGGTTTTACGAGACTAATAGCAGCACTGACTCGAGAGGGTTTATTGTGTTCCTTTTTTCTGGTCGTTACTGGTTCCAGAAAATAAGTTATATTTCATGCGGGCTGGATTGTTCTTACTCGACTTTATAATTATTTATTGCGCTTTGGCGCGTTTCGAATATTTACACTGATGCCTTTTGGAATCGCCTGCGAGGGATTTTACGAGTGTTTCGGATTATATCGCTAGGACATTACAGGATTTCTGGCGACAGCTGGAGATTCGAGTAAGAATGGGTTGGGGCTAAATAATTGGAAATGTAACCGGTCGTTGCTTTTCTCATATAGTCATAAAAGTCGCCATGGGTGTTCTTGTTGCCACCATTTTCGTTTTTTTCGTATTTTTCTCTACAAAATTCTCCTGCATTGCTTTTCGTCACGATCTCCGTCGCTTGGTCACGATTCTGCACATTTAAGTCTCCTTTATTCATTGGTTCTGTTTTTAGCTCATTCCAGTTTCGTTACCCCCCACCCGGCCAGTCTTCTCTTCTCTCCTGTTCACTTCCTCCTTTGCCCCTTCCATCGCCAGCGGCTCCTCATCGTTTCGCCTCCATCCTCTCTCCATGAAGGAAATACCTGCGTCGTGGGACGAAGTCAATTGCACGCGGCAGTGTTTTATGGGGCCTGGAGGATTAACGAGCCCGGGCAGGCACAGCAGGCGCACGCCCCCCCTCCGCCCCCGCACCCCGCCCCCGGCCCCGCACCCCGCCCCCGGCCCCGCACCCCGCCCGCCCCGCACCCGCACTCGCACCCGCCCCGCACCCGCCCCCGTCCTCGCTTGGCTGGCTTCGGACGCGCCCCCAGCGCTCTACCACTCCACTGATCTTCCCTCACCGCAGACGCCCCTTGCCTGAAGGCGCAGTACTTATGACACATGTGCGTTTGCTAATGTTTTTAATAATTAACATTATTGTGTAGGGTATTGTTTGCCATTCCTCTTTTCTTACATTTCTAATCGCCTATTTATGTTTAATAAACTTACTTTTATTAATTTTTAATTCCTTGTGTGTTTTGATTATTACATTATCTTGATCTGATAACTCTTTCTCTTTCATTTTCGTTTCCGAGATTTTTTTGATGAATTGCGGATCATCTCTCTTCGAACATTCCCATGTTAACTTACTTAAGATGATGTAATTGCTCTGGCCGGCAGTATCCTCTTCCCTTAGCGCTCTGTACTATTATAGTTCTCGATCATGCTTCCCTTCATCCTTCAGTTGCCATTGACCCTCCCAGTATTGGCATCTTTGTATAATTCTCTCAATTCCCAATGCCGCCAGCATTGCCCACATTGCCCCCTCTTCTCGTCCTCGGCGGCGACCGTGACCTTAGTGACCGTCCTGGAACGGTTGTCCCCCCTCCTCCTCCGTCGACCTTCACTGGCCTCCGCCTTGCGGGACCCTAACTCACCCTCCCCTGCCGCGCAGCATTAATAAGGTTTGTGCGGGCGAGCGGCCACATCGCGGTGCTCATCCCGCCCGGGCCGATCCGTCACCGTCCGGCTCACCCAATGGCGACCACCCCTCCTCCCCCTCCATCCTCCACCCTTGCTTCCCTCGCTCCATCCTCCACCCCTCCTCTATCCCCTTTTCCCCTTCTCTCCCCTTTCTGTCTCTCCTCACTCCCGTCGGTTTACTCACACTCCATCTGCACGTACAGCGAACGCTCTTTCTCCCGGAGGGCTTTGCGCCCGTCCCGCAGTTGCATACATTCTGTTTCGGAGTGGAACATGTCAATGCCGCCGTCCTCAAGAGACCCTCTGCCGAACGCAGCCCCGACCGCGTGTCGGCGTCTGCCCCCCCGCCGCCCCTCCGCGCCCCCGCCCCCCCCCTCCCCCTCCGCGCCCCTCCGCGCCCCTCCGCGCCCCTCGCGTCGCCCCTCGCGTCGCCCCTCGCGTCGCCCCTCGCGTCGCCCCTCGCGTCGCCCCTCGCGCCACCCTCGCTCCGCCCTCACGCCAGCCTCGCGCCACCTGCGCCACCCTCGCGCCGCCCTCGTGCCGCCCCTGCGCCGCCCTCGTGCGCTCGTACCGCCCTCGTACCGCCCTCGCGCCGCCGTCGCGCGCCCTCGCGTCGTCCCTCGCTCCGCCCTCCGCCGCCCTCGCGTCGCCCCTCGCGTCGCCCTCGCGTCGCCCTCGCGTCGCCCCTCGCGTCGCCCCTCGCGTCGCCCCTCGCGTCGCCCCTCGCGTCGCCCCTCGCGTCGCCCCTCGCGCCACTCTCTCAGCCTGAATCAGTGAAAAACCACTGATTGACGGTGCCCTATTCACTGATTGTGGTAGTTATAAATCTGCCACCGGCAATCAGTGAATTGAACTGAATGAATCAGTGAAAAACGGGTCCACTTTTTGAATCAGTGAAACTTCACTATTTGAATCAGTGAAACTTCACTATTTGAATCAGTGAAATCTGTGACAACTAATTGAACCAGTGGAATGCAATTTCCTTGATATCTCAATAGTAGGATTTTGGGTTTAGATATAGTACAGGGTAGCGACATATAGTGTAAAGAAGTCAAAGTTAATTAGGCACAAATTTATTGAAAGATTTTATGGGAAAATGATCTTCTTGAACAGCACTGTACATATTAACTAAAAAACAAATACAATAGAAATATACATATTATGGCAAAGATATTGAGTCTATCTTAACTCAGAAAAAAAATTGAAAATTGAGGTAATAACAGACCTGTATTCTATTTCATATGAGCAATCCATATATCTGTTCATTTATTGTCTTCAACATTATCACGTAGAAAAATTGTCCAATGTTATGGTTTAGTTCCTTAAGTCACATTATCCTTGGGGTAGGAAGAGTTTTGTTACATCATTTACTTACAAACAATTGGCTTTTCAATGAAAGGAATACTGGTAAAGAGATATGTTGGAATTAAGGTAATTTTAAAGGGAGATACTGCCTTTTTAAGTGAGATAGGAGAATACAAGTCTTTATTTAAACCAATGAAAACATACAACAGAGAAGAAAACCGATGTTCAGGAACTTTCAAACTCACTACAGAAAAAATTGGCCTGCAGTTAACACTCTTCATTTATGTACATATATTGACAATTTCGTGACAATACAACAAATTCTGAAAAGAAAGATGGGAAGAAAGTAGTGAAAGAAAGGACTCTTATAATTTAAATATATATAAATACATTTCAATGGATTTTTATGTGAATTTTACAATAAAAATAAATAAAGGACATTAAATCTGTCAAAATTTTAAAGTAAAAATACAAATAAACATTTAGTATTATTACAAGTATGTGGCAAGTTGTAGGGCAACTTAATCAGCTTCCTCTGCTAATTATAATTTTCATAATTAAAATCAGCAGCATTGCCAAGCTTTATTTATTTATTTATTTATTTATTTATTTTACGTCAAAAAAACAGTTAAAAACTGCGTATGACGTGCTATGGGGAAAAGTGAATTGCGTGCACATTTTCAAAATTCTGTGATCCCTACACTAAGTCTAATACTACTTAAATTTGAATTTTTGAAAGGGAGAAAAAAAAAACAAAAGAAAAATAAAACTCCCATGTAATAAAATCTATTTTAAAGGATAAATAAGCAATAAATTTTGAATTTTGAAAGGGAGAAAAAAAAACAAAAAAACTCCCATTTAATAAAATCTATTTTAAAAGATAAATAAGCAATATATTTTGGCTCTTATTACTTCCTGCCGCGACAACATGGAAACGATAATTTGAATAATTGTATTTCCATGAATTCTAGAAGACGTGCACAGAAAATGAAGTTACATTTATGTCCAGAAGCAAAACAAGGGGCCATCTCAGCATTTGCTCAATGGATCAGGGAAACTGGACGAAAAACCTGATCGAGATGGGGAATGCTAAAATTGGAAATGCTAACAGCACTGCATGCCTTTGTTTCTATGTACATATATACATATATATGTATACATGTATATAAAGAAAACAAAGACTATTGTGTATTGTTTCCTAAAATTTCGAATCTGCCATGGTACCGAACAAATGACTGATACCTGACACCGCAATGGAGGCACCTGGCTACTGATTTCAAAGACAGGAATACAATTGATGAATGATGACCAAGAAGCGCAGGTTCTAAGCTATTAATTCACTTGAGGTAAAAATTTTAAATGGCTTACCAGATGAACTCCAAAACACAAACCTTCACAAGGAGCTAATTACAACACAAATATTTGGTGGGAAGAAATACTTAAAAAAAGACATCAATTTCGAAAAGTCTGATTTCTTTATCAGAAAATCTATCAAAGTATATTTGGATAAAGAGGAAAATTTGCAATTTACAACTACTACATAGAAGAGACTACAGAGGAAAAGTTGAAAAATCTACCCGAGTACTTCAGATGAAACAATTGAGAAACTTTAAAGAAAGTTTTAGAAGATAAGCAACAAATATCTGAAGTAAAAGATTTGAGAAAAATTGCCAATGATTTTTATTATCAATATATTTCAATGGATAAACTCAAACGCACGCCAATGGATAAATGAGTGTGAACGCTGTTTTGTGGAAGAGAAATTCTAAAATTTTCCCTTGACAGATTGGTACTCAAGTATGATTTTGAAAATACAGTAGAATCAGAACGGAACAATTGGAAAAAGAACGCACGCATAAAAGAAATCGGAGCTGTTCTAAAACAACGACAAAAATGGGGATAATAAGCCAGCGGCATATTTTTCGAAAAAATTGAGTGAAGCTCACAAGGGAAAAAAAAAAAACAATTTACCTTGAGTGCTTGACAATAAAAGAGGTTGTGATATATTGAACATTGGCTACTTGGAAGAGAGTTTTGGTACACTCAATTATAAACTTTTAAAAAATTTAAATATAAAAGCAAGAACACATTAGAACTGGGTGATTTGACATACTATCTGTCCCTATACAATTTTAAAGTTAAATATAATGCTGGAAAATTAAACAAAGAGGCAGACTGTTTAAACAGGCATCCAGTTCTAGAGCCTGATGAAAATTCAGATGACATATTAAAAATTGTAAACCCAGTGAAATTAGAAGACATAAAAAAGGATCAAAGAAGATGCACAGAACTACAAAACAATAAGAAAAAACTAATATTCTAAAATGAAATTTATTATAAAAATTGAAAAGATTAGAAGACATAAACATAGAGAAGATTTGTGAAACTTGTGACATCGGTAAAGAATAAATCATGAAGAAAATCAAAATTTGATTAATGTCACACTAGGTCAAGCAACGTACCCTTTTAAGATAGTTTCTAAGATACCATCAGAGGTTACGGAGGATCCCAGTCAACAAAAAATACCCACACCTACTGGTCGACCATTTCACAAGATATGCTTATATTTTAACATCAAAAAATCAAAACGCTGATGATTTTGTAAAACTAACTGAGGAAGTAACAAAAAACCATGATATCCAGATGGTACTAACAGATCAATATCCAGGAATAAATTCAGAAGAATTAAAACAATTCCAAATTTTAAAAAAATAGATTTTACTGCCATAGATGCGGCAATGGTCTCAATGAAAGATTAAACCAGACTTTGGTGAATAAAATAAGATGTATTATGAATGAAACTGACAAAAAGGCTGCTATTCCTATGGACAACTATTGTGAAAAAAGCTGTGGAGAAATATGAGACAGAACATACAGTGACATAAGTCTCAACAAAATACTTTCTAGAGGGTAAAACCATAAATAACCTACCACATGAATTAAAAATAAAATGCACAGACGAAGATTTAGAGAGAGAGGAAAATAGCACTCAAGAATACAATAAAACCTCATAATGACAACAAAAATATTCGACCTAACAGGAGACAAATTGAATTAAAAAAGGAGATCTTGTGTACATAGAACATGAAAGTCGCCTGAATATGAAGAAATTAGATGAATTGAGAATTGGGCCATACTCGATATTGGGACAATCTTTAAGTCAATCTATGAAGTCAATACCAGACACAGAACAAAAGAATCAAATTTCTATGATATAACAAAACTCCAATAGTAGAAGGTTTTGATAATTGAACAATTGCAGAAGCATTGTTCATTTCAGGAGGAGGGGTTTTTTACAGAAACCCAACTGAGTTTTTATTTCAAATTAAATACTCAAAGGATATAATCATTATATACTGCTAAAAATGAAAAAAATTGCTAATGTTGAGTATGCCAAATTTGTTGTAAATATTAATTTAAAAAGTAAGTCAAATGCTGCCATGGGTGAAGGAATATTTTATTATTAAAAAGGGCAGATGTTAAACCAACCATCACCTGAACAAAACAAGAATATTTTTCTATCCTTTCACCCATATCAAATATTGCTGGACATTTTCTTGAAGGTTTTTCTCCTTTCCAATTCCTCCAGATGCAAATTAGAGCCTCCTAAAACAGAAACATAGATAGGTCAAGAAGTTATGAGGAAAAAATGGTTACTTTATTTTCAGATTACATACAAAATCATACTAACTGGCAGAATTATGAGGTCTGGATAGGGAACCCAGGAGTGGCAAATGGCTTTGATGTACCATCTGCACTCCCCCCTCTACTTTGCCAAACTAGCCTGCCATGTAAATGAGTAAAATATAATGTGTTTAGTGACTAAGGAAAGCAAGGAACTGATCAAAATAAATCAGTATTACAGCAGTCTTTGGCAAATTAAAATACCTTTCAAAATATTCACAGTGTTATAGTCCCCAGTTAGCTCCTGCATTTCTCTACACTTCTTCAAAACTCCATTCCTGGACTGGTGTCATTAAACTAAATTGGAAAACCAAAGAAAGAGTTAATAGTTTGCTGGCTGTGCTGTGGTGTAATCGAGAGCATTTTGGACTTTTTACAACTTTCATAAACGAAATTATACATTGCACGTCAGATATTTCACACTATCACCAATCAGTTACACTAAAACTCTTAAGTTACATAAGAAGTTTTTAAGTTAATAACAAAAAAATGTGGTTAAATTTTCCACGTGTTCATAACTCTATATCTTAGTTTGGCTAAATGTTCACTATAAAATAAACGTCTCACAGTTATCAACAAGACGAGTCACAGAAAAGAAAAATACTTACCTAACGCAATTAAACAATCTTCAGACACGGTCAGTTTTCTCACAGGAAACGTCTATTCCACTCGTGGGATTTTGCTTCACAACGCTTCACAACAGACTGTTGAACAGAGCACTTGGACGATCAGTCGGCGGCGCCACTGACAACCAGTGAATGCTGGCGGGCATTATGAAAAGGTTCACATATTCACTGATTGTCAGCGAAACTACACGTTTCGACTGAAGAAATCAGTGACTTTGCGCTCACTGATTGAATCAGCGGCAATTTCACTGATTCAGATTCAGAGAGCACCCTCGCTCCGCCCTCGCGCCAGCCTCGCGCCACCCTCGCGCCGCCCTCGTGCCGCCCCCTGCGCCGCCCTCGTGCCGCTCTCGTACCGCCCTCGTACCGCCCTCGTCCGCCCTCGCCGCCCTCGTCCGCCCGCCGCCCTCGCCGCCCTCGCCGCCCTCGCGCCGCCCTCGCGCCGCCCTCGCGCCGCCCTCGCGCCGCCCTCGCGCCGCCCTCGCCCGTTCCGTCCCCCGCAGACCCGCGCGCCGCAGGTCCGCGCGCGCAGGTGCTCGTAGATGACTTTCACCCTCGAGGGAAATGTCCTGAAGTCCTGTTGCGCAGCGCGGTACACGGAGGCTGGATGCATTCGAGGGGGAACCGGTTTTCAAACTCTTTAAACAAGCGTATTTCCCGTGGTAATGCATTCGTTGTGTTCAAGATGACTTCGAAGCGTACTAATAGAAAACTCTTCCGGGTACGTCATGCCTTGCAACTCTTCACAATTGTTTTTAAAACTGCGCAGAGACGGAGTCTCTCGACTAAAAAGATGGATGATCGGTAAATCTTACGTTAGTAGTCTTAACCCTTCTTTAGGTCTGACTTATTCGGACATTTGGCCATAAAACATTTTGAAAGTTCTCTTTCCAACGTTTTAGAAATAATGCTGGGCAATTGCGTGAGAAACATTTGGCAAGGTTTTTTCTGAAGATTTGAAGACTAATTTCATCAATGTTTTCATGGGGTTTAGTGAAGGGGAAGAGTAAAGATGAAATACAAACATGGTAGTCTGAGGATAGATTATTGTATAACAATCGCTGTGACAATTGCCACTTTATCTCTGAAGTGTACAAAAATTGAAATCGTACATTCCTGTTGACTTCTCACAGAAACAGCAATGCGGAGCTCGAAAATAAAACTAGTGACAACGTGCCTTGATGTATTCTCGCACAGAAGTGTTAAGACAAAATCAAAGAAAAAAAGCTTTGCTTTTAAAAATTCTTTTGTTTAGTGAAGCTAAATGACAGTATATCTTCCAGCTTCGTGAAATATTTGTTTATCGTATCTTTTCACTATTCCATCCATTATACGTTTTTTCTATAAAATGTATTAATAATGCAATATCTTAATTTGCCATCTACTTCATGAGTTGGTGCACTTGTTCTTGAAAATGCTTTATCATCTCATACTGTCTTCGAATTTCAATTTGTGTATTTGTATATTGTTTCCATAACAAGCTTTCAAAATGCGCATTTCGTAGACGTCAGTAGGAATATTCCCATTCTGTTGATCCTTTATAGCAGGGGTGCAAGGCAAGTGCAACTTGCAAGGCCTCATGAACCACAACTAACATATTAATATGGTTCAGGGCCATATTTACAGTACTCGGGCGATCCATACCCGAATTCCTGGTATTATTGATTTCGGCAATTTGCCCAGCTGCTCTGAAAAGGGGGAGGCGAGAAGGAACGCGTTTCCTTGTGTTGTGCATGTCAAGCCATACAGTGCACAACATGGGGAAACATATTGGGTTGTTTTTGAATTTCTGAATTTACTAGAAAAAAGTTCTTAAATCTAAAATTAACCAATTTTTTTACTAAGGGAGTTTTGACCCCGACAAAGCGCATGCACTAGGTGCCCAATTTTCTCGCCCGATATGGGCGCAACGAACTTTCACGACTAAAAACCTTCGCGGGCATTTGGCATAAATTGCTCTGCGGGTCGCCAGTTGGAACACCCTGCTCTAAAGGATGTTCTAATGTATGGAGAGTTGCTGAGGAAATTGCTCACCACGTGACTCATGAACAGGAACTCTTAAAATTCTTGTGCATCCACTCACGCAAAAGCACGAGAGTTCGCGGGCTGGGCGGAAAGGGTGTCTTATCGTGCGAACAGCTCCTCTTCAAGCATGACTTTATTAACATACAAAACACGCTTCTTTATGTAACCTGCCTGTAACGAATGTATTTAGTTTGAACAGTGGGTTAAATGCTTCAAAAATTAATGTCGGAGCGAAGTTAATAAAATAATCCAAATTAATCCATCCTTATTCTGTGAGGCTATATGAGGTTTGTTCGACAGAATATTCTTTTGCATTTATATTTACACATCTTTTCTTTATTATAATGTATTTTATTGGAATATCTTGAGTTTAGGTCATAAAAACAATATTAGAATCGTCCACGTTTCATTCATAGAGAACCCCAAAAATCATTACAAGTTAATTTCCAGTACATTTAAACATGAAGGTCAAATGAATAGTACTCATATGAGAAGAAATAAAAGAGGTCATCTTCGTCAACGTATTAGCTTTATGTTGCTAATATGTTGACGAAGATGACCTCTTTTATTTCTTCTTATAAGAACGTCAACAACACCAAATCAGAATTCCCACAATTAGTACTCATATTACAATTCTCTGCTAGTGAAAAGTGACGGTTATTTCAGCAGCGACGATCTGACGCGCTTTCCCAGAGAACGGCCTTCTGTTGTATGATCGGGTTATGTGAAGTGTTGATTTTTTGATAACTAAGAGAAGAAAGGTCGGCTGTTTGGTGTGCACAGAAATGAAATAACTCTTTAGATATTAACCATTCGTGTCATTTAGAGGTCTCAATTAACTAATATTGAAGGAAAAAATTAAGCCCATCTCACATTCGTGCTTGAACGTGATTTGATGCGCAGAATTGTATCACTTCCTTTTACTGCGAGGGCGTATATTGCCATGACGTAAGCTACCACCCTCCAAGTGGCAGTGCAGTGCTGTCGGGAAGACCGTAGCCGTGGGATGGCTTTTATCTGGTGTCCGCGCGGCGGTCCAGTAGTGTCGCACCGACTTGTGGCGCGCGGCGGTCGACCTCCGCCGTCACAGCCGCCACTGCCGCCGCCGGAAATTGAATTTTCCGGCGCGGATTAAGGGTCAGACGTGCCCCGGCAGCGCGCGTGCCAATTTGCGCTTCGGCGCTGACCGCTCGGCCGCGCGGCGCGGCGGCGGTCACGTTTTCTACGCGGGAAAGAATCCCCTGGCTCTTTGCGGCTTCCATTTCAACGCTTCAGTGTCGTTCATGTCAGGTCGAGAACGGCCATGTTTGTACTTGCCTGCTTATTCGGGGATGCCGTGCGTGTTTTTTTATAATTTAATTTGTACAAATGTGTAGTAACAGCGGAAATCTCCAGTGGATGCGGTTTAACATCTGCGGCGTGTTGTACGGAATGCGATGGTAATGAGTTTCAGATATGTTCTCCGTTCGATTATTGACCACTCACGTTTCATATTATGTTTCGGGAATAGTCGTCCCAGTAAAGAAACGTTTGTGTTATATTTTATGTCAATGTTTCTGGCTTTCTGTATTTCAAGGATAGCTTCGAAGCATTGAAACCTTTTGTGAATTACTGTTCGTTACGAGCTGATGGTTTTTCAGTATTAATAAGATACCTATTTGTGTGACAAGATTGAGTATCCAAATATTGTTCACTGCGAAAGGTGTAACATATAAAATAAACGAGATTATAATGAAATTTTACTAAAAACTACCTTCGATATTATGTAGATTTTTACTAACCGTGAATATAGAATTTAAATAAAACGCAATTGCGCTCTCAAAATATTTCAGCCTCCGGAACACATCGTCGCATATCGTGGATCTAGAAATGTTTCTATTGGAAGGAATGTGGTTCAGGTAGTTGGACGTTTACCCCATTCCTCAATCGAATGGACCACCGCAAGCCTCGCCTCGCCTGGTCGACTCGGCGCCGAGCCGCTGCCCCTCCCCCGTTGGCCAGCGGCAGCTCATTAAAAGCGAAGCGAACCCACCCCACCCCACGCCGGATTCAGCGCCGCGGCGAGGCGTGCGTGCCCGCCTGCACATACGCACATGCGTGCGTGCGGGTGCGAATGTGCGTGCATCGTGACCCGAAAGCTGGTGTTGCGTGTCACTCACCCCCGCCTGTCGCCTCTCACGCTCTCCCTGCCCGCAGCGGGACGCGAAAATCGCATACACAATTTACGAGTGGCGGCGGCCCGACCGTGGCCGCGGCTGCGCCTGCGTAAATATGGACAGCGCGGGCGGGCGGCGCGGCGGCGCTGCGCAGCGGGGTTGCGAGTTCGCCCCGAGACAGGGAGAGGGGAAGAAATTAATTTTCTTTACGGAGGTTAAATTTGTTAATATTATTTATAAGTCTAATAAATGTAAAAAATTATAATAAAAATTGAAAAAAGAAATGTCTGCCTGAAAATCCAAAGGACCTTCCAAGAATTACAAAAAAGGAAACAACGGAAAATTGCAAATTTTAAGGGCAGGCATTGTGGGGTTTGCTTGTTTTGGCGTTTGTAAGGTGTTTTTTAGGACCAAATTAATAATTTTTTGGTATCTTAATAAAGGTTGAGGTATATTTTGTAATTGTTGCCATTCATACTGATGTTGATGTAACCTAAAGTAGTGCTATGTGTATTTGGATCGTAATTGGTTAATCAAAGGCAGTTTTTTTTAATGGAAAATAGAAAACATATGTGAACGTGTAGGGTGGAAATATGCTAAATACAACCAGTTGTGAAGTACGCTAGGGAAACGGAGATCCCACGTGACTACATTTCCCCGAATGTATTGAAGGCTGGTCTTCAGGAACATACGTTTTTCGTGTATGTGAATTGTATTCTGTGAATGGTAAATTATTAAGTAATCACTTGCAATTCAACCACACCGTTATTCGATTTCTTTTCCTGAGAGAAATTAACACTCAGCGATCTTCAGTGGAAGGAAAGGAGGAATGGAGAATTCATTAATTTTTCGATAGAACTTGAAGGAGCCATCACAGTGAGATTCCCATCTATTCGGATGGTGCGGAAATTCTCGGGGCACCAAGGCAGGGAAACGCAGAACGGAGCACTAAGGCAAGGAACCAGGTCCAGGGGGCTGTGATGAGCCGGGGTGTAGACGGCGTTGGTTTAGGCGAGTAAGTGGGGCCAGAAGCTACCACCTCTCTCCGTTGCGGCGCAGCACTGCGGGGTTATCGTCGCAGGCGCCGGCGGCGGTTGCGTCAGCATTAACGCTCGTTAGCTCGGTCGCCGGGCGGCGAGCGCACACAAATCTGCGAGTGGCCGGGCGGCGCGCGAAGGAGCAGGTCAACATTTGCCGCCCCGGAAATCCACGCGGCGGCGTTGGGTTTGTTTGACTCGCGGAGCGTTACCTGTCTGGTCGCTGATGTACTCGTGACAGGTGAAGATACTGGATAAGCCGAGGCGAAATGGGACTTTTGATATGGGCGTGGCTGTATTGTGATCTGTGTGTTATATCTGATGTATTACCTGTAATTGGCGAAATACGTGCGATAACACTGTAATTAATCAAATGTGTATGAATTTTCGTTATCACAAAATTACTCTCTAATTTATTATTATGCAACTCTCTGGATCTGATAAAGTTCTGGAGATAGACCTACAGTAAACCCTCCTTCGCACGAACTCGCATAACACGAATAAAACATCGGTCCCGGCAAGGCATTACCGTAACACGAATATTTATGACACGAATTTTTATTACACGAACTCTGATTATTTCGGTCCCTTGAAATTCCTGTTAATGAGAGTTTACCGTACAAAAAACAGTTTGGATAGAAAGTTCTTTATTTTAGAAACTGAAGAAAATAATCTCTCCCACAGATACAAATGTGTTTTCACTCAAGTGAAGTCTTGTTGACGTGTGTTTTCTTTTGCCACAAAACGTCCAAACGAAGTATTTTTCGCTCTACTGAGGAACAATTGTCATTTTTGTTGCGTCTCGTGGGCCGAGTCTTATCTCTAAACGCCGAACGAAGAGGAAAGGAGTTGGGCGGCCAAGTCGGTTTCCGCTCCAGGAAGTCCGGTAAGAAAGCGTCGATTTCCTCGTTCCGCGGGAGCGCGCAGCGTTGCGCCAGCGGGGCCCCGCGGCGAGCGGCGTCGACGGCGTCTCGGCGGACGTCGCGGCGCGGGGCGGCGTCCCGCGTGTGAGAGGAGCGCCCGGGAGGCTGCGGCTGCGTGGGTGCGGGGCGCCGGGGGGGCCGGCGCGAGGAAAGTCGCCCGCCCAGGAGCAGGAGTCGCAGCGCCGGCGGCGGCAGAGCTCGCAATCGCAGCCTCAGCCGCAAGCGCTCGCCTCTGGGACGGACGGTAGGAGTGATTTCGGATGTGTTCCCCTCAAGGCGGCTCCACACATTCGTCATTCGGCGAACACCGAACAACCGCTCCCGAGTAGTGTGGATGAGTTACTTGCTATTTGCCGAGTGACGAACGGTCGGTGCTCGCCCTACCCACCGCGTGTCGGTCTTTTGGACACATCTAAGGGAGCGAACATTCGCCGAACACGTCAGCTGGTCGGGATTGGGCGAGCGCTAGCTCGCTGCTCGGCGAATGCCGAATGTGTAGAGCCGTCTTGAACGTTGGGTCGTTCAAAGCCGACCGAATTGTTCTCGGCGAACGGTGTGGTTCAAGATGCGATGAATGGTTGGGGCTTTCGACCAGTTGTTTCTGGTGTTGGTTTCGTGACTCGTAATAGTTTTTGGTGGTTTTTATGATAGTGCTTTGAAACGTTATTATGTGATGGGCGAGGGTCATTTCGATTAGTATTTTCCTCAAATTATAGATTTTGTATCTTTGTTGTACTGGGGTTTGCAAGTATTGTTCACAATACTTTAGTTTTGTAATTTGCGAACAGATTGTTAGTTCCAAAAAATACATTCAGATCTTTCTTTTCAACAAAGAACTTTTCGTATGAACGTAAAGCTTTTTTTATTTATTCATTGAATTTGACACTGTGTTCAGCCTGTTGGAAACTAACTAGTAGAAAAGTAGTTGTGCAGAAAGAATTTAAACGTGGTTAATAGGAAGGAATTTATTAACGTTTCATTGTGATTATCAATATCAAATTCTAGCGATTAGCAATGGGCTTTTCTCGGGCATGAAAAGCGCTGACGATTAACGTGACTATTCAATGTAGCTACGTGTGGAGGAGGGGAGGGGAGTGAAGGGAGTGAAGGAGGAAAACGTTGATTGTAACGGACGTTTTAGCTCTATATTCATGTTGGTGTATTGAACACTTACGGAATGAGGTGGGAGTACTATAGAGAGTCCTAACGGTCATTCGTGTGTTGATTATCCTCCACAATAATTATCCCATTGTCTTTCTGTAGTAATTAAGATGTATTGAATTGTATTGGACATTCACGTTTTATTATATGAGCATTCGAGTAGTAAAGAAATCAAATGAATACAACGTCCAACTCCAGAATCCGTTGAAACGCTTTCCTGAGTCAGCCGCAGCACTGCTTAGATTTATTGGTTCGAAGTGCATGTTGCGTCACACTTCGAACAGCATTTGCTTTCAGGACCACAGGAATGAGTCATTGTGTTGTACGTGTTTTGCGGGCGCGTTTTATTGGATGTTGCTACTGCAGATTTACGGTGGGATCGTAATAGTTTGTAGGCCGCTACTACTTAGCGATTGCCTCTGAAATGGCCGTGACGCAAGCTGCGGGAAATTGCCTAACATCAGACTGAGCCAGTTGTTTTTCTGAAGCTGCAACAAGTTCAGAAGCTTAGTTCAGAGACTTCTGCAATAAAATGGTTTGATTGGATAGATTTCATGATTGAAGTGGAAGTGGATGTACGAGTTTGTTTGCTATTTCTTTACGAATTGATTTCGTTTAGTTTCTTTCTTGGTGTTTCTCTTTTGATACTTCGGAACGCCGATATCAACTCCATGTATTTATCCTACATTAATTGGATTTCCCCTCATTCCATCGAACCAACATTCGCGAGTCATCATCATTCCAGGTGCTCCGTAATGCTCTTCATAGCAGGTATTTTGCTCGATTAGTAATCTTCACTAACGAGGCCCTTCACTGCATTGTGCCAAGCGGCGGAGCCTGCAGCGAGGATGCGGGCGGAAGTCGGAACGCGGATGTGTAGGGGGATGTGGGTGGGCTCTGGCGGCGTAATCACGTGGCGGTTCCACATTGCGGAATCTGAGAGAGACAGCGCGACGGAGGTGCGGGAGGGCGGAGGCGGCCCGAAGGGGTTGCGGCTCGCGACGAGCTGCCCGCGCGCCCGCCCGCGGCCCCCGGGCCGTAACCCCGCCGCCCGCGTCCCCCCCCGCGCCCCTCCCCTCTCCGCCCTCTGACCCCTCCGCTCCCTCCCTGCTACCTCCTCTCCCCTCCCCCGCCCTCTCCCCCCCCTTCCCGCTCTTTCGCCCTACTCCCCCTCCCCTGCATTCTCCCTGCACGGCTGTTCACCTCCGAATTCCCTCCATCCCTCATTTTTGTCTCCGCTTCTTCACGTAGTTGTCCGTACCCTCCCCCTCCCCTTCCCTTTCTCCTTGTCCATTCTCCGGCGTCCCAGCCCTCCTCGGTCCGCGTTCACGCTCTCCCTGCGTTTCCCGCCCTCGTCACTTCCGCTTCGGCCGCCACAGCCGCCCCGCCCCGTCCTTCCCGTTCTGCGCCGGCGTCCGCCCCACCCTGCCGGCGCCGGCGCCTGTCGCAGCCCCGCGGCGGCGCTCGTGTCCGCTTCCGCCGCTCCGAAAGTGTTTCCGCGTCCCCTTTTTTACGGTGGACGTGCGGAACGCGCCCCTGGGTCGCTAGGCGAAGCGGTGGCCGTTTCGAGCTGCGCTCCGGGATCGTCAGTTAGTCGTGTTGACACTGCTCGGGAACATCGCGGTGCTGTATCGGATGCCAAAGACTGCAGCAGTTTCCAGCTGTCCGTAATAGCGACATAAACTTGCATCGTTGCCAGTGAAGAGAGGATATATTAGAGACCTCCGTAGAGTTGAGACATACGTAAAGTGTTTTAGTTCTTTCATAATAATAATAATGGGTCATTCCAACTAAAATCGGCCGACATTTTATCGACCCTCTCCAAATTACCTGAAAACACTCATACTTCTTCATTTTCGTCTAAAAATAAGTAGAAATGTGCTCATTTGGTTTAATTCATTGTATTTTCGTTTATATTTCACATAAAACATTTAGCTGTTTTTGCCCTATTTCACAGAGCACTAAGAAACAAAATTGTATTTAACTTGTAAAATTAATACAAACCATAGATATTTCAATAATTTCGAATGTATATGTGCATAAACATTTGTTATAACTCATTGCTAGTGATTTTTGGATTGACCATGCTGAAATATGGGGTCAAAGGTCAAAATCTCGGTTTTCTTTAAACATTTATTCTCAAAATACGCCATCTCCGATTTTGCTGAAATTTTGGGAAATTAAAGCTAGGGGGTCATACTTTAACATATAAAAAAATCCTAGATGTTTTTGTATTTTCTTAAATTATCCTGATTTGAAGTTGATATTCCATATTTTCTATTTCGCGTTTTAAGAGAACTTGATATGTAAAGGTACTAAGGACATAATTATTTACCTAATGTTATACTATTTGAAATTATATATTCATAAAGTTTCTAATCGTGTAATTAATTACTTGTTCATTACTCAGTGGTGCTCTCCCATAAGGTCACATGGTCACGTGCCTCCCACTTGTAAAAGAAACTATTAAAAGTGGATTGAAATGCATGACATTTTATCGCGCAAAACTTCTAGACAATTTACGATAAGGTATTCACAGTCGATATCAGTGCCATCTACACGTAGTAGATTGCACTGTGTACATCGATATTTCACAGCGACGACTAACGAGGTAGTTGTGGCAACAGGGCGAAGTCCACGAGCGTCTTGTGACCAGCTCCTCCGTTCAGCCAAAGTTTTCCCATAGTGCGAGGAAAAGGAGGGGTAATGCTTCCTATGGCCATTCTAGGGCACAAGATTTTTGTGACTGCCACTGCAAGCGCCACTTATCAGATGTACAAACAGCACTCTAGTGTCAGAGAAGTGAAATGCGTGAATCATCTCAGCTGGGAATCCTGATTAATCTGTATTTTTTTGAGCGTGTGCTGGTATGTGCTGTGCATTTGTTGTTTTAAATTGAATTGTTTTCTCATTCATGTGTTTTGCATGTTGCATTGATTTTCTAGCGTATTTCTGTGCCCTACCTGATCAGATGTTTACGAGCCGCCACTGTTCATTCTTATTATAGGTGGTGCCACTTGTTTTATGCAAACATGCCCAAAACGGTCGCGCATGATCTATTGTATTGCAACGTGCATTCGTTTTGGGTTCACGACTCCATCCCTGAAAAAGCGAAAGCAGCGCGAAATCGTAATTTCTTTGCTATGATGCTGATTGAAAACAGTGATTTGCAGTGATTCAGATTAAAACTTGTGACGAGTGCTGTGAATCCTGCGTTCAGTTCTAAAAAGTGGTTGGAAAGTAAGTTGACTTTTGACATTCGTTTAAAAATAATAGATAATGCCGTAATTTTTGTTAAATGCAATGAAATATTTTTAGATCACATTGGTCATGGATTTGTCGAGTTGTTCGTTGAAGGATTCGTCTTTTAAATGTTCAGAAGACGGAAAGTTAAAACCAGCCCAGGCTTTTTCAGAAAACAGCTGAGTTTGATTCAACGTCGAGTCAATCTACTCAAACAATTGAGGGATATGTTTGAATCATGAAATGGCTTTACTCATATTTTATGAAAACAAACAAACGAAATGTTGTGATCCGTTAAAGAATCACAAAGTCGATAAAGTCAGGCTTATGGACCATCACTGAAGAATCTGATGAATCTTTTTCTCCGACATATCCTGTACTTATTGAAGGAAGGAAGCTGTGTTCTAATTGCCGAACGTATATATATAAAAACTGTGATCAGGCAGTCGCTTCTCAGATGTCCAACTTGTCCAGCTCTGAAGAAAGTTCACAAGAATCTCCTGCTTTTGGTACACCCCCTCAGATGTTATTGACCAAATTAATGACAGTTTAGCTGTGATGAACATTGAAAAATCGCAAAAATTCTTTAGCAACAAAATCATACAGGATTAAAAATTGATGAAATTATGAAGTTCATGAAGCATCATTCGACAAAATTTTAATCTCTGGAAAATCTGATCAGCTTGAAGGTAAATTATTTTTTAATGAAAATATATTATTTTTAAAATTAAATCATTAAATTGTAGTGTTTAAAATTTAAAAATTATAACTATATAATATTACGTTTACAGATGCACCGGATATAATGGACTATGCAACGGTTGGAGAAGAGATGATCGCTCAATTGAAACACAAGTTGCAGTCATGTGTTTCTAATAAAGATAAAATTACAGTTTTGTCCGTTTTGCCATCTTCCTGGAGCATATTTAAAATCACGAAGAAATCAACGTTTCAAAACATCTTGTTAAGAAAACCAAAGTTTTAGTTGCAGAACAAGGTATACTCTGTTCCTAAAACCAAAGCCAAGGTATGAGACACCTGAAGAAACCGTAATTCGAGTAATTAACTTTATCTCGATCCTGAAATTTCCGAGAAATGCCGGACGCAAAGATTATAAGAGGTGCTTGTCGATGGAAAGCGAGAGCACAGGCAGAAGAGACTCGTTTTAGGAAATTTAAAAGAAATTTTGAAGTCTTCAGGAACAATTTCCAAACGATAAAATTTCGTTTTCCAAGTTTGCAGAACTTCGACCAAAACAATGTGTACTTGCTGGTTCTAGGTACAACACAGTATGTGTGCTGCATTCACGAAAATTTCAATTTAATGTTGACTGGAGCCGCCTTGTTGCCATGGAATTCAAAACAAACACACTGGAGAAATTTTCAGATGTATTAAGTGCCATCAAATGTACACCACCAACCGATTCCTGCCACGAAAGACTCTGCAGTGATTGTTCGGATATCACGGATTTCAAGGATATGATACTTGAAAGCTTGAGTCGGATGATATTGAGAATATCACCTTCAATCAATGGATAAATGTTGATCGCTGTTCACTGATACTATAATAAAACCAGTTAACCAATTTGTAGACGTCCTGATGGAGAAATTGGAACAACTTTCGCCCCATCATCATATTTCAAAACAACAATGCTGATTACTTTCGACAAGTAAAACAAAAGCTGACATTGGAGAAATTATTATAGTTGCTGACTTTTCGGAAAATTATTCCTTCGTGCTCCAAAACAGCATTCAAGGAGTTCATTGAATAATACACAAGCGACAATCCATCCATTTTGCTGCTATATCGGAGGCAAAGAATCTGAACTTTTGAGTTACGTCATCATCTCAGACGATTTGGAACACAATACTGCAGCCGTCAATTATTTTCAAAAGTTGTTGATCAATTTTTTGAAACATAAAATTCTGATTTGAAAAAGTCATATACTTTTCTGATGGAGCCGCACAATACAAAAATAAGTACAATATTTTGAATTTAAGTTTACACGAGGATGATTTTGGCGTACCAGCAGAATGGCATTATTTGCTACATCACATGGGAAAGGCCCAGTGATGGACTGGGAGGAACCATCAAACGACTTGCAGCACGAGCGAGTTTGCAGTTACCACCTGGAGAACAACTTCAAACTCCTTTTCAATTGTTCGAGTGGGCTCAGCAAAACATTTCAGGAATGAACATTGATTTGCACCGAAAGATGCAATTGCCGCACACAGAAGCAAGCTGAGCAACAGATTTAAAAGTGCGTTACCGATCAAGGGCATCCGAGGATTCCATTCTTGTATACCACAACCAAATGGCTTTGTCGAAATGAAGATTCATTCACATCACGCTGACGCAATTTTATTCAACGTTACCGAAATGTACAACTGGGCAAAACTTCAGTCTGAAGCTGAACCAATGTCTACAAGGTATATAATATTAAAAAAATGATATATTATATAAGTTTTTTTTAAATTTATCTATTTCTGTAATATTTCATTTTTTCTTCTTTAGATCCAGTACCAAAGGCTTTTCGCAACCAAAGATTGAAGCTACAAAACGACGAAAAACTAACGAATTCTGAAATGATCTCAAAAGCAAAGTATAAAAAACACATTTTCAGTTTTTTCGAATGTTAAAATATTAGGTTTTCCGTGTATTTTAATCCTTTAAATTAATACATAAATTAAAAACATGGATTTCACAGAAATAGTATCATTTTGTATCTTTTGACCTAAGAAAGATCCATATGGATTTGAATAAAACAAGTGGCGCCACCTATAATAAGTATGAAAAGTAATTAATTACACGATTAGAAACTTTATGAATATATAATTTCAAATAGTATAACATTAGGTAAATAATTATGTCCTTAGTACCTTTACATATCAAGTTCTCTTAAAACGCGAAATAGAAAATATGGAATATCAACTTCAAATCAGGATAATTTAAGAAAATACAAAAAAACATCTGGGATTTTTTTATATGTTAAAGTATGACCCCCTAGCTTTAATTTCCCAAAATTTCAGCAAAATCGGAGATGGCGTATTTTGAGAATAAATGTTTAAAGAAAACCGAGATTTTGACCTTTGACCCCATATTTCAGCATGGTCAATCCAAAAATCACTAGCAATGAGTTATAACAAATGTTTATGCACATATACATTCGAAATTATTGAAATATCTATGGTTTGTATTAATTTTACAAGTTAAATACAATTTTGTTTCTTAGTGCTCTGTGAAATAGGGCAAAAACAGCTAAATGTTTTATGTGAAATATAAACGAAAATACAATGAATTAAACCAAATGAGCACATTTCTACTTATTTTTAGACGAAAATGAAGAAGTATGAGTGTTTTCAGGTAATTTGGAGAGGGTCGATAAAATGTCGGCCGATTTTAGTTGGAATGACCCAATAATAATAATAATAATAATAATAATAATAATAATAATAATAATAATATTTTATTATTATTATTATTATTCTAGTATTTTGCAGTTCTAATGACCGGTTCTCGCACTCTACACGCCAAAGGATTTTTATTCCCCCAAGTATCATCCTCTCTCCTGCTCTTCATTGTCCAGTTCTCTTTAATTAACGAATTTTCTGGCGAGTATTGTATCAGAAAAAATACTTCAATATTTAACAATCCAATAAGCATCAGAATTTTTCTGGGAGGAGCGGACAGGTATAGTTTCTAGCCGACTTGATGTTTTCGTACAAATACTGTATTTATGCTGAATATGAAAATATATTTTTATTTGTTGAATTGTTAATATTTATAAACTTAACAATTGGTTATTGAATTACTTTCGTTTTATAGATAATACATAAAAGCCATGTTTTTAAAATGTATCGTTGGCTGGAGGGGGGGAGGAGCCCCAAGCGCCCCTCCCTCCTTGGGTTGCGCTTCTGTGTCTTTAATATGAACAATCTTATTAATCTATTGTAGATGAATGTCCATCCGTCTATTCATTTATTGTAGACAAATAATAAAGTGAAAATCATAAAATGAATATTAATGTATTACTTTAAAATAATTAAAGGAAATAATGCTCTCCCAAACACATTTATGCAAAGGTTATTTCCTAACTGTAGTTTCCTTTATCCGTTCATTGGGAGGTTCTTTCATAATGCTGAAAACGTTCTTATTGGTATATCCCGGAAGGCTTTACGCCTGCTGATATCTTTATCTGATCACTTAACATATGCGCGTTTCAGTGAGCATTTACGTTCCGAAATAATGGCACTCTTCCTTCTGGAAAGCTTCAGTCATTCCACGCACCCGCAAGGAAAGCCCCATTGCACGCGATCCTCCCACACGAGCCATCTTCCGCAGTTCCAACACGGAGACGGAACTTGGGTCGTCAGCCCAATGACTGCGGTCGATCGTTTCGCCAGAGTTCGTGATGCGATTATTTCGTCAGGCAACTTCCGCAAGTTGCGGGCGGAGGGGTGGCGGGTGCCACACGCCATAGCGGAAAGAGAAGAAAGGCACGCGGCCGGAATTCGGCGGCGCGAAAATTCGCCTTCCGGAGGGGGCGGGGCCTCCGGGAGCGGGCGCCCGGCGGAGGAGCGACGCGGTCGAAAGCGGCGGCCCGGCGCGGCGCGGCGCGGCGCGGCGCGGTGCGCGCCGGCAAACACGAGGCCGCCTCCGCGTGCTTCCGCCCCCGCCGCGCTGTCACTCGGAACTCGCTTCGCCGCCCCGCCGAAGCCGTCGCGCCGCGCCGTGCGCCCGTGAGGGGGGGGGAGGGAGGCGGCCCCGCTGGAATGGCGGGCAACGTCCGGAAGTTCGCTGCTGGCATGCCGAGGGGAGCGCCCGGAGCCCGGCGCACGGGCGTCAGCCGCCGGCCGGCTCGTCTCGCCTCTCGCGGTCGAACAGATATTGCTGCTGGAAATGACGGGGAGGGCGAAGGGGTGTGTACTGGGAAATGCTTCGCCGTACAATAGCGCATTTTCAGTTGATATTAAATTTCCTCTTTGGGAAGAACATTGAATTACCTTATATAAATATATATATATATATATATATATATATATATATATATATATAAATATAAATATAAATCTTTTTCTTCAAGACCTTATCCCCCGTTACTTGTTTAATATGTCTCCTTGTAATTGATCACAATAATACACGCTCTTGCCAATAAAATTGTTTTTATTTAATGTTATTACCGAGCAGAGACGTACACCCGTGTAATTCAATCGCGGAGAATATCCAGTAATTAGTCTAATTTCACATACAATTGCAGATTCTGCAGGCTCTGAACAGGTTGGGTAAAATCGAGAAGCATCGAACACGCAAAAATGTAATAGAATGTTCAAGAAGATCTCATTCTGTAGATTACGGTAGGAGGAACGTTTCTTTGAGGCCATTGACCGTATTATTTTAGATTTTAAGTGCTTAAAACTCTTCGTGTAGGAATTATTTAATGATAGATTAAAAAACGTGGCCGAGTGTTCCGGGTTACCTTAAATGCGATTTTTCAACAAATCCTTCATCTTTTGAAAGTCAAAGTGCAATTTGTCACGTCTTCCTGAAATTCTCTTTCTTTAGAAACCTCATTTATAAAGATTTGGTTGCGTGTGAGAGTCGCAAAAGGTACCACTTAAATAATTTAGTCGACGATATGCCAAGCGAAAGTTTAAAAATAAAATTGCATCAATAAGAAAAATAGAGTTCCATTAAGTAATTACTTATTGTTAATTCTCTTGATGAACACTGTAAATGTTGGTACAGCAGTACGCTTGGCCTCTTTTGAAATATAATTTTAAGACCATTAATGAAACACGGACTTAAAAATCGAAAAGTTTTTCCATATCAACTTCTGGAAATAATGCTCGCATTCCATAATGTAAATCTTCTTGCTTTTCTTCTTCGGTTTTTCTTATGCGCCCATTTCATGTTTTCTCTGTATAAATTTGCGTACGTTATTAAAGAGCTAATTTTGTTGTGAGGTTTTAATACGACCTTGACTATTAAAAAGGGCCCATTCCGCTTGTGAAAATTTTTCAAGAGAAAAAAAAATATTATCGTGTCCATACGCAGTTTTAATAGAAATGAGTTTTATCTCGCCATATTTTAAGCAGGAATAAATTGGATTTGAACTAGATCGCTTTGTGAGGTTATGAAGCTGCCATTAAACTTAGAAAAATTGCAAAAAAAATAATATTGACAAATAATTTAATTATCTGGTTTTGCTGCAAAATGTTCCGAACATTGTAGTTTACACAGATAAAATATGATCTGGTGTCATTTCGTTATTTTCATTCCACTAAAATCAGATTTTCAAATCCAAGAAATTGTTGTATAAAGTGTATGACCTAATTAATTCCAGTTACTATAATTATTTTATTTGAAGGGAGAGAAAATATTCCACATTCCCTTTTATATTTGAATTTTACTTTTGATTAAAAAAATTGTACTTTTTTCTCAGCTGATGTGCGTACTAATTTTTCGTAGAAAATATTGCTGCTGCGTTACATGTTTCGGCAAATGTTATTCTTTGTTTTAGAATTTTTTTCTTTAATATATTTTGTAGCATTTTTCAAAGGTCTGCTTTTCTTTTACATCCTGGGAACTGTCGTAATAAAGCCGAAAAATATCTTTATGCCGATGAAAAATCTTAAGTCAGATGAAGGCGAACAATAATTTAAGAATTCTTTCAAAAGAGAAATGCCAAAATAGAAAGAGATGACACGATTGCGATCAAGAAATTTCCAATAATCACAAAAGGAGGTTTCTAGGGGACATAAATTACTATATTTATTTGAACAAAAGTTTAAAACAAGTATTTTTATGAGTATTGATGAGTGTCAAAATCAACGAATGAATTCTTCAGTCGCTTACAATATTGAAAGGTATACGTTTAATAAATACCGAGTGAACGTGATGAAGTATAGTGAATGTTACGGCAGATAATATTATAATAATGGGAATAGTGTCACTTGCAACAGACTGATGTTAATTTTTTTAAAACAGCAATGAATCCTTCCATTCCTTTCCCGTTTCGTCCCCCAGCGTGTCGTGCAGCGCTCGTCTTCTTAAAAGGCATTTAGCCTTTCTTCGTCCTGCGCTCCCGCCGCACCCGTCCATTACTCGTGCAGTTCTCGAACTCCGCGCTCCCTCGGGGCGCCCGCCGCGCCGTCTTCTAGCGCGGGCGGGGGCGGGGCGCGTCCTTCGCCCGCCGCCTGACGACCCTCGACGTCTCGGCGGCGAGGGCGCTCCTCCGGGAACCGGCGGGCAGCCAGGAGTCACCTGCGGATGCGTGTTGTACGGAGGGGGCGGGGCAGATGCTAAGAAATGCAATGCAGCAAACACGAAATAGCCTTAGGGTACAGGCGATAGATATTGTTACCTGCAGAATGCGTGTTGTACGGAGAGAACGATACTGAAGCGAACTTTTTTGTGTTGTTTCAGAAACTCTCATGGTGATATCGGTGGCAGGCGGGTTGTGTGAAGAGTTTAGCCAGGGTATCGACTATTAAAGAAAATTTCACGAGATCTGCAAAGCCCGTGTCAAATGTTTGTTTAATATTTACACCATTCAACAAGGAATTCAAAACTTGACGGTGAAGGGGCTAGGACTATCATTTCCTATGCTGGTGACACTATAAAAATGTTCTATTCTCGTTCCCTATGACGAGACGAGAAAAGGATTCAAGGACGGGCGTGTGACGACAGAGACGATAACGTAGAGGGATTGAGCACTGGGGCGTAATCGGCGAAGCGGTACCCCCGAGGCGTACGTAACAGGCGAATTTAAACGCGCATTAAAACACCCTCCCGCTGATAAACTGCTGGCGAGTGCGCCGGTGGCGTCGAGAAACTCCACGTGCGCGATAGGAACGTTGCAGCGGGGCGTATGCAGCACAATAACGTTGCTGTGTGCCCGCTAAGATCATTGATCGCCGTGCAAGCACTCTCGTATAGAGCGGTTCTATGTTCCGGACGAGAGTGAATGGCTTTTAGATCTGAAAGAGACCACGATGAAATTAAAGTTCACTAAAGATGTCAAACTGTAGCATTTGTTTCTTTTCTTGAATTGATGGATATACCGATGGTAGTCCACCAATACTAATGCCAATGCACAAAAACAATACTCCTCTGTAAAATGTAATGTAATAAGAATGTCCACAGTAGATTTTTAATTTCTCCCTCACTTGTAGTTCTACTTAAAAGTGCCTGTAAATGTAATCGTCTTCGCGTATTCTCATCTATTAGCGATGTTTCGTCTTGACCTTAGGCAGCGGAGCGTAGAAGGCTGAAACGATTCCCATCGCTGCATCCTCATTAAGCGACTCGCCGCGTGGTATTAACGCCAGCGGCTCTGACGGGCGAGCTAAATAAAGCGCAGCTATTGCCTTCTAGTTCCCGGAAGTGGGAAGGGGAAGGGGGAGGGGCGGTGGCGCGTGGTCGCTTCTCCGTAAAGGTCGTGTAATACTAAACTAAACAAACTGCAGATCGGAGGGAACATCCGTAAACACATCTGGAGCAGACGCTGTGTTAAAAGTTCGACGTTGCCACATCCGGCCATCTAATGCATTGCGTTCAAAACATTCAGTTCTTTTTGTTGGATTCTTTTTTTGTAATAGTGCACGCACCATTAGTGTTGATATGTGGTTCTCTTCTTTTATGAAAACGCTAATCTGTGAAGGAAAGCATTTGTAAGGATAAGAGTAAGTTTGCGTTTCTTACTTCTATTTTGTGGGATATCGCTTTACTGGGCCTGTGATTTACTTGACCAAAAGCTAACGAAATGATGGGATATTGTAATTGCTCTTCGTCAGTGATGCAATTCTAGTCATGTGCAATATCCACGTCAGTGGAAGGTTTTTCTCGTGAGATAAAACGAAATGGGTATGCCTGAATGTGGCTGGTGGGAGCATTCGCTCTCGTCATCTCAATGCACGCCACGCTTTGAGATGTTAACTGAAGCGAGTGTGTATTAATTTGGTTGAAGTATTTGTGTCCGTAATTTTGAGTAATTCTGTGTCCATAATAGAGTTAATCGGTGGATCGTATCATTAATGGAGGGAGTGGTGAGCTCATTCTGTCTAAAACTATTTCATAATTGAATGTTTGGTATGTTAAATTACAGTGAATTGGTTTAGCTTTGTGACGGTGATCAGTACAACAAATGTGCAAGCTTCTTCGCACATTAACATGCACTTCTTTACTCTAAATTGTAATCTAAAATAGTATAAGCAAAGTTTATGAAGTCAAAATGTTACGGAATGAAATGGATAATCTGTTGCATTTGAACTGAAATATTTTGTGGATTATACTATGCATACCCAACAGATTCAGCAGGCTTCTCGTGCAACTTTCTGTGCAGGTGCTTTTGACACTCCCTGTTCAATCAGAATTGTTTGTTCGTGCCTTGGTTTGGTGTGTTTTCTTTTTAATTTGTTTTGTAATTTTTAATTTTATTTTTAGAATGGTCAGATTTCCGCTCCCTCCCGGCCATTTGGCTTGCTTTCTGACTATGCTGCGCCTTGTATATTTCTTGTTAATCCATTTTTTATCGGTAAGACTCAGAAGTTAAAGCTGTTTCAAACTGATTAATATGCATGCAAATATGCTCTAACATTTGTAAAATATGCGCCAGAACTAACGAAATATGCTCTACCAATTAACAGTTTTAAGTATTTATTAACAATTACAACGTTTTTAATTTTAACAATTAATTTTGCATTTTTCTCCCTACTTAGTATTTCAGCGATATTTTTAATTGTAAAATATTATTTTATCTGTATCATCGTCGAAGTATCAATTCCAGTGCCACGAATTCTTTATCAAAGATCATTCGTTAGCGGACCGGAAATCATTTCCGGTCCTAGCGCCGTGATATCATCTAAAAAAGTTCAGACAAATACTGCTGCAACGAACGAAAGATATTCCATTTCTCATGAACAGCATTCGCATTCGCATTTGTGAAGTACACTTAACGGTTTCAAGAGAAAATTTGCAATTAACTGAAATTCCAAGAGAAATATGCCACATTAAGTACAAAAACCACCGAATTTTGTACATTTATTGTGTTGTGGGCATTTGATAATTAGTATTATAAAGTTGATAATTGAAAATATTATTTTTCATAAACATCCGAATATCACCTTCACGTACCATGTCTTCTACGGGGTTTCTTCGCTTAATCTAACGTCCGTGAATCGGCCTGCCGCGAAGCATCTTGGGAGGGTGGCGGGTGACTTGCTTTCTCTTCCCGGCATTCTCCGAGGCGCCCGCTGCGGCGACCGCTCGTTCATAATTGCGTTCCGCGAATGGCGACACAAGCGCTCGTCTGCCACGTATCGTATACGACAGAGCCCGTCCGCTCTCCTAATGTAATATTTGGCATTCCTGCCGCCTTTGCAGTTCCTCACCTCCCGCACAAGTGGCGGATTTTCAGAGGCGGTATGGGATGCCAGACCTCCCCACAAATTGATTAACAACCTAAAAGATTTATATTTCTTCAACTTGTTAGATTAACTTTGTCTAAAATTGTCATAAATGTTATGGTAGGCGAGTAAAAATTAAAAAAAATTTTTCTCTTGTGCGACATAGCGTTAGAATTCAAGATGGAGCCAATCAGTTCAATGAGTTACACTTACGTAGAACCATTAAGTACTAGCACTGCTTGTGCCTGCAGGATACCGGCGGCCCAAGCTGACGCGCGCCTCCCCTGTTGCCATGACAACGTCCCTCAACCAATAAGAAAAGAGTAGTTTCGTTTTGTCCAGCTTTGGAGTTGGTTTGACACGGAGGCTCTCGCGCGTCTGGCCTCCTCCTGTGAAGGCGTGTTGCGGTCATACAGTGGGTGCTCTGTGGTTGCATGGATGCAATATATGGTAGACCCAGAAGTAGTTCAGTGGACAATATAAAATCTTTATTGGCCGTTTTCACAAAGAAGTGATCCTAAAAAAGATATAAATCTAATTAGATATTAAATGTAAATTAAATTAAAAGAAGATATTAAATCTAATTCTTTTATTTATCTTATTTGTCTTTGTCGCCAATAACAATTTACCAGTAAACCAAAGGTCATTGATTTTCAATTTCACAACATGACTTCGTGCCTTAATTTGTCCGGGCCTCCCCGAGTTTTGAACCCGCCGTCTGCCACTGCTTCCTCGTCGCCTTCAGTTTGGTCTCCCGTTCGGCGCCCTCTGCTTTGGGTAGCTACGGTGCGGGAAATGGATCCCATGTTGATGAGCCCAGCTGCCCCGGCGATTATAAGAAATTAATCACGGGCCGTTATTGGGCCGTCCGAGTGGACCGCGTACTCGTACAAATTGAAATATAATATATATTTCGATATCATACGCGCGGCTGATATACGTTGACTATTTTCATATAAATGAGATGCAATAAATTACTGCACGTGACGTTGATGATAATTCGTTTGGCGTGGGTGTATTTGTCTACGTTAGCCCTTCAAATTACATGGGTTTGAAGGCGACCTGTCAATGGCGTTGAAATGGGTAAATGATTGTCAAAAGTTCTTGGCAATAATTTGCATTCAGTGGAGGGAGTGGATGTGATCGCATATAAATGCTACTAAAAAAAATTTCAATTTCGTTACATATTTTTAATGACAGGTTTTAGTTACGTATTCCTAGAATATTTATCGTTTTGATTCACGTGTTCAAATATTAGTATTTTCCTCTGAAACCAATATTTTTCACTCAAACTAATTGACGATATCACCTGGCAGACATCGGATCTAAGAACTTTTTAAACCATTTACTCACATTGATTTTAGACTTACGCAAAATGGATATTGAAAGGGTTATTGATGAAAAAGTGTTGTGGTATGTCTGCTAAGTAAAAGAGAATGGCAAAAAAAAAAAAAAAAAGGAGAAAAAAGTGTTTCGTTCGTGTGTGGGCTTCGGTTGTCGGAACACGCACATTACAAGCAGGGTGAGATTTTTTTTTTTTTTTTTTTTTTTTGTTATTTAAGGTTGCATCTACAGATAGGTCATTAGCGACCACTATTGCTGTTAACGGTATGGTAACTATGAGGATGAAACGAAATGGTGATGATAAGGGGTGAAAGGACGAACACAAATACAACCATGCCCGAGGCGGGACTCGAACCCGCGACCCTTCGGTCCGATATCACTACGACACTACTGCCTTAGCAATCTCGGCCACCGGGCCGAAAGGGTGAGAATTTATCAGAACAACATAAAGAGTACACTCATACAGTATGAAGTAATAAATTTTCAAGAAAATATTTCATGGAAAGGATGTCGTGCGATATCAGTGCGAAAAAGATGGCAGTTGAAGAAAGCGTCCTCTAGCGTGAAAATGCCAGGCGCCGTAACACAATGTTCAGCGTTTTGCTATATTTTCCAAAATGTGCAGCATAATCTAAGTGTAAGTGTAAGAATTGTGTAAGATGATGTACTAATAGTGTCGTATATTGACTTTTCGTGCGAATTTGGATGTATAGTTATTTCATATCGTGAACATACCATATAGTAAAAGTTGAAGTTGATGTGTTAGAGAGCCTCATCATTATCCCTTTTGTTTACATCGGTGCTTGTATGAATCGGTGCATAGTTTTATGAATGAATTAGCATGTACTAATTATACTTGTTATAAAGATCTTAACTGTATAGCACGAACTAACTATTGCTTCTGGTCGAGAGCAGTGGCTGAAAGCTCGGCCTTGACAGCGCACTATGCAGAGGGTACTCACTCAATTGCACCACAGGATGTAGTGCTCTGCCAGCAGCGAATTGAGTTGTATATTTTTTGCATTTAACGCTTTATTGTTTGCCCCTTTGTTTTTCCGTTATTGTGCCCCGGCGAGCGATGCAACTACCCATGGGAAAACGAGAACACAAAATAAACATTGCGTTTTATTGGTCTTCCGTCGCACATTCCGTGATTAGATGGCGTTTATTCTCGTAGTGTATCGATCGGTGGAAGTGCTAATACAGCTTCACTGTCGATCCCAACGATGTTTGCATTCAGCGGCGTTGTTGAAGCCTAACGACAATATTCCCATTGTTCTGCAATTGTGTTCCTTCATGAACCCACAATGTCCGTGGAATAAACTGTGACATAAATGAGAACGCTGCAAATGATGAACGTTCCTCTCTGGCATTGAGAACTGTACTGATTTTTGCCAATTGATTGAAAAAAAAATGTATCTCTGAAATGAATAGGAATTGTATAATCAATGTATTTGCTTCATTCTATTACAGTTTAGTGCAAGAGGGCGAAATTAGTTCAACATTTATTTAGTTCTTTTTTATGGCCACACATCTAGAAGTTTCGTCCCCAACTCCTTCCTCCGGTTTCCAGCGAACTCTCTGTAAAAATTTCGAATTCCATCCCAGAGGAAATTCAATTACTAGAAGCGCGTCGTCGATTTAAAGGCGCACAGCGAGTTTCCGATAGCGCCCGCGACATCATCTGGCTGTCCGTCACTCCCGGCCGACGCGTCACTCCAGATAACGGGATTCCGACGCCTGCAAGTTCAGCGCGTGTTTAATCGGCGCATATGTGTCCGCCAACGACGCCATCGCCAGCGAGGACGCAAAATAAAAATGTGCTTCCCTCGCGGGGTAGAGGGAGTCGAGTAGTGTGTCGTGTATGTCCCATTCAAACCCACGCGTTCATGTACCCTTTGTGCATTTTCAGTCGGCGGTCGTGGTGAAGTGAAAATGAAGAGGGGAAAAAAATCTGTGTTGTCTGGTAAAGCGCACCAATATTTCGATAGAGTATGATTAG
This sequence comes from Teleogryllus oceanicus, assembly GCA_964035755.1. Lineage (NCBI taxonomy): Eukaryota > Metazoa > Arthropoda > Insecta > Orthoptera > Gryllidae > Teleogryllus > Teleogryllus oceanicus. The sequence goes on along the minus strand of CAXIVR010000004.1, from coordinate 82,935,232 downwards.
GAAAGCCGATACAATACTCGACTAGCGAATTAAATACAACCGCGAGGTTCATTCGTGTCGTTTCGATTACGTGTAATTGCAGTGCGAGTGTGTTGCAACGCGGCGTCGAAAAGTACTGCGGCCTGGCCGCTTGTTTGCAAGGAAATGTAATTTGAAACGAGCGGGCACGGCGTGGGCGGCCCTCGGCGGTGGTGGTGGCGATGGCGGTGGCGGCGTGCCGGAAATTCTTGTTCGCTTCGCGCGTCGCTTGCCGTGGTCGCCGGATTTCAACCCGCCCGCGTTTGGGATTCAGTTAAATTCTCCATCGGGGCGCCCGGCCGCAGAGAGCGGGCCGGTCCGGTGGGCGTGCCCGCCCGGACAGCAAGCCGAAGAATGCCCCGATGAAAATGTTCTCGCGGGCAATTACAGCGGCGCGGTCGCGGCGGAAGCTATTTGCCGGGGGGTTTTGCGTGCCCTCGCGACTTCTCTATTTGGTCGTAGATCTTCGTGCTTCGTTGAGGAGACGGTTTTTGGAATTTTGTGGGAATATATAGTGTTACTCATTGAGTAAGTTCATGACATATTTCAAAGTTTTATCATTTTTAAAACTAAATGAAATAACTGTTTTGGGCTGTTTACAAATTGTATATTGGTTTAGCGGTGAGTTGTCGTTGGCTTGTACATAATTGAAATGATTCAAGGCGTTGTCATTGCCAACAATACTGTTTATTTCAATAAGCATCGAAAGCTGCTCTTATTGAAATAAACAGTATTGTTGGCAATGACAACGCCTTGAATCATTTCAATTACTATTTACAAATGTTTTTTTTATCTAGTGGAAAAATGTATTAAAACGTTGAGACGATTACTTAGCGAGTAATGAGAAAGTATGTTCAAATTCTACCGCCCCATAGAATAATCCGCTATTGATTTTAAATTGAAAGGTAACAAAGTATCGTATTTCTTAGAAGAGTGCGTGGAATGTTCAGTGATCTTTACAATTGTGTGGGAGATATTTGTTTCAGCGTTATGGATGATAAATTCGCTTTATGTCATTCGATTTTTCCAATAATTAAGTTAAAGTGAGAACAGATACTACATTGACAAGCACGCCATTGATTTTTTGCGTACTGACAATCACATTCATACACTCGCATGTTACATAAGCAACGAAATATTCTTCCCCCAATGCTCAAACTCTTCTTACACTGGACTGGAACAACCACTTTGTTTACGCCTTATGCTGCTAATAACAACAGACTGCGCCACGTGCATGGGCGCTGCAACTGAGAAAGGCGCTTCCAAAACAGCACGCGGCGGGGGCGACCTGAGTGTCGCGTTGCCCCTACTCGAGACGAGACAGCTGCCTGAAAGCGTGTTTTGCCCGGTGGCGGGGCTCTTCTTCGCGAGCTGCTGCTGCTGCTGCGCCGCCGACGCTGAGGGATCTCGGGGCGCCACCCCCGCGGCACCGCTTTTTTGCCTCTGGGGCTTCCACGCCACCCACCCACCCCGCCCACGCCGCCCAACGCTGCCACCGCTGCAGCCGGGTAATAGCGCCGGCCCGCGATTAATCACACACCCGGATTTAACCGTCGACGGCTGTTTATGTTATTGCGCCCAATGCAAATACCATTTGTTAACTGCGAACTGCTGGTCGAGGTATTAATCTTGTCCACGGCCTCGAATATTCGGTGGGCGTTGCTTTTGACGTAGTACTGCTCGCTGGGATTGATGGTGGGTAGAAGTGCCTGGCCTCTTTTAGACTGCGGAAAAGATTTGTAATGCTGGTACGGCGAAAGTAAAATGATAATGCTGTTTCTTGTTATAATTTCTTTTGGCCATGGTTACTCTTGTTCGTGTTAATGTTCCTAATGCCGCTCATGTTGCATTCCGGGATTTTCATGTATTTCATATTTATGGTAATCAGTTAATAATTTAGGAAATGTTGAACTGTGCATTTGGAGTGATAATAAAGTTTTGAATGACGTTATGTGATCATCCAAAATATATCTGAAACTTCCCTTATAATTATTAACGTGAGTCAGTTAATAGTAAACTGTACATGTTTAATTTCATTGTATATTATTATTACTTGCGTTCATATCGAGGCGTAATTAAATTCAGATACCATTTCGTAATATGTGTGCGACTTATAAACCATTAAAATCCACCAGCTGTCATTACGTAACTTAAGATTACTGACCTTCATTACGCAAATCCTGTGCGGAGACTGAATGACAATACACTGCTCTAATAGTGTCCATTCTTGAGCCTCCTGGGCGTTCATTCATAATGTTGAACTGGCGACATCGCCTCCTGTGTCCTTGAGTTCGCTAAGCTTTCCGGTGACGTAATCTCTTTCATACGAACATGCTATGATCTTCCCTTCCACGCAGTGTGAGCATGTTATTCGTTTGTATTATGAATACTGATAAAAATGATTTTTGTGACACATGACAAATGAAATTTGCGGGAAACATACCTCTTGGTTTCCTTCTAGGAATTCTACATTATAATGTAGCAATTTTCCTCATTGTTAAAACAAATTAATTACTTGAATAAAGCATTGACATAAACATTTACATATTATTATAAGGTGTACGTGGTTGTGAAATTGCCCGTTGACGAAACGTAATGAATAACTAAATGGAGAAACGGAGTAAATATTCCTTAAATAGGATGCAATGCCAATTAACGTCTAAATCGTATAAGTTTATCATGTATTGAATAAAATTTGTAATTGTGTATGAATTTGTAATATTAAGTAGAAATAAGCGTCACAAAATCACTTAACATTCTTATTTAATTTTATTGTAAAAACCCAAGGACAGCCATTTATATTAATAGCAATAGATCCGTCGTCAACCTTTTAGATAATTGGTCGAAAATACGAATGTTCCGGGACGAACATAAAAATTTAATTACTCAAAATTGCACAAGCAATTCTTTAGTTGGTTACAGTTATCAAACCATTTTGTAGGGATCAATAAAATATTCCAATTGGGAAAAGTGTCAAGAGGTAATAAGTGGTTAAAACTAAAAGTTAGGGGATAGAATAGGAATGAACGTCATTAGGTCGACAGAAAGCAAATGACTGACTGACGCGGTTGAAATTTGTAAACTGAGATGTTAACCAGGTTCATAGCCAAATAAGCCTGTTATTTGTGATATCGGCCGGAGTCATTCAGTACATTTTAAAATCCCCCGTTTTATCAGAAAAAAATACTTTTTCTTGGAGTATGAGTACTCATCCGCCATTTTTAGTTACAACTCATTGGTTTCCATTGATCGTCGCGGACCGAGGACTGTAAAATTATTAACGGGCGCCGGTCGTGAAACGTAGCTTTTAGTTCGTGTTTGAATTAATCAGCATTACAGAATTGGGTATTACATAATCTATTTACCTTCTACTTCTACTTCTCCTGCTCCTTCCACTTCTCCTCCCCATTCTTGTCCTGTTTCTCCTCCTTCTTCGTCCTCGTCTCCTTCCATATTACATTATCCCGGAGTATTAACCGATAGTTTCATCTTCATGTTCATAACGGCCTCATAGGCTAAGGAGGTATAGTATCCTTTCTCAATGATGATGCCTGTGAACGTGGTCCGAGGTCAACTGGAGTAGCGGGGCGATCGACGGCTGCCAGTCGCAGGTCACGTCTTGGCGTGTTTGTCCGTGCTCGTCTGACGCATCTCAATACGTTACGCAATGCGGATTTCTCCTTTAAAAGCCGCGGGGCGACTGCTGCCGCAGGCGAGGGCGGCAAAGGCGGCGGGGACGCCGCCGCCGCCGCTGCAGCAGAAGCGTAACTCCGCCGCTGTCATGTCCCTATTGATATTTATGGTCCGTACTTAGCGACGCTTATCAAGGCGAAGCTGCCGCCGCCCCGCGAAAGGCGCTATACGCCAGGCGGGTGATGGCCGCGCTGAGCCGCAGCTGCGCGGGAGAAGTAGATGGAAGAGCGTTTCTTGGGGGTAATGATGATGCTCGTGACACCGCGATGCGTGGAGACACATTGTCGTTTAGAAGTAATGAGAAATCTTTAACTTACTTTACTTAGGGTATTTTAGAAAAATTTTACTTTTTTGGGATTCTTTATATAAAGCCGAAACTTTCTCAAAAATGGCTCGCCTGGAATAAAGGAAAGTGCGCCAAATCGTGCAGGTCTAATTTTCATTGAAATGTCTGGATTTTCAAAAACTGCAAAAGTTTAAATGTTTTCGACCCCCGCTCCACCAAATTTTATTTTTCAGAAATATGATCTTCAAACTTAGGTCTTTAAATAATGTCTTAGGCAGTTTCCTTAAAAAAAGAGTAGTTTTTCCATAATTTGAAGTAAAATAGAGTCGTTAAAAATTAATGAAGATTTTCTCAAAAACTACTACAAATCTTTTCATTACACACTCCGCCCCGCTCCGCCCTTCCCCGCTCCGCCCTTACCCGCTCCGCCCTTACCCGCTTCGCCCTTACCCGCTCCGCCCCTACCCGCTCCGCTCCGCCCTGCCCTTCCCTGTCCCACCCCGCTTCGCTCCGCCCCACCCCGTCCCGCTCCGCCCCGCCCGTCCCGCTCCGTCCCGCTCCGCCCTGCCGTGCCCCGTCCCACGCCGCCCCGCCTTGCCCTGCTCGGCCCTCCCCGTCCCGCTCCGCCCTTCCGTGGCCCGCTCTGCGCCCCCCGTGCCATCCCGCTTGGGGCTGTGCTTGGCGACGAGGCACGTGTGGATGACGGCGTCGCCCTCCTCGATCGTGCTGCCTGCCACGCGCTACTTCATCCCTGCTAACGCTGTTTCCACTTTGTGCGGTCCCACCTCAGCGCAATGCCCGCGTGTCCCCGCCAGATAATTTGGTTGGTTCCCCCTCACCGTAACGCTGTTTCCTTTAATGCTACCTATATCAAGTTACAGACTATATCATCCAACGTGTCGTTTCAATGACATATCATGTCAACATTTCCGAACGTTTTCGTTGGCGTTGTGTCTTGGAAATTTCATATTTTCATCTACCGATCAGGTTTCTAAGATTTCCAAACTAGTCATTATCATTGTTATATATGGTGTATGATAAGTTCGTAGTAATATTACATTTGTAGATACATTCCTTGATAATATTTCCCCTGGAATCTTCCACGTTTCTCCTTCATATCATAGAATGAAATATCACTGATTTGAAGCGCATTTTGCTTCCTTGATTTCAGAGCAACGCTCAAACTCTGAATAAGACAAACATCACAAAGGTACAGCTTTACCGACCGGAAAAGGTACAATGTATACTGTGGTATTTACAACTTTCCTTTATGTTGATTCGCCAGTTTAATTTTCATGTCGCATGTGTTCAGAAGTTTGTTACTGAAATTATTTCGGATTGTATTTCTTTTGCTTATGACATTTTATTCCATCGAGAGGATGGATGAGGCGTATTGCCTCTGCTTGGATTGTGAAGGTACAGATCGTAGCTGGTAATCCTTGTTCGTTAATTTAATATGTTCCGTCTCCCCGTCCAATAGGCTGGGATTTGTCTCTCCGATATTTCTTACCTCCGTTTGGCCGCCTTCCTCTTTTTGATCTTCCCGCTGGTTTGTTGTCGCGTCGGCCTTGTCGGGGGGGGGGGCAGGGTCTCTCCGTCCGGGGCCTCCGCGCTGCCCCCCTCCCCGCCCCCAACGCTTCCGGCCTCCGTCTCCGCCACGCAGCGCCGGCGGCGTCCCTGGGCTGGGCCCCGGGCCCTCGCCGCCGAGGGCGTCGCGCACGCGGAGGAATTTCATATCTCGGCCCCGAGCGCCGCGGGTGACTGGCCCTCCGGAGGCGCCCGCCTCTCTGCAATTCAAATACCGCCCGCTATGTGGACGCGGGCACGCCGGAAGGAAGCGGTTAGTGCATTGATGGACATCCGAGCGCACGCGCCGTGGAGGCGGAGGGGGCGGGGCGCAGAAGCACGCGGCCAGGCGAAGAGAATGCGGCGTGGAACGATTGCTTCAGGGATGCTGTTGCGGAGGTTGCAAAGATTATTGGAGAGATTCGACGAAATTAGCTCTCTAAAAAAAGAAAGAGTAGTTTATGAACTCGAAAATTCTCTTTTTTTACAGGCAAGGCAGATGTCTTTAGTGGAATAATGAACAGCATATTTTTGGTCACTTACTGGCATCATAAATGAGAAATGATTTATTTTAAATGTCTGGATTGAGTCACATCTGCGGCTGTTCTGACTAATTCGCCTTCAAAGAAATGCGACGAATCTCATCTTTATTTTTTACCTTCTATTAGCACACTCACTGAAATTACATTGTTGAAAACAAACAGTAACAAAACCGAATCAAAAAAGCGACGACCTGAAATTTAGTTCTGCTGAACACATTGTGCTGTAATTTCATAGGAACGCGGCTACACACCTTATTGCGAGAAGCAACGTCGCAAACAATGGGCGGTCGCTTCCGAGCGTCTTTCGGTGAGGTGTTTCGGCCGACGCATGCCGCCGACCGGACGCAATCGTCGCCGGCCGCTAACGGCACCGGCCGGCCGGGTAGCTTTCGTGCCGCATTGGCTCGCCGCCTGAGGAGAAAGCGGCGGTCCCTGTACGCCGCCGCGGCGCGGAGCAGAGTCGAGGCGCGTGCAGTCGGGGCGGAGCACGGGGTGGTCGGTGGACCGGAAGGCGCAGTCACGCCCGGCGACGGCGGGGAGCCACGCTCCTCCACACAGCCGCTGTTGGCTAACACGCGCCTTGCGACAGCGATCGTCGCGCCGCGCCGTGGAAATATTGGCGGAGCGCCCGTGCCGAAAGCGCGCGCCGCTGCCCAGCCAACGGCCCGTTGCTGGCCTGTGCGTTCACCCGGGGGAAGCGGTCGTGTTCAGCAGATTAACTACCGAGAAGCGGTTTTTCTCTGCCTGCGTGAAATCCGAGGTCTTTGGAGAGTAGTCTTGTGTTCTTCCTTAGCGAACAAACTGCTTATTGTAAGGTATTATAAGCTTGTCTGTTTATTGTTTTTCAGGCCCAAAAGCAAAATGATGTAACTTGCCAAACCAGCAAAATGATTTAGCTTTAAATCCAGTTTACCTAAATTTTATATTTTTTGTTGAAAAGTGTATTTTTCTCAGATACTATTAAAAAGACATATCTGAATTTTTTTACCACATTTCAAGCTTATAGTAACCTATTTACTGAGTTATTTTAAACTGAGTTTAAAGATATTGGTTAATAATATATCTTACAAAATGCAGAAAAATGTTGAATATGTTTTAAATCTCCATAAAATGTTTTTGAAAAGTAAACTTGAAAATAACTCCGTAAATGTAAATTACTTCTGAATACATGTATAAAAAAGTTTGATTACTGTGATGTTAATAGTTTATGAGAAAAATGTTCTTAAAGTTGCTGAATTTAATATGGCGGGGATAGGGCTTAACACCTCCCTTTGAAAGTTATAGATGTTTTCCGCCTTCGGAAAAACTATGCTTGGAGCATCAACAATTCGATATACGTATATGCCCTATTATCTCGAAAGAGTGAGTAAATAATAGGTTAAGCAGCTGGAACATCTGAAGAAAAATTTGTCTGAAATTATGGAGAGAACGTGTTAGGAAATGAAGCTTTTTTTCCCCCAATTTAACTTTGTGTCATCAAATTGGATTTAAAGATGAGTCATGGTTCTGCAATTTTATTTACTTAAAATGTTCAGTAAAATTTCTAAACTATTGTGTCCACAAATTCTAGGTAAGTAGGAAACCAACTGTATAACGTCATATTCTTATTACAAGCCCTTCTTGAAATTCAGAATGAAAAATGAATATGGGCTTCTTGTCATGTCCTTACTAATACTAATGGAATGTGCGATCAGCAACGGCCTCTTCGCATGGCCATTGCGCCGACGACGCGACGTTCCGCACGTGGCGCTTAGGGCCGGCGCACCGCAATTACCGCTCCGTCATTTCCATGTTACGTGCAGTTAGCCGGGACCGGAACAGATGGCGAATCCTAATGAACTGTGAACACTACAAGCAAATAGCGCGTGTTTGCACAGCGTGCGTCGGGGCCGGGTGCGGAGCGCTCCCATAAGCCAATGAAGGCGACGGAGACAGGCGCAATGGTCACAGTCTTGTGGTTAGCTCTTCGATTATCGCCGCTAGGTAAAAGAGGCGTGGTCTAATCAACGCAAGGTGTGGTGGAGTGGTTTTGTCCCAGCTATCGTGGTGATGTGTTAAATACCCAGTCAGCGAGAGGACAACGGAGTAATTCGATGCTAGTCAATATTTGCGAGAGGGCACTGATGCTATTGTAAATCTTGCCTTTACACCTCCCGTTGGTTTCAATGAGGGTGTCTCTTGTTTTCTTGTTCGCTTTCCTGTGATTTCGTGCCTTACCCTCTTGAGCCGCTATATTCCTCACCATTACGGCTATGTTCTCATTTCAGCTCTTTCTATGAACTCTTTTGAACATTTGTGCTTTCATTGCACACTCCATCCATTTACCCTACTCTCTTAACCTCAACACTTTTTTCCGCATCCCTCAATGATGTTTTCATCGTCAGTTACATCATCTTATCTTCCTGTGGTTTTGTAATTCACTAATTAATAATCCACACTGTGCCTTCTCGTCGTTACTATGCTCTCGGCCTTATAATTATTCTAAACCGTCTATGGACCGAGCTGATTCGTCTGTTCAGACTCTTGGTGACTGATCACCATGCTTCCTATCCTCAACCTCCACCAGTTTGGATTACTGTTTCTCAATAGCCAACGTTTCTTCTTCCATTAGAGTTACCGACGCGTCACCATGGTTACCGTCATCCCACTACCCTTCCTCCATTATCGGCTCCTTACCGCCACGAATCGGGCTCCACCGCACCAATGCCGCCTTCCTCGCAGCCGTCGCCGTCGTTCTATTGATTCTGTTGGCAGGATTGGGCGCGGGCGTCGCCGGAAGGCTATTGTGTGGCGTGGGCGAGCCCCCTGCCTGCCTCCGTGCCGCTTTCGTTCGTACTGGCGCTCCCGTCGCGTCGACGCATTGCCCGCGTTTCGACGTGTCGTGGTTTTTCCTGCCGCTCCGCCTGCCGGTAGGCGGCTTGAAAGGTGTCGGGCTGTTTCGTTTCGACGCTGCGCTGATGTTGGTTCGATTGTTGCGGCAGTTCCCCCTTTTACGGCGAGAGTGCAGTTGATGGGCTTTCGGGGGGGTCTTGTGCGTGACAGACCGCGGGTGATTCGTCGCACATTTGATAAAAGACGAAATGGGAAGGCTAGTGTTGGGTTTGGAGAAAAATAAAAAGGACAATGAAACATGATTGTTTTTTCATGTTTGAATTTACACTCGCGTATGGCGATTATTTATTATAAACCTATTCAGTTGTTTCTCTTGATATATTTTGAATATTTCTGAATCATCTTCAGTCAAAATCCTAAGTTCGTTTTCGAATGCATAAGTCTCATCGGTTTTCTACTGGTTAGCTGGGAACCATTTGATACTCTAGATAATGCTCATATATTTATTTCGTCTTTATTTGTGATTTGCTAATTTAACAATGTTCTTTCCTCCTGTAAAGTCAAATAAAAACGGTGCGTTCTCTCCAACTTCCGACGTTGGGCGTATTAAGAGTGTATTAAATGTGGAATGAATGAATGTAAAATCTCAGCATGAACTTTGTACTTTTCTCAAAATACAATGAGTTAATATCCCCTAAAAAGTTCCCTACAAATACTTTGCAGAAACGAAAGGTTCGTACAATAGGATAGCGATTTGAATCCATTCATTTTCTCTAATTAACGATGATCTTTTCACCCATTACCTCGCCTCCCTGTCTTCATTTTCCTTTCATGCTACAACCGGTGGATGACCATATCCTCACCCCAATGCCCGCCGAATCCCTTCATGTGTGTATGTACCCCCACAGTTGCGTGCGGAGAGGTCCTGCGATTCTAGCGGTAACCGGATTACGTGGCCGTGCGGTGTGCAAGCGCGGGGCGGGCAGAGGGTAGAGAAATTTTTGGCAGCGCCGCGAGCGGGCGGGGATGCGGGCCGGAGGGCAGGTGACCCTGTATCTCGGGGCGTGGCCGGGGCCGGGGCGGCGCTGAGCGGCGGATGCGCGCGCGGCCTGCTGCCGCGACGCGAAGGCCCCGTACTGGGCCAGGCGGCGGCTGTGCGCTCCCGGCTCCTCCTCCCCTCCCCTCCCCTCCCCCCTCTCCCCTTCGCACCGGTGCTCCGCGACTCCCGCGCAACGGTGGCTGCACTGCGTGGAATGATGAATGATCGCCTTCGGGAGATGGATTTCCGGGGATCCTGCAATCCCTGGGGTGACGAATGCGCGTTGGAAAAAGAGATGTGCTATGTGTGTGGTTATTAATACCGCATGAAATGGAAGGATTGAACACGATGCAGTTTTAGTGTGAACTTCGACTTTTCGGTTCAGATGTGTTTTAATCTGTATACGATGACATAAGTTCGGTTTTACACAGAATGTGTTTAGCGGTTTTAAATAAGGTTTTGTGCGGATAATGTTATTTTTTTGTGTAAGAACTCTGTCAGCTTGTTTATTTTTGTAGCAGAGTTAAGTATTTGTTTTCCCACTTCTGTAGGGTTTTATTAGCCCGCGATTAAGCTTTTTAAAATGATGAATACATTTAATTCTTTATACATGGAAATTGGAAATACTGTAGTCATATACAATGTTTATATCGGTTTTCGTCGTGAATACACGAGAAGTCGTGCGGAACAAAAATGTACTTAGACTACTCTTCTATATGATCAAAGCCTTATATAAAAGAATTCATAAAAGGTATTTACCGAAAACCGTTATGGCTAGTGTTAAAGAATCGCATTGCAGCTCGATTCTACCAGTGATTGTGAGCTCACCGGTCGCTGCAAATTTCCTGATGTGTGTAACTTCGGTGGGTTTGGGGCGCTTGCCGGACTCGAATTCTTACGCCCGACTGTTCTGATTAGTGGTTTCTCTGATCGATTCCAGACGAATGCCGAAACAGCACCCGTGAACACATATCAACGACCGCGCCCGATCTTTCCTCCGTGTCTTACCTCTATTACTCATCCTTAGGGCGTAGCGAGGTCGCTCGATCACTAATCCTACTACGGCCCGCCCCACTGTTCTAAAAAAAAATATTTGACAAGCGTCGGGAGATCCGAGATAGTGTGTGCATGCTCTGATTCTCAAGAGGCACTTTGTGGCTTGTGGTGGAATAACCGGAATAAAAAATATAATAAACGTAAAATGACATATTTGTATGCAGGACAGTATGTACGATCTTCATTGATGAGCATAATCGTGCGTTTTTATTTTTTTATTAAGAACTTCTTTTAAGTAACATCATCTGAATAATCCCATGTTCACATTTATTTTCAACTCCTTACTTATAGTTGCTGGGTAGTTAGTTCAGTCTTGCAGTGCAACAAAATAAACGGAAGGCGACTATTAGTTCGCCTCGGCAGCCGGAGTCGACAAGAACTCCCGCGGAAGAATCTGTGAGGTTCTCGCGCAGTCGTCCATCCCTCCCCGAGACTTCTTCGGAAATAAATTACAGAATCGCCCTCTTGGAACTCGACAGAATTAATTCTCTTCCCAGCAGGCGACGCAAAACCCATGCGCGTGCTTGGGTGCAATCGCTTCCTCCTCCCCTTGCCCGCCACTACGCCCCGCGTCGCCCCGGGCCTTGAAGATACACAGATCGAGCTCGAAAGTTTCGTTAAGTCGCGTTGATACGGTTTCCGCCAACTTCCCTGTTTTGTCGCCGCGCCTCTTCATTCAGAAAGTTGCCCGGGTGGGGTGGCGGCGGCGGTGCGGGAGCGTCGCGGGGCCAAATGAATTTAGCGAAGAAGTATTGCTTTACCACTCGGGACGTCCGAAACCTATTTCCACGCTCTCCCCGGAAAGCGGTTCCACCCCCGTCAACCCCCTCCCGTTCCCCAAGACATTAAAAGTTCGTGGAAACAATGGCAATAGGGAGGGAGTCTGCGTTAAATAAAGATTGTAGATATTGTAATGAGAATCCCGTTTCACGGCTCGCGACTCAGCACGCCGGTGAATTACCGCCTGGCCGAGGGGTTTCTTCCATTTTTCTTGCGCTCTTGGGGGATTGCGGCGCGCTGGCAGGCAGGCTAGCGCACGCGGGACAGTGCGCGGGAGGGAATTAGCGGCCGATCGGGGACTTTTATATGGATGTTGTAGATTTACGATGTGAGAGAGCATGATAATCTATCTTTAATTTCGAATTTGAAAATTTGGGATCCTTGGAATTTTGCCAGTGCTTATAAGCATCATTAATATATTCATCAATTATAATTCTACTTCAAAATTATATTTGCAAGCTTAGAATGTACAAGAGCATTTTAACTTTTATTGGACAAGAGTTAAAATTTTACTTGTAAATAAACTCCATGTATCTCATCTTGGAACTTCACAAAATTTCGCTTGAAACACATGAAAATATGAAAAAAAGTTATAATGAAATTTTCCATATTTTAAGATATTGCCTGTTGTGAAAGTCTTTTGTAATTAAAAAATGTAATTATAGGAACGTACTAGTACATAACTGTTCATTTAAGAATTTTCATCTCGTCGTCGTCGTCGTCGTCGTCTTCTTCACTAACATATTCTGATATCGCTGAAGAGCTCCTTGCAAGGCTTGGTCTTATAAAACGTGAGAAGAGTAAACTATGTATAGAAGTCCTCGATATGGCTTGGCTTCTCGGTGCCATGATTTATCTTTACCTATTACGAGTATTGCATCTCCTTACCTGTATTATATCTCATTATTTTGTATAATCTACTTGAAACTATGAGCGCCGGGTATGTTAATCCTGCAACTTTCTCACAAATAACTGATTAGCACCCATTTACGAAAGCGCGAAGTACAAACGTTCCCACCTGCAATCTTCTTTCACAGCGAGCCAACCGCACAAGTTCAGCTCTTGGCCGCATGTACTTGTATTTGCCCATACATATGCATAAGCGCGCGCATTCGTCTGTCCGTTTTAGTCACGGTGGGAGAATTATAGTCGGCGGTTATGTATGAATACGTTGGGCTGCGTGATGACATGCAATTAGCGTCGCGCTCCGGAAGAGGTAACGTTCCGACCGCACTACTTCGCCGTAAACACAATGTGTCATCATTAAGAGTAAATTAACCCATAACCCTTTCGCGCCCCCGTTCTGTCGGTTTACGACCGGCCGGGCGAACGCGTGAGTAATTTTACTTCCCGCCGTCTCCCGTGTATCGGGGAAGGATTGGATCTGCGGGGGAGGGGGAGACTCGACTGGCCGGCGCGGGGCCTTAGACCTTCTTCCGAGCGCGGCTGGGGAGGGGGGAGGAACGGCCGACAGTGCCGGTTCAATTTTCTAGCTCAGCGGAGTGTGTATGAAAGGTAATAGAAACCGGGTCCGGCCACGGTGAGGAAATCGTAATGAAATGTCACCTTCTTTTTTGGATCCCGTGCGAGGATAGAGAGAACTTTATCGGCCAGCTGCTGCGAAATGGTTGGTTGGCGGCACACAAGGCGCGATTTATGAACGTGTACTACAAATTGGCGGAAATCGTGAAACTCACGGAATGTCACGAAGCGAGAAATACGCGATCTTGCAGGATTTTAACAACGACGATGCACAGAAATTAGCTCGAACAAATGTAACGGTCCACTTGCTCCGTCAATAATTTGTGTGAAATGCCTGTATGAAATGTAAAAGGAGTTGACAGAAAATGTACTGAACCGGTGGCTTGCAGCAGCGAAAGTGCTTTTGAACAAAATTACTTTAAATGGGTTTTCCAAATAGAAGCACGTACTCAAAATCAACAAATAAACATCTTTTAAGTAATTGCAATAAATTAAATATTTAAACATACTTCAGGAATACTGCAATAACGTAGTACAGTGTACAGCATAGCAGTTCTTCACATAACAAGAATATAAAAAAGCTGATTCAAAACGTAACACGTATGTAAAAAACATTTCATGGCAGGCAATCTTTTTTTGGAGCCTTGCTATTGCAAGACATCAGCGGTATGAGCAGTGACAATTCAGTATGTACAAACAGTATGAGAAAATTCGAAATAACACAATCAAATATTTACATTTTTCAGTCATTCCATTCTATTTGATTGTTTTTGGATTTTTCACGATTTCCTGGGCATCTACCGAAAACATATACATGTCTTACACGCCCGGAGGCTGAAATAGTTTTATTTCATTTTCTGTAAGCATTGGAAAATTTTAATGTATCATGATATAATGAATATTAATTTTATGAAGTATAAAATTTATCAACATAAATTTATTTAATTTTATTGTAGCCCGCTTTCTAAAACCTAGTTATAACTTTTCAGGATTTCTTACTGACGGACATGTAAGGGAGACAAGTTTGCTTGGCGGTAAAAAATAATTTCTTCTTGGTTAGTTTATTGATGTCAAACATATACGACCGTCATCTTGGAACTCCTGTTCAACGGAAATACTGGCATGGGTTTAACCGTTTGAACAAGAGAAACATCAGGACATGCTGTGAGCACTAAGTTTAGCAAAGTATCGTATATTCATCCTCATTTATTAAGAATTTTCCAGTTCCGAACATTTTATGTGCAGGAGAGTGGGGATTACAAGGATATGCATACAAATATATTCAGGCTTTTGCATGTTTCATAACGGTGCTTTGATAAGGGCATGCGAAATCTAAAAAATATTATGTTAATACTACGTATAGTACGGGTTTTCCCTATTTTGTTTGCAACAAGTTGCGTGCTAATGTGCTATTCATAATAAGTTGTTACCTTATTTATATGTTTAAAACACTCAATATTTCCTTGTATAAAAAATGACCTTTCTACTCAACTAAATTTCATGATTTTTTCTGCAAATGGAAAGGTCGTGGGCCCCAGATCTGTTATCACTTGCTGTTATTGTTTTTTTTAGAATAAATACTAAATTTTAATAAAATCGTAAATTTAATGGAATAAACGCGAATCTACAGTCATTTATTCATTACGTCGTTTAATTATGTCAATTCGCTGTGAAGTTTACTTTTTTAAATTAAGGTGGATAGCAGGATATCCTCCTGTATTCCACATGCATGTCCAGATCTTGGTAAATATTAAACATTTCCTGTAGTTCAGAAACACGAAGCATATCTGTTGTTGACTGTGATTGTTGTGGACACATTCCATTGACCTAGAATTAGTGAGCCTCCATTATTTCATTGGACGTACAGAAAAAGTACTGAAAGATATGGGGACGGGAATTTCGATTTTCCATGTGCATATCTTGTACTTTTCTGATGTAACTTTTCTACAGCTCTGCCTTCGTGCGATGTAAGACAAAGTGTTGAAGCTAGTTAAACTGAATATTCTCCGCACATGAAGGAGTTTCATTTTCGTCAACGTTCTGCATAGCAGTCCGTCGGCCCCTATGGAACTAGGGAGTTCCGCAACGAGATTGTCGTAGTTGCTGCGCTTCAGGGTTTCTGTTCACACACACACACACACACACACACACACACACACACACATACACACGCACGCGCGCGCGTACTTGACAAGCGAGTCCCGAGTTTCGGCCGAGCGCAGAACAAATACGAGGCAACTCGAAATAGGAAGCTGGGTTTGCGAACCTATTCCGCACCGGCGTTCGGCGGCGGCGGGGGAGGAGGCGGGGAGCGACATGTTTGCATTAGGCGGGCCCGTTGTGGTGCCTTGGGATAACACGCGGCTACGCTGCATAACTGTCGAGATTATCGCGAGCGGGTTGGCGCGCTTGTGTCGGCCGGGCGTAGTCGTTCGCAGCTTGCCCGGCCCCGCCCACTCCAATCCCGCCCCCACCCCCTGGGATTAAGAGGATTTAATCATCGACTGAGGGAGACGTCGGGGGCGGAAGAGCGGCGGTCCGCGCGTCTCCGGAGACGCTCTGGAATTGTGCGAGAGGATTTCCCGTACCCCTGCTCTTGCACTGTAGTCTCGATAGAATGTGTGAGGGCCAGTGCGTTTTATTGATTTTTATTCGATGTTCTTGTAGACATTGCGTCCGTAATGTGGGGGTAAGTACTAGAATGGTGATATTCGCTTGGGATATTTTAATCTGGCAGTGCTTTTCCTCTTGCATTATACTCTCCCCATCGAAAAACACCCAATTCGTCCTTCAGAAAGGGTAATAGCAGAATATAAATAATGCTATACATCGTACAGACTTGTGCAGTGTATTCGGATTAAAGAGATTTTAACTACTAAATGTATTGTAAAGGTAACATTAAGGTATTTCAATGGAATGAATAATGCTGTTATAGGAAAGTGAATTTCACTAATCGCTATTCTGATTCATGTAGTGGACGAGTTGAGTCCGTTCTGTCATGTGAGTATCTTCTGTGTTTATGCAGTGTATGCGCATGTAATAGTTTTATAGTCGTATTTTTTTTATTGTATGTACTTTCCCAGTACAAACTATTGTATTGAAATTTTTAATGTTCACAAGCCGCACCTCTTCTGCATGCGGTAGATGTGGCGAGATCGAGAGGTGTGAGGGCTGCCAAATCGGCTACTCGCCTTTTGGGAAGTCGCGGGCTGTGGCCGGAGGATGCCGAGTGGCACTTGGCTCTCCCGCGCCGCTGTAAAACGCGCCCGTCCGGGAGGCTTTTATGTGCAATTATCGGAACCCCCGCGATGCCTCCGGAGTGCCGCTCGCGCCGTGGACGTTAAAAGCCAGTGGGTGCTGGGCGATGTGTGCATCGAATGCAGTGTGACGTACGGATTGGGTGGGTGGGTGGGTGGGCAGGACTGAATGTGAAATGCTAGTATTTTTACGTGTATTGCTTACTGCTTACTACTGCTACGTTACTGCTTACTACTGTTGCTAGACATTTTTTACTTGATAACTTTTTTTAAAATGACATTTTGATAATTACTTCTTCTCTCAACCTTTTTGTTTTTCTGTCGCGTCTATCTTTTCATTCCTTATGTTTTCACAATATTCCTTATTTATTCATTATATTTCTTCAAAGACTGCTTGTTTAACATGATATTGAGTTAATGCAATTAGAGAAAAAAATATTGCAGATTTAAATGTAGCTGTTTTCTTTACGTTTCGAAACAAGAGTTTTGTGTAGCGTATTAAAACACAAGATTTGTAACTTATGGCGGATTAAAGGCTTAGAATGCCAGTAGTAGATCGACAACTGTTCCTGAAATACGGTTGTCTGATCTTTTCCGATGTGACGTTTTTTTCTCTTTTGGGGGAAATATGCTATGGCTGGAAATATTTAACGTCGCATGGTGTGTAATCGATAATAATTGAATCTTAAATGTGAACTGATGTAGTGAAATCAGCCGAACAGTTAGGATTCGCATAAAAAAGTGCTAGACCCTCTTTTAGTTTGCCCCGCAATTTTTTCGAGGGTTGTTGTCAAGCGACTCTCGATCACTGCAGCAATCAACTCTGTGCATACGCATGCCCGGAAGCACTACTACTTCATTCTCTCCCTTCCATCTCGTAGCTTCACTGTGCAATACCTGTCGCGCGCGAGCTTCTTCACGGGCCAGCGATCGCTCTTCTTTCGCGGGTAGAGGAGCGA
This sequence comes from Teleogryllus oceanicus, assembly GCA_964035755.1. Lineage (NCBI taxonomy): Eukaryota > Metazoa > Arthropoda > Insecta > Orthoptera > Gryllidae > Teleogryllus > Teleogryllus oceanicus. The sequence goes on along the minus strand of CAXIVR010000004.1, from coordinate 82,917,722 downwards.
GGCAGCCAGAGGATTCGGCCGAGAGCGGGGGCGGCGCGGCTCGGCACGACGGGAGGCACAGGGGCGCCGCTTTCTCTCTGTTACAGCTTCCCCGGTTTTTCCCCCTCTCTTTCTCGTTCTCTTGTGTGGCGTTTTTCGGTTGGCTGATTCTGCCACTCGTTCGCCTGTGTTCTCGTCCATCGGCCGTGCGAAGAAGGAAGGGCCCAGCGCACGGTTTTGTTGTTTAGCGCTCTTTGTGAGGGCGTCAAGTACGGATGGACTCGGTGCGGTGTGCTGGTGTGCCCGCCACTCTTCAGAGGAGAGGTCGTTTGCGTTTCTTTTTATCATGATGCGCTCACGCTTCTATCGATTTTCTCGTACGTATTTCCTGCTGCTGGATATTACATGCGAATATTCTGCTGCAGTCGTTTAATTGATGGTTATTACCTCTTTGTTGTTTTTAAGTGTGGCTCACCGCTGTGCGTCCAATGCGTTCGTCGTTTTCTCTGTTTGCTTGAGATGCGGAAGCTCATTTTGCTTCGCCGATTCTCCTTCGCTAAGTTCGGAGTACCTTGTAGAGAGCATTAAAATTGATGTGTCGAGGTTCCGCCTGTAGACGTTATTAAAAATCTGGTGGACGGTGTGAGAGTGTTGGAGAACAGCGAAGTTCGCTACCGATCACCCTCTTTTCGGCGGTGATCCTCGGTTCTCAACTACCCCTTCTCTTCCCGTCTTCTCCCTCGAGAGCAGTCGCCTCTCAAGACGTTTCAACGAGATGAGCAGGAGTTGCGATTAAAGGCTTTTTGCTTGAAGACTCTGTAGTCTTATTAGCTCATTTTCCGGTTTTAAGATTTAATAATATTCTCTGCTTCATAAGATAAGAGATTTTCAAATTGAGAACGGTCTAGTCTTCTTAATTTCTTCTTAAGGAGTATTTTTTGCCTTTTTTCTAATAAATTATTGATTTGCATTAAAAGCTTTACGTAGATATAAATTATTTTTACTCAAATTAATTAGGAACATTATTTAATTGTGTTGTTTTCGTTTGTTACAGGTGAGTGAAGTTATTGATTCTGGGTGATCTTGTCGAAAGCTGGTGGTGAGTAAATGAGCAATTGGTTGTGCAGTAAAAATGAGGATTTCGGTACCTAGCTGGTATTCGTATCATTGAATATGGAATTGTATCAATAAAATAAAAGCTAATTAGTTGGAATATATGAAATTGTAACTTTTTATCTATAACTCGTGCTAAGGTTTCATCATGATGATTCCAGGAGAGTGAGTTCTCTCAAACGTGTCCCCTGCCGCTCGACTCGACAGTCCGCTTACCGACCTTCTTTGTGAACACTTATTGCGTGGCCAACGGCGCTATCTATGCACGCGAATTATGTTTCATCAAGTAATGGCTTCTTATCTCTACAAAATTATACAAAGGCATGCAGGCAGTAAGTTCACTAGGTAGAAATTGTTTTAGTATAACCTTTTCATTATATACGGTTCTACCAAATGCTCCTACTCCTTGGACCAAATATCTCCTCTTCCATTAGACGTCGTTCCCTATGCAATTATAAGTACAAGAGAACTTCGAACATCAGGCTTTCAGACCAAAACGCTTTCGGATTATCAAATTTTCCGAATTTTTGAATTTAACTAATAAAAAGTTACTGTTGTCTCTTCAACGTAAAAAAGCATATTATTTCAACGCAACGTAAAAAAGCAACACATATTTCCCTAAAATCTTTCATACTTAACTCTAATGATTCCAGGAGAGGAGCGGATGTTTTTTTCCCCCTTTTTAACTGCAGGAAAAGCCTGTTCCCTATGTATAGTAATGCATGTGCAGACTGTCTTATGTATTGCATATTTTTCTGCAATCAAAAGTTTTTGTAAAATCATTAAATCGCGTTTACGCTTTTACACAAATGTGTATTACATATATACAATTTTCAATTCATGCTATTTTTTTTTGTCGAATCGAATCCAGATTATTTACTGTCCTGATTGCAAACTCAGTAATTATTGCCGCTCTATTGTACATTGTTTTGGCTAGGGTTTTCAACAATGTTCATGAAAAAGGAGGGCACTCGATAAGAAGAAAAAAAGGCATGAACACATTTCTTTTGATAAATATTTAATTTAGACAAGCTCTTTCTTTCTTCTCTCCATTCGCGATTCAAGTGAAAAGATTCGTTGACAAAATTCAGATGAAGATGGTCTGAGTGACTCTTCTTTATTTTATTCGCAACAGACAATCTGAATGCGTGTGTCAGCGTTCAGAAAAGCATATTTATGTTTTCTATTCTAAATTGAACAATAAGCGATAGAACGTAGCAGAAGTTAGTCATGTGATAAAATAAATGACAAATGTTAAACGTTTCCTAAAAGGAGGGCGAGAGGACAATTGATGTTCGTGAAGGACTGTCCTCCCAAACGGAGGATAGTTGGCAACTTTAGTTTTGGCATTCCGAAATGCGATGTCATTCTCCAGGCGTTGTCGGGAGTGCGCTTCCGGGGCGCGCGGGCGGAACAGGAGGCGCGCAGCTCGAGGGCGGAGGACGAGCGGTGCGGGCGGGCGGGCGGGGCGGGGCCGGCGACCTCGCGGCGCCCGCCAGTCGTGACGGGCGCGCAACGGATCCCGTTGCGCGCCTCTCTTTCGACGCGGCGCGGTGCGGAGCTGTGTTGCGCGGCACGACGGCGGCCGCCAGACGGGAGAACCCGAGACGCGAAGAAGCAGGCGGCGGCGGCGGCCTTTCTTATTCGCGCTCGTGCCGGCCGGAAATCCGAGACGCCTCCGCCGTGCGCCTTTTCTTGCCCTCGGCCCTGCCCTGCCCCGCCCCTGCCCTCCCACCACGGCTCTCGGCGCCGCCGCTGCCGCCGCCGTCCACCACGCTCTGCCCGTTCATTAAAGCCGTAAGATAATGCCCGCGTTAAAAGTAATGCCTTGTATAGCGCGGGATGCTGTTAACTGCGGAAAAAGGAGCTGAAGGAAAGGAGCTTGTCCTCACCCTGCATTTCCGCTAACCTCTCTTCGGCTTCCGGGTGTACTTTCGCGATAATGGCCGGAGATATTGCATTTACTTTTGATGTTTCTTTTTTAAAATTGTGAGAGGAAAGAGCGGGTTCTGTTGTTTGTGGAAGAAGAATTACGTTCTGAGGAGAAGAAGGGTTCTAATTATATTGTTCAATTTCGGATCGTGTATCTCTTTATGGCGTTGGAAACATTATGTACCTCGTGTTTCGGCTAATAACACATTTCGACGGTGAAGAAATGGATTTGTACTACGTAGTTAGTTTTATTAGTGCCTTTCTTTTATCATTGATTATAAAGAACTTTTGTTTTGAGAAATTCACCCTCTGTTCATAAAATAAATGATAAAAATCGCAAATGGTAAGAATACTTTGTTTAGTATCGTTAAATGGAAATGGTAGTAACAATGATAATCTTACGTAGAGATCCTCTATTGCAAGGTCGTATTGTCGGCGTTAAATGGTGGGTTAAACGGTCTCATGGTGTTCTGTTATCTTCTAGGAACACGCGCAGTCCTAATGATCTTAAACTAAATTTGAATACTGGAAAAACACGCTAAAGTTACTTCATTCGTCTCACATCCCGTCCGTCGAGCTTCAGCGGCGGGCACTCAACTCTAGGAGAAGATACTGCGGCATCGCGTGAATACTACTCCGCATCCATCGCAAACGGACTCGGGAGAGCCTAACGCTGCAGCCTGCGATACCTATCGGCCGCATCGGACGTTATTCGCGGACGTTACGTCCAAGGTTAACGCTACGCACGGGCGCGCCAAGCCCCTCCCACACCACGCCAAACCACTCCGCCCCGACTGCCTGACCCATCTCGGAGCGGACTGCCCTGCCGTTCGGAACGTCCCTGGCGCCATTCGGCGTACTTATCAGCGGATTTTAAGCGCACCCTTCGGCGTCCTTTAGCGTACGCGCCGTCGCCTGCCGCCTCCTCCCCCGCCGGCATGACCGCCGCTGCGGCGGCGGCGCGATCGTATCGTAGAAACGTACGCGCTAATGGCCTGGCCTGGTAACGAATTTACGGCGCATCGGATCTTTCCATCTCTGGCAGAGCGTCCCCGGAGAGAGCGTGTTGGAACAGGGAGAGGGGGGAGCAGGGTGGGGGAGAGGGAGAGCGACGGCCGCGGGACGCATGCCCCCGGCGGCAGTGGCGGTCACGGCGGCGTGGCGCGGGCGATTCGGAGAGCAATGAAGAGCGTTCAATATAGTGTTATGACGGCTCGCCCGCCGGGAACGTCAATGTCCGGAAAATACAACTCCATCTTGTGCGGTATAAAATCGCCCGCCGGCGCCTGGTGGGTGGCGCAGGCCGTTCCGCTCAGAGCTATGGACGGCGGGAGGCGAACGCCGAGGCTCGTATCGCGCTGCGGGTCAGGCGGACGCGTCCACGTTCGGCGGGACGTCTGTGCAAACGCTCTGATGTATCTCGGTGGGATTCGTTTGACAATGCTGTGTCAAGGATGGCAGATGAATATTTTGGTGTTTGTCATGGAAATGTAGGTTCCATATTTATATGTTAACGATTCTTGAGGTAAATGTTAAGTTCAAATAGAAGACAGACTCGATTTAGTTCGTTTTTTCAGCAACTTTTGAGTTGTTTCAAACTACTATTGGCAGTATTTCGACAATATTATTACGTACGAATTGGGTGTTCCAAGTGAAATAATTTATTAACGACTAGCGTTCCCGTGTGAGAACTCTCGCGTGGTTAACCCCACCATCTTCCCTGTTTCTCCATTTACATATTAAGCCTGTAATACATCGTTTTCTTCAAGACCCTCTTATTGTTCGTCTCATGTCTCCTTGCAATTGATAACAATGAAATACACCCTAGTTAATACGATTTTTGTTTAACATTATTACTGAGCAAATTCGTGTAATTCAATTGCGTAGAATATCAAGTAATTAATTGAATTTCACATACAGTTGCATGTTTTACGGGCTCTGAACGTGTGGGATAAAATAGAAAAGCGTCAAATCAGCAAAATGTAATTGAATATTCAAGAGATCTCCTGTAGATTACGGCAAGAGGAACCTTATTTTGAGGTCTTTGGCCTCAAATTTTACTTTTTAAGGCCTTAGAACGCTTTGTTTAGGAGTCATTTTACAATATAGATTCATAAATGCAGAAAGTATTGCGGGTTACATTTGCATTAATATTTAGATGCATTTTTTAAACAAATCCTTTATAATTTGAAACTCAAAGTGCAATTTGTCACGTCTCCGTGAAATTCGCATTCTTTAGAGACCTCATTTATAAAGATTGGCTGCGTGCGAGAGCCGCAAAAGGTATGTATACCACTGGAATAATATAGGATATGTTTAAGTCACTCTTACAATTAGTAGTTGTCAAAATGAAATTTATCTGAATTGCACTATTTTGACTAGGAATTAGGTCTATCTTTATTCAAATGACAACGTTGGTATCAGTTTAATTCATTCATATACGCAGGTTTGTTCCGCAATTCACGTGTCCAAATGGCTGCCGTCCATGTTTCTCGCTCAGAGGCCGCAAGGATTGTATAATATTACGAAACCTTTCTCCCGTTTTCGTCTTAAGATTAAATTTACGTAATGAGGATTCAGCAGAGCAGGGTTGCTGACAAATTAGAAAGAAGGCTAGTTCCAGCATGAAATAGGGGAACGCCGAAACTATGCGGATTATTGTTTAAGGCAAGAAACAAGAATTCCTCGGACGCGTTAATTATAGAGAGAAGAATGGCTTGAGGAATGTTGTGGATGATTAAAACGGAAAGTTTGGGGTAGCCAAGCGCATGTGGTGGCGAGGAGAAAAATGGGAGCCCAGCTATTCAATATCCGAGGCGGGAATGTAGTGCTACGTTAAATGAATGGATTGCGCAGTGGAGATAAACGGTACTTCTACATTTTCATAGTGTTTCAGCCTCTCCTGGTCTGCGTTTACTTTAACGTCATCCATCTCACGACCTGGAGGAGAATTGTGAGGTACACAGCGAGTGCAGTACTTCAAAAATATTTTCGTAATTCTCGCCACGCTCGCCTCTTTTATTATCCCTAACGCACCGGCGAATAGCCCGTCAAAACACGCGACCTCCCCCTCTGCATTACCCCCGGCCTGGACTTTGTCAGCGAACACATCCTGTGCGCGCTCCATCTGCCGGTTCGCGCGAGACAAACGCGCTCATCAGACGTCACGCGCGCGCCAGCGCCGCTGCTCCCCGTCGATAACTCAGACCTCTCCCGCCACCCGCCCACTCCCCGGCATCCCCGAAGCTATCTGCTACGCCTACCGCTCCGCTCTCTCACTGTCGTCCTGCAACGGTGCCGTTCCCTATGACCGGTTTTCTCCCCTGCACCTCGCTCTCGACAATTTTTTTGGTACGTCTGTTACCATTCGTATTTGTGGGGGGTAGCTTGTTCTGGGCTACGTATTTCTGCTGATCATGTTACGTAACTATCACTTTTACGTTCGCCTCTCTTTTATTTACTCCTCTGTTATTATTTACACAGTTCTTGTCTCTAAATATTACATTTTCCTCGTTTTTGTCGTAGATGTTAGTTTGTAAACATCTACTCTCAACAAAACTGCACTCGTTTCTTATTCCGATTAGTTTTGTAGAATGTTCGGTTCATTATGTTTCCTGATCTTTACAATCTTACTTTTAGTTTATTTCATGCCTTATTTTACTTGGCGAGACTCTGGTGTTTAGGCCCGCTCTTGCAGTAAATTTACTACTTCGGACAATTGTCTTTACTTCCCTTTGAAGGAAGGCGTGGGAATGATTTTTTGGCCCTTAAAAATCCTGGGCTTCAATCGTGTTTAAACCCGATAATTTGAGTACAACAGCCCGGTACGCTAACCGTTATATGTACCACCAAAGCCGCTTTAATGCCGCTTTTTATGCACCATGGTTCCGTCACGTGCCAGATAGGGACGCGACATCAATAACAAAACCTCGATGTTTCTAAACATCGATATTTCTAAACATCGATATTCAAAATTAAATCATCGATGTTAATAAAACATCGACCCAAAACATCCATGTTATTAAACATGATTTTGTGTGTGTGTGTGTGTGTGTGTGTGTGTGTGTGTGTGGGGGGGGGGAATTAATTTGAAAGTGATCGTATTTATTAATTTTTAATTTATCTGATAAAAGTCTAAAAATCATCAGTATAATTGACAAAACTTTAATTATCTGATTCTAAATTAAAAAATATTACCGTCTTTTTTATTGACGAAAAATCGATTTTATATCTTTTTCACCTTTGGTCTCTTTGGTGTGATCAATGTTCAATTTTTGGATCACCGAAAATTTATGTATAGTTTTGTTTCGATTTTCCGTTTTTCTTTTAAAATATGAACCATGTAAAAACATCGAACACACATCATCCATGTAAAAAACACATCGGCCTCAAAACATCGATGTTAAATACATGGATGATTTTATAAAAACATCCATGTTTCGAAAACATCGACATCGATGTCGCCTCCCTAGTGCCAGATGTATTGTTGTGTTCCGTACCTAACGTTGAAACTGAGTACGCGCCACAACCGCCCTGCACCGCGTATCCGCCGCATACGCGCAGCGTCCGCACGCACACTAGTGGCGTTTCCCTCAGAGTGCCGATATTTTTCCATTGTGCGACGGGACTTCGCAGATTTATTCCATTCCCCCTCTTTCGCTAAACCGCGGCGCCCGACACCCCGCGGCGTGGGCGGGTGCTCGCGATCCGGCGGGCGGGAGGGGGCGGGATAATTCGGACTGATGGCCCCATATTTTACTCCGTTACAGACCGATGAACGGTTAATATTTCTGCACCGCGCCCCGCGTGTTTTATGCCTCCGCTTGTATTGTTGTGGATGTGTTCGGCGAGGGCGGAGGAGGGTAGAGGAGCTACGAGGCGTATGGCGGACGTCGGTGAGCGTTGCCCGCCCGCCCGCCCGCCCGCCCGCCCGCCCGCCCGCCCGACCGCCCGCCCGCCCGCCCGCCCGCCCGCCCGCCCGACCGCCCGCCCGCCCGCCCGGGCGATGAGAAATGGAGACTTAATGAAGCGGCTAAATTGGCGAATTGGTCCCCTGGGAGCCCGACGCGCCGCCGCCGCCGCCCGCATCACCACCGTCGGGTTGCGACGCCCTCCGACGGCGGGGGCGGCGTGCTCGCCCCCGCCAGCGCCCGAATTCTCGGCTCGAAAGCACTTCGGATCCGCGTGTATGCGACGGAATCGTTTGTTCTGTGCTGTCGAGCGCGACGGTCCTTGTTTGTCAAATGCGATGGGAGTTTGGTGGAAATGTTACATTGCTTTCCTCGGTTTTCGAAGTTTCGGGTTCGTCCTCACGTCGCAACGATTCGCAAGTGTTTATTGAAGACATGGCAGGCAATACAACGTTCAGCCATATACTCTACAGCTGCGGAACAGAATAATTATATTTGAGCTATTCCATTATTTACATGATAAAGTACATTTAAGTTAATTATTTGTAACAAATCTTAAGAAGGTTCATGACAAACAATTACATTGCATCCATAATTATTTTATTCTTGAAAGAATGGGAGTATTTAAAGGAATGTGCAAAGTAAAGACGCTGAATACCGTAACCATAAACTGCATTGAACATCAGTTGCAGAAAAGAAGCCGGGATTTTACTTGCCTTCTTAATCTAAGATTCGATGGACCGATTCATGAGGATCGTCCAGCCACTTTCTCAACTAAAGCGTTCGGCTTTATCCGCGTGTAATGTACTGGAACCCTTCATTGTAACGTTCACTACTAGAAACTATCCTGTAACGTTCTTCAAAGGAGATTTCGCGTCACCCGATAGCTCTATTTGAACCAAATCCAAAGTGCTCCGTTCTTAATGGGAAACCGAAGGATCCTTAAGTAAAGCCTTCGAAATCTTTCTGGGGCATCGTCGCCTCACGCGTGAACTGCCCTCGGTTCCCGGCACGTTTACGAGGCGCTCCTCCGAGGCGGCGCTCGTATCGACGCCCTGACAACGCGACGGAGTGCATGATCGCGGGATTCGTTTCGCTTAACAAGACGCGGCCAAGCTTGTCTTATCGCGCGTTGTTTAGGGCTCGCCGCTTTCGATTCCTTTCCCTCCGCGCCTCAGCTCTTTGCCAGTTTTGCGATAAGCCTCTCCCGCTCGGCTTGGAATCGACTCCGCCAGACCCGTTCGTTCTCGCAGAAGCTGGCGTCGCGCGCCCGAAGGAGCGCCCGGGGGGCACGTCGGGCAGCCGGAGGACGCGCGCCCGCCGGCGGCTCGAAGGCTGGGCCCGGCCCGGCCGGCTGCCGCCGCCGCGGCCGTAACTTTTTTGGCCGGTTCAGAAATGGCCGCCGCCGATTTGCTTTAAGGGGGGGGGGGGGTTTCCGTGCCGTTCTGCCCCCTTCCCCGCCCTGCTGGAGCGAAAGGGTGCAGGCGGGCGCGGGCGGTTGCGAGGCACCGCACGTCCAGGGCTGCTCCTCGTTCGTTTTTAGCCGACCCATAAAGCCGCCTTTAGAAAGGATTAACTTGTACCGTGTCACCTACCTCATCCGCGGGAGCCGCCAGCCGCTGCCGCCTCCGTTTTATTCCGGCCCGCCGCTGCCGACCCGCTGGGCTTTTTTATGAGGCCTCTCTCTGCGGAAGGACGACCTCTGTGACGGCGACTGTCTGCCGTTGGGGCGTCGCGCTGCTACTTGTTTCCAGCAGCAGGTCTTCTTGGAAAGGGATGATTGAAAAAGTATCTTTTGTAGTATTCGTCTCGGTTTGTTGCTTTTCGTTTTATGTGCGAAGAAAGCAAACGAGAGGAGTTTATTCTTTGAACCATTGGCAAGGATAAACTTTTTACTTAAATTAGTTTTTATTTTTGTGATCGCGTTTGTTATTGTTAGAAATGTTATAAAATTCAGTGTGGGCATTGGATTTGGGATTCTCACTATGAATTTATTAAGCCCCAAAAATAGATGAATTTCCAGTCGTCTACCCATTGTAATCGAGAAAATAGAAGACGGAAACATATTGTGAGATAATTTAGGATCTAGAAGCCTGCTTCTCAATTCAGTGTGCTAAAAAAATGGGGATCTAGAAGCCTGCTTCTCAATTCAGTGTGCTAAAAAATGGGGATGTAAAAATTTCTATTTTTGAATTATTTTTCTTTCTTGTTACGAAGTAATGGACCAAAGTCTGAGGCCCTATCTTGTGTGTAGTAAAGAGTAAAGATGACAAATTATTTGGTGAGCTAATTGGAGGAAACAATTTATTTTAGGCTTTGACTCTGTAACATACTGTGTATACTTCCCCAGGTTTATTGATAACACTATCCACGTTGTGAGCTCTTTGGAAGTTCCTTTCCGAAATGATGTACGATAGGTCAATCAGATAATATTTAATATTTGATAGGAGCGCTACAGCTGGTAGTAACAAGGTTTAGACAGCGTGTATTAATGATATTTGATCGTACGTATAAAATATTGTATTGATGTCTTCGGTTTTGATTCATAAAAATGCTTCGTACTAGTTGGATAATTCAGTACTGACCATCCATGTGCAGCACTATTTGAGAATTTCCTGAATGATGGGTATCCCGGGTGGCGATAAGTGACTAGGAAAGGGTTGCCTTTGTCTGAAGCGTCACGTGACGCAAGTGACCGTGTCCTTCGCTCATGGAATATCCACAAAGGGGCCGGAAATTACGTCAGTCGCCTCTGACCTATTTATTAGCGGACAAAAAGCCTCCGAGGAGGGACGAGTAAGGCTGCCGGACTGGTGAGCTGAAACACAGCTTCTTCTCTCCAGCATCATATTTTTCAGAAATACTCCAAAATACACGTGCTTGCCTCTTAGCACACAATTAAATAATTAGAAAATTTTTCGAATAAAAAAGGAAATTGATTATTGTATCATGCTTCCATTTTACGATCAGCATTTACTTACTGTTTGATGTCATTACGGAGAATAAGAGTTTGTCATTATTGTTATTGTTATTATTGTTAGTGTTAGTGTTATTATTGTTGTTATTATTATTATTATTATTATTATTAGCAATTGAATGGAAAACAAATTAAAGCTGTACAAAGGCATTTTGTCTGAGACAAGAAAAGTATTGCGAAATAAAAGATAACTAAATGTTTAATGTCGCTTTAAGAAAAACAATTTATTAATGACGTAATCATGCAGAATTATAGGTAGTACATTGCCTGTATCTACTGGGTATATGCTCGATTCAGAGGAGTAGACGATTTTTTGGGGTCAGCTTCTAAGATTTTTAGTATTGCGGAGGACCGAATTGCTCTGCAAAATACAATCTTCCGACAATCAGATGTGTCGATTCCCCGCTCACATGGAAAGTGTCGGTTTTGTGAGTGCAGTTGGAGGCTAGAAATAGTTTTTACGAGTTATTTTGTTTGTTTCGTATTGTCACTAAGTATAATATTGTAAGAATTTGTACCACTCACATCGAAATGCACACAGCAATGCATACACTCAGGTTGAACTATTATTTTGAATTCTTTGATTGCGAAATTGAAAGTGATGCCACGTACGTCGAAGGTAAACTAAACAAAGGACATACCGAGCCACGCCCCCTCCGCCATGATTTGGTTGAGATGAGAGTCAAAATGTTCGTTCACGTAACTGATCAAAGAATACATCGCGGAGACGTCGTATTCGGAAAGGAAATAGAGGATTGCGTTTCAAGCTGTGCCTCTGAGCTGTGGTCACGGCCGTGCGCAGGCAGAGGATCCGCCGCAGCGCGTATCGCAGAGAAATACGGCCGCTTCCGAGCCCGCGCCGCTTCCGCGCCCGCTTCCGCGCCCGCCCTTGCCGCATTCACGCAGCTGCCGCTACACTTTCCGAACTCTCGGCCCATAAATTACTCCGCTCGAATGAATTGTGGGGCGGGGAAAAAGTTGGAACGTATGACGCCAATGTGTCTATACTCAACAGAAGTCCAACGTGTCCTTTCTTTCTCTCACTCCGTCTCTCCCTCTCGCCTCTGCACAAAAAGCCCCAGGAACGAGATTCAGATGGCGCGCACGAACGTCATTCTTTTTCCCTCTTCCCTTCTTTCTGGCTAGCCTGGAATATGTAATTCCCTGTATTATCTGGATCCGGCCCCCGTCGACAGGCCGTGGATTACGCGAGTCGTCGAGTTTTTAAAGATTAATTTTTAGGCGACGCGACGCTGTTTCCACAGAAGGAGATCTCTCTGCGTCTTCGATGAAAGCAGCCGATTCAAATTTCACAGCCCTTCGGGACGGCGGAGGGCGAATTCGCGAGGCGTCGGCGATTCGTCTTAGTCTGATTGCGAGAACCGATTTTAATGTGGACCCCTCGGGCGGTCGGGCGCTCGCACGCGTTCGCGTCTTATTTGCCCAGCGCGTGACGCCACCGACGAGCCACGGGCCAGGGACACCTCCACTCCCTTAGATTATTATTATTCCTTCCTATCCGTTACGCCTTAGATTGGGTTTGGGAATTTCGACTGCCTCTCGGAGCTGCGATGTTACAGCTTTCTTTGTAGTGGCTCGTAAAGTCAGTGTGTAACTGCTGAAAGAATTTTTATTTGAAATTTGATATTGAATAATTTAATATGTAATGTAAATAACACTCGGGAAAGACAGTGAAGGAAAACAAAAGTTGCACTTCACAGTACAGTCCGTTAAAACCACATATTTGGACAAAAATTATATTCTGCAGATGTTCTCTTAACTATTAAAATAACGATTGTAAGGGTAAAAAAGAACATTTGTAACATAATAAAATGCTAAGAAATGTTGCGTTAATTTACATATTTGTTTTAGATATCTAGGAAAAGTGTGTGATAAACTCGTCGTTTTGGGAAAAGTATTTGCGACGCCACTAAGATTGGGTAATGACCATATTTTCGTTTTTTGCGAATTTAACGTTGTAAAAAAAATCAGTGTTCGGTTTTCATAGAGTCGTGAGTAATTAGGTAGGGCCTAAAGAAGTACCTTGATGACGCCAAAGCTGTTACTTTTCTGGAAGGAGTGGAAATGAACTTCTATTTCCTGTAGTCTCGTCTTTGGGGAAAAATGAAATAATCGTAAAGGCCTTTGTTCACGGGCTTGAACTCAGAATCTCCGGAATCCTAACTATATTAGTTATTAATACTTTTGAACGAAGTGAACAATTTACTCATTCAAATCAATTGAAGAAGCAGGTAAATACGCGAAAGGTATTATTGGAAAAGTTGTAGGGCAGTTATGCTAAGAATACTAAAAAAGGTATACATTTTCTTCGTATAATAAAAAAAAAATCATAGAATCATTGGTTGATTTTTATATTGGAAAAGTTGTTTTCAGCGACATTTCTTCCGAAGAGAGGTCGTAAAGGTTGTTCTTGAAACACTGAGAAGCCAGTAGTCGTTAGAAAGGCTGCTTCCACGGCCTCCGGCGGGGGGCGGGCCGCTACGCTTCCTGGGGAGACGGCTGCCCGCCGACTCGCGAGAGGCGGGCGCGGCGCAGCCTGTGCGAGCAGAGAGCTCCGGAACCGCGGAAGCAATAAGCTGAAGAATTCACGGGGGGTGTTCCGCGAGGAAATACGGCTGCTGGCCCGGAGCGGCTCCTGTTCTCGCGGGAGAAAAAAAGCGCCTGCGGTGGCCGTGAGAAAGGCTGGTGGCGGTGGTGACACCGTCGCTGCTGCTGGGGACGCCCCGTCTGGGGTGGGGTGGGGAAACGAGGCGGAGATCAGGTGGTGCGACTGATAAATCGTGTGACTTAACGTACTCGATTTTTCTATAGAGGCCGATGACACAAGGTCATTTTTACACTTCCTGCCTTATAAAATGAATATTTTTAACAGGTGTAAGCACATTTCCGAGGCCCCTTAAGAAGACACTCGCGAATTAATTAAAGAGATTCATTTTATAAAGCAGGAGGTGTAGCAATGCCCTACAGAAAAATCGAAGTATAGAATCGGAGGTAGAAGAAGAAAGGAGTGATTGGAAAATGGAATAAGAGAACAGATGTGCTCAGGGTGCAATAACACTATATCCCGAATTTGCATAAATGTGATTTAGTTTGAAGTTGAAAATTGTTGCGAAAGAATTTGGAAACAAAATCTCTAAGGCGGAACGTAAGAGGTAAACTTTAAAGAGTATAGAGTAATGAGGAGGAAAAGGGTCCAACGGAAGGAGCTCCTAGGAGGAAAGGAATTAGATGAGAGCGGTTGCTTCCGTTAGAAATTAACAACTTGTAGGAGCGAATATACGTTCCTAACAAGAATATTACGACATACGGAAAGTTTTGGTAAAAAATTAGAGTTAAGTGGAAAAAATTGTAATTACATAACTGTGTTAATGACATTATTGCTAAATTTGGCCAGTGATTGTTATCATTACACATTTGCCATTAACCTCCAATTCGTTATTAATAAGGCAATATTTTTAACAGTAATGGTTTAACTTTAATTTTTGTAAGTTTTCTAATTTCATAATGTTCTTATTAGGCTCACAGAGAACATTTATTGCTAACAGCAACAACGATTAATGCAGACGCTAATAGCATATAACAAGAACGTGATTGGTGTTTGCGGATACACTTGTGGCAGACCGATGCAGTGCGAAGTGAGTGAGTCCAAACGAGAGAAGAAGGGTTGCAGCAGAAGTGCGTCTGAGTGCGTACGAGTTGAGGCAGCGTCTGCGTTGCTACCAGTTGCCTCTACGCGCCCGCGCCCCATAACACAGAAGAATAATGCTACCCATTCCTTCGGCACTGCGTTCGCGTCCCGTTCTGTGTTCCCGCCTCCTCTCCCGCTTCGCTCCCTCCCCGCTTTTCCAACCCCCTCCCCCTCCACACTCTCAACGCTCCCAAAGGTAAACATATGGGCGGCCGTTTGTTACCGTCTCTCCGCAGCTTCTGTTTTTTGGCGCGGTGCGAAAAAGTTCGCCTTTCCTCCGGCCGGCATTAAAATATTCAGCCGCGGTACCATTTAACGGGACCCATCCACTCGCCGCTCACTGCCTTGTGCCTCCGTCCTCGTCTCTCCGTTTAACGCGTGCCTGCACGCTCGCTTTTCTCGTATTGAGCTATGCCTCCCTCTTTCAGGGTTAGCCTCCCCGTGACGGTTTGTTTGTTCGTGCAGAGCCCAAGGGGATATAAACAAGTTACGGCCGAGTATTTCCACGAGTTGATTGTATCCTCTTGCGGATAACTCTGGGCAGACATTTTTCATGAAATGGCGACCAGTGTTTTAATTCGTGGCGGACCTTCACGTTTAGTTTGTTCTGGCTTTTCTGTTTGTGGATTTCATCTGTGTTGGTATTTTGTAACTTTGGGCTGTTGGATTGTTGCTTTGACTAATATGATGCTTGACTAAAAATATTGTACTAAAATTTTCATTCATGATACTGGTTTAGGCTTTATTAATTTCTTCTTAAAGCTATTTTAATAACAATTTTGTTAATATTTTTGTATCTTTTCAACATTATTATCAGGATAAAGTCAAAATAATGATCCTGAACGGTAGTGAAAATGCTCCAGAATTGAATTTAAGTCCGTCTCCAGAAAACAGCTTTTACTTTGCAATACAGTTTATTACGCTTTAAATATTAAATCTTCTAGTTCTTCCTGCAAGATACATTAATTTGGCAGAAATAATCATTAGGCCTTCTACTTTACGTGGAGTATTTTGTTACAATGAAAGGCTACATTTTGCGCACAATTTTTCTGCTGTTTATTTTGTTTTTCCCTCATTTAACTCATTCAAACAAGTAATGATGTTTTGGTATTTCTCTGAATTTGTGAAAGTATTGACACAGAAAAATAGTATTAGTTGTCTTGGTATGCTCGGCATTGCATGTTTCATTGTTTATGGAGTTTTGTCGTGGATGGAGTTGTGCACAGCATGAAAGTTCAGGGTGTCCGCCCGATCATATCGCTTAGTGGATTCGTCCATGTCATTTTAAACGTGTGCGCTTCTGGTTTCTCCTTTTTGTTCGTTCCTCTCACTAGAGTACGTGCGTCGCCGCTGCAAACCGTGGTTATTCAAATGGTTAATTGCTACCTTGGACCGCCTTAGGTATGAACTTTATCCCTCTTCTATTTTTTAAAATATACTTTTGCAGTTTTTAACGAAACTAAATGCAATAGTAAAATCAAATAGGTCTGTTTTTAATCAAATGACCATCTTAAACATGTACACATTCTCCTGCAAAATTCTCTTTTAGACGAGTCTTTCAATACTTTTTGGGTTCATAATGTATGGTGTTTATTTTTGTAATCGGAAAACAATTCAGTTAACATTTTAATATCGTCATTTAAAACATTATAAATTACTTTCACATAAGAATATTCGGCTTAAACATGTTCTCCGTTACTTCAAATTCAAGTCCACAATTTTATTAGTCATTTGGTTACGCTTATCATCTACCATGCCAGTGAATGGGAGGTTGCGAGAACTTCCCTGACAAGGTGTCAGAAATTACTTGATGTGTTTGACGTATGTGTACTGCGTCTGCCGGAAATGAATTTTTATGCCGACTGCTCTGATCTGTTGTTCCCGTGATTTACTCCATCTTTCAGGCGAATGTCGGAGCAGCTTACTATACAATGGGGCATGGACCGCGCGCGATCTTACCTTTCCATTAAAATATCTCCCACAATCCCATCATAATCCACTTCCGTCCTGAATTGTCCCACCTCTTACGTCTCCAGCAGAGAGGCCATGCACCCTCTACAACTGCGCGGGAATGTAGATGGGAAAATGTCATATTCGTCATGGGATCATTTTCCAACTTTTGAAGGATGCTAAAAGTAACTGAGAAATGGGAAGTTTCGTAACAGGACGGCGTACGTATGTTAGCTCCCAGCGAGGTGACAACAAGGGTTGCAGGTATAGTCCCTCGCGCGTTGACGCAGGGTCACGCGTGGTCGACGGCTCGCCCCGACCCCGTGGCGGAGCGAGCCCTGTGTCGCGCGACCCCTGACGACACGAGCGACGCCTCGTGTAAAAGTAGCACCACCACGCGCCGACGAGGCGCCTCGACCCGACCTGCTCCTCTCCGCTCGCCTACGCGGCTAATAACAGGTCGCCCGCCCGCTTGTTACCCGGCCGCGGAAGCGAGAAGGCTCATTTGCGCGCCCCGAACGTACCATTAGCGTACCGGAGGCGGCGGCGCGGGCGCGGGCGATGGAAAAGCGATGGCTGTGGCGTCAGTCCTGGTCGTATGGTGACGTTGACCAAAAAGCACCAGTAATGCAAATGGTGAAGGTGTCGGATGACCTCTAGGCAGGGATGCCAGATGTGTTGCGAGCTCTTTCCCCACCACTCCTACAGAATTTGCCCAAATAACCTCTCCAATGAAACAAAATTACCCAAATTTGAAACGAAAAATATTCTATAAAGTATGGACCAACGACATGAGTTGTCCGTGACGTTTCCATTGGCTGCCCCCCGTAAATTAAAGTAATTCAAATTAATCAATCATTGTCTTCTAAGCCGCTCGGAGCCGTACAGTCTTCGTTTTTTTCTAGTGTTTTCTTTCTCTATGCCTGTCGTTTATTTCTCTCTTTTTGATACATAAAAATGAGAGAGTCCGGATGAAAATAATTTCCCCAAACATTTTCCCGTCCATTTGTTTTCCCCATTCTTTTCCCAAAACGAATAAAATCCCCATTTGGGGACAAAAATCCCATATCTGGCAACCTGCCTCTAGGCGAGGATGTTTGTGATATTTCTGCCAGTTGTGATTAGGATGTTTGACTTTGATGTTGGCCGCAGCTGTGTGGGCGTTAACACTGGAGGAAGTGGGGGCTTCTTAAAATATGAGAGCGACTATTGCGGTAGCTGTGTAGCAGGAGTCCGTAATAAAGTAACGGTTGTTATTAGCCGACACGACGACGAAGAACGACGTCGAAGAGATTGTGGTAAGAATGATGCCAGATACGGCAGCGTCCTTGGTGAGATGAGCTTGTGAACTTAATGTGGATTCTGAGAAGCGCTATTGAATTGGTTTCGTCAATTTCTGCTTCTTCTTAGCCTTTATGAAGTTCGACGCTTTTCCATATCGCAGAAGTCATGTCAAAGGAGCCAAAATCAGAGGAAACGAGACTATTCTCTTCAAAACAGGTCGCTGTCGTTTCACGAAATTTTGATTTAAATTATTTTCTAATATCTGATATCGCTTTTTCTGCGAAAGAGAATAAATGAACTTTTTACAACGAAAACCTGAAGGATACGGTTAGGGAGGAATCAAAAAGGACTGCAGAAACCATTCCTTGTCCTTTTATGAAAAGGAAGATTGGTATAAATTTTCAGGTAGAGGTTGTGGTTAGAAACCACATGAATTTTCTTTGTTGAATTCTTCTTACACATAATGTCAATCTCGTCTCGCTTTTATTAATTTTATTTAAATTTCTTTATCAAGAATTTTTTTTATTGTTGCAAAGGAGCTGCTGACCTTCAAATGTGAGCATGCAACTAAAAATGATTACTGGTTTCGTACTTGATGTTGAATGCCAACTAATTACCTTGCATCTAAAATTAAAATTGCCCGAGATCGTCGCATTCATTATATCCTATTTCTAGAAATGTAGTCATAAAACAAGCTCAAAGTGAAGCACAGCGAGGTCCACTCGCTGTAAAAAGAATATCCCGTTGCCGCGCGTTTCTCGTGGAGGGAAGTGGCGGCGAGGGCTAGTGGGGCGCAGAAGGAATTGCACCCGGCGCCGACGGTGGTCGCGCGGTCGGCCGGGTCGTTGCCCCGCGCCGTCGGAACGCAAAAAGACGCGAAGCGACGCGACGCGATTGCGTGCAGCGCGCGCGGAAACGGACAGTTACGAGAGCGCGGGCTGCGTGCACGCACGCACGCAGGCGAGGACGCGCCGGGATCATTCGGCTGACCGGCTCCTTGAGCCCGAGGCGTGGAGCAGAAGGGGGGCGGGTAACAAATCCACGGGAAGGAATGCAAGGCGATGCCTGTTTCTGCAAAGTGTGCTTGTGTTTGGATGCGTTTCTGACTTATGCGTTCTCTCAGATGCGCGGTGGTTGGAGATGCGAATGGTAAATTATTGTATGCACGCACTGACTTCCTTGACTTCCTTTGTGAATGACCAATAATGTGGTGGGAGCAATTTTCGGATCATTCGTGATCATAAGATCTATCATTGACGTTTGTATTTCAAATGCATTGTAATTATGTAATAAAATACCAACCAACTCTATATAATTAAATTTCTGAAGAGCCATAAAATGAAAAAGTTCGAGATTCAAGAATAAGTCTGCCTTATCTCGACACTGTTGGAACTCTTGCACTGTTGGAACACCGTCCCACCCTCTGAAGGCCTTTTTACTCGTCTAATAACATACGAGAAGCTTTCGGTAGCGGAATGGTGCAAGCGACTAATGAAATTGATCGCTGTTTCGCGCACGCGCGGATATCGCCGGTCTGTGGCAATCGCATACTTCCTGTCGCCTACGTACAACGTAACGCACTTTATCACTATATCAGAGTTCTCTATAACCGGAGTCGAATGTAATAATAATAATAATAATAATAATAATAATAATAATAATAATAATAATAATAATAATAAATGTTTGCTTGGTGTATGGAACATTCTCAGTTCTCCACCAGCGGACCAAGTCTCGTTTTTTAATTAAATATGAATAAAAGAGTAAGTTACGTAACAAGCGAGCGAAGCAGGTGATCCGCGCAGGAGTCAAGTTTGTTGTTCAGTCGTAATGAGGATGACACAAGACGAGCGAGCGCGCAAACCTTCTTTCGCCCTTGCTTCGCGAGGCCTTTTTCTCATTCTTCGTAATGTTTAGCAAAAAAGAAAAAAAAGCTTTTTCCCGAAAACGAAAAACAAACAAGAGAAACACTGTTTCGCGCACGGCAAGTTTGTTATGTGTTCTATTTAATTTCGTTTTCTAAACTCCCACAATTGAAAAGCATATTTATGATTTTCGTCCATACGGAGTGGATATTTATCCCAGTTTGAGCGCTCCTGTGCGAAGCGGTGAGCTTGACCGCGAGGGGGGGGGGTGCTCGACCATAAATCACCCGGGGCCGGGCGCGGCGGGGCGCGGCGCGGCGCGGGCTGCCCGTCGCGTCGGCGCGTCGCCGGCCGCTCCACGCGTTTTTGCTTCCGTCGCCGAAAAACGGAGAAAAGGCGCGCGTCGGAGCAACTCTGCGTCTCGGGCTCCTTGGCGTCCCCGGCGCCTCGTGCCCGAGATAGAGCATCGCTCGATTACGGTGGGCGTACGGGGAACATTGCGAATTCATGACTTTGTTCAGGAAAGTCAGCCGCGAGGAAAGACAGGGTATGATGGTGTAAATGTCGGCACACCACCGCTCCACATTACATCGCTACAATTTTTAAATAGTTATAAAGTGGGATTTTTGATGTTGAGTTGATGTTAAGTACCTACAATATGCAAGCATTATGCCCTACAATATACATTAAAAAAATTAGTAATCCGTGTTCAGCTTTGATGGTTTTGCTTTTATACATAATTTCTTCTCCGTACAATATTATTACTTATGGAAATTCCTTTGTTTAATATTACAGTTGTACATGAATATTTCATAAATTAATCCACTTAGGGATACCTAACATGCTTGTAGGCTATAATTTATCAATTATGTTTCAATATACATTTTACAACTGGTATTTTCTTTTGTAGTTGAAATATTTAACCACACTTCATGGAGGATGCAATAAATCTTTAGCAATACGGGTTTATAGTCTTTGACGTGGATAAGCTGTTTTTCCAAGAGAAAATGTCTTAGTTGAAGGATAAGAAATAAGTAGTTTAGTGTAGAAAGTTTTTAATCAGACACATTCTTCATAAATCTGATCTTTACGAATGCACTAAGGAGCTTTAATGTCCGTCGGAAAAATTTATTTTCAATAACGTACATTCGACCTTAAAAATTAAGTATGACTTAATAGAAGTTTATTAAAAAAAACTTCAGTAAAAAATAAGTAATAAAAATAGAGTATGACTTAAAGAAGTTTATTAAAAAAAACTTCTTGTATATTTTCATATAAATGCTTTAATTTTCTGAACACTGGGATATCGTCTCATTACTGACAAAGCCAGATCATTGATATTTTTTCACATTGACAGTAATTTTAAAATTTCCCTTTCTTTATCAAATGTTAACAACTATTCTATTCGATTTCGCTAGCGTAAATTTTTGTATTGTTTCTCTTTCTTGTGTATGTTCAATAAACGTGTAAAGGTGGGAGAGGGAATGAAATGGCAAAGAAAGGGATTCTCCTCTCAAGTGCGAGATGTTAAGGGAGGAGGATGGACCGTTTCGGTTAACACTGCTTGAAGCCTTGACGCGCCACGCCTTTGCCGTGTTCTCGGCGGCCGCTCGCTTTCTGCCCCTCGTTGCGCGACTGCTCTTGCTTGGGTGTTGCCTGTCGCGCCACTGTGCGTTTTATTGTCGTTTTCGCGCTGCTGTATCCTTTTTCCCCTCTTGCGAGAGGTTTTAAGCTTGTGCACGTTAAACAAGTGTTTCTTCTTTAAATGGGGACAGGGAGTTTGTTTGACCGCAAAACACGTTTAATTTCTTAATGTTTTATTACCTTTTTCAATACTTGTGATTTTCCTAATTCATAAAATCGACATCAGAAAGTATAGCGTGGGTAGATGGAAGATTTACATTTTTCTTCCGAATAATTTATGTGTGTAGGAGAATAGTGAAAGCTTGGTTGAATATTGAATTGCAAAATTTTCTTGAAAATTGCTCAATTTTTTTTTATTAAACTTTGTCTCGATAGCGAGAAAACGCTTAAAAGAATGAGCAGGTCTTATTTTCGTAGAAATCCCTGATTTCGAAAATTGCGAAAGTTAATTTTTGTAGACCGTCTTCCTACAACTTCAATATTGAAGAAAGATATTTTTTTCTTCATGGAATCTTAAAAATTCTTCAAAATTGATCTTGAAATAAGGTCATGTATAATTTTTCGAAAACTTGAGTCTTTGCGTAATTTTCCTTGAAATAGGCAATTTTTAAACAATTATTGTTTAAAAAAAGGCTACATTTTTTTTACTTAATGTTCTCCTTGTATATATCAATGAACGATAAGAAAGTACTGCTATTCCCATTTCCGGCGACTTCTGTAGTTACGAAAACTGCACAAAGTTGTTGTAAAACTACAAACTTGAGGATAGAGATTTGTCAAAAAAAGGTCAGGTACAGTTGTTTGTTAAAACGAGCAATTATCTGTAATTTCTTGTTGAAGTTAATGCAAGTTATTAAAAAAACACATTTTCTCATAAAGTGTTCCAAATTTCGTCTTTTTTATTTTTCCACCGATAGAACAAGGCGGGGCAGTCTTCAAGGATAACGCAGGTCTCGTTTCCGTTGAACACTCTGAATTTTCGAAAATTGCAAAGGTAGAAATAATGCGATAAAGAGTGTGAGGTTGTCGCAACACTAGTTGAATGGGTAAGACTGCCAGAAACATGAGAAATAATAATGGAAAAATCTAAGGGTTTAGCTCACCTGGAAAAGGCACAATGAAGATTCGTGGGGTTGCTGTAAGCTGCGATATATGTTTGCTATCCTAATTTTACGCTAAATGGATGCATTTATTATTTGAACAATAAAAATAATATTTAGGAACAATCTAATTATTAATATAAATTTACCGAAAATTCATTGCTTCAATTTGCTGAATATTTGTGAGGATACGCATTTTAGCAGTGATTAATGTTTTGTAGGGGAAATTAATGAAAGGTTCGTATCAGGAATTCCGTAACTATCATATTGCGGTTTATTGTAAACGAACGTTGTCTCATTTTCTGGCCCTAAATACTTCATTATTCATCTTATTTATTCATTTTCGATGAGGTCTCTTTGTGGTTAGTAGACAATGAGCTAATAGAATTTATTGGGGAGTTCGGGTTCTTTGTGCTTACACCGTTTTTTATTCATTGTTGGCACAAGCAGACGAAAAAATCAACATGCAGAGAACTGATGCTTTTCGGCATCATATTCGTTCATAATAGTTACAAAATTTATCATAAGCTCTCTTCAGGAGCAAATGTGCATATTTTGTACCATGTATCATATGCCTTTTTCTTTGTCCGACGTGACGCTTGAAAATTAATTTAACATTTGGAGTACACAATGTTTTCTCTTGTGGCCGTACATAATCAGCATGAATTGAGAAATGTGAAATTCAAAAAGATACACGAGTATTTGCGGGAACATTCCGAAACTTGCTAGAGGCCAAAACTTATTATTATAATTTTATCAATTGTTATTTTATGTAGTGAATTAAATCGCAGGAAAAATAATAAAAAAAGGATGGTTTGTAATCCGTGACGTGCTTTAAAGTTTTTTTTTACTATAAAATAAATGATCGCTTTTGAAAATTCTTCATTCGCACTCATTACTTCTTGAATGTGAAACATACTTTGTCGGAGCACTGCATATGAGAATTTAGTCGTACGTGGATGGCCAAAGTTCTTATGAAATTCTCATAAGGCATAATACATTACTGTATCACACTTATTTCTATTTATAATGATAACATTTATTTCTATTATATATTTTTATTTTCGACTTATTGCTTTGCTATGGACGTTCCTCTCCGGTAATTCAAAAAACTAGTCGAAGTCATAAATCACAAATGACATTATTCTCTGAAATTTCGTAGATCATATATTCACAAAATTCGAAAAGAAAATGACATTGTCTAGATTTGCCTGTGAATGCTGGAAGGCAGAGAGAGGCGTCGCCTCGTCAAACACACACGCGCGTGGAGGCGCGCCGAAGGATCTGTAGGAGGCGGAGCGGGTGGTGCCTTCGGCTGTCTTCGAGGCGGTGGAGCGTTCGATGTAATCACTGCATTGTGCGGCATCTCCTCGTATTAGGCTCCCGACGGCGCTGTCGAGACGCCGCAGTGATTGATTCCGACGGTCGCCCGCCGCAGCCGCCTCACCACACTTCTGAATCTCTCCCTACCCGCCCCTCTCTCTCTCTCTCTCTCTCTCTCTGCCCCTTTGTCTCTCTCTCTCTGCCCCTTTGTCTCTCTCTCCCTGCCCTTTGTCTCTCTCTCCCCCTGCCCCTTTGTCTCTCTCTCTCCTGCCCCTTGTCTCTCTCTCTCCTGCCCCTCTCTCTCTCTCTCTCTCTCTGCCCCTCTGTTTATCTTTGCCCTTTGTCTCTCTCTCCCTGCCCTTTTGTCTCTCTCTCCCTGCCCCTTTGTCTCTCTCTCTCCCTGCCCCTTTGTCTCTCTCTCCCCTGCCCCTTTGTCTCTCTCTCCCTGCCCCTTTGTCTCTCTCTCCCTGCCCCTTTGTCTCTCTCTCTCCCTGCCCCTCTGTCTCCCCTACCCCTCTCCCCTACCCCTCTCCCTCTCCCCTATCCCTCTCCCTCTCCCCTACCCCTCTCCCACTGGCACATGCGCGCACACACTTCACTTTTCACTTACCCTCCCTCTCAGTTCGCACTTCTTTCCTCTCCCTTCGCTTTGTGCATCTCTGTGATTATTTGTCATTCTTCGTTTTGGTGTGTGTTAAAGTGGCCATTTTATGTCATTTGTGCAATAAATTTGATGATACTAAAAAACAATGCATTCATGTTTGGAAAAAGGGAAGTTTCTCAATGGGGCTAGGGGGGACAACGCACGTTTAAAGCAAATTACACAGGTATTACACATAGTATACACTCTACATGTGAATATGGACTTTCGCTTTCTTTTATTAGGCAATGAGCAACAAAATGTATTCATAACTGTTTATTGAAATAGTGGTTGCGATATGGTTTTTAGGAAGTAAATAGTCCCAATTTGCCATACGTTGCTGTTAAAATATAAATATAAATTCCCAGACCCGTGGAAATTGGAACCAGAAATGACATTTCGGATGAAAACGAACATTTTATTTGTTAATAAAACGCACAAAAAGTGTTGATCGATAATTGAAACAAAAAAATAAAATTTCATCTCTTATGCAGCAGTAAAATATTTTTTGTTCCTCAAATGTGGCACCCAGCGAGACTGGTTTCTGCATCGTGATCTGATCGGTTTCGATGGGCTGCGGGTTCCCGGTTTCTGTCCGTCGCGCGTGTCCCGCGACGCTTCCTCTGCCTGCGATGAACGGCGCCGCGGGGCGGTTCGGCCCGCCCGGGCCCCCCGCCTCCGCAGCTTCTGTCACCGCCGCCGCCCCCGCCTCCCCCGCCGCGGCTGCCGTTGCCGCCGGCCCGGGCTCTCATCTGGCAGCGCGCGGAGGCTGTTTATTTTTTTGCGCCGGGGGCGGGGGCGGCCGAGAGAGGCGCTCGGGTTTTTCGCCGCCCCTATTGCGACCTCTCGAACCGGCGAGAGGCGGCGATCGATCGGCCGCAGCGACGCGGCTTCGAGGCGAAAGCGTCGCCGTTGCTGCGCGCTACTCGATTGCGGCGCCGTTCGGAACGGTAACACGACTCCAACGCTCTATCGGGCGGTATAGGGTGCGCGTGATACGCGTTATTTTATATGAACATTAATGTAATATTTCTAATTTCATATACATGAGATGAGGAATGAATTTGTTGATGACGTTACACCTCTCACTAATATTTAGTCTATGGGCATTGCGATCGCATGTAAATAAATATTTCAAGACTAGAAAAATGAACAGGATCATTTTTATGTCCACTAATTCTACACTCTTCTGCTTATTGCAGAGCGCATTCGTTTGGGATCTGTCAGCGTTGGAGAATCAAATAATTACGTATCATTTATCGATGACTTCGGCTGTTTCTTCATAACTGCTTCTTAATTTTTGAAGTATATTTGTAACGGAACAAAGAATTAGGCAACTGTGTTTGCATCTGGAATTTTGCAAAAAAGAAATGCAAATAAAAAACAATACATTCCAGATCGATTTGATAAAACATTAGTCCTTATTAATACATGGAAGAGGCGCATTTTATATTGAAATGCTGAATTTACGAGTAATTGAATTCCGGCGGGATTGTGGTGTAGCGGGTGGAGGAGGGAGAAATCGCGCGCCGTCAGTTGCAGGGTTTCGCAAATCTGCGCTTTTCGATTGTTCCCTTCGGCTGCTGGGCTCTTTGTTTCTAGAAATACTTGCTCTACTGAAACTTCGTTCATTTTGCGGTTCAGATGATTGCGTTCGACCGTCGATATAATTTTGGACCTGTAATTAAATATTCGTTTGGCGCCTTTTGTTGGACCAAGCGCTAATTATATTTTGCGGCAGATAATTAAATCAAAACTCAATTCGAGAGGAAGGGGTAGGTTTAACTAAGAGTTCGTGAATGGTTCGACTGGAATTATCATCAGGATAATTAACTAACATTTTATCTCCTGATTAAAATTTTAATTAATTATAATGCGTAATCTTGGCTACGTACTCGCATAATATTATCAATGTTGGTTCATGTCCTGAATTTCAGTATTTCAGGAGATAGATTAGGGATTACTGCACCAATACATGCTATATTTTCACTAGTCCTCTGTCAGAGTATTGACTGTTTAAATAACACCTTCCTACGTTTTCGGAGAGACTCAAACAGATTTACGATGAACATTTTCATATTATACTCTTGTAAAAGTCAATGGTCAAGTGCATTTCACATTGCCCTGAAAATATAATTTTCTGTGCATTTTAAAAGCGGCTCATAAAAGTGAATTTCGAAGTAAATGTCATAGCTAAGGAAAGGAGGAAAATTGTTGACAAACCGTTAATGAAAAAACCTTTGTTTAAATTCCGTCGACTCCGGTTATAGTGAACTCGGATATAGTGAACCCTCGGTTATAGTGAACTTAAGTCACTGGTCCAGTTTCACTACACTACAAATAACATAAGAAGATTCGGTTATAGTGAACCTGAACCTCGGCTATAGTGAACGTAGGAAATGAGTCGCTGGAAATTATATGAAGCGATTTGAAGGGCCTTCGGAGAGTGGGACGGTGTTGCTACTGTGCAAGGGGCTACGAAATGTGTCAAGACCGCATTTCGATACTACGAGACAGAGGCAATGCAGAATGAAGTATGGAGAGAGCACAAACTCTGGAGAAGGATCTAGAGAAATGACTAATGAAAAATGTACGAAGCAAAAATTGAAAATAATTGATTTTTTAAGGGCAAATAAAGACATTGAAATTTTCAATTCGTGCTGCTAATGAATTTTGCATTTTTCTATCTATTAATAAAATCAATCCTCAAATTCTATTTAATTTTCATATCATCGGATGTAGTGTACCTCTGATATAGCGAACCAAACCTGTTAGTCCCCAGAAGTTCACTATAACCGGAGTCGACTGCAGTACGAGTCTTCGGGTGTCATCACTTTACTCCATATTAACTTCCGCCTTAGGCTCGTCCTGGCAATGATGCTTTCTGTTGAATCGCCGGCAAACACCCAAGCGTGTAGCCCGTGCCTGCACAGACGACTCCTTTTCCCTCGTGAGGCAGTGCCGACGACTGCGCCGGAGAGCGACAGTGGGTGCAGGGGTACAGTGGGGGCGGGCAGCGGCAGTGGCGGCGCCGGCCGAGGCAGCTGCCGGGAGTTGTGTCGCGGCAGCGGAGTGCAGGCCGCGAGGCCCACCAATATCACAGGCGGCGGCAACGGCGGCGGCGGGCGCCATGTGCCGTAGCCGCGGGCCGCTCCTCCTACCGCCGCCGCCGCCGCCGCCGCCGCCGCCGCTGCCGCTCGGAATATGGAAATGGTGCGACGCGCTTGATCCAACACCGGGGCGCCAGCTGTCGCCCGCCGCCGCCGCCCTCGCAGCCTACGCCCTTTGCCGACCGGCCGACCGCTGACTCCGACTCGCTCTAGCACTTCGGCTTCGCTTGACGGGGCGCACGTGGTCGGACGGCTTGCTGACGCGGGGGAAGAACCTGTAGGAAATTGGACACAGGCGGAAACAGTCGATTTGCAAGTAACTAACACGAAAACATTCTAGACCAATTGAGATAATTCTTTAGCATCGTATACGATTAATATAATAATAATAATGATAATAACGATAATGATAAGTCAAATGTTAGTCGTACAACACCGCTTGGATAGGTGTCGCCTGTAATGACAGTTGAAACCTGTGACTGTGTTTCCAGTTTTTACATATTCTCTGCATCCCTCCTCACTTTCCAGGATCCTTCCATTGGTTACTTTCGGAACAATTCACAGCAAACAATTGGTAATTTGTCAGAATTATCATACATGGTGTGTGATTTCCAGAAAAACGTCTCTTATTTTGAAAATGTTCTGCTTTTCTTCTTGAGAGTCTGGCCAGTACCCATCCTGACGACGGGGTGCTTCTGTTCTGAGAGATTTCCTATCTCCCCTGTTTCATCATATCGTTTGACTAATTTAAAGTAAAACAATTTCGACTTGAGAAGACGTTCTCACCGATGACAGCCTTCCGAGTTCGATGGTGTTAATGATATAAAATTATACTCCGATTAAAACGTAGCGTTTTTAAGGGTCTATATCTTCTTAACATGAACTCCATGGATTGATGGTGTTAGTGATAAAATTTTCCTTAACAAAAAAGGTTTCTTTTGTCGGAGAATGCAGTGGTGTGACTCCTTTTTATTTTTTTTGTTTTAATTTGAATGCCTGGGCTTTGTAAGGTTTATGTGCTTTCAATGGTTTCTTCTATTTCAATCAATTGAACGTTATTATATGTGCCGACTGTTGGAACTTGTTGGACATTGTTATTATATGTCCAACAGTGGAATTTAAAAGGTGAAGTGATACTTCAGATACAGACCACTTCGGAACTGGAACAAATGCGTGCATTACTTCCAGAACGACGGACTCCGCTCCGAACGTTCGCTCGCGACTCGTGCGCGTGGCGAGTGACACGTGTCGTTTGGGACACGTGTCAGCGCGGGAGCTCAACTCGTCTGCTCCAGCGGGGGCGGAGTCGCTTGTCAGAGGGGTCGCGGACGTGCGTGTCATTTCTGTATGACTACTCTGGAATTCCAAGTGAACGCGGAGACACGCTCGTCGTCATGGACGGTAATGGATTACAAGGGCTGCGTGTTGTTTCGAGGGAGCTGGTGTGGACTGGAAGTGCCTTTCCCCCCTTCTTTTGGAGTGCCATCTGTGGATTCATTGAATTTCCCCAGCCACCCACAAGTCTCGTCGCACCGTAATATCATTCCTCACCAGACACAATGCGCAGGTACTTTTGTTTAGAAATTCCCCCCCCCGCCGCCACCGCCACCATCCTTTTCAGAACCATCTTGGGAACATTTTCATTTCTTTAATAACCTACCTCTTTCCCACGGAACGACCCCGCCCTCCGGTCCCATACGCGGCCACCGGCGTACACGTGCCCCGAACCGCGTGGCGGGTAATGCATTCAGGGAGAAGCGCCCGGGGGCGGTGCGGAGAAGAAAGGGTGCGAGGGTGGGTGTGCGAGCGGCGACAGGAAGGGGAGGAGGGCGCGCGAAAGCGTTGAAAGACGATGCGCGTAAAGGAAGCGCTGTGGGGGCGGGGCGAAGGGATGGGAAGGCCGCGAAAATCCCCGTCGTTCCCGCGCGTCTTTCCTGCGGGGGCGGCGGGCTGCGCCGAGGAATAGATAACGCGCGAATGGGCGGTGGGCGGGATGTGGTGAGGAGTGGTGTGCGCTGGGACTGGCGGGAAGCCGCCACCGCCCCCATCGCCGCTCCGCAGCTGCCGCTGTGATTTGTGCGGACTGCTCGATTTGTAGGCGGCTGCCACGTGTGGCGTTCTTCTGCGCTCGGTGTAATGTTACACCAGAACCCGAGACGGAAAGGAAATGTCATGTGTTGTTCTCTTGGTAATGTTTCACAAGTATGATTTCAATCCATTTTCTGGGAGATTCACAATTTAGCCGGGAAGCATATTCCATCCCTAAAACGAAATAACTTAATGAAACCCAATTTGATTTGGATTTTTCTATGTAATGTAATGAAATGCGAACTGCGAAATGCGAATATGTGAACTGTGGTCTGCAAATTGACACGAACATTTCTAGTGAATTAGGGAAAGGTGGAATATAGATTTTGAGAGTTGTTGATAAAATAGATGATACTAAACTCTAAAATTCTTACGGGAAAATAAATATCTGTTTACACTGCCAGTACCACTGACGTTTTATTATTTTCGTCATTTACATTTCTCTGTTTCACTTAGAGTTGTGAGTGGTAACGAGTAGGGTATTCTCCGTCCTCCCATGTATGCATTAAATAAGAGACTGTTCGATGAATTGCCCATTAATTGGTGTTGGAATATTGAAGTTCGTTTTCCCATTTCTGTTAATTGTTTGATGTAGAGGTAACACCAAATACGTGAAGTAAACGAAATGTATCGATCAACAATAAATGAAAATACCAAAATTTCAAAAATTTATTGAATTTTTTAATTTAGCAGTTTTTGCCGTTATTGTTGCATTGGAGATAATGACGAATATTTACAAGGAAACAAAGGAACGAAGAAGATAATAAAATGAATGGAAAATATTTATAAAATAGTGTTAGAAAGTGCAAGAATAAGACAATTATTGGCTGGTTATCTTCTCTAATGTTATTACGATTTTGTCATCCATGTCTTCTATGTCTAACTGCAGTTTAATGTTTTCTGTATTGTCAGTGTACTCGTGTACATAGGTGTTTGAATGCACAATAGAGGAAGCATTTGTCGGTTTCAATGCGAATGAACAAAAACATTGACGTAAATAGTAATGAGAAATTTTACCATTCTTTCGTTACAGATATATATATATATATATATAATATATATATATATATATATATATATATATATATATATAATTCCGGTACATATTTCAGTTTAGAAGTTTGTTTATCCACGAACGTGGTATGCAGGCAGTTGAGATGTATTTGTAAAATAAGTGAAACTTCCGCTGTTGCTTTGTGAGATGTAATTATTTAATTTATTTTGTAGGTGAAATGTATTCTTCGTCTCTTTCATTAGAGCTTGTAGAAAGTTTTTTAGAATGTACCAATGCATGCAAAATCAGGATGATTGTTTTTACTTTGTGAAGCCATTCGCGTTACATCGTTTAGAAAATAGACGAACCGTAAACATCATTACAACCGTATCACCATAGCATTGAGATTAATTCAAAGGACCAATTATGGATGAAATAAAGGAAAGCACTTTTTTTCTAAATTGAGATGAGCCAATATCAAAGTCAAAACTCACATGTTCGATGGCTATTAGGTTTACCAAAAAAGTGTTAAATATGTCTGTCCTAAAGTAGTGTGTTCGGTGTGCAAATTCGGAGAAGTCATTCGTTAACGATTCAGCCATGTGCACTAATCACTACGTAAGAATGTACTATCGCTATTAAATGCGTATTTAGGCAGCGTTCATTTATTTGAAACACTGAGAGCTTAGTAGTTTCTTGAGAACATGGATACTCGTGTTCGTTTGGAGAACGGATTTTCCGTACTCCCCAGCTGGACTGCAACGCATCTCGTTTTCGTTTGCAGTCACGTCCATTGGACCTCCGACCCTCTGTGCGCTGCGTGTCCTTGCCACCCGCAGCCCCGCCCCCGCACATCGCCCTTTTCGTTTCCCCGGGCTCCCTGCTTTGCGGGCCCCCTCGGGGACCGAGCTAATTCAACAATAAAACACTTTTTATAGACGCACCGGATTACCATTTACATTTTAACAGAGCGCGCGGCCGCCCGGCGGCGCGCGGGTCCCCTAAAACCACCTGTGTACGGCTTTTTTACGCGGGCGCTCCCCCTGCCCCGCCCCTCCGCCAGCGGTGCTGAGGGCGAGTTTATGAGTCGCGCAGTTATTCATTTCGCCATCGAGCGCACCAGGGCGTACCTTTCCAGCCTCACGCCGAAGTTTTCTGCTCGAACTGCCCTTGGTTGCCTTTTGGCAGCTCCTGGCGGTACTGTTCAGTTTCGGTGACATTCCCCTCCTCCTCGTTTTTTTTTCCCAGTTTCACATCTGTTTGTTGCAACCGAGGATCAGATGTTTGTACACACCTACGTTCCTCCTGCGTTATCCAGACCCGTTTGTTTCCGCTTCGAATCTGTAATATTGTCTTACGTCATCGCACTTGTAAATCATTCAACACTTCTCGTTCGTTCGGAGCAGACTTATTTATCGATCTCGTCGATTCGTCTACCGGATCTCTCGTCTCTGAGATGAACTCGAAGTTGTACCCTCTCCCGGTATGGTCGCTGTCGCTTTTTCCTTTTCTATCTCGCTTCCGCTTCGAATGCTATTAAAAACTAAGGCGTAGCGTTCGCCATTTTGAGCGTGGGCGCGTCCGTTAACGACGGGCGGTCAGCGCAAAGTAGCGGAGAGTAGCCTCGTGCACGAAGACA
This sequence comes from Teleogryllus oceanicus, assembly GCA_964035755.1. Classification (NCBI taxonomy): domain Eukaryota; kingdom Metazoa; phylum Arthropoda; class Insecta; order Orthoptera; family Gryllidae; genus Teleogryllus; species Teleogryllus oceanicus. The sequence goes on along the minus strand of CAXIVR010000004.1, from coordinate 82,885,465 downwards.
GGGCGTACAGCAGCGGGCTTTACACGCGGAGAAAATTGGGAGGGCTGGAGACGGAATATCTCCTGATTAAACATTCACAAGTTTTTAAGTATCTTCTTTTTAACGCTCCGGTTCATCGAAGAAGCTAATGGAAACCCATCACCGATGAGGGAGGGAAACTTCTTGGTCGTTTTCTTTGACGTAATGAGAAGAAGAAATATTTTTAATGCTGGGGAATTAGTATTTCAAGAAATCTGAAGTACAGAGTTTGAAATACGTCGTATGGAAGAAAATAAAGTTTTCCAACGAAACGTTGGGCAAATGAAATTAATGTTCAATTAATTATTATTTGAAGAAAAAAAAAATGAATGTTGTTTAACATGGTCATCAAATCACGGCCGTATGAACTAATTCTAAACTGAGTTCTGATTAATTTTAGTATGTCTCAGAAGGTACTCTTGCAGTGTCTTGAGCTTGCCCAATGTCAGAGACGTTTGCTGTGTTCGTAGTTCGTCGTGGCTATTGTGGGTATTATAGCTCCAGCCCCCGGAATTTGTCGGGGCTCGGTGGGTTCGCGTTCGCATGCTGGCGCCTTTACGATCGTGAATGTTCGGGACCAGCGCCCGCCCGGGAGCCCGTTGTTTTACGTAAGTGGGTGCGGATTATGCAATAAGGGCGGCGGGAGTTGCTGCTGGCCGAGGGTGTTCTCGAAGCGGACTCGCCTTCCTCGGAAAGTGTCTGGGCTTACCCGGCTGTTGCAGCGGAACAAGGCACGCGGAGAACCAACTGGCAAGGCGAAACTGGGCGGAGGAGGGAAGGGGGGCGGCGCGTGGGGGGATGGACGGGGCGGGGCGGTATCGAGTGGACGAGCTGCGCGGGCTGGGTGAGAGGGATGGTGAGGACTTTGAAGGAGAAAGGGGAGGGGCAGTGCGCGCGAGCTTCGCCGGACGGAGGATAATCCCTCCGTAATTGAATTACTCTTACGCCGGCCGCCTCGTAAGCTTCAACCGCCGGGCCGCGCGCCCGCTTCTCCGTCCTCGCGCGCGTTCGGATCGTCTGGCCGCGGCCTCTTGCTGGCTCTCGATCTCGCGGGAAGTGTCTGCTCTCTTAGTCGGACAGTGGCCCTCAAGTTCACCATTATTGGCGCACCTGAGGGAAACTTCCATTTGAATGTCACTTTTCCGTACGGTAAAGTACTTGAAATCGGGTCATTATCATTATCCCTATCCTCTTCAAATTGATTGTTGGCAATCTTAACTTCATGCTAGTTCCTTCCTGAGTTGCCCTTGTATTTTCTTTCAGTTTCCTAATTTTTCTTTACATCTAACTCTTATCACGTCTTGTAGTCGTTACCCAGTGTCTGCTCTTTTTCAATTTAGTGCTATTGGCGGTCAGATGAAGTGCCCTTCTGGATTATAATTGGCAATTTCGATGCATATTATTTCTCTAAACCACGTAGAGATGTTAACAAGTCCCAATTTCTTTATGGTAGACGCTTTCTATCCCTGGTTGATAGGTAGGTTATGATCTCTGTGCTAACGTAAGAAGTGACTCGGTTAGTGTGCGTGGTAGTGAAGTGTGCAAATGCAGATAGAGATTACGTAATGTGATACAATATGTTTGGTTTTGCAGATTTAACCTGTTATCATGCATTGAAAGTGCACACCGCAAAGCTTAAATAGCGTATGAATCTAGAAAAAAATCATCTTACTGATACGGTGTGTATGTCCCATTCCTTGACTTAAAAATGAATTTCCAGACAGAAATTAAAAATTCAAGTTCTTACCTGCGCTTTGAGGCATTAATCTCAGTTCGCGTTTTGTCGCTCTCCGCGGCTGCAGTCCTCAGGCACCACGCTTTTTATGCGGGTTGTCAAAAAATCTCGTTTGTGCGCCGGCGGCCGCGCAGAAGACGAAGCAAATTGCCGGCGTATTTGCATTCCAGGCGCCTCGGCGTGCCAACAGCGGTGGCGGTGGCGGCAGCTTTCCTGGTAGCGCGTGGGTGGAGGGATGTAGGAGACGAGGGGAAGGCCGGTCCGCGGCAGCCGCGAACGGCGCCGCCATTGCCGCCGCAAGCGCCGAGCAAATTTGAAATTTTGATAACCTCGTGACCTACAAGTTCCGCTGCGCGCGGGCGCGCGCCCGCTCGCGCGGCGCCAACCCGGAGGTGGAAGTTCCATAAAGGCGATGAAACAAAACCCGCCCCCTAACTCGTTAAGGTGCCAAAGCCTGCGCTCGGATTCGGTGCGACGGCGGTGGCGGCGGCAGTGGTGACGACGACGGCGGTTGGGACGAAACTTGGCGAGAAGTTGCCGCGCCACCCCGCTTCCGTTCCCCGCCTCCCCGTCCTTTGCGCGCTCCTCTTCCGTGGATGCGGGGTGTCGACGCGCACCGCGCCGTGGAATCGCTGCTTATTGCCGGAGACGCCTCCGCGGTGGCGCGGGTCGAGGGTCTGGTGTGGCGCGGAGCGGCGCTGAGCGGCGCTCGGGAACTTCGACGGCGCTGCTTGGGAATAAGGTGCTGAGGAGCGCTAGGTTGGACGCGCGGAGTTCGTGTTTGCGACGGTGGCGCCGGTTGGTCGTGCGATGTTCGCGCTGGGATTGAACTGGGCGCTTCAAGGTGTTTTGGACGAAGACAAAATAAAAGGTAGCCCGTTGAAAGAAACTGTTCTGTGATGAAGGGAGTGCAGGTCCTTCGAAAAAATTGTATAAATGGGTAGATATTCAGTGTGAAACTAGTAAAATCAAAACTATATAACCGGGTACTGTCGTGAATGTCAAAAGAACAGACGTATACATGACTTTCAAGGTTTCAGGTTTTGGAAAGGGTAAAATAACAGAAAACACTTTTTTGGCGGTAGTTCTGTTTTGTGGCAATTTGAAAAAAATGTAAAGCAAGCCGATTTGAATAGCCGAATTCACTAAGGCTGAAGAACCGTAGCTGCCTCGGCTTGAAGGGTCACCGGTTCGAATCCCGCCTCTGGCATGGATGTTTGTGTGTAATCACGTTGTCCTTAGTGTTCATCCTACAGTTCCCCCTACAATGCAAGTAATCACAATGGTCACTATATGACCAAGGTGTTAAAAAGCGCCCTTAAAAAATGTAAAACAAATAGTCGTGTCTGCAAATAGAAAAGTAGGGAGGCTGGAAGTGGAAGAGTGAGCATTGGGAAGAAAGAAGTAATGAAAGAACGGTATCCGGGAGCGGTAGCTCAGTGCATCACATGTCACTGCAGCGCCTCTGACCGGGATGTCCTAGGTTCGAGTCCCGACACGACAGGATTTTCGACACTAGCTTTTCAGCTAGGTGTAATTCAGTCGCTGTCTGGAGGAGAATTGTAGCGGCCGGCTGCTCTGATCGGTAGTTTTCCGTGGTTTCTCCGATCAACACCAGGCGAATGCCGGAGCAGTACCCTACCAAACGGACCACGGACCGCGCGCGATCTTTCCTTCCTCTTCCTTTCCTATCCTCTCCCCCTTACACACAATTACACTAACATGCACTAAACTAGCACATATTCCGGGAGACCGGTCGGGAGCTTAGAGATTGTCCCGGCTGGGGTGGTGCCTCGCTGGTGGGAGAGTCCAGGTTAGGGGGGAAACCCCAGTAACCGACGGTAGGTTGGCGTCGGATCTCGTCATCCAGCGGGGGAAGATCACCGCCATCTCCCGAGAAAAAAACATACACTACACTAACGGGGCTAATGACCAAAGCAGTTGACGCGCCCGGAAACACGAAAAAAACAAAACCAATCCGGCAGAGGAAGTCAAGGCGAAAGCTCGTAGGGGAGATGGAGTGTGATGCATCATGAAGAATGTAAATCGGGAGAGAACGACAAAGGTCAATTGTTAGGTTCTAAATCGGGAAGGTCTTCCGCGGAGGACCACAGCCATCTCATCCCTTTCCCGACAACGACCAGATTAATTCACGCTACAGAAGGCTCTTGAAAGAGAGTAAAAGCGAGGGATAACGATCTTGCCGCCCTTATTAACAAAAATAAAGGGTCGACGCAGGCGCTGGAAACAGTGCCTCGCCGGAAGATGCAAATGAAACAGGGACCGCGCGCCGCCGCCGAACAGCGCGAGAAAGATGGTGAGGGAGGAAGGGACGTAATTCAAGTAAGGGTTTATCACTTGAGCGAATCCGCGGATTGCCTGCCTGTGTTGGATTAAATCCGAGGACAGTGTTGTGACGCCATCCCTGCCTTCACGACAGTGTGCTCCACTCGTCTCGACAAGAAGATCCCGCTGAGAATTGCGTCACTGAGCACTGCAACTCTTTCAGAAGTGACACGATGACGCAGATACAAAATTGGGAGGCAATTTTCTGTTACACGAGATGCTATTTAGATGCAAGAGGCTGTAACTGACAGCAGAATTCTCCGGAATTTTATTATTTTTTTTTTCTCGCGAACTGTTTCGTCTGGATCGGGAAGAAACGAAACTTACAATTTCTTCGCGAAGGCTTAAGGAAGGAAAATGGAGTACTCGCAAGTTAAATAACATGCAAAAGAGTTTCGAAATTAATAAACCGAAAGTTGACGGGGACACCGCAGCTCCCGGATCTCTTTGTGAAATGTTTAATAACACTGTCGCCGTAATTTATGTGCCTCTACTTTGGCGGGGGGCCTTCTCCCGGGACGCGAGCGGCCTCGGCCGTCCGTTTGTGCTGCCATTAATTAAATACGAGTTCATTTATTTCTCGCGCGACGCCGCTGCAGCGCTGGGCCGCGGACGCCTCGCCGACGGCGGCGGATCGATGGGCCATTGAGACCGGCCACGGGAGTCGCTGCGAGGCTGTCGGCTGCCCTTCTCCCTTTTCTCGCACACAAGAATATTCAATTCAATTATGTCTTATTTGACGTGGCCAGGCTCAGGCCATCAGGTTCGCTATCTAGCAGCGAAAGACGGTACCGCTCGAGCGATGAAACAGGCGATTAAAATTTAGGTCAGGGATTTCTTTTAGGTTTAAATATCATTTACATGCAGCAAATCTATAACATGGGACTGAATCCGCCTGTATTTTGCCTCCGGAAGAAGGCGTACCAAGGATTTTTTCGTCTTTAAAAATCCACTGTTTTGATCGGATATAAATCCGCGAATTTCAGTATAACAGTCCGATACCGTACATACTATACCACCGAAGGAGGGAATATTCGATATTAATGTAACTGTGCAGGGGAGATGCGGAAAGATTGATTTGTACACAAGCTTCTGTAGTTATGTACTCTGGATGTGAAAATCGGTGGTCTCATTTAGAGGGGAGTTCAACTTACGTAGCTTGATGACATCGATGTTGTTTACGGTAATGGCCCTGAGTTTTGTCATGTTGGTGTGTTTATTTTATTTTGGATACAGGCTGGTGACGTTTTATGCTAATGGGTGAAGTTAAGAGTATTTAGCATCCGCGGCGTTTAGTGCTGGTTCTCACCAAAATCACGTATGTGATGGTGGATCATCATTTCAATGAGTGATACGGTATTAAAATGCTTCAATTTATTGCATCGTTTGCTTATGTGCTGTAAACTGTAGTTCATTACTGTTTTAATATTTTTCACTAATTATTAACAAATTATTATTTTTTATCATTTTTATGTCTAAGATTTACCTTCCTTGTTTGTTTTTATTAATATGCGTATAATAAGCGTAGAACGTGTAAACGCATTGCCTTTTGGCAAGAATGAGAAAGGATCGTATTGTTAGAATATTTCGTCATTGCTGCAACGAATAATTTGGCTTTCATTGGCTTCCGTCGCGTGATTCTCTCATTCTTTCTTTCTTTCTTTCTAGGCTTCTCTTCGTTCTTCTTTCCCTTCTCTCTCACACATACACACACGTCGTGGAAACGAGACGCTGGCTAGCTCCACGCAGGCCGCGCGTAATTCAATAAATTAAAGGGACTGCCGGCCACCAGTTATTGCTCTGGAAGCGCCTGCACTACTCCACTTTGCTCTGCTGTTCGCTTTGTGTGTAGGGTTCGAGAAGACTGAACACTCTAGCTTTGAGTAACTTTGCGAGAGAGAAAGTAGTTGAGATGTAATTTAAAACAATGTATGAACCTGCATATTTTCCCTTAATTGTATAGTACAGTATCTAGGTCGATAATTTGTTATACCAATTCTATCCCAGCAGGTTGTCATATCGCACCGAATTTTTTTTCACTGTATTACTATTTAATTTAATAAGTTATTGTTCTATAAAATATTGGGTGAACATCAATTACAAATTTTCGCCAAATTAATAATAATAATAATAATAATAATAATAATAATAACTAATGCTGCAGTAATATTTACGTATTATCCCAACAAAAGAGGATTGAATATTCGCACACAATAGCAATTCCTGTAATTGAAATTTGTTATTTAAGGCAGCTCTAGAAATTATGTATAGGCCAATATTTTTGTCTATTTTGATTTTAAAATATTGTCTCAGAAGCTGTTATAATCTTATTTTGGAATATAATAGATTAAACTGACGGAAGACCTCTGTGTTTTGTATTTTCATGTAATATTGCATTGCAGGTAATTGATTAGTTGTTGTCAGGCTTCAGCCAGGGATTTGAATATTGTCTTTCTCATGTTTTTTCACTTCGTTGCCTTCGTTATCTCTTGATTGACAACCTGTCTTCGATATTTGTACATCTTCCGTCTTCTTCCATTATTACACCCCTCGCTCAACCTTTCTCCCTACTCCTTTGTACCTCACCAGCCTATTTTCCTGAACGTCGCCCTCCTGCCACTTGCGTAAACACGGAGCTCGATGACAGCCGCCCCTTGCTGCCTCCGGCACCTTCTCCATTTGCACCGACGCACCGCAGTCAGCGCGTCCTGCGTCGACTGTCTCGCGGCCTTATCTCGTATGCCGAGCGGCCGGACGGAGCCGCGAAGAAGGGGCCCGGAGACGGCAGCGGGGGCGGAACAGAGAGCGGCGCCCGAAGGGTGCGCACCGCCGCGCCGTGTGTTCTCGAGCAAGGAATCGAACTCGTCTCGCCCCCGATATCCATTTGCAGCGCGGTCGCGTGCGGCGATACAGGGGGGCGACGGCATTGGCGTATACGTCTTCATTACCGGCGCGCGATTTATCAAGCGGGCGTGCTATCGGCATCGGCACCGGGTGCTGGCTCCCCGCCAGCCCCTAAGCGCCCCGCCCCGCCCCGCCCCGCCCACTTCGGAGCGGTGGTTCAGCGCACTCGACTCACGAACACGTGATGCTTAGTTTTGGGACTGCGATTATTTCATCTTCCTGATCCTCAGAGATAGTTCACGATTATTCCGCGGTGGACGATGGAGAAATGTTTCTGAAACTTGCTTGTAGATAATTTTTGTAAACGCGATAAGGGATAATACATCCTTGCTTTACCAAGAAAAAAAAATGTGTAAAAGAAGAATGATAGCACGTTGCTCCCTTTGTGAGAGATTAAAGAGGACGAGTTTGCCAAAAACTGCTTAAGCACTTGAACTTGCAGTTCAAAGGTACGTTATAATGTAATAATAAAAATGTAGTGAAAATGGTTCTGGTGGAGTGTCACACGTAAAGAGGAAAAGTAAGAGACGCATTAAATTTCACCTCCGACCTGTTGGCAGATATTATGTGAGACCGGTGTTCCCAGTTTTCCTAGCTACCTCGAAGAAGCCATTTAAATATTGTGACAAGTCATTATTTTCCTTCAGCAACTGTTCCGAACATTTCAGATTGAATGATTTCAGATTTTTTTTTCGGACGTCAGATATTACGGATTAAGCGCGAAGTGTTGTCTCATTAAACTTACGGATAAAATGAGAACCGCTAAAATGACAGTCTTTCGACTCGTAATTCCTGCTGAGCAGATTCTCACGTTACTTTCTAATTTAGGAAGTTCGTAATTCGAAACGCGTTTTCTGAAAGTTCTCCTCCCGGCCTGTTTTTTTTTTTCTTCCACTTTCCACATCACGCCTGTTCCGTAGCGAACACGCCATAACGAACACGCTTCGCGCCCGCCCAGGAGCCGGCGGGTCAGCGCCAAAAAAGATGTAGCGCGGTGGCGGGGGCGGGCCAAGGCTGCTCGCACCCGCCCGCTAATTACCAGAAGAAGCCTCCTCGGAGCGAGCTGCCGGGCGCGCAGGCCGCCCTCGCCGCCGCGCGCGCCACCTGGAGACGGCGCGCTCGGTTTTTCCAGCGGGGGCGTCGGCGTCGGCGCCGGGGTCGGCTGCTCGCCTCTGCCGGGCGCCGCGCCCCGCCCCGCCCAACTCGCGCACGAGGGCGCCCTGCCATTTATCTTCATTACTCCCACGGCGTGCGGGTCCCATTAATTTGCAATAGAGCAAACAGAATTCCGCGGTGTCCGCCGCACCCGCTGGGCCGTGCGGAGCGACGCCGCGCGGCGCGGTGTGACCCTGCGCGGGTGGCGGCGGAGCGGCCGGCGACCCTCCCGGCATGTTGAGGGACCTGCGGGTGGCGGTTATGATTGGGCGATCAGCGCGGAAAACGGCGTTATTGGGCGGATTGCTGGGATGGCACGAGGGGCTGGGGCGTGGTGAATTCGCCGGTACACGCATATACCGCTGGTATACCTAGCAATTCGAAGTGTGTAAAAAATATTTCGTAAGTTTGATAATCCTCCTAAAAGTTACTGAGATTTTGATAGCTTTAAAAGAGATGCAGAAGAACTGTTTTGCTACCGAGAGCCGCGCTATGAAGTGCGGTGAGAAGTTTTAAGCAGTACTTAATGCTGTCCGGGAAAGTCCCTAGCACTGACGAAGGCACCGCATGCCAACCGCGATAACCGGGGGGTCCACATGTTTCAAGGGCGGGGAGAGGGGAGAAAGCGCATTTGTGCGGTTGGTAGGCATCGCAAAATATTGCGCTGAACAGTTCTTCTTTGAACGTTCGTAAGTTGCTTCTCTCACGCTTTTGTGAAAAGGGAGTGAGTTAATGTAGTGTTTTTAAGTGTGTTTCGTAAAGTGCGGTATACTTAAAAGAATGTTCAGGATTCGCCACTGGGCTGGGGAATAATTTGGTTATTAAGTGCTAGAGGCGAGTTTGAGGACGTTAATTGTGCGATGCAAGCGTGTGATAAACTGCTGTAGATGTGTTATAAGTATTATGTTCTTAAAAAGGCAAACAAACAGATTTTTGCAGGTGTGTACGTGGTATTTAAAAATGGCATATTTTGATCTATTTGATATGGGTCGTTCTTAGATTAATATACAATACTCTTGTGTTAAAAACGGAGGTGTTTTCTGTTTGCATTAATGTCGCGTTATTTTGTATCTGCAGCTTCGTCAATGAATGATCTTATCTTTACCATTACTTTTCACATGTTATAAAGATAAAACTGTTGCTGTTAGATCGCAGCTCATGTGATGTTCTAATGAGTCGAGATGCTTGAAATTGGTGGAACAGAGATCGGTTTGAGAGATCGAAAGAAATTCTAGAAACGCCAATATGGAACAGTGAGTGTACGTTCGAATCTGAATGTTGCTTTTTGAAAGTTCAATGTTGGTCCCCATGACATTTACAATTATTTAGTATTTTATCTGCGGTTTAAGGACCATCATGTCAACTAGAAGCTGTGGTATCTCAACACTTCAGTGAATTTATTGCATTTATGACGTAAGTTAGGATGTACTTTAATCATGTACATATTTGTTATTGTTCATGAATGCATGTTTTAATGTCATTATGAATGTCACCCTTTAATCGACCTTAAATAAAATAATTGTTGGTAACGTTTGTGACTAAATATACATTCGATTCTTCATTTCACTTTTATTAATTAATGTTATTTTAAATTCTATTTATAGCTAACTTATGGCCTAGCTTACAACTAGATACTTACAAACTAGTCTAAATTTTTTCCAATTAAAAATTCATTATACATGTCTAATAAAATATTACATAATGCGTCGTCCACCTCATTTCAACAGCGGTTGCAACTTAAACTATTATGCCTCCGAATAACAATAGTGATGAATGGCATGCTTCAATTGTATTAAAACCAATCCGTCCTCGCGAGCAAGAGTGAATGGCAGCTGTGTGTCGCCTCCGCACGGGTGACGCGGGGGCAACTGTCGCAACCGGCCGCGAGGACGTCGCGTCGTTTTATTGCGCATTGTTCCGCGCGGCACGGCGCGCCTAGCATCTCGCAGCGCTGGCGTCCATTTGCATCTGGCGGGCGTCGCGTCGCGCCGCGCTGCAAGTTTGAACTCGGCGCCCCTCCGTCTCGCGGGCTCGCGCCGTTGATCCGAGACCGGTCCTGACCCCGTCGCCTCACGACCGCGCATTGTGTGGAAATGAGTTCTGCCGCCGCTGCGTTTCCCAGAACTGCAACAAAGCTGCATTGCTGCCTGCACGCGCCCTTCCCGCGAATAAAATAAAAAAATTGAAAAACGTCGCACGGGCTGCTGAATTGGAGTTAAGAGTTTCGTTTTTTGCGCCCATAGCGACATGGACTCGTGATTGGATTTGGTTTATTGGTCTCTCCGTAATACACTGCAAACATCTGTTGCTGACGTTGCATAATTTAAGAGAAAAATCTGGTTTTTCGTATTTGGAATTGTAAACGCAATTTTGCATATGTACATGAACGATCGCGGCCTCCGCAGTTGATTCCAACGCCAGTCCATGCTCGCGGAATGACATCGCCGGCCGGCGTGTTGTGGCCGGGTGACGTCACGCTAACACTGCCTTTTGACCAGCGCAGGGCGCCATTTGTTCCCGTGTTGACGATGACGTGGATCCGATTAGGCTCCGGGCCTACAAGTCAGAGGCCAGTCGATTGGTCCGGTTTGCGATGTTGTGCAATTTGCTTAATGTTCCTGAGTCGGGATAGGAAATGGGAAGTGTTATGGCTCGTGGGTTTTCGTGTTAGGTCTATTTTTCGGGCGTGAAATAAAATCGGAACGCCTGGCGTTTGCAGATGTCTAATAAAGTACTCTGGTGATGCGTGAAGCATCTGTTTGTGATCGAACGGTGATCCAACATTTTTCGCAGAGAGCGTTGCGTTCGTAAATTAAATTTATGTATGAAATAAACAACCCCCCTCGACTTGCGCTTTTTGTTGCGGTGAACACACACACACACCACCGGACCGGCTGCGCGGCACGGCACGGCACGGCACGGCACGGCACGGCACGGCACGGCGTTCATCTAATAGCATTATGTTCGTCGTACGCGAGACGGCGCTCCTCTCATCGCATAATTTGTCATTCTCTTTCACGCGTATTCTCGTTTCAGCGCGTATTGTATGTGACATTTTGGAAGTTCCACGCTGTCACGCGCGTGCGTAAAGGAATATAATATCGCACCGCGCAGCCCGAGTTCGGCGCGGTGTTTGCCGGCCGCGAGCTAGCAAAGTTTTTTTTTTTCCCCCGCGCCCGTGCGCGTGAACAGCACGCCGTTTGCTGAGCCGGAACTTGTAATCAGGCTGACGAGCTTAAATTTGCCCGTTAATATCGGCAGCCGCGCGAAGCGAAGCGCATTCCACTGCAGTAACTGCGCGGCAATTGGCTCTGCCCCCGCCCTGCCTGCCCCGCCATCCTCACCCCCGACTTGTTTTCGCCACGCCCCCCTTTCCTCCTCGTCCTCCGCGCCGCTGCTTCGTCGTGCGTTGCCGTTTCCGCTCGCAGAGGCTTCTGGCGCGTAGATTTATTTTAATGGTCGGCTCTCAAAATTGCGTGTCAATTTTTGAAAAACCAGCGCGCGCGCCCCGCTCCGAACAATGGTAAATATCCTCCAGTGAAAAATAACGCGCGTGTTGGGGCGCGACCGCTGTCGGGCGCGCGCTGCAGCGGCGACTCTCACGCGCGCGACGAGTGGCGCGAGTTTTCGTGGGTGTAATGAAGCCTCGGCTCCCCCCGCCCCTTTCCCCTCGCGCGCTCGAGTGTCCGTGACGAGTTCATTACCGCGCCAGCGTTTTAAACTCGGCTGTAACGGCGCAGGCTACTTTGGGTTAGCTAATGCTGGGTGGCGCGCGCTCCCCTCCCGTACGAGAGCGCGTTTGAGCCGCTTGGATATTTTTAAACTCGACGGAATGAAATTAATGCGGGAGCGGAGCGGTCGTTGGGGTCGGGTGTTGGCGACACAGATTTTGGATCCGGCGCGGGTGGGAGGGTAGTTTGATGTGGACGTGTATCTGTGAAAATGCACTTGGAGTTTCGAGATTACATCGCCCGGCCTGTAGTTTTGTGAATGCTGCGTTTCACTTTCGTGCAATTATTTTGGAAACATTTGTGAGTTGGCGGTAATAGGCCATAGGATACATGTCGATGTCATGAACTCTGTTGAAAAAATTTTTTTTTTTCGTCTCTTGGAATTTCTTTTTTCGTTCTACCAGTCTGCACAATACCATTCCGCGGATAATTCGACAGACTCGAATTTTATTTGCAAGAGTGGTGTACTGTTCCATAGATTTATGTGTAGGTCGAGGTGGCCGAGCAATTCAGTACGCTTCATTTGGCAAGTGGAAAATGAACTTCCTATGCCCTTGCTGTTTCAGTGCAATGATTAATTACTGTAACTAAACATCGGTAATCCATGCTAGATTATTGCATAATGAGACTGAGCACGTGTTAAAATTAGGGGATTCCTATATTTTTGAATTAAAATATTTTTTATGAACTTAAGTTGGCTCTTGTGCTAGAAAGTTCCTCTCTACGCCCCTCTTCTTTTACACGGGATGTGGCTCTTCCCAACAGTCATCCATTCTCGGGTGGCCTGCTCCAAGGCTTTAAAATTTTACTAAAATGGTAGAATCAGTATAAAGAGTAATCTATCTAAAATCTTTTTTTAAATGTACGCGGTTCTGTGGGTGTACTTCGAAAACAGTTGTATTGTGCTTTCCTTGTATATTGTTTGGAGGCGAAAATACAAGGACGAAGACTGATTTTTAAGGATTTAAACCACTTAATAGTCAGATAGAAGGAGATCACATAAGAAACAGTTTGCAGTTAGCGTTGTTAGAAACTACCAATATAGCAAAAGAAATGAGGCGTTGTGTCAGAGTTAGTCGTAAGTCACACTTGCATGAAATTTGAGATATTGCCGGAGATTAATAGTTGGTTACTAGAAGACTATAATTTGCTGCCTATTGATGAATACAAGAATTATAAGACAGTGGTGTTATCAATTTCGCTCGTTGGTTCTGTTTTTTTTAATTTTTTCATGAGAGATAGTCACAAGTAACTAACATAGCATTAGCAAGAAGAATGGTTGATTTTAATGTTGCAAACAGTAGTGAATTTCATGAAGAAATTGTCGAAAATGATAGAAATTATTTTTTTAAGATAAGAAAAGTCAGAGGTGGAAAATTGAAGCAAGAACCAAAATAGATGAGGAAAACTGCTGAATAAAATACTAGCAGATCGCAGTTTCAAATTGCAGCACAATTCGTATTATACATGATAACTGCAAGAGACAAAATAAAAATTAGTCGTTACCATGGAGCGAACATTGGTAGAAAGTATAAGATTCATGCCAGTTTCTCACTGGTTCCCTCCAAGTAGGCCATACCACTCTGTCTTCGGAACTTTGGAAAGGTAAAGAACCATGTCCTCCAAAGTAGAAATATTTGTTCCGAACGATTGTGTGGCTGTCATCTGTAAGTCTTGTGTTAAAGTGTCGTTTATAGTTAATAACATGGTCGTGTGCTCAACCCGTCAATTGATTCCAAAGATGGAAAGTAATGGTTTTAAAAGTGTCTAAATGTAACGGACTGATGTTATCGAAAACAACTTCCAAAGACATGTAATGTTCTAGTGTAAAACGTGTCCCAACCATGTCTTGTTGCAAAGCGCTGGAAAGTAATCGTATTTTCGAAACCTATATTGTTTCTGTTTAGTACGAGTTCTGTACCGTCCATTCTCTCAACGGAGAACTGAAACAAAAACTCGAGTCACCGCTGGAAATCCAGTCATGCATGTGGGAGGTGAACAAATAGGACACATCACTTAAAAGTTATGTAATATATGAATATAGACTTTCAGTAAGCTTCGATTAAGTTACTCTGCTTGAATTGCTTACATGTTATATACTAGTGTTCTGAATTTTGGAAATTTCATTTCCGTCATTGGATGGAACTGCAATCCCCCAAGTTTGTTGGGTTATCAGCCGCCCCTAATCTATCGATAAATCGATACTTCTGTAAGTTAATTTGTAACAGCGGATATATTTGGATGAAATGCATCGCGCTCAATTGGTTATCGCGTGGTTCTCGAAATTTGAACATGTTAATTCCTTAAAAAAACGTTGTCTCCCTTCGCATTTATGAACCATGCTACAATGTTGTAGAAAATCGCAGTAAAGTAGATCCTCTGTGAATATTTCTCTCTCCGACAGGAAAATAAGAACATCTTGCGCTGTTCCCGGAGACCGCCCCCTCGCAGGCAATTTAAAAATTAGTACGCTCGTCATGGCGACGTGATAGGACGCACTCCCTTTCAACCCCGGAGTCGAGGGGAAAGGATAATCTCCCGGCGTCCCCATCCTCCAGCACGCCGTGTGGGTCTCCACTCACGCCCCACACCGCTTCCGGGTTTTGGAGCACCTCCTGCTCCCCCCGCCCCCGACCCACTCATCACCGCTCGACCCCGTTTCCAGGCTTCGTCGACAACTCCTCCTGCAACAATGTCCCGCCCCCTTGCAACTAGCCTCTTCTGCCCTCTCATAATTTGTCGCCATTCGTCGTATCAACGGTCATCCGCCCGCTGGCGTCCGCTTGACGGCGCCCGCCTTCTTCTGCTGGCGTCCGCCCCGCCCACGGCCGCCCACCGCCTACGCCCAAGGCTCTGCGGCGGCGGTCGGAGGGCGGTGTAACGCGCGCGCGGGACACGGCTCTCTACTTCCGGCTCGGGAATTATTCAGCGCCGGCGGCGTCGGCATGCGGAGCACGCCCGGGGTGGCGGCGGGCGGAGGCTGCGAAAGGAAAGCGAGGCGGCGGGTTCGCCGGGCCTCGCGACGCGCCCACGGCGTTCGGTTGCGGGGGCGGATGGAACGGATATGGATACGGCGGCAGGGGATGTAGATCAGACGAGAGGCATGCCGCTCAAGAACCACTTGTAGTTGCAAGACGCTGATAAACGTAGGGAGGGGAAAATGTGGAATTCTGCAGTGTCAAAAATGTCGTAAATCTAATGTAGATTAATGCATTGTACATGAAACTTATTGTAATCTTGTATATTAAAAAGAGTTTAATACATTTGTACATTAAATTTAATGTACAAGTACATGTTTACATTAAATTTAATGTGCATTTATGATCATGACAAATTTACAATATAATCCGGATGACACTAGCTTAATTGTATGTTCAGATGCAATCGCAATTTTTCCAGTTGTGGAGTAGGACGCGTAGTCGCCTCTTAAGGTTTTGAAATACCGAGGTCATCTGAATCCTTGTATAAGCACGGGTGAATTCAATTCTTTCTCATCTTGAAATGTTTTCAGTTGTCAGTTTTCAATCATCAAATAGCGAATGAAATATCGGTAGCTTTTTTAAAAATATATTTTCAATTTAAAAAGCACAGTAAATGTACGCCTGATACCTGAATTTTTTATGTTCATATATTGTTTCCTGATAACTCTCCCGATGGAATTTATCTCGAAATATATGAACAATTTTAACGAGATATTGTCACTACTATAGTCACAAACTTTACGGCAGGATTTACCGTTTTAATATTCCAACACCAACTAAGATAGCTGAAATATTTCCAAGGAGAGCGGATTATAACCTAAAGTTGCCTCCCCTAGCCGGGATCGCCTTGTGTGGGTTCCTCGCATCCGTGGGCGCTCTGGAGGAGCTTTTTTCAGCCTGTTGCAAGGCGACGCTGCGCGAGGCGAGGCAGCAGCTCCGAGCAGACGAAATACTAACAAAGCCGCCCCCGCCCGTCTCCACCTTGCCGCCCCGCCCCCTCCCCTCCCACGCCATCGTGCGACTGGCGGCGCGGCGCGGAGACGAGGGCGGGGCCCGCAGCTTCCGAGGAGGAAACTTTTGTTATAAAAGTTGACAGTGGAAGGAACATCTTTTCTTGGCGTAAGAATTCAAATTTACATACTTATTAATTCGAAGCCTACTCCGTGCCGTGCCCGCGCCGTCGCAGAAGGGATTTTTTCCCCTGCCTGCTTTTCCTGCGGAATTTGCATGCAATAAGGGTCTACCGGACGAGGCGAATAATGTACGGTGAAATCGAAGCACGAAATTGGCTCGCGGATTGGTTGGAGACCGTTATTTAAAAGTGCTTAGGATAGGTCGAAGTCTCTTAGGGCGGGCCGCAGAATGGAAAGAAAGTATTGGCGTGATTTGCTGACGGGCTGAGAAAGGCGCACTATACGAATATTGCATTTTTTGTTATTATGTTAATTGTTTGGTGGGTTACGCAAGTTGGTTCGATGTAGTGTTTGTATTCTTGCGACGAAATATGTTTTCCTTCGACGACTTGACATAATGAAATATATTCAATTTTATTGTTGTTAAATTTCCACGAGGTCAGATTGTCATAAACACTGTTTACTTTGCTGCCTTATCATAATAAAACATCATAATTACTTACTACTTTGCTTCCTTGGCCCTCATTCTGTCTGTATATATTATCATACTCGTAAATAAATCGCCTAAAATAATACTGTTAAGTCACATTGATAATTAGTCTTTACTTGTTATTGCTGTTCTTTCCACCTTATACCTCCAGATGATTTTAATTCTCTCTTCTAAGTGTAAACAGTTGGATCATGATCAAGTAATATATACTTCCGCTTGCCGTTACTTCTCACATTACGAGTGTATTACATTTGTAGAAAGATTCGACAAAGTGGAAACAGCGACCTTTTCATAATAATGCAGAGCTCAGAGATTATTTTAATGAACCGCGCAGATTCTCAACCATAATGTTACAGTGAAGTTTTTACTTCATCAGTTGGAGAACAATCTTCCAGACAAAATTTCTCTTCTATACTTATGGGTTTGAGGACGCATATTTTATGACCTAATTTATAGTTTCGAGAAAATCAAGCTTGGAAGTTTGTAACGCTGCAGATACTTATGGAGCTACAGTATTTTCTGAAGAAAAAAAAAATGTTTCTAACAGTGACATACAATCTTAGTATACTTGCTAGATATGAATGAGGGGTCTCCAAAAATGATATTAAATGTAAAAAAATTACCCTGGGTGGATATACAATGTTTGTGCACCAAGCCATGGATTTGTAAAAAATGTTACTATCGTCAGCGACTGTTGTTCCTTTATTGCCCGTTCTACGTGTCGGGTGGATGTGGTGTATACTGTGTGTATTCTGAATATGACATACACGGCTAATTCCGCGTCATCGATTGAGTCATCGGCGTCAGCGGCCGGGCAGCCCGACCTCCCCCGACGTGGCGCGTGTTGCGGCGACGCGCGAAGCAGGGCGCGGCGGGGGCGGGGCTGCGGTCTGGAAGGCCTCCAAGGCGGGGCGCTGCGGTCGCGCCCGCGCGCCTAATCGCGGCTCTTGATAACGCGCGACATGCGGGCGGCAGGCACCCCGTGGGCACGGCGGCTCTCCCCGCCCGCGCCGCCTGCCACGGGGTGCGGGCGGGTGAGCCAGCGGGAGGCGCCGACCGTTGGAGGTCGTGTGGGGATACTACGGCGGCTGGCGACACACATTGCGGCAAGAGGTGGACCGCGTGGTTTGGAAGAAGATCGCACGAGGCAGGATAGTGTGGGGCTACGAGCGCAGACCAATCGACGCAAGGTGCGCAGCGTACATAAGACACGAGTTAATGCGTATTCGGACATGAATTCTAAAGTTGAGTGGGTATGGTGTGGAGAGTATGGTGTGCTTGGAGAGTATGGTGTGCTTGGGAGTTGGTGTGCTTGGAGAGTGTGGTGTGCTGTGGAGAGTATGGTGTGCTTTGGAGAGTATGGTGTGCTGTGGAGAGTATGGTGTGCTGAACTCTTGAACTATCGTTAATAATTTTGCCAAAGTAATCATCACCAGAATGAACTAAGCCATTTGTGGGAAATCATGTTGCACAAATTAATTTAGATTTGATAAGACACGTAGTTGACGTGATGCCGAGCTGGAAGGCCGAGGTGGATAGAGAATATGCCAACTCAGCCCCTCGGTCGGAAGAGTAGCGGATTCGAGTCCCGCCATGGGCACGGTAGTTTGCTCCTTGTCTTTCATGTGGTTGTCGCGGAACGCCATGTGAGACTGCTGAATGCAGACCGAGGAGCCCGTAAGTGTGCCAGTGTCTTGTGCAAAAGTTAATGTGTCCCCATGAGGGACTTCGTTGGTACCCGGCTCGGATAGTCGAAATCGGCTTCCCCTGAAGATAGAAAAAGTCCCTGGAAGAAAAAAAAAAGTCGTTAATGACCGGAGAACGGGGGCAGCTACAAAGCGACAAGGACATTGCTCCAGTTAGCAATGTTCGATGGAAAGGCGTGAATTCGTGACATGAAGTGCTTGGAGGGGGGCTGATCACCAGGTTCCGTGAGGATCGAAAGGGTAAACGGAATTCGCGACGAAACTGTGACGGTAGTCGTGGCCATGTGACGCGGTGAGGTGGGTCGTGTCGAATTTCGTTCACGCTACGGACTCCAATTTCCGCGGTCGTGTTGCCCTGCTCTCGTGAGTGATCTATGGACGTTCGGATCTCGTAGCCTCTGCCAGGATGTGTGGTCGCGATGTTTAAACATTGTCTTGTGGTTTATGGGATTATACATAACACGGACGAAGGATTTAATTTGTGATGCATGGCTACGCGCTGAGTGGATGTCCTGTAACTATTGCATCTAGCATGTATTGTTTGATAATTTAAACTAGGCGATTTATGAGAGTTGTGTAGATGTGATGTTATCTTCTAATTTTTTTTCTCTTCGTAAATACTTTATTGGGCTTATTATTTAGATGTTACACATAAACTCAGCAAGTTAAAGGATTTTAACTCTTAAGTATCTTGTGTCTTTATAAAGAACGACGATAGATCCATACAATTGATTTCAAGGTTGTGGGTTTCATGGTGCTTTCAAATTACAAAGTACTCGTTTATGATCTATAAATAGTTGTGGCAATTTCTAGAAATAGATATTTTATAGTTTATGTAATTATTTATAACAATGTACAAGTCGTTTATTTCGCTTTCCGTGCTTTTGCATCTTCATGTAATGGGGAAATTTAATCATCTGGAGATGGTCTTGAAGCTTAAAAATGAAGATGCGAAATGTGATTGGAAGAATGTTAAAAATCCGTAATATAATTGAGAGTCGGCAGTTAGCACTGGAGACAGAAAACGTTTTTGCCCGCCATATAGTGAAGGAATTCGTGCGACAGTTGGAATAGTGGTAGATTCTCGCGGGCTACTTCTCTCTACCCTGTTTATTAATTTTAGCGTTCAGTCCAATCCATTGTCAATTAATGTCCAACCAAGTTATTCTCCAATAACTCGCTGTACCTATATCTCCATCTGGATGCAACTCATTTGTGTTGATGGGAAATGATGCGGTGTTTAGGATGTCACATTCTGTAGAATGAATGTGACATTGTCGTAGGTTGATAATTTGTAATTGACAAACCATTATTTCTGTAGCGTTGTTTATCCACCTGCACCCGTTACAATGTCGCCACATATATATCTAAGCGCTGATGTTGCACGCAATGCCTACAAAAAAATCATCAATTAGTCATTAATATGATCTCTCAATGTCGCATTCTTTCAATAATTTGAATTGGATGCGGGACAATAATAGTAAGTTATCCGCCCGGTAAATAAGTAAAATAAGAGTTGGCGTCAAATGCGTGTTGACGTGCGGTAAATAATAAAATAGGTGACATGAAAGCCAGTCGGCGTCCTCTTCACAATTGCAGCGTGCGAATTCCGTCGCTGGAGGTTCAGAGCGGCGTTGCGGCAGACGCCCTTTGCAAACAGACCGACGCGTCGCTGCGGGGCGCTCGGAGCGCTTTCACACCTCCGGAACTGCCTACGGCGGCGGTTTGCGGCGTCGCAGGCATAACGCACTCCGTTTCTCTTCCCCGCCCCAACCCCCTCCGCCCTCGAGCCCCGGCTCGCTGCCCGGAAATTTCCCCGTGGTTTTCGAATTACCCCGCCCGGTCTGCCCCCCCCCCCCCCGGGCCCACTCGCCACCCTTGCGCACGCACCCTCTCTGGGGGTGGCCTCCTCTTCCTCCCCCATTAGCATACAACACCCGCTCCCTGGCGCCGCCGCGCCCAAGCCAACCCGCCACGCTCCCTGCCACCCACGTCGAATACGATGGAATGAATAAAAAAAAGTGAGCGTTTGGAATTTGGTTTGGCATTATCTAATACAATAGGTCTGGGTGTGTGTGTGAGCGAGCGCGTGTAGCGTTAATTAATCTTTGTTCGCTTGATTAGGTCGATTTAGCGCAGTCGTGTACGTGCGGGGAGCCCAATTAGCCTGTGAGCGTTCCGCGGCCTCCTGCCGGTACAGTCCGGGAAGACGGGCAGAGCCCCACCGGGCCACGGGAACACGTTGCGGCCGCGGCGGCGGGAAGCCGCTTTCTGGATTTAAGCTGATTGCTTAATCCCCCCCTCCCCCTCATTTCCTCCTTTTAAATGCATATTTCGTGTTCGTTGACTCCCTTGGTTTAACTGTGTTTTTCTTTCTGTTGCAGGCACACACTCCTCTGCTCCCGGGCGATAATAAACACGTAAGCACAAGTTTCTGGCTCTACCTTTTAGCGTAGTTTCTTCATTTTCTTCTTTAGAAAAGTTTTTTTAAATAGTGCATATGGAGTTTGTCTCTTGATACGATTTTGTGACTCAGTTTAATTCAATTATCTGTGCGCTCCTTTATAAAACGTAGTGAAGAGAGATAACAATTTTGGAGCTACTTAAACCCTTTCCCTTGAAGCTGCTTGAGAAAATTAGCTCCACCTCTTTAGCGAGGGGAGATCCCGCACGCACAAGTTTGCTCATGTACCAGGAGCTTTTTGCTTAAAAAAGAGAGGAGACAGACTCACTTCCCATTTATTACAAAGGGAGAGGTCAAGCGTGCGTGCTTTTAAGAGCCCCGCGCCTGCGGATGAGAGAACGTCTGATGGATGAAACATCTTGCGGACTGACTTGCCATTGTTGCTGTGACATCAAAGGCCGACTTCTTTATTCGCGAGGTATTAATATCGGGCCCCTGAGACCCGCTGCCTCTTGCAACCGGCGACACGGTTCTCAGCGCTGTTTCTCAGTCCCTTCCATCACCAGCTTCCCCCATACCACGCTGCTCTCTTCCATCATTTTTTCAGTGCTGTCATTGCAGTTTGTTCCCTCGTTCGCTTTTCACCGGGTCACGTCTCCTACATCCTCGCTACTACTTCTTTTCAGAGTTCACTGTGAAACGCTGCTTCCTTCTCTTCATTCAAGCACGGACGGGATATGAAGATCTATTAGTACTCGTACTTAAAGTACATTCAACAGAGTTCATAACTGCCTGGATAAATTTAACAGTGAACAAGTAATACATCAATACCTTACGTGCCTCTAGTAGTCTCAAAATTGACACCAGTTGTCATCCATATGTCTGAAGTGACCAAGCATTTCATCCTTAAGGACATTGTGTTGCGCTATCACGTAATTCGAATGTTGCATAACTTTTAGCACTACATGGAAAGTTACCAATCACTCGCAACGATTATGTCAACTGAAAGGTCTATTTTGTCATTTCATGCCGGAAATGAGATTCTCGCGACTAAACGCCAACAATCCTTCATTTCTTCCTTCTCTTCCCGGGCCGCACACTGCATTTTATTCACGAGCATCGTTACTCCCTCTCTCACCCCTGTCGTAACTCACGACGTTGCCACTACCTTAGAGTCCTTTCTCTTTCTCTCTCTGTTCTCTTTCTCTCTCTGTTTCTCTTCTCTCTCTGTTTCTCTTTCTCTCTGTTTCTCTTTCTCTCTTGTTTCTCTTTCTCTCTCTCTCTCCTGTTTCTCTTTTCTCTCTCTCTCCTGTTTCTCTTTCTCTCCTCTCTCCTGTTTCTCTTTTTCTCTCCTCTCTCCCTGTTTCTCTTTCTCTCACTCTCTCTCTGTCTCTCTCTTTCTCTCCTCTCTCCCTGTTTCTCTTTCTCTCTCTCTCCCTGTTTCTCTTTCTCTCCTCTCTCCCTGTTTCTCTTTCTCTCTCTCTCCCTGTTTCTTTTCTCTCTCTCTCCCTGTTTCTCTTTCTCTCTCTCTCCCTGCCTCGTTTCTCCCTCCTCACCACCGCCCCCGTCGCCGACGCACCACTGGCGCGCGGGTGCGAGGCCCGTGCGGAGACGAGGTGCTGCGGAGCGCGCGTTTCCTCACGGCGCGTCGAGCGGATGACAGCCGCAAAGTTATTGGGGCTCAACTGTGCGTCGCCGCGCCCCGCTCATAATCAGAGGCGGCAGAAAAGGTGGTATGAGGGGCGCGGCACGGCGGCCAGGAGGTAGGTCATGGGCTTTCCCTGGAAACGGCGGGGGTCAAGCAATGACAGACACATTGACTCCTCATTGTTTGGAAATCAGATAGCTCTTTGCTATGTGTCTTGTAAAGCGAAGGCGTATTGTAGTATGATTGTTTACTGTGGAACTGTAGTTGCTGTATTTTCATTAAAATGTTACTGTGCGTAGAGTATGAAATCTTAATTTACTAAGAATTGTAAGAAATTGTGTTTTGTGCAGTTTAATGCAAAGCATTTGATTTTTGAAAACTTCGAAATATTTCGTTGTAACTGTGATAACCTTTCTTTCAAGTCGAAGTACACTTCAAGATATTCAGCGTGCTATTAGATTACTTTATTCTCTGGTAAATATTCATCAAGTCGTTAGTAAACTGCATGAATGTGCTACGGGAAATATGCAATATAGAACAGTAGATCCATTTTAATATCGCGTGCTTTGGAGGTCTGTCGTTCTATCGTAGGCAATTATTTTATAAACAGGAAAAAAAGTTGTAAAGGCAACATAAATGTAAAATTCTAACTACTTACGAATGTTATCTCGATTACTTATTGCACGCAAATTCTATTCTTTGACTACCTTTGTGCGATTACAAATCTTCCATATTTTTTACTTTATTTACTTTACTGAATAATGCAATCTGCTGCGCCGGATGCAGTTGCATGAATATTCTGTTTTTTTTTATCTGGATGCATTATCATATTTTTCCAATTCTTTGTATAGTGTATAGCCCTATGATGAAAAAACCTTTTTGTAGTTTCTGCATTATCGAATAAAGGAAGTTATATATGTAATAGTCCACTTTTTTATACGTGTAGGTTTTGGATGGACTTCTGTGTGATTGATTGGACGTCTTGAAAAATTTGTGCAGGGTCGGGGTGCGATTCATAATTAAATCGTATAATGTTCTTTGAACATTTTTTATCCTCAATGCCAAGAAATATACGATATGTACAATGTGTATGCTCATGTTCTCATACTGATGTAAATCGGCTTATGTTATGTACTTACGTTTGTATTATTATACGTTTCTTAAAACTTTCAATGGATGCCACTTCAGCGAAAAGTAAGAAAGCTAAGAGACACTCGTGGATCACAAAATTGGAAACCCTCAGCATTGTATGAAGTTCTTTTGAATCACGGTCGTTTCTGACAGCTTCCGTCGGCAGGTGCATGATATTCTGAGACCGTCCGTGCGTCCCCGCCGCCCCCGGCCTTCCGCAAGAAGGGCGCTGTCTGGACGCCGTCCAACGGCGCACAATAACCTCTTCGTCCCGCGAAGCCCTGCTGTCGCCCGCGCCGTCCTCTCCCGCCGCCGCCGCCCCCCCACGCGAAATGATTGCCATTGGCACCTCCATTGTCCCACCGCACATTGTCTCGCGGGAGGCGCGAAACGCCCCCTCCCCCGCCATGCCTCTTCCGCCGGCCCTACCGCCCTCGCCGCTGCTGACCTCGCCGCCGCCGCCGCCGCCGTGCCGCAGGGGAAAAATGACGCGCGTAACCGACGCGCGGCGCTGCTGCGGAGTGGCGACGTGCGGCACCGCGCGTGTGCGCGGCTGGCAGTGCGCTTTGTGGAATGTTGGGCAAACATTTTGTATGATTTCGTATGCTTGTGCGGTAGTTGGTAAGTGAATGTATGTAGTGTTGGGTAAGCATGAGTAGTTGCTCAAATTACAGGATATACTGTAATACAGGAGGTGTGCGTGTGAAAACACCATCTTCACAAATCGGAATTTCGATTCGTTCAAATTCTCGTGATATTCTCAGCCCAAAATTATATATTATTAATAAAGGGAAAAGTATCTTCCACTAATATGTATTGATTGCTTTAGACTTTCTGTTGTAATAGAGAATATTTTAGGATTCCTGTGTAGGAGTTGGTGAAATTGTTAGGAAGAAATCTTCAATTTATTTTGTTTCATTTTTCAATTCCTACATCATCAATAGAATTTAAAAAGCTCTAGGCAAAGAGTTGTTTTTTTATGTTTCAGCAACAAAGGACACAATGTTAATGTCGAGCCGACTGCACGTCATTTCAGTGTTGAACGACTTTGTGACAGGTGACATGAGTGGCGTTCATTTTATTCTCTGCAATACTACCCTATCACTCCTATGTTTTCTTTATTTCTTTTATTTGTTCAAGCATAAATATTTTAACAGCGGTGGAAATTGATATTTCGCATTAAACTAACACGAACGTCGAGTGTAATACCAATGGGAAATAAGTCGTGTGTGTGTGTGTGTGTACGTAGGTAAAACATCTGTGCCACTGTGTACTACGTTCAGCATATGGACTATTTGTTAGAGTGCAAAGAGGGGTGATTGCAATAGGAGGCTAATTGCAGAGAGCGCGACGTCTGTTGCGAGAAAGATCGCGCACCATAAGCCCTCCCGTCCCCTCTTCTCGCTTCACCGCCATCGCCTCTGCCGCATTAAACATCGCGAAGTTAAATGAGCAATTACTCGGTGCGGAGATAATCTATTTTGGGTCCCCCCGCTCCTCCGCGTGTCCGCAGAGCCGCCCGTTATTAAATCACGAATGGAGATTTACATCCGCAATATTGGACTTGAGAGGGACAGTCAGCCCGCGCCATCGCCCCGCCCCCCTCGGGTGTCCCGCCCACGTCACTCTTCCGCTGGGCCTCGCGCTTGGCTCGCGATACGATGCGGTTAAGCTCCACTGGGTATTAATGGAGTTACAGGCGGCAGTCCGCGTGAAATAAACTGGACGCGCGGGGGAGGGCGCGCGCCGCGGGCAACGGATGCTCGCGCGCCCGCGGGCCTGGTCGTTTATTCTCTGGGGCGGAGGCCCCGTAGGCCTCAGGGCGGAGGCGCTCGAGGGAATCGGGGCGGAACGCCGGTCGCGCGAGCCGTTTTTTGGCTCCGTTTGTCACCATTGAAAACACTGTTGCTCTCCTTTACTGCCGCTTCCTTGCCGCCGCGCCGACTCGTTTCTTTGTACCGTCGATAACGACTTCCTTAGGCGCTTTTGTTTTATCTGCGGGTGATTTCCGTGGGTGACTGTTTTTTGTGGCGCCTTTGTAATATTCAGCGTTCATCGAAATCTAAATTATGATATGAACAAATAAACTGTTTTGATATTTTGGTTTGTAGCAGACCTAGAATTAATTCGAATGATCCTATGGTATTGAGAAGACTTAGTTCAAATGGCTGAGTTGAGCTACTGATTGTATCAAATAATCGTTTTGCATCATCGAAGTTTCGAAATAGAATTCTTTGACTTCGATTGATAATCATTTTATTTTGTGTTTCACTTTTAGGTTGATTGATTTTTTCGAGTTTCCGGGCGCGTCAACTGCTTCGCTCATTAGTCCCCTTAGTGTAGTGCATGTTTTCCCTCGGGAGATCGCGGTGATCATCCCCTGCTAGATGACGAGATCCGGTGCCGACCTTCCGTCGGCTAACGGGGTTTCCCCTAACCAGTACTCTCCCACCAACGGGGCACCGCCCCAACCGGGACAAGCTCTAAGCTCCCGACCGGTCTCCAGGAATATGTAGTACATGTTAGTGTAAGTGTGTGTGTAAGGGGAGAGGATAGAAAAAGGAAGAGAAGGAAAGATCGCGCGCGATCCGTTTGGTAGGGTACTACTCCGGCATTCGCCTGGTGTTGATCGGAGAAATCACGGAAAACTACCGATCAGATCAACCGGCCGCTAGAATTCTCCTCCAGACAGCAGCTGAATTCGACCTAGCTGAAAAGCTAGTGTCGAAAATCTACCGCCGTCAGGATTCGAACGTAGGACCTCCCGCTGCAGTGACATCAGTTGATGCACTGAGCTACCGCTACCGGTCACTTTCAGATAATACCCTTTCCTGCGCCACACTACTTTCAACATTACGTGGCCCACATCTAATGCATTTGTTATGATTTCATATTTTCATTACTGTTTGTGGTTGAAAATATGATCGCTCATATGGGTGATCGATTTTATTTTTGAATTAGATTCGTTTAGGAGAGCAACAGTAAATCGCTGGAGACACTCATTGGAAATACAGATTTCAGCTCCATAATTTAAAAAAAATATTTTTCTTTGTCTTTTTCTTTTACACTATCACTATAGGAAATCCTAAAGTACAATCGACTCTGGACTTGTGAAGTTGTTTACTGTGAACTCTCTGTTATAGTGAACCAAAGTTCCTTTCCCCGGATGCACATACTTTTCAAATAAACACCAGAGATGTGTCGGTTATTATACACTCAGGGTTGGTTCTAGTTATCACAAGTAGAACTTTCAGGAGAACAAGGAGCCTCAGGAGCATGAAATCCAATATCATAGAGTGCAGGTGGAGTTCCTCGTGTCTAGCGCCTTATTTTTGTAGTGTATACGTCGAATGAAAGGAACTCTGGGAACGTACCTTAGAGAAAATTCTTTCAGCTCATGTACAAGGCAGATCTATCGAGTGTGAAGACAATCGACACGGACTGCGATTGACGAGAACATCGTTAATGATTTTAATACAGAAAACGTTAGTGTTACATAACAAAGAAAATTAAATTGTCTCCACACAAAAGTATATATATATATATATATATATATATATATATATAACCTATATATATATACTGAACCTTTTTAATAACAAAATCAGTCACGAAGAAACTAGTTTATTTTCGCATTATCGGATGTAGTGAACTTTGGATTTAGTAAACCAAAAACGTTATCTCCCCCAGGTGTTTACTATTTCCGCAGTGGTCTGTATTCGGAAAATGAGGAGGGGGGCATGAGTGTTGTTGTGAACTATCTTGAGATAATGCAAGTATTTGCCACTGCATCTAAAACACCACCATTGTTTGGACTTGGGAAACGTTGGTCTGTGTGGGAACTGGTGCTCTTCCTGCACGTTGGAAGATTTTGAATGTGTCCGCGTCCTTGGCCCTCGTCGTGGAGAGCGAGGAGGCGGTACCCGCTTGCAAGGTGTAGCGAGTTGCAGGCGTGAGTGGAGGGTTGCGGGGGGGAGGGACGGCGGGCGGGCGCCGCGGGGCTCGCGAGGCCACGGGCGGTGCGGGGAGATTGCATTCCGCGGCGGCGGCGAGGAGCGTGCCTGCGGCCGGAAGGACGCGCGCCCGCGGGCCGGAATGTCGTCGCGGACGCGGCCCGCCGCGCCGGCGGGCGGAGACGGGAGCGTGCGGACGGGGATTCGGATTGGTTCGTATGGTGGGCGTCCACGCGGAAGGACCCTGCGCTGCGCACCTTGACCTCGTTTTTTGCTACTACGTAGGAACAACGAAGAAAAAAATTGGCAACGAATGCGCCTAGTTTTGTTGCATCGTAACCTGTTGTTGGGCAAATTTGTGTTAAACTGTTTTATTATTAGTAATGCAGAGTTTCACATATTATTTGGGGCTAGCATGACTTAGTTGTTTGATAATAAATGTATTGGTTGGTCATGTTTCGTTTGGAGAAGATATTATCTTTGTTTTGGAACGCAGTAGAGGCGAAATAGAACCAATGAAATTTGAAGTGCATTAACACATGCAGCACCAGTTGCTCTGTACGCAATTGAAAGGGACAATGACTGTGTACAGTCAACTCCGGTTATTGTGAACTTCAGGGGACTAACATTTTTGGTTCACTATATCCGATGATGTCAAAATTAAATAGAATTTCTTCATAACGATTGATTTTATTAATATTATATGTACCAAAATATAGTAACAGCATGAGCTGAAAATATAAATATCTTTATTTGTCATTAATAATCAATTATTTTAAATTGTTTATTTCGTACTTTTTCATTTGTAATTTCTCTAGATCCTTCTCCAGAGTTTGTGGTCTCTCCATACTTTATTCTGAATTATCCTCTGTCTAGGAACCTTAATGCAGTCTTGACAATTATGAGGACTAGAAGGTTTCTTGCACTGTGTGAACACCGACCCACTCTCCGAAGACCCTTTTATTCACCTAATAACATACTGCATGCTTTCCGTAGAGGGATGGCGCAAATGACTAATGAAACTGATTGCTTTTCCGTGCTGCACGGCAGATATCGCCAGGCTGTGACAGTCGCGTGCTCCCTGTCGCCTACGAAAAACTACGCTTTATCCCGCGAAATATTAAGTAACATCAAGCTTGAAACTGAGCAAGCAATCGCGCGTCGCCGCTGCCAGTTATACCCCAAGCATTGCACGGCTTTTGTTTTCGCAATGAAACTGAGTGGTATAAGGTCATCAGTAAGGTTCCCAATCCCGGTCTGCTAACTTCCCCTCAGAGGAGACTTTTCAATTGTGATCTTTGGCTGACGATATTTTTTTCAAGCTACCAAGTGTTGGAATTTGTGGCACATTCTTTTCCAGGACATATCCTAAGTTCACAATAGCTGAGGTTGAGGTTCACTATAACAGAGTCTTCGTATGAAGTTGTAGGCTTCCGCGGCCTGAATCATGTGAATGACCTTGGCTGTCCGGGTGACGCCGCGTCGAAGGCAGACCAGCCTCAGGCAGACCAGCCCTGAGGAAGACCACGAAAAGATGGCCGAAACTCGGCAACACAGCCTTCGACGCGGCGTCACTCGGACAGCCAAGATCATTCACAGAGTCTTCGTATGTTTGTAATGTAAGCGAAACGGGACCAGTGACTTAAGCTCACTATAAACGAGGGTTCATTATATCCGAGTTCACTATAACCGGAGTCGATTGTACTCAGAGTACGTTACGACGCCGTATGACAAATTACTGTATTGAAGAAGCGATATTAGAAGTAATGGAGGGGCCTATATTTTTCAGGGTTTACAAGAAAGCAGTAGAAAATATTGTGGACTATTAAAACGAACATATTAATCATATGAATTTGAATGTGACCTTTCGTAGTTCTTGATAAGTGTTTATTAATATATGATCGCCTGTTCATCCATTCTCTTATATATAGAAGGGAAGGCTTCTGTATAAAATCGAAGTTTTAGGTTGTGTGTACGTGTTCCTCGTTTGAGAAATTCATTGTTAAATGTATTCGATTGGGCGTGACATTTTATTTGTATTTATTGTATTCTAAGAGTGTGCGTACATTCGTTATATATAATACTCTTCGAATAGGATTGGAATATTCTCGAATCAGCTGCTTCCAAGAATTTTATATTGAGTAAACACTAGACCCTCCATTTAAAGAAGTAGCAGTCGTTGGCTCGAGTTTCAGAAGATAAATGACAGTGCTTACTCCATAATTTTATATTTTGATCGTCTAGAATCTACAATTTCTTGTTGTTTCTTTTGCCGTACCGTACAGAAATTTAACTTCATTTTCGAATTTGTGTGTGTTTTTTAACCCAATGAGTGAATGCGGCGTTGTTTGAAGTGACTGATTTTTTAATGCATGATTCGTGACTGCAAGAACTTCCCGAGTTAATATATCTTGTATTATTGCAATACTTTATGATGTATTGGTGGTTTCGTGGTTCAAAGTATTGACGAAGTATTGATGTTGCTGATATCTCCTTAAAAATATGTTTACGAAATCACTCCAGTTCTTTAGTTTACAAGAGTTTTTTTATCTTGAACGTTTTTTAAACTTATCCCAATTGTTGAATTGTGATTTTTGATGATCTGCATAAAATGTTTACTGCTTATAAATCCGTAACAAATTTATCCTATTCATATTCACATACGAACTCTAAAATGATATAAACTGCAAAGGAAAAAACCGTTTCTGGATAGGATAATCAGTTTCACTCTTTTTGATTCCTCCAGACGATTTCACAATTTATTGATTTCAATATCTCTGGAACGTATTTCCAAAAAAAGAGAGGTTAAGGGTTACTTTTTTTTGTTTTAGTTTTTTACACAAAAACTAAATTATATGTTTATCTAATGTAGTGTCACGAATATTAAAGTTCACTTCGTTATATCTCTAGGTGAAATCTTTACGGTTATAACAGTTTTTTTATTAAATCCGAATAAACGTTAGTAATCATTGCCAAGAGCACTTGTTCCCCCTCGCCCGCGTTTTATAAGGTTTTGTTTATCCATGTTTTCTTTGGAATAACAAACATCCAGTATATCCCAACATTCTATTCATAGTTAGAAATTTAATATTTCGGAGTTGAGCTTGTATACGGTAGCAAAATATTCTTTCTTTCTGCGCTATGAAAAGAGAATATCTATACTAATATCTGACTGGTGGAAGAACAGGAAATGAGAGAGTATATTTCTTTTTGACTATCCTCTAATCATACTTAACAAAATAAAATTAAAATACACCGTTTATATTACAGAATCTGTAGCGTTTCCAAACTCAAAAATGTTCGATAACCACGTTGTCAGGGTGTAAGAGAGAAGTGGGATTAGCGATAGAGAGTCTTGCGACTCGTGGAGGGCAACGGTGGGAGAGCGCGAGCTGTACGTGCCCCTCGCAAGTGGGAGGAGCCAACGCGTTGGTGTGCGGCGGGGGGGGGGGGGCGCCAGCAAGGGCGGCGGCGGCGCTTGTAATATCCGCGCGCGGAGGGCGCGCGTTCCATTAGTCGCAATACGGCAGCGGCGGAGCGGTGCTCGTGGGGGAGGGGAGGGGAGGGGAGGGGCGGCACACGGTGGGCGGGGTGGGCGGCGCCCTGGCCTCGACCGCTGCAACATTAATTACCAACGCCCGCGCGCGCGGCCTTCTTAACCGCGCGCTTGCCCGGCGCTTTTATCGCGGCGATGCATCAACCCGCCCTTCCCCGCCGCTGCGCTGCGTAGCGTACCCGTCCACCCCCACTCCCCTCGTCACAGACCCTTCCCGACCCCCCAACCACCACGGTTCTTCAGCCTCTTTTGCTCCTTTCTGCATCCCTGTGTATCATTCTGCTGTTTTAGTTCTGCCATTATTATTATTATTATTATTATTATTATTATTATTATTTATATTATTATTATTATTATGCGTAATTACGCCCTATTTGTTTCATTATTGCGTCTTAAAATTCTTTTACTTTGTATACAAACTCCTCTTCGAAATTACTGTTTAATCCGTCAGTGCTTTATTCCCTTCCCGTCTTGTGTGCGCATCCCTCAGCCTTTCTGATTCTTCTTCGTTTCCTTGCGGGTTTGTTTACCCCCTGAGGTTACCCCGAAGTTCTGGCTCCGTGGACATTGGAGTAATATGGCAAATTGTCGCGCTGTCCTCCCATAAATTTCCTTTGCAAGCCCTTGTCTACAGGGACCGTTCGCCCAATGCAGCGGTCATACGCCGCGTCCCCACTGCCGCCCTTGTGAAGCATTGGCCGCTGATGCATTACAGCATTCGGAGCTGTGTGTGTCAAGGCACGCCCCTGGCCGGCATCAGCGTGCATTGTGGCTGGATGCTGACTCACTTGGCCTAATCGATCTTACTTCATTGTCCTTCGGCTCAGACGACTGGCTGCTTCATGTGCTTCCGCCCAGTCCAAAGAGCAGGAATGTTAGTGAGATTGGTGCGTTGAGGGTAAGCGGAAGAACTCTCAGTTTTACGTAATACAATGCACACATACATGATACTGGTTTAGGTAATAATCCGTTCTACATAATTAGTTCTTGTTCTCTGAATATGACGGTGTGATGAATAATTAGATAACGTGGTTATTGAAGTGCATTAGAAATCTTTCCTCTCGTTTATTGGATACGCCTGGTCAGTAATGATATGCTATCGTTTCTCTCCGAACGATATCATGTTGCCAACATTCGTCGTGTTCATCGACTCATTAGTTATCGACCCGTGGGAGGCTGTTATCCTTGTTGAAGGGCACCAGGGACTGTTTGTCTTTAATTATTAGAGTAAAGCGTTGCTCACCAACGCTGATATCGGCCTGATGGAGCTGCATCCAAGTTGCACACACACATATACACGAGCCACACGCCAGTAATACGTTGTAAGCAGGTTACGGAGCACAGTCCGCTCCTTGTTCCATTATCGTTTACTTAGTAGCACTAATGATGATAACTTGCTAATCTGTTTTTAGTCAACTAAAATTTATTATTTGCTTCTAGATGCTCGAAAACAACTTAAAGGTTTAACCGAGGCAAACTGTTCGGACTCGAAAATTCCTTTGAATCCATTAATTGTACGGTGAAGTATAATGTTCTCTAAAATAAACTTTCTTCCCAATAAAGCGAGTAATGACGGTAGTAGTTCTCGTAAAGTAGTTAGATCGGAGACGGTAATTGTAATGTTGTTAGTGGAGGGTATTATGTGGAAGTATGCGTTTCGGCATCCCAAATAACAAAGAGCAATTTCGTTTGCGCTCCACCATAACTCGTGAAGTCGTAGGCTTCTCTTTCGCCGAGCTACTTCGTAATCGCTGTGCAAAAGCGACTCGCGGCCCGTAGCCTGGGGCCGCCATCGGCGGCGGGCGCGGCGGTAGGGGTTGCCGCCGCAGCGTGCCGGGCGCCGGGGTCTCGCGGGTTGCCTACCCGGCTGCGCGCCAGGCGCTCGCTCGCTCGTTCGTTCGTTCGCTTGGCCGCCGCCGCCGCCGCGGTAGCTTCAAGCGGAACGTCCCATCCTGTGCTTCCGTAGCACTCCTCCCAGGAACTCGCACGCCAACTTTAATTCCACGCCAGCGGCGTTATAAAATCTCTTGTCAGAGCAGTTTTTTATTGCGGAAGATTTGAATGTAAAACTCCATCCATCTTGGCCAACGGTCTCTAGTGTTGGTCAGCAGTGTGAACGAGGAAAAGGGACTGTTCTAGAAGCTAGAAAAGGACGTTCTTTTCGATTCCGAATCCCTTTTCGGTTCTCCTTTTATTCTAATGCTCTCATTGTTTTCATCTAAGAAACGATTACCAGGTCTTTTTCAACTTATCGCAAGAACGCGATCCCATTTATTACTGCGTTAAGCGTTTGAGTTATGATGCGCACTCTCGCTTTGAAAGCGACGTGCGGCTTAAATTTACGTTAAAGCACGGACCTCTGCAGAAAGTAAATGCGCCGAAGGACTTCGGCCGAAAATGAAATTTAATTTAAATGATCGGAAGCGGCACTGCGGAACTAACGATGAGGCATTTAGGTGCTGCAAACGGGGGAGGGGGAGGTGGCGAGGATTCGTGGGGCGAGGAAACAACCACTCCCACTCGAGCGAGGGGTGAGAAGGGGGAGGGGTGCGCGGACGGACAAATTGCAACCCACTGGGCCGAATGCGAGTGGCTGCGACGCGGCGCCGGAGGGGGCGGAGCGGGCGGAGCGGGCGGAGCGGGCGGAGCGGCGGGCGGGCGGGCGGAGCGGGCGGAGCGGGCGGAGCGGGCGGAGCGGGCGGAGCGGGCGGAGCGGGCGGAGCGGGCGGAGCGGGCGGAGCGGGCGGGGCGGGCGGAGCGGGCTCCGACAGAGGACGCAGTAGACGGAGGGTAATGGGCGGCTTGCGATTGCTGAGTCCACGGAGTGCTACTGTGAACCCGCATTTCTGACCTCTATGGACATGGACTTGGTGCTCTTGCACAGATTACTGTAATCTTGAAGGAGATATTTAACATATTCATTGTTTGTAACAGGTTGTTCTTTAAGTTTCTTCTCCTACAATGCACTTTTAAATCATGAAAGACTAATGCAATACAACGATGGGGATCAAGACGTTTGCATTTGCGAATAGGCGCAAGGCATTTGCGAATAGTGAAGACGGAGGGTAAATGAAAAATACACTCTTCTGAATAATTGTAGAATCCTGCTCTTACACAATGAGTACTACGGTAACGAGATTAGTGTTGTCAATAAAAGTAAGGGCATGCAATATGAGTGCTTCGAAATGAAGTTGGATGTGATCGTACTCACTCCCTGTGGTTGGTGATAATTGTAGGCAGCACATGCGCCAAAATTGTGTGCACGTGGAACGGTGCTTTTCTAGATGTCAATGTCTGTCTGGTAGCCGTTGTCCGGTCGGAAGTGTTCAATGTGGGAGTCAAGACGGGGCTTCCATGTCGATTCGTGCCGTCTCGTCACCGCGGTCTCACTTCGATCTTCGCCCCACAGTGATGTCCCTTTCGCCGCCCCCAGTCGAGCCACTTGCTGCTCCCTCCCATCCTCCTTCCCTCCCTCCCATCCTCCTTCCCTCCCTCCCATCCTCCCCTGAATCTCGTGTTTCCGCGCGGGTCTAATTCGTCGCTCACCGCTTTCTAGGACGTAGGTGCATGAATGCAGAGTGTTACGCAGAGATGAGAAAGAAAGCGTGTATTGAAATTGTGCTAGAACCTACGTACTTCTCGATTGAGACATTACTTGAATTACGTGTGTTCTATTCTACACATTACGCCCAAGAAATTAACTTTTTCTAGTATAATTTCGCTCACATTTAGATATTAGGTAATATTTCCTATCCTTGTGTGCAAATTGGGTTATGAACTATCATAATAAATTATAGCTGGTTTACGGTAGATAGTTTAATATCCGAACGTTATAGTTAAAGTATTTCCAACCACTAACTTACATCTGTTAAATGTGCATGCGTTTAACATAAGATTCTCTATTGCTTGGAATTACATCTTCAAAATTGGTATAGGATTCCTGACCTGTGGCTTTCCTCGAGAACAAATGGATTTAAGGTTTTATTGGGTTAGACTTGCATTGCAAATCATTATTTACCGAACACGTTAAAGGAACGGAAAAGTTGGTTACAGCATTACGTCATTGTAGTAAATTTAATGAATGTATTTGATGGTAGAATATTAAATCCGCAGGTATATCTGGATGCTGCGCCATTATGTAAACTATTGTTCGCTACTATGACATTTTCGGCCTAAATTCACTATCTAGTAGTGCATTGATTATCTTCTGATGATGGCATCGCGCAATATTGCGGATGGGGCCACGTAACGTCCCTGCTGCTTCCCCACCTATTCAGCTCTCCACAAGCCGCCCTCTCATCATGTCCCGCTCGCCAAAACGCAATGGCAACTCACCGCTTCTGTAGCGCTTCTGAACATTTGACCACCTCCCGTTGCTTCCATCACCTCCATGTATTCTGCTACTCCGTCATCCTAATATGCAAGGAACCGAAAATCCATTGTTGTTATTGTCTTCCAAACTAGATTGATGGACTTGACGGACAAATGACTCGTTATTTTTCTGGCTTAATATCTGATTTTATTCCCGAAATCTCTGTTCGTCACGATACCCGACTCCTCTCTCTCATCTATATTGCATAAGCACTCGCACACACACATAATACCGCATCGTCGCCATGGCTAGCCGCAACCGCAGCCACCAGTGCCGCCGCAAGCACCAGCACTGCTGCTTCCACCGCCGACGCTGCCCGCTGCGTTCGGCCCATCACGGAACTCAGTGCGGAATTAACGACGCCATTTTGGGATATTACTCTAAGCTATTGATACGCTGGGTATTATTTGAGGGAATTAGTGCCTCCCTCCCTCCCATCCCACAACTCTTGACCGTTCCCCTGCTTCCCATCTCGTCGCCCCCACACCCCCCACCACCCCGCCTGCCACTCGACGCACGATGCTCCATCCCAAGCATTGCGACAACCACCACTTCGAACTCTCCCCGCTCCGCACCAAGCCCCGCATCCCCAGCACACTGCCTCCCCGACTGTGTCCCCTCTCCCTCCCGCAACCGCTGGCGCACTCGCACGCACGGGTGCGTCGCTTTTGAAGCCGCGCGGCGCGGCGCGGCGCAGCGCGGTGCGACGTGGTGCCGGTAAGTGTTTCCCTTGTTTGCGCTGATGGAAACGCCCCGGCCCCCGCCGCCGCCCCCGCCCCCGCGTTGACGCTCACCGCGCGCTAATGGCTTCGGAATTTTGCGGCGGGCCGGCGGGCGCCCTTCGGCACGCGCGAATCGGGCGGTAAAAGACACGCGGCGCTGGCGGTGGGCGGGGCGAAACGCGATGGCGCGGGCCCTTGTTGACGAATCGCGGTTCGCCTGCGTTGCGTTTCGGATTGGGAGCGGCGGGATGATATTTTTTGCTTTGTCGTTTTGTAAACACGGGATTCGTTGAAATCGATGAATAAAGGGCGTTTTGATTGGTAATGTCCGGAGCTGTTAATATTTATCAGATTTTCTTTCGAACAAAAACGTAAAGAGTATATTTAGTTTATAAAGTTTCAGGGTTATTAAAGTGTTTTGCTGCACGTGAATTATCGCCAGAATTTGTATATTCACAACATATTTTTTCTATTTCCTAATCTAACGGGAAACGGCGAACTGATATTTTCAAACGAGGGAGACAAAAAAGGAGTGGGGAATGAAATCCAAATATTGCCTTCCCGTATTTGTCATGACAAATTTGCAGTGCCTTAGATAATTTGCTTTATTGGTGCAATATTGGTGTTGTGATGGGTTAGTTTTTGACAAACCATTGAAATACGTGGAGCTCCGAAATAAAAATTAGTTTTTCATATTATTCGAGCTCTTTCAATTCTCTTTCATACAGTGCGAGTGTTCAATTTTGTAGAGCAGTGTTACGAAACGTGTTCTCACTCGCCTCATGTTTTCAAATAAAGGAATATTTGCATAAAAAATTAAAAATAACCTCATCGTTTTTTGTAAGAGAATAGATTACTTCAATCATAGGTACGAAAGACCTTTGGGGATATTGTTTTAAGCATTATAGTTTAAGCAGAATATTTCTGTAATTGAGTGTTACGAGGCGTTTAGATGTATTTACCGATAGACTATTTTCTCTTTATTTTAGTTTCCATTAAAGAGCGCCAACAAAACACAGAAGTGAATATTGTTCTCTGCTGGACATAAAATATACAGAATATTCTGCCACGTTTTATTTCTCTGAATAGGAAGTTGCAATCCACTGAACGCAATACCTATAATGAGTACGTTGTGCAATATTAAAGGGTGTATTCTCGTGTGTTGAAGTGTGCAGTGAATGCTAACGCCGAGATAGATATTGCATTCCGTTGTAAAAACTGAATGCATGCGCATATATTAGCGAGCTTCACTAAATGAATACGGAGAGTCGGGCTGAGTGTATTGCTATGAAATTGCTACGCTCTCTTCGGTTTCCAGAGCTTACTTTGAATGCGAATGTGTCACTACATATGATTCAGTTAATTTGCAATTAAATTGGCTAATGCAATACACTATTCTGTTAAATTTGGGCGATATTGACTTACATTATTAATGTGTGCTTTACATTTCCTTCTTATTGCAAACAAAGGTAAAGGTTTTGATCCGAGATTATTAATTGCCATAATTTGTTGATGCAACTTTGTAATATTTCAAACAAGCATTGCTATTTTTACAATGGCAACATATTTCTTGTTTATGTTTGAGGTGTATTCGTGGAAGGTTAGACTGATATTGTATTAATACTTAGAACTAGTTAAGTGCGCTTATTCTTCGCATCTGATTCTACTATTTCCTGCTGGGGGAAAATGTTAAAAACAGTAACTTTCAGTGTATTGTTGACGTACAGGTGGTAAAGTATACGTACGTGTATGTATGTGTGTGTATATATATATATATATATATATATATATATATATATATATATATATATATATATATATATATATATATATATATATATATATATATATATAAAAATGCAATAATACGAACTATGGAAGGTAGGTAGGTAAGTAGGAAGGTTAATTTTCTGAAGCTTTATATGAAACACGTACTACTACATTTTCTGATATTTTTAGAAACAACTTCAATTTTTTCTCCTTTATTTTCTTATTCGAATACAGAAAAGTGCTCTTGTTTATAACTCCGATTTTCATTGAGACCCAAACATATGTGAAAATCACATATGTTAAATTATTTAAAAATAAGCCTGGTTTCTCAAAGCCATATTTAAATGCATTTAAAATAATGTGGCATAGATAATTTCCCTTCTGTAGTCTTCAACAAATGAGCCTTAGTCTTCACTTAGGACCTTGTTTTCTTAAGTAGATATAGAATGCAGTTTTGGAATCTTGATAGCTTTTTGTGTGTGTGTTTCGTGAATCATCTAATGGCGTGGCGCGCGTTGCAGGTGAACGGCGATGGCGAGTGGGAGTTCGAGGAGATCGTGCTGGAGCGCGGCGGCGCGGGCCTGGGCTTCAGCATCGCCGGCGGCACGGACAACCCGCACATCGGCGACGACACCGCCATCTACATCACCAAGCTGATCCCGGGCGGCGCGGCGGCGGCCGACGGCCGGCTGCGCGCAACGACACCATCCTGCAGGTGAACGACGTGACGGTGGTGGACGTGCCGCACGCCGCCGCCGTCGACGCCCTCAAGCGCGCCGGCAACGAGGTCCGCCTGGTGAGTAGCTCGCCCCGCCCCCTTGTCCTGCGCTGCGCTGCGAACCCTGCAGCCCTCGACTGGAGGCGTTGCTAGACATCCATGACGCGAAAGGCATTTGGCCAGGCGAACCTGGCTCAGTGGGATTTCAAGTGGCTGGCGTTTTATTCTCGCTAAAGAGGTGTTTCACCTGGCCAGTTTCTCATTTAAGTTCCAAACGTGTTCGACTCACTTTATTATGATTTGAAATGTTATTCAATTTATTATGTTTTTTTAAATTAAAAATTGTTTCGAATGGCCCTGTAAAGTACTTAATGTATTATAATTAAACGTTGTGGAAATATTAATACAAGCCATTTTTTTGAGAATATTATTGCAGTTCACATGATTGTGCAAACATGTAAGAGTTGTGACATTTGTGTGTGTGTGTGTGTGTGTGTGTTTCTTTGTTTGTTTGTTTATTTGTTTGTAGGGGGGACAAAAAGTGTGGGAATTGATCCCTGTGTATGCAGACACATACTATAATATTTTCATTGCTTTTCATTTAAAATTAAGAAAAATACCATTGAAGGTATCGACAAGTCATCTTCACCTACTCGTGTTTCTTTGTTAATCGTAACGGAAACTCTCCATAATAACTGTAGGGAATGAGCCTACGCCTTAAAAGTAGACCTCAAAACTATGGACAAGTTAGTCTGTGAGATAAAGAACAAAACTTCTTGGGTTGTTGTATGGATCAGCAAACAACTATGTCTGTGTGTTACAAAACAAAGTTTAACATATACTTCAGGAACGTTGGCCTGATCCATCATCAATCCACCGAGTCTTTCGTCTTCCAACTCTTCTTCTGCCAGCCAGTACATAATTATTATTTGAGAGTCTGGCGTCGTTCATTCTTACAATATGGGCGTACCGTTTTTGTTTCTTTTTTTCGACTCTTTCTGAGAGGTTAAAAATATTTAGTTCTTTTTTTATATCCACATTTCGCTAGTTTGAATTTTCCTTTTTGATGATCTACTTAACGTCCAATTTTCGTATCCATAGGTTAATGTTGAGAGGGCTCGGATTTTATAAAATTTTACCTGGGTGTCTCTTCGGGTTTTATTTTTTAATGTTTTTCGTATTGTTCCACACATTCTCTGAAATCTACTCGGTTTGATATCAAGATCGCTTTCTATTAGATACGACACACTGCAGCCTAAGTAATGAAAGGTACAATCTTGTTCTAAAGTTTTATTATTTGAACAATTTTGCATTGAACATAATGCTAACACATTTTATAGTCTACCAGAAATGTGTCTTTTTTTTTAAGCTTCTGATTTCAGTGAACTGGTCTTTAATACAATTAGTTTTAAAAATCTACAAATATTGTGTTTAGTATTATTTTCGGTTA
Source organism: Teleogryllus oceanicus (assembly GCA_964035755.1). Classification (NCBI taxonomy): domain Eukaryota; kingdom Metazoa; phylum Arthropoda; class Insecta; order Orthoptera; family Gryllidae; genus Teleogryllus; species Teleogryllus oceanicus. Next base: position 82,845,542 of record CAXIVR010000004.1, on the reverse strand, counting down.
AAGTGCAAGGTATTTCAAGAATACTGAATTTTTTGTTTACGACTTTAGATTACATTTTAGGTAGAGTTTTAACTTCTGTGTTCGAAGGGAACACGTTTCAAGACTTTGCCACTGTATTAAAACTTTTTTTATTCACCGAAACATAGATCAATTCGATTATGAAGGAAACAAAAAAAAACGAGTTTTGATAAAATATCGAGATTCCAGTCACCAAAAGTAAAAACATAAATGTCTACAAATTAGAAGTTAGCGAAACTGTTAACTGATATAGTCTTCTGCTAATTTAAATCCGTTAAATCGATTTCATGGGAAAGATCAAAGAAAGGGGATCACGGAAAATCGAAATATTTGTATTGGATCAAGTGTTTTAATTAAAAGGTGCAATTACGGATAAGTATAAAAAAATAATATACTTATGATTTACAATCATACAATGTGATTCATCAATTTAAAACTTGTTAAAAATATTATAATTTTATTTACAGAAATAATTTGTCCTTGTCTCATCATAACTTCAAATTTTATTTATGAATCCATTGCACAAATTAATTAATCATCCACAGATAGCAAGTTGAGTTCCATTAGTATTCTGTACATTTTCAATTTCCTCATTAATCATTTTCATTATGAAACGAACTCGTGCTAATGTATATCCACCGACTATGTGCCCTCAAAACTCTTGGAGAAGATTAATTGTCCAACATTTTACCTTAGAGGTTTGCAAGCAGCCCTTCTCGTTTTTTTGGTTTTGCTATACGATATTTCAGCCGGAGTTGATGAGGATGATGTGCTGCGTTTGATACGTGGTATGGCATCATGACGTACGCATTTGTAAAGAGATTGCCTCGGTGAGCAAAATAAGTAAATTTCGAGAGAGTGAAGATTCAACTTGATCAATTGTGAACAGTGTCAGATCGCAATGAAGACTATGCCCTTCTACTTTATCATGTAAATAGAACCGAATACATTGTTCAGGAAAGATTCGATGTCCAGAATAGCAAACATTCTCACTTAGAAAGGCTCTTGGCTCATAATATTCGATATATAATTCAAGGTATAAATAGCTTGGTGATGTAAAGGGAAAGGCGGTTATCGCGGTTGCACTGCAATTGAGTTTTGTTCCTGTGAATCCTTAAATGTTTTAATGTATTCTAATCTGAAATTCATGCGGAGTTGTGTTTTTATATTTACAATTATACTCTCTCTTTGAATTTGGATCTTCACAATAGAAGACAGATCGACCAGGCACACAAATATCATCTGGGGAGCCTCTCAGACTGGTGGGAAGTGATCACATACTCTCAGGGTGATGATTTGAGTTTTTTAATATCCTTTTATACGTTAAACTCTATTTACTAAAGAGAAATAAATGTTTCTGAAAAAATGGTTAACACTTTCACTTCAGCTACTTGTAATCTGTGTCAATAGTGTGCTTAATATGTTATTTCTTTGCTACTTGTTAGAAAAATGTAATGTAAAAGTTTTAGTTCAAAAACTTCGGGAATTCGTACAATTAATTGTGCCAGTAATTGATGGAAATGATATTTTCTAACGGCGTATGTTGTGAAATTAATGAAGGATTCGTTCTCTTCTATATGTAAAGATAGTGTTATGTTCTTTGAATAAATTGTAAAATTAATGTCGTTAATAAATAAAATATTATTTTAGATATTTCATATTTTTCGAATCCTCCAAGATAATTATAGGCGACACGCTATCCGGGCAGATTAGAGTCGACAGGTTGCAGAAAAAAAAATTAATGGTAAGATCCTTTAGTATTCATTATAGGGGCTACCTTTTGTTGTTCGATGTGATGACCTGTATGAAAATATAAAAGGGCATTTCATTACCCACAGCGAATTAATCCTCTGTTCAAATACCGCGACCCGCCCGCTCCGCGTCACTAATCGCTTTGTGCCACGGGGCTTTTGTGAGTAATTGTGGCGTGGCGTTTTCCGACGGGGGGCGTTTGAGGCCCTGTTTTGTCACCAGCCTGCACACTCGCTGGACGCCGGTCCACGCCTACTAAAATTATTGAATTAATGCATCCCGTAATTATAATATAATATTTGCATAGTGCGTAAACAAATTTAATTAGGTTCCCCTCTCATTTTACGTAACGCGTGCAGGCAATGAAGCTTCGCTGCTGAACATAAACACAGTGGCTAGCATTGCTTTGTGCGTTCGTTCCGCAGGTGTATCGATCTGCCCTGGGGCCTTTGGAAGACCGCTCTGTTAGCTGGCTGGGAGGTTATCTCATTATCCAGTGACAGCCCTGAATGCGAAACATTATTCTAGTTACTCGATGACAGATCATTGAGTGTGGATGCAGTAGTATGACATTTTCGATGAGTGTCATGATCTACCTAGAGGGGCTGTGCCTCTAGCTGTTCATCTCCATGCATAGGAGCGATTGTCATTTAACCTGAGGTGAATAATCTTGAGCAACGTATGTTAAATGAATTTCCATTGTCATTTTGAAATATATTATGTTAGATCAACAATCATTAAAAGGGTAGGCTCGTTAATTGGGCCAAACATTTAAAAAACAAATTAAAGAAAACTTCATTATCAAATCCGGCAATCTTAATTTATTATTAGGGGACATCTGTGATCTACAAATATCAGTAATAAAGCATGTAAGAATTCTAAACTTTAAATCATGGTCAATACAGCGTCTATCCGGAACCCAAATTCGAACGGCCAGGCTCTAAAATGCGTTTTTCTTCATAGGGCCGGAGTTGTGAGAGGGTGAGCATTATATTGCTAAGCGTTTATTGTCAAACAAAAATACGTCTTAGATACATACAATTAAATTGAAGCTAGATAATGCCCGTTTCTGACCACACATGCCACGGAGTGGGGTACTCAAAAGACCTAAATGTCAAAAAATGGAACAGAATGTTTTTAAAGAGAATTTGAAAGATTTCAATGTAATGAACAACCCATGTCTTTTTGGAGCAGCGAAGAAAACGTTTTTTAGGTAATGAACGCACTGGTTTCGAGTTATGAATAATAGTAATGTGTGTTCGCGGTTGCATATCCAGTTGGTAAATACTTTTAGCAAATTTCTGAGTTTTTAGTCTGAAACTTGTTTGATTGGCGTTCGAATTTAGGTTCCGGTTTGGCGCTATATTGACCGTGATTATAAAGTTTAGAATTCTTACACAGGATCTACTAAGTTTTATTTGAGAACCTCCAGAATTTCGAAAAGTTCAAACTCTTACGTTCTCGTTAACGGTACGAAAACGTGGTTTGTGGGCTTACATTCTTTTACTTACTCGAACAGTTACATACGACAACGAGTGTTTCCGGGTTGCACGTGCGTGTGGTGTATGCTTAATAACGATAATTTTAATAATGGAGTGAAGCCGGAACAGGCCTAATGGCATAAACCGTGAAAGAAGAAGAAGATAAAAACTTGTTTGATCCACCCCTCTAGGTAATTTCCTATTCAGAGGAAGCCCATTTACGAGGGCTTTTTGTGTCGATGGGGTTTTTCATTTCTTTGTTCCAGCGCACCATTTGGATGTGTTTTGCAGTATGCAAATGTTTACTGAAACGCCTAAGAAATAGTTTGGAAGTAATAATGGACACTTGCTTGAGATCGAACCCCCTGAGTGTTTACAAGAAGGGAAAATAACGAGAAAAGGGAAATCAAATCTGTAAGATCTGTCAACTAGGTTCGTCGACGTAACAAGATTTTTTTTTGTCCATAGTCTGATTAAAATTCCCAGCTGAAGATTAAACCGGTCTCTGCCCCGATGTTTGAGCGTTAAGTGCAGAACCTGGCACTGTCTCAGGAAGCTGGGAGTCTGCGCCAGTCGTGTCACTTACCTCATTGTAATCCTGTCTCGACGCCCTCCCTCAATTGTTTTAGTGCATAGAGAAGGGGAGCGTGGCGGCTAAACCGCCGTATACAATGATCGTGCAAGGGCTGCTCTTCGGAGTAACGTGCTTTCTACTGCCTCAAGCAGGACCTGGCCTGGACGGGTTAAAGCAGAGAAACAGCCTGAAAGGAGAACGAAGGAGAACTGTGAATGTGAGAACTGTGGCGTACCTACTAGCTTCTACGTCCCAAGGCGGTCTAGAAAACTGTCAGTCTTCAAAGAAAAAGAAATGATGTGAACATTAAACCGAATTGACGTAATATGAGGATGGGGATTGGATGTTGTGCCGGATAAGAGGGAGACTGGGCGATGAGAGGGAGAAAGAAAATACGAAAGAGTGCGAAGAGGGGAGGGGAAAGCGACTTCAAGTGGGTGGGGATTCGGGCAGGGACTCCTTCGGTAACGCCAGCGGGGAGTGAGGACACGCACGTGGCCGGGGGAGGGGGCGAAAGCGACAACGCCGCCCGGCAGGGAGCGTGAGCGTTCGTGCGGGGGCGGTGCCGGCGGTCAGACCACGTTACGGGTCGCCCCCGCCGAGATGAGAGATCTAAATTCCCATGGCACCGGCGGGCGGGTGCGAGACAGCGCCGAATTTATCGCCGCTCCGCGTGTAGTTCAAGCCCGGGAATTGAATTAGGGGCCCGGGCGGGCTGCCCGAGGCGGCGGGCGGACCGCCGCTGAGTGGCGCGGCGGCGGAGGGCATTGTCGGCCCAGGGCGAGAGGCAAGCAATGGGGAATGGCCGCAGAGTGGATGGAATGGAGTGGAATGCCAAGGCCGGGAGGGAGCGGTGTAAGCTCAAGGACGCGAGAACAGTTTAAAGTAATGCAAATTTCCATTATCAATTTCCAAATTTCCAAAGAACTATATTCTGAGCAAGCAGGAATAGTGAAAGTGGGAAAGGAAACAGAATCATTTCCAATAACTAAAGGCCTAAGACAAGGATGCTGCATGTCAAAGACACTTCAAAATCTATGTGAATGATGTCCTGCAAAAATGGAAAAGGAGTTGTGCGGGAATGGGAATACCGGTGGATATGTACTGCACTCTCTAACTTTATAGTTTGCTGATGTCCAGGTAATCGTGGCGCATGACCAAGATGATATAGGATTTACGCTGATAAGGATAAAGAAATGAATCCGCGAAGAGGGGACTAGCACTCAACTTAGATAAGACAATGTACTGGGAATTAAATAGTAATAACAATACATAACTAGGGCACAATACAAAATTAAGAAAACTGAAGAAATAAAATATTTAGGGGCAAAAATTGGGAAGCGAGGACTTATGAGAGAGGGGTTTTGGAACGGATTACACAAGCAGAAAACTCACTGGTTCCCTGAATTCTATCCTATGGGATAAGAATATAAGTAAAATGACAAAGCTAATGATCTATAGAGTAATAATCTAAACTTTTGTACCGTATGGTGCTGAGATATGGCAACTCTCAGAACAAACGAGAACAAAGTTGAGGGTCATGGAAATGGACTTTCTTAGAAGATCCACTGGCTTCTGAATAAGAGAGAAAATACGAAATGAAGTAATTAAAGAAATTATGGGCCTGAAGCCGGACATACTACACGAAATTGAAAAGAAACAACTGTTATGGTTTGGACACGTACAGAGTATGCAGAGCATTAGACTTTCAAAGAAGCTTTTGGATTGGCAACCACAAGAAAGAAGGAAAAAAGACCGGTCGCGACCTGGTTGGAGAGACAACACAGAGAAGCCATTGGTTGGATGGCAGATACCTCCTGGGACTTGGAACAATAGAGAAGAGTGGAAGAAGAAATTACGTGCCCTAAGACCATGTGAGGGTCAACCAAACGGCTAAGAAATTTGAAAACATGTTGAATGGAATTAATACTTTGTCGCAATATACAAAGCTACTACATTCACCGCAGGGAGTCACATTTCACGTGAAGTACAGAGGATAGGAAATGACAGCCCTAGGAGCCAACGTCGATTTCGAACTTGATCAGTGCGTTCTTTCTTCCCTTGTGTTGTGTTCGCTAACCAGTCTTGTTCCTTGTCCAGTCTTGTTTACTTGTTCTTTCTTCCCTTGTGTCATGTTCCTAATCAGAAGACGGTTCTACAATTGTTTGTTTCGAAGATGTTTTTATAAATACTTTTTATATTATTGAATGTCTCTTCTTATTTAATGAAGTATAACGTGAGAGGTAAAGTAAGAGAATTAGTAATTTTTACTTTATATTTCACTTCTATGTTAAAAATCATCTCTTATGGTCGCAGTAGTAATTTCCAGATTAATTCTCGCAATATGACAGAGGGGCGTCTAGTCTATTTCTGAAGTCTGCCACTTCCTTTAAGCTAAAGAAAGCTTGTGGGTGAAAGTGGCCGGAGAAAATCCTCTCTAAGGAATAAATTTCTCTACAATTCTGCGTTTTTGTAATAGAAGAGCACGTTGAAAAATAAAACAGCTGCTTTCGCTATTTAACGTAGCTGCGAAGATTTTCAACACCTAAAAACGACAGTTTTCGGTCATTGCTATCTTCTAGATGAAATAGAGGATATGTTGCGCTTTGTTATATGGCGAGCTGAACTCTCATCATTCTAACGCGAGCAGAAAAAGCTGTTCAGTAAAGAATCTCCAATACGTTCTCATAGCGCTGTTTGCATTGCGTTAAAGGACCGATTACTTTTGGACCTGTAAGTCTGAACGATTCGTTAACTGGAGAAGATCACAAAAAGCAAAGTGTACCTGATGGTTTGTTAACGGTATATTAAAGAAGTTCACCACACCCCAAAATACAATGATAGGGTTGAATATCAATATGCCTCTTCTGAGATTCATGAAATCAGTCTTAGATTTAGATCTCGTGATTTTCATTAAAAATTAATGTATATACTTAAAACTTTCCACTTATATCTTCATATTTCCATATTGCGTGACTTCAGTAGACATAGAAGTCGAATTCTGTACACACTGTAATATAACCGAACATTAACGATGTATCAAGGTTTTAAATTTGCATACTCAGTAGGTGATCTCAATTACTCTCTCTACGTATTTAAGCGCAATTATTAAGTGAAACATATGGTCGCAAGTGTAATTGCAGTTCATATTTCTTTGATCACGGTGAACAAGCTGATAAGTCATAAACGCTTCATTTTACAGGACACCAGAAAACAACTTTCAGCTGAAGTAAATCAAGGATTAACGATATTCAAACGAAGGTGATATAAAAACGAAACTATGTGTGTATAGGTTTTGTCTGAATAGCAGTAATCCCTGATTTACAGCATTATTTTAAAGTTGTTTTTTGCTCCCGTGAAAAAATTAAGTTCTTTGACTTGTCAGCTTATTCACCGGGGTCAAAGATTTAATGTTCGTGAGTTCTCTAATGTTGCACTTCAAATCTAATATTTAATTTTAAATTAACGAGAAAATGCTTCATATTATCGTCACTTTAGCACTTCAGGAGTGTGATTGGTAATTAAAAGAAAATACCCTCTGAGAATTCGATTTATCACATTTTCTTCTTTTTTTTCGAATACAGATCTTAAATAAAATATTGGAATTTAAAATATGATTCTCCATAATTTTGTTAGCATTACCGCACTGTCTTATTTAATAGGAATATATCGTTATTACATTATAATTCTATAAAATTAATGAAATCATTGCCATAATACATTTTTCTAGAAATAAAATTTAAGGTGGTAAGGAATTCCAATTAAATTGTTCCTATTAGTATTACGTTGTTCATTATAGTGACTTTGTAGGTATACAGCGGTTCTTCATACCTACTTCGTAATGCTACTTAAATATTTTCATAATTATAATTTTTTTCATATTTATATTATATTATAATATTTATATTTTTTATATTTTCAGAATTTTCGGGTAGAATACTGTAAATTAAAAAGAGAAACCGATAACTTATTAAAAAGACATTAGCACTCGCAATTCAAATCAAGAATTTACATTACAGGAAAAGCCACAAACAAATTACAAGGAAAAACCATTGAAATCGAAGAATATCAACTTCGGCTGAAATGATGAAATAATACAGAATCTGGTTTCTTTTTACTTTACATTCTATTCAATTATTTTTCCTACCACAATTGTAATATTATCATCGGCGTGTTTCCCAATTTAAGTTTTCGTTACAAAATATTTCATTCCGACAGAGTATTTCTCATTTATACATTTTTATGCAACAAACCTACGCTGGTAGCAATGAGCGTCCAGGCAACACCTTATGGCTGGAGTGCACCGGTGATTGGGAGGTCGCGGGTTCAATTCCCGCCAAGTGCGGAGGATTTGCCTGATGCGTTTAACATCGGCGAGTTGTGGTGCCCGCCGAGATGGAAGTCGCAGCCCGACACCTCTGAACAGCGGTTTACGTTATCGTTTCCAGGCGAATGTCGTTGAAGCGATATAGAAAATAGACCGCAGGCGATTCTTCCTTCCTACTCCTGATTGATTCATCTCACTGGGCAGGAAACCTCCAACAGGTGTCGGAGGTGATCGTTGCTTGCACCGGGCTATAGAACTAGAAAGCGGGTTATAGAACCAAGAAACTATGCAACACGACATTATTTCAATTGTGTAAGAAATGAAGTTTCTTTTAAGGTAGCTCAATTTCGATTATGTTATTTTGAAAGTACCTCTTAGTGAAACGTGTTCCAGTTACTAATGAGCTCAATAAGATCAACGCGCTGCTCACTATCCTGAGCAAAGCTTTCTGCAGCAAGCCCTTTAGGGCGCCAGGTGTCCTCTATTGAGGTGGACAGTCCGCGTTTTGGACTTTCATAACGAAAATAGTGGATACATAAATATTTATTTACTTACAACTAATACTGAAAGCAAGTCTGGCATATAAATGAAATAATTGGCGAATGAGGCGACAGTATGAGACGAATCCGGAATTTTGAAACGAGTACGCCACCTACTTATGTGTTCGTGTTGCGCACATTATTTGGCACACTTCTTAATATGCGATCCGACAATCATGTTGATTCACGTTGCTCTTGTGTTTTTACTTTGCTTGATGCAATCGTTTTTGCGTAGGAAAAACATGTTTTAAACTCAGATCATGGCGCTTCTAACAATACTTTCTAAATTAATGTTTTATAAGTTGAAACATTTTTATAACAGTTTTTAATAGAATACATTATATATAAATCTGCCCCAACTCGAGATTTCCAGTTAGTAATGCAAGTACCGAAAAATCGTGTTGATAATTGACAGGAGGTATTAAGTATTTTAAGTAAGAATTTTATATCATAATAAAATGTTTTCTCTGTTCTTTCACCACACCTCGTTCATTTATTAAAAATATTGGATTATACGTAGTTTTAACGTGAAAACAGATATCTAATAATTATTTGGTCATTAATTGCAGGAATTAAATGTTGCGGAAAAGAGGTGGTTTCCATGCCAACCTACTGGTCTCCAAACAATTTACTGCAACCGCACCATTTCATTTGGCTGACTCGTACTCCGCTATTGCGATGGTTCACAACGTTGGGGCGTTCAGTGTAGGGCTCAACGGAAATGTGTGGGGAAAATTTCACAAGAATAAGTGAAAATAAAAGAATTTCAGTAGAATAATGTAAATATTGCTAAATTTGTAGTCAGGTTTCTTAAAATAAACACAATTAGTAAATGCCGTTACTGAAATGGTATTATAATACATAAATAAAACGTTTTATCCAAATATTGTGTAAAATCGAAAGTTATTGAAAAAGTATCTTTCGATCATTTTTAAACTGAAAATTTCTTTTAAATCTAATCGCAGGTAGTAACGTCTGGCTCTTCACATTCAGTAATAATATGCCCTTCACTCAGAAGACAAGTTCTTAGACATTAAAAGAGTTCCAATTAAGAATTCACATGTTTCACGATTATTATTTTTCAGTTTTAACAGTGAAGAAAGCAGTTAGCTTTCGAAAGGTACTATATTTGCACTCCTTATCCACACAATCTAAATGATTCGAACCACTTTGTGCCCTGGACAACTGTGTTTAGTGAACGTTAACCATTTCTCGCACCCTTCTAATACATTTCCCACTAAGTGCGGGTTCCACTCGCTTGTTTCGCGATCGGATTTAGTAGACGCTATATTCGTCGACAAGTTATTGATTTTGATTTGCAAATTGCAAATTGCAAAACTAACAAAAACATCAATATTTCGAAAACAATTGCAGGGCCCTGAACCGACAAGTGGATAACTCTAATTCCTATATGTAGGTCTTCTAACACGTGTTGTGAGAATCCACGTTTTGTGGATTCTTGCTACTGAAAAATTGGTTACCAGCAAAACGTCTGTCCTTTGGACAACGCTAGCAACTAAATCTTGAAGATATTAATTTTTTTCTTCTTTACAAAATCCTCCGTATTTTTCGGTAATTTTCTTAGCTTGAACAGAGTAAAGGGCGCAAGTCTCGTTCGGTAAACTTCACGATTTCTCGCAAATTGCGAAAGTTACTGTAAAACGAAAAAGAACTTGTACGTGCTGTTGCACCGCCACTAGTTAAAATATCTCTCACGTCTTTAATATATGCATTGCGGACGTGTTATATATTCGTCATATTTCCTTTCTTCGGTTAGGAAACCGAAAAAAAATTGAGATAATGTGAAGAAGACATCCAGGCGCCGATAGCTATCAGGTAGGAAGAGGGTGGGAAAAACCCAAAAAGATAGTTCATACTAAAGAGATTAGGAAACTATTTAGTACGAGAATGTCTGTGCCACTAGTTTTTGCCACTGTGCCACCCGAATGTAATTCTATAGCACCCCCTGTGTTTGTTTTTTATTTCTTTCCTTTCCGCTGTGATGAGGTCTAGACAACTTGATTGTTGGGACATGATCATGCGGTTTACTTCACGATTCATGTGTAGTAGTACCCCAAACCTCCGAGTGCAATCCAAGGGCCGCCTGTTCCCAAGGGGCGCGAGCGAAGTGTGTGTGTTACGGTACGCGATCGCAGCGCTAGAAGTTCCCTCGCCCTGCTCCCGCCCATTAACAATGTAAACATCCATCAGCGCGAAGACGCCGCGCCTCAGTTTCCGCGTCAACATAGTCACGCCTTAGGGGGCGCAGGCGGGCACCTCGCGGATGTGACTGCTCTGCACGTCTCCCGCGGGGTTTAGCCATCCCTCGTTTCTCTTCCCCTCTCATCGTCGCTCGCCGACTCTTCCGCGCCGTCCTCTCCTCCCTGCCTCTTTTGCTTCTCCTCTCCGCTCCCCTCACCGGCAAAGGTGGCTCAGAGCATCAACTGATCCCTGCCTCTGCGAGGTCCTGGGGTTCGAGTACACACGGTTGCAGGATTTTCGATACTAGTTGGACAGGTGGTCGAATTCACTCACGGACGGGAGGAGAATTCCGGCGCTGGCTGCTCCGATCGTCGGTGGTTTACTGGTTTCTCCTATCAAGTCCAGACGAATGCCACCGCAGTACCCTAACAAACACAAACCGCGCGATCTTTCCTTCCTCTTCCTTATATCCTCACCCTTTACTTACACACGCCCACATGCATTACACTACCTCCCTTGTTGGGAAACCAGTCGGGAGCATAAAGCTTATCCCGGCTAGGGCGGTACCACGCTGGTGGGAGATATTTGGTTGGAGCGAATCCCCGCAAGCCGACATAGGTTGGCACCGGATCTCGCCATCCATCTGGGGAAAATCACCGTCGCCTCCCGCGATAAAAACATTCACCAAACTTACGGGATTATTGTCCTTAGCCGTTACCCCGCCCGGAATCACTAATCAGTCAATCAATCACTCCCGCTCCCCTTCCGTTCCCATCCCTCCTCTCCTTCTCTTGCTTCCTCTCCCATCCATCTTGCGCTCCCAATCCTCTATCTCGCTCTCGCTCTCCAAAAAAGGAAATTGTTAATATTAATGTAAGTGCGTGCATGGTGCTCGCTGGAAGTATTCATCGTGAATCCGCCACATATTAAGATTAATGTGTTTTATTGTTAATACCGCGATAATGTTCGGATTAATCGCTGTGGGAAAGGTTCCCAAGGTAGCCAACTCGTTTTTATACTGTTTTTAAGTTGTGTTCCCATTAATGTTGTAATGCCAGGCAGAAGTGAAATAAAGTTGCGCGGTTGTATTGCATCCTGATTAGTTCCGTTCTGGTGGTTGGGACTAACGTCCTTCATTTATTCCTTTTTTCCTCATGTAATTAGCTTGTTTTGTTAATTCATGTTATTTGCTGTGAAATTTCGTTATAATTTGCTTGCGAATATATTACTACATTGTTATGTATGGTAAAGAAAATATGAAAGTGAATTTTCGAATATCAGAGAAATTGCAAATGGATGTTCGAGTAGTGATGAAGACGTGATTAAAACTAGAGGTGCTGCAGAATGGCACAGACTTTCTCGTAGTAAAGTTTTCTAATTCCCTTGGTGTGGACTGGTACTGTACAGTCTTGCCCTTCCTTGTTGCCAGCTACTATCTATCGCCGCCCGAAGTATGCTTTTTTAAAATTTTCTCAACTTTTCGGATTCCAAATAGTAGAACCGAAATATTATTTTAAGAATATTAAAGAAGACTAAAACCTGGTCCTAAATAGCAATTTTCATTGCACAATTTGTAGCCGTCTTTAAGAAAACGGCGATAAGTGTTACTGTAAGTGCGAAATTTGAAGTTATTTTTACAGGAATCTGTTGAGTTTTCGAAAAACTTCATTTGAAGTAATCTGAAGAACTTCTAGTCACAAATTTAATAAACTATGGAAATGTGCATATTAACGGCGTGAGAGATACTTTAAAAAAATTGCACAAATGTAAAAAACAAAAGAGTAGAGCAAGATGGACTTTACGTCATATTAAACATATATAACATTATATATCAACACATACAATAGTGCTAATTAAATTAGCACTATCCGTTGGAAAATATTGAAGAAAAACTTTGGAGCCATTTTTGAGAAAATCCCGTTTGAGCGTTTCTGAAGATGCGCAAGTTTGTGCTCATTTTAACAGAAAACTGTTGAGTTTTCGAGAAACTTTATTTGGCATTATTTAAAGCACATCTACTCATAAGTACAAAAATGTGATGAAATCGCCTCTGATGCTAATATTACCGACTTGAGAGACAAGTCAAAATACTTACATTTTTTGTTATTTAAAAAAAAGAAAAGAGAAATACGGCGCATATGTCATCTTATACAGTGCATTTAACACTATCCATACCAAAAATTTAACAAAAAATGTGGAGCCGTTATTGAGAAAATCTTATTTTTGTTATTTTTTAAACTGCAAATATTTCAGGCACTATTGCACGAAAACTACTAAAATTTTCAAAAAAATCGACATGACCTTAATGAAAGAACTATTTATGAGTAACAAATTTCATTTGCTGTAAAAATCTGTCTTCAATGTTATAGTGGTGGGAAGACGCCGAAAAAATTTTAACTTTTCCAATTTTCGAAAATTGAGTTGACCGTAAAAATTGAACCTATGCCATCTTTATAAGTGTATTTTACTCTATTATCACAAGAAATTTAAAGAAAAAATTTGGAGTCGTTTTTGAGAAAATTTTGAAAATGTTGGGGAGCTTCATGTAAAGTACCCCCAAATTTTAAAGAATGTTTGTCAAAATTTTAGAGCTTCAATTAGAGCCAAATGGACAGGGGTTTCTTTAATTTGGAAAATATCCTAAGTGTTGTTTAGGCGCTTGGTCAGACGGACGGACGGACGTTTGCTTCCAATTCGTTTCATTCGTCCATCTTCCAATTCGTCCATCAAGAACCCACAAAACAGGAATTCTGGCTACAGTACGTTAGGGTTTTTTCTTCTTCTTAATTTAGCAACTGGACCTATCCACTTTCTTGTATTCAGGGCCGGGAAATGAACTTTTTCTGTCGAAAATGCGCCGTTTTTTCGCGCAGCATTACATAACTTTCTCTATACTATGTATATTACTCGGTATATACGCACGTATACGAGAAAGTAAGAAGTCACAAGGCCGCGCGTAGTTGTGACGTCTTTTAATGATTTATTCTGTGTTAAAATATACCAATTATACCAGTATACCAATTATATATGTATACTGTTCGGGCCCACACGCAAAAGCAGAAAAGGGACGTATAAATAAAACACTTCCTACGCCCGAGGCGGCAACACCGGAAGCGCGGCATGGAAAGTTCCATAAGCCGAGCGACACCACCGCGCCGCGCACGCCTCGGCTACCCGAACCTTCTAAAGCCTTCCAGAACATTTTAAAATTCCAACAGTTGCCAATTGGACTGTTCAAATTCACCCCTCTTCGCCATACTGCAACCGCTGGAAAAGCAGTCGCTAATTGGCCAGTTCAAATCAGTTCAAATCCCCTCTTCGCGTACCCGCAACCGAAAAGAAATCAGTCGCTGAGATGCAGCCTTGCGAGAAGCATGTCTCGGGCTCCGTGTCAAAAGATCACGTAAATTCTTATACAGAAAGTAATATTCTGTGCTTATGTTGTGGTCAAGTGAAAAGCCACATTGTTTCAATTTGTTGTAGTTCAGCATTGTGTATGAATTGAACTAATCAATGTATTTCACACGAAGTTGCAAGTAAGTTGCCAGGCGAGCATATGTTCTCGCACTTCGTGATCCAAGATGGAAGGTTCCTGTATTCTCACATTGAGAAAGGAACTTAGTGTATTTTTATTGTGAAGAACAATTGTGACAACTCAAAGGTTATTAAACATCATTCTGCTAGGTGAGAATTGTGTTTCCATGATAACCCACATCATTACAAAATTCCTAACGAGTGTCGAAAGGGACTGAGTGGATTGCCTACCTACGTTCAACAACCAATAATACGGTCCACTTCAAGCACAGGCAACCCGCCCCGTCCATATACTAATTCAAAAACCGTTTAGTTTTTAATAACAGAGAGTTTTGAGGGATCGAATATTCCATCAGAACCGATAATGAATGGTCATGTTGCGAGACCGCGCACGGCATTTCGCCATGGTTCATTGTGCTCCGCCCTTGTCGCCTGCTCCGCTGGCGCAGTGCTGCCGGGTACCGCCTGAGCCACAGGCAGGTCGTCTCTCTCGATGCGAAGCGCTCCTCTCATTGTCTAAACAACGCGCACCCTTCAGGCAGAATCCTCTTAAACGCTCGCGCCTCCCCTTCTCAAAATCCTTGCAGAGAAGTGGTTGCTTCGCGCGCGTTCCTTCGCGCAAATCCGTTTCATCTCCCTGCGCTGGCGACATACCCTCGGGTGGTGCCTCTGCCTTCTCCCCTGTTTGTGCTCTTTTCCTCTTATATAAATCACCTCTCGATTCGCTTTGTTTTCTCTCGCGAACTGAACTCCCTCCCTATCATGTGTTCGTCCTTGAGTGCCACCGGGAGAGGTGGCTCAGGGCGTCAATGCAGTGCCTCTTACCGGGAGGACCTAGGTTCGAGTCCCGACGGTGGGAGGATTTTCAACGCTAGTTTTTCAGCGAGGTCGATTTCAGTCGCTGTCTGGAGGAGATTGTAGCGGTCGGCTGCTCTGATCGGTAGTTTTCCGTGGTTTCCCCGATCAACACCAGGAAGCCGTAGCAGTCAGGGGCTGCGCACGGTCTTTCTTTCCTCCTCCTCGTCCTATCCTCATCCTCTACTTACATACACTTACATGCACTACACTACCAGATATGTAGAGGGCCAGTCGAAAGCTTACAGCTTCTCCCGACTGCCTCGTTGGTGGGAGATACCTGGTTGGGAAAACTCCTCTAGCCTACAGCAGGGCGACGCCGCATCTCGCCATCCAGCGGAGAAAGATCACATCCCGAGGAAAATAACGCACTACGCATGCAGGACTAATGACCGTAGGAGCTGACACGCCCGGAATCATCAATCAACCTTGCGTGGCCAGTTTTCCTCGATATTTTGTACGCGTCTCACATTGCGTGTTTCCTTGTCCTACTCCGATTGCGAGGTCGCCCCCAGTCTTTATTATTCGTTTCATTTGCCATTGCTAACTTCCGCTCCTATTCATATCACCAACATCATTTACCGAACTGCGTTCTCCGTGTTGTTTTTTTTTCTTTTCTTTTTTTCACAGATCCGTTTTCTGTATCGATTTCCCTTTTTACTTTCTCAATTTTTCTTTTCTCCACTATTTCATGCACTTCCTCTCTTTCTCGTCTTTGTTTCCTGTTCTACTCAGAGTGGGTTTGGAGGGCGACCCTACACCCCAATTACATCCTTTCTATTCCCCATCGACCTTCTCCACTGCCCTCGTCACAGTTCGAGGAAGTCTGTGCACTCGAATATTGCAGTTTCTCGTTATCTGTGTACTTCGTGTCTCTCGACGTTACGCGACTTGCACGCGTCGAAATGGGTCGAAATGATTTCATATGATACATAAGCGATTTTACAGCGATTTGGAAGCAAGGATTTCAACACTGAGACAGGTGTAAAGAGAGCACGTACAGGGGTAAAAGAACGTTCCGCTTTTTAATAATTTCTCATCATTTTGATAGTTTTTTTGGTTGAAATGTACCGTTTTCTCGATGGTAAGGATCCTTATTTTTCTTACAAAATTAGGGACATTTTCCAAGGTTTCATTTCTTTTTGCAGTTTCTTTTATATGTTGTTGATTAAGTAATTTCAATTATTATTTATACACTTGTTGCCCTAGAACTATAAGCTGCTGTTCATAGTTCTGTTTTCTTAAACAACCAACCAAATCCCAACCATTCGAACAGTTTAAACTTTTTTGGTTTGGGCGTAGTGCGCGTCAACCACTTCTGCTTCGCCGGAGACCGCCACCCTCTCTCTCCGCTTCATTGCGTCGATACCATTGCGCTGGTGCTCGCGGGGATGGCTCCGTGCGCCGCTCCCTCTCCTTTCCAATACCCGTCTCCCTGGCCGGCGCCCCGCCCCCTCAAATCGCGTTAATGCGCTTTGTTTTGGGAGCACTCGTGCGCGCCGGCGTGGTAGCTGCGGTGGGGCTGGCGGCTCGGCGCGGCGGTACGCCTTGGAGAGCGCGGCCGGCCTCTCAACCCAAATGGCTGCAAGTAAATTCCGAGTGCGTGGTTATTAACGGCTCCCGGCCATGTACGCTGTTTGGATGAGTGACACGTTATAGCCGAATGTAGAAGTTATATATTGTTTGTTATCCCGAGAATTCAACATTGAGGTAAACATACTCTTGGAAGAAAAGGATTATGTAGGTAGATTAATTGACTTCAAATTGGAAATACGATGCTAAGTAGCAGTCGACGTATTACGTTTCTTCGAATTCCATTTAATGTTACGCGAATCAAATTGCCAGAATGATCACCATGTATCAAGTATCCGCGTTTCAAATAAGCTTTCGTAGATTAACGAAGCTTTACTGGTGCAGATACGTTAAAACGGGGTTGGTATATTACTTTTTAATTTCGCAGAAATGCGGGTCGTAAACATCCGTTATGTATATCCGACTACGCGCTGTATGTCATCACTTCTTGAGTAATAGCGACCCCAATGCTTCAGGCATACAATTACTGTAAGTTAAAAAAATTATTTAAAAATAGCAATCCATATGTTGTTCTTTATTAAATTATTTTTAAAATGGTGTTGGGCTCTCTTGGGGCCGAATTAACAGCAAACAGCAAAGTATATACATTTCAAACATCCCGCGTTTGACTTATTTTTTTGACATGACAATTTTTCCCTCAAAACCGCCGACTAGCTTGTAGAGAGAAAATAAATTTGTTTTGCGTGTTTTAATTGTTTGAACTGCTTCCAAAGATGACCGTGAGAGTGCGCCACAGACCAGACCCGAAGACGTACGAAAACAGTTCATTGTCGACAACTTCTCAGAATTCAACCCTTTTCTGCTTAAGGCGCCACAAAGTCACTTTGTTTGAAAATCAGGGGAGGCGAACAGTTTCGTGGCGACTCGCCTCGCTCGTGTAAAAAGCTGGTAATGCACGCGTATTATGGAGTGCACTAACAGTCGATTCACTTGCGTGAGGTTGGTGTTGCGACTGAGATCTCAGCAGAATGATTGGCGCGTAAACTTAGCTCACACGCACGAATTTCGAGAGAAAACCAGAAGGAAAACGATTTCCTTTTTCGCCCAGACAGGTAACACTGACAATTTCTTCAATACTTAATGATTCTTACGTCGAGGAATGTTAACAGTCCGCATATTGACGTTTTCAGTCTCCCCTGATGACAAAACTGCACGAAAAGACGATAAGGAGTTTCCTTGGCACTAGCTCTTCAAAAATTTTGCAGCCTCAACACCTCTTGTTACGAGTATTTTCATGAGTTTAAAAAAATATATATTAGTGGTTATTTTTGTTTAATTCAGACGTCAATTAAATGTACTGAATTGTTTCCCTGCACATGTATTTTTAAAAACGGAGATTAAGTAATAATCCCGATATTTTGCTTTTATGCTGGAAATAGTTTCCGTGGAATTGTGTATTTTAGACGTTACTGTTTTTTCAAACCCTTAATAACATTATTGTAGTGAAGTAAGATTAAAAAAGGAATTTAAACCAAAAAAATTTTTTTAAAAAAATTTTTTATTTACGATAACGTGATTACCGAAATGCTGCACAAGTAAACATCGTTACTCTGCTCACATTCAAATTTTGACTGGGAGTGAGTGTGATTACCTCAGAATAAAATCCGGTTTAAATGTGAATTCCCTTTAGTCGGAATTTTAATCACGTTTACTCTTAATTTCTCTTCATCCGTCAACTTAACAATTACATCATTGGTACTAATAGATTATCGGAATGTTTTAGTTTTCATGAAACATAACAGGGGTACGTCCTTTGCCTGAATTCTATGAAAGTGACTTTTGTAAAGATTCATTTTCCATGGCAGTTTGTTTTAGTACATATTTGTCGAGCTAAAGCAATATACTGTTATAAGAATGACCTAATTAAGAATGTGTTGTTGCATGGCCATTTTGCCTTGCCGAAACGACTGGAAGCAGTCTAGTCTAATGCTACGTGTTTGTGCACAGTACGTGCGGCGGCGGCGGCAACCCAGCCACGTGCACCTGCTGGAGATCGAGCTGATCAAGGGCTCCAAAGGACTGGGCTTCAGCATCGCGGGCGGCATCGGCAATCAGCACATCCCGGGCGACAACGGCATCTACGTCACCAAGATCATGGAGGGCGGCGCGGCGCAGATCGACGGCCGCCTCATCGTCGGGGACAAACTGGTCGCCGTGCGCAACACACCGGTGAGTGCTCAGCGGCTTGCGCCACTTCCTTCTCCTCCTTCGTGGGCTCCTACCACCCTTTTTCTTCTTTTCTCTCTTTTTCTCCTCCTCACTTTCCTTCTCTTTTTACTTTTTGTTCATGCTCTTTTTTCTCTCTTTCTCGACTTTTCTCTTCCAAATGTTCTCTCTCCTCCTCTGCTCTCCCTCTCCTCCCCGTCCTCTCCCCTGTCTCTCTCCCCGTCCTCTCCCCCGTCTCCTCTCCCCGTCCTTCTCCCCGTCTTCTCCCCGTCTTCTCCCCGTCTTCCCCGCTTTCTCCCGTCTTTCTCCCCTGTCTTTCTCCCCCGTCTTCTCCCGTCTTCTCTCCCGTCTTCTCCCCGCTTCTCCCCTGTCTCTCCGTCCGTCTCCTGTCCTCCCCTCGTCTCGTCCATTCCTTTCGTCTGTCTCCTTCTACCCGCCTGTCTCCTCTCCTGCAACACTGCCCCTCAATCTCTGACTTCTTTCTTTCCCTTGGTTCAGTAGCTTTTGTGCAACCGTGTTTCCCATAGGTCACCAGCGCTCCTGTGGCTTTGCATTCCCTAGTCCCTTCTCTCCCCCCCCTCCATATCTAGTGTACGTTCCCGCTCGCTCATACTCACTCTCCTTCGGTCATTCCGCATCTAGCCTAATAAGTTGGAACATTTTCATCCAACATACACATTTCCAATCCGATTGCTTTGTATAATCTTTAACATGTTTCACAAACTCCTGAGATATTTTCCATCATTTTTATACTCTCTTACCGAACTGAATGTTCTTCCTCTCTCCAGCTGCCCTCCTTTTCAGCCTTCTGCCAGGCTCCTTTTTTACTCTTGTTTTATTTGTTTATTCATTTTTAATGATATATCTAAGTATTTTAAACAAAAGTGCGTAGCATAAAGCGGGCCGAAACACAAATTTTTTTGTTATCTTCGAGTTTGAAACGAGTCGTAATCAATCGTTATCACATCACAACTAGCTTCGTCGTCGTTCTCTTCTCGATTTGAGGCGATCTCTTTGAAGACGGCGAAGTCTCCCCCCCCCCATTTTCGTGCGAATGGTATGTTTTGTCCATCACTGCGACTGAAATGTTTCTGCTTGTAATCGGAAGCTATGTTCGGTCGAGTGCGTGGTGTTTGTTAATTCTTTAAACTATGCTTTCGTGCAGTGTTTACGGGTGTAAATATGGACTTGGTAAATCCAGAGCAAATGAAAATGCATCTACAAACAAGGTAATTTACATTATTTTCTCCAAATAAACGTTCTCCTACGAGATTTGTGTCAATATACGTACATGTGATGACTAGCACTCATCCGACGAAACTAATTGATTCTACGGAGATGAACATACAATGTGATAGGAGCTGAAACATTGAGTGCGTGTTTTACCGAAACATGTCTAATAAAGGAGAGCAATCTGATGAATCAGAGTTTGTTCGAAATACCGCTTTGTGCAGCAACAGTGGTGATGAGTATAAATAAAAAAATCAGTTTTCCTAAAAGTGTGAATCGAAAGAAATTTTATTAAATTTTACACTGAATTAATTGTCTATATCGGAGAAATAAATATTGAACTCTCCTTAATCGTTACTAAAGTAAGGAAAAATTTCCAAAAATTCATATACAAAACCGGAAGATATTCTTACATGTTGAAGAAAATCGTTCGGTCCAATTCACTAGCAGCAGCAGCAGCAGCAGTAAGAGCCACGATAAAACCCACATTGACAACAGAAAAAAATCACAAACAATTCATTGTTCAGATTCACACTCACACGTATTGAAACTCACACTCGTATACAAACAACGCAAAATCACTTCGAGGATAGACACCGCGAAAACTGCACAAGATCACATTCAGAGATCCAATAGGAAAATTGTCAGAAAAATGGGAGTACGATTATGAGTCGATGCATAGAAACCCAGGTACCCATCGCCTTTAGACGTAGTGCTGTGGATCTTACTGACAGCGCATGCGGGAATTACGGATTGCTTCTTTCTATTACCACCCAAGCATTGTTCCATGGGGTAAATCGAAAGCGATATATTTGTACTTACATTTTTTTAAGGTCCTTGCGTTTGCAAACTACATTCCTTACTTAGAATTTATATAGTTGTTTTTTGTAATTAGTTGATGTCGCGTGACATTTAGATCACCTGTATCCAAAACTTAGTTTCGGAAAATAAAGTTTGAATAGAACTTAAACTGTCTCGTGTGGTAATTAAGCCTTTAACTTCCGTACAGCATACACTTTATATACACGTCGACATAATTCTGCAATTATCTCATTCGATTCTTTCATAGTTTTCTCCCACCCTTCGAAATTGTCTTTCATTTAACTTGTATTAATGATTTCCTTGCACTCGCTCTCGTATTCATGTTTGAAACGGCTTAACGAAACTCGTGATATCACTCTAGCACAGTAGCACAAATAGAGACGAAAACCAAAGTGTGAAGTGAAAACAAGACATTTACCCCTCCGTAGTTTATTTTCAGCGGGCGAAGGTGCCGCACAGCAATACAGACATATGTCGATCGGCGCGAGTCGGTAATGTGACGTCATTACAAGCTGAAATCGGTATATTTCCGCTTCTACGAAACGCAGGAAGCCCGTTCTTGCGCCTGACGGCGCTTGTATGTATTAATGAATAGAAAAAGTCAATTTGTGTTTCGATCCCCTTTAATTAATTTCGTGAACTAGTGTTTAAAAGTTTGCCAAACATCTAATTTTTTCGCTCGGTAAATATATTGAATATTTTCAAAGATATTAAAAAAATCAATATTTTCTAAACATCAGCTCACGTATTATTTTATCATTTTCCTTGGACTACTTGTTAGGTTTTTCGTACAAAAAGCTACCGTGTGGTAGAAATTAAGGTTCTCTACAAAATGTCTCAATGATTTCTTTCTGGTGGAGGAATTAATCAGCTAATCGTATCATTTAATGATTATTTCGAGAAAGTAAAAAAAGTCCTTCAAAATAACTTCATTTCAATGTGTGGAGTATTTTCCTTCGCTGATTCTTGCGTGTATATGCATCAGTGCAAGAGTTAGTGCTTAAAATGTGGGGTATTCGAAAGCGATTGCTATTAGAATCACGTAACTATCACAAAGACACTTTTAGCTTTGGATCGTGGCACAGTTTCTAGTGGTGCTCCCCACAAAATTAAATTAACGTGCTTTTAAGTCGGGCGTGGGTCGTTCTTTACGGGACAGCCGAAAGTTGCGACCGCCTCTGAAGTAGCACCGAGACCGCCGGCAGGTTCTGCGAAATTTCGTTGCCATGAGCTTCCATCCCCCGCCCTCTTCTCCTCGCCCCTCTCTCCGCCCGCCGCCCTTTTCTTCTCGAGCGACCTTAACTAGTTCGCCGAGATTCCTCCCTTGATTTAACTTTGCGGGTGCTCCGTTCTTCGATACGTGCCCGTGCCGCGCCATGACCCGGCGGGGCGGCGCCCGCGCCCCTGCAATGGCAGGGCTTTGTCTAGAGGGCCGCCCGTGATTTGACTTGTATATGAGACGTCGGCTTGGGTCGACGTTTTCGTTGCTTGGCGCCACTCCGCCATGCTTCTCCGCTCGCCCCGCTGCTTTCGCCCGCCACTCGGTCGTGCGCTTCGTAGCAGTATCCTAACAAACGGGCCTACCTCTTCTTTGTCCTATCCACTCCCCTTACACACACACGTACACTAACAAGCACTACACTACCACACATGCTGGGAGACCGGTCGGGAGCTTTGAGCTTGTCCCGGCTGGGGCAGTGCCCCTCTGGTGGGAGAGTCCTGGTTGTGGGGGAGGACGCCGCCATCCGACTTAGGTCGGCGCAGGATCTCGCCATCCAGCAGGGAAGATCACCACCTCCTCCCGAGGAACAGCATGCATTGCACATAGGGGACTATTGACCTAAGCTGTTGACGCGCCCGGAATCACTATCAACCAACCAACCAACCAACCATCGAGCACTTTGTGAATTAGAAGCGGCGCGTAATGCCGCATCTTTCGCATTGAATGTGCCAACAGCTCTTATTTACTATTTGGAAAATCCTGCATGCAGGTCCTATACGTGTTTCAATCTTTATTTTACATTAAATGTATAAACATAGTTTATATTTGGCATTTTATGATCGGGTGTTCAGAGACCTGGGCTCTTGTTTTTATTTATTATCCACGCCTGGGCGTAAGGAAGAGCATGTGGCGAGCATGACGTATTCCCATCTCCATATCTTACTTGACCCGCCTGAACTTTTTTCTTTCGCCACACAGATGTAGAAACTGAGACGATGGTAATGTAAAGCTACAGTTCTATTTCTTCCCCGGCCGGGAATCAATCCCGGGACCGACGCACAGAAAGCTAACACTCTCCCCAAGAACAATCCAAATGGCATTTTTCTTTAAATAAAAGTGTTTTTCCGCCCACAAGCTTAACTAATTGTGAATATACGCTAGATTTCTGTATTTCATTGAATCAAAATCTTGCTTATGTAATTTCTTGGGCGCCAAGTAAGAATACAATTTTCAAGTAAGTATACAATTTTCAGTTTTGTAATACAAATATTTTTAGATTTTGTCGGGAAGCTGATAAAACACGAATATCGTTTGCAACGAGGCAATAAAAACCATCTAAATTTGAAAAATCGAAAAATTAATTAAATTAGAATAATTTTCTTAAGGTATAATGTTTAAGCATGTCACTGATTCCAAAACAATTTGATTCACTATTAATGGTCTCAAATTACCGTCAGAAATTTTGAAAAATGTATTCGCAGATATAATCACGCAACATCGTATGAAAATAATGTAGTGAAGTATTCAATTACATATTGTCTCTTACAACTCATTTTCGAATCGAAAGACTGCTTTTCATGTTAAACTTATCTTTGAGTAGTAAGGTGCTCGAAGTATTTTTCCATACTAAGCGAATTTGTGAAAGTGATTGTAGAGGAAACTCTCGTTAATGCATTTGCGTTGCACATTTCGTCCAAGGAGATCCTGAACATTCTGCAAGCTTGTGCGGTCCGATAATACTCGGATTTGGAGTTTAGTGAGAGAATATTATTCACAAAATCAGTTTATTTGTAAATACTCAAAGAAATACAAACGAATTCGAAATGGCTTTGTCACACAAACTGTCCAAAATTGATTTCAAATCTTTTATGTTCATGTCAATTGCCAGTTTCGTATAATTGAACTACTACCGCCAGGAACAATTTATAGCTATTTAAGTAAATGTCGGCTCTTGTAACAATTACTGAGCGTGCTTGGCATCTGAAAGGAAGGCAAGCCGATGTAATATTATTAATCCGGCGTAGTATTCCGAGAGAAATACAGCTTCTGTTTTTTAAGGCTAAACGCTTGCTTTGTAAAAATGAAGTATTTTAATTTGAACATGAAAGAGTAATTTGTCATTTGGATATTTCTTTGACGTGTCAAGAGAACTCTCAACAATCAACTCGATTTTGAATAGTCCGCAATCCGAAGTCGTGCCTAGTTCTTCAGTTTGTACCAAAATGAATACTTGCAGTGTTTTCCGTATTCTATACATTGGAAAGGAACCAAACCCACAAGGTTTCAGAGAAGCGAAACGACCTGCCTAAAATTTCCAGCGGCGCCGTTGTAAAGTGGAAGCCGGTGGCCGGGCGCCTACTAATCGCACACTTTTTCTTGATACTCCACAGCAGGGGGGTGCGGGGAGAGGAGGCTTCTGTCTACGTCACGGCAGTGCAGGGCTGTCAACTTTATTGACAGAAAACTCGGCGTAATAATTCGTCTTGGTCTAGATAACTATGAGAAACAACGGATTTTTTTTATTATGAAGAAATAATTAATAGTTATAGAACTAATTGAGTAACAAGAAGGAACATGGAACGCACAGGTCGATAGAAAAAGAGGCCGAAAACTAGGAAGTCCGCATTGGAAAGGAAGAAGGTGGGCAGCACTGCAAACAGAACCGTGACGTTCCGAGTGGAGCTCAGATTTCCTACCGGGCCGTGTTATGCCGGGCTGAGCGAGGACTAGAAACTCGAGGATTAAAAAAAAAAAAAAAAAAAAAAAACTGCGAGCATAGTACTGGCGCAAGGCCGTCGTCGCCGTGCATACGTACCACTGCCCTGCCGCGCCGTCTCGCTGCCCGTTTTATGTGCGACATACCGCGGAGAAGCGGGCCTGATTGGAGCGGGCCAAACCGCGCGCGCATTCGCTCCATCTCATTCGTTACACAGAGGCCGGCGGACGTCAAACACACGGCTTCGTTAGGTCTTTTCGGCACGTCCGTGCTGTCCCTCTGCGGGAATATTAAAATTCATTTGGGATTTTTATTCCTCGGAACGATGGTGTTTTTGGGCGAACGGAATTCGAAGTAAAAAAAAAAAAAAAGAGGACTTTCTGCCCGACGCTGCCAAAACGTGGGAGTGGATGCGCCAGAGCCACGCAGGGCCTGTATTATATTGCATCTGTGTGGTCTGGGGTTGGGATACGAGATGCTTTTTTATATGAATAGCTGTCAGGAGGGGAATTCTGTTTAAATTTAATAACGAAGGGGATGAACAGTTTTCAAATTACGAAACGATAATTTACTATTAATTAAAAATGGAAAATGGATATTATATATTGCACAAATGAATTTTTGAAACCGATTTAAAAACTATTTCTGGCTATGGTAGTTTGAAAGGAAATCTGTTTTGGGTGGTGTACATGGTTCACATTTTTCATTTATTGCTTGATTGGAATGGCAAAAACAGGTTTACTTTGCTTAATACTTTATTGGCTTCGATTAATTTTTACTTTTTACTTTTATTTTTTCTTAAAGAAATCGTTTAAGATGCGTGGGAAGACAACACTTCAAAACTAGGAATTCTTAACATTTACACGGGTGCACTAATTTTTGGGAGGGTCGTTGAGGAGGGTTTTGGAAGGGCCGTTTGTCAAAGCTTAATTTTTAGACTTGGTCACTTGGAAGGAAAGTGACAAGAGGTGTTGTAAAAATGTTGCTGTTTTTATTGTTGGTTTCTTCTAAAATCAAATTACATTTAATGTTGTGTCTTTTGTTTTATGAAAGTCTTCTAGAGTTTGCCCTTAACCGAAAAGAAAAACGTCGAGGGAATTCCCCACTAGTGCTCGAAAGGCCCATGTGAAAAAACAAACCGCCTTCTGCCCCCCCACCTTTCTGCCCCCGCCTTTCTGCCCCCGCCTTCTGCCCCCAGCCTTTCTGCCCCCCCGCCTTTCTGCCCCCCCCCGCCTTTCTGCCCCCCCGCCTTTCTGCCCCGCCTTTCTGCCCCCCCGCCTTTCTGCCCCCCCCGCCTTTCTGCCCCCCGCCTTTCTGCCCCCTTGTGCCCCCCGCCTTTTGTCCCCCCGCCTTATGTCCCCCCGCTTCTGCACTCTCGCCTCTGCACTCTCGCCTCTGCACTCCGCCTCTGCACCCCCGCCTCTGCACCCCCGCCTCTGCACCCCGCCTCTGCACCCCCGCCTCTGCACCCCGCCTCTGCACCCCCGCCTCTCTGCTGTCTCCTAACTGCCCGCCTCTCTGCCTTCCCACCCTCCGGACCGGGAAAGCAGGGAGGCTGCACATGTGAAATATCGCGCGGCTGGCACTTGTGGAGCGGCGGAAGAACCGCGGTCATCTCCGCTGATATTTCATTCTCTGGGCGAAGCGTCCCGGCGCCTCACAATGGACTTGCGCCCTCTGCCGTGTTGAATTGCGGCCTGTCACGACGACGCCTCCTCTCGGCCAAATGAATTGCAATATATATCTGCAAAGTATTAGTGCTGTTCTTAACCGGCCTTGTCCAATGTGCAATTATTCATTTCAAAATGACAATCTGCCTGTTTCTCTTTCCTATTGAGAATTTCTTGCATTTGATGAGACACTTTTTAATTATTATTATTATTATTATTCCCATCTTGTTTTACAGAGATAATGTACATTGTAGTTTCTTGGAATTACTAACCATCAACAACCAGTTGTGATGGTTAGCAGTACTGGGTTTATAATTTATAATCTCTCTACTTCTACGTAGTATTTTTGTGTGTGGCGTGTTGTTTTAATAATATTCTTTTTTTTTTCAATCCAAGTTTTTGTGAATATACAAAAATAAATAAACCTATCCTTAAATCATAAAATAAGTGAAAATTTACAGAGATGCAGTAGGTATATTTCCATAGAATTGATAAATAAATGCATACTTAATTGTGACCCATTCTGCTGCTATCTGTGAAAACTCAGGTTTGCTCCAGTTTTGAATGTTTATTATAACAGTCTGAACAAAGGTATTTGCCCTTTCAAATAAAAAGAAATAGAAATATTTCTGCATATGTTGAGAGTTAATAGCCTTTTCTTGATAAGATTATTATGTTTATATCCCTAATGCATCTCATGGTTTTCAATAGGAGCCTTAAAAGAACATATTTTCATAAAAAAAACTATTGAATGTACTCCATTATTGCTAAGAATTCTGAGCTAGAAATACCAGATTTCTGAAGCAACAGCGTTCTTGATACATAATCAAAAGAAACTTAATTTTGAAAAAGAAAGGCCAAAGGGAAGGGATTCGAGGAGGACATTATTTTGTTTCATAATTTATCAATTTTTGTTTATAAGAATACTTTTCTTTGGAAGTTTGTTACATTTTTAATGAAATAAAATGTTAAAATGTTGAAAAATCTTACGTATTTTATCCAATGAAGTGGTGTATGTTTGTATTGCTATTGTATGTAAAAGTTTTAAAAATATTACAAACATAATAATAAAATTTAATTGACATGGAATTTGTTTCAGCATGGAGACAAGAATTTGGAAAACGTTACACATGAAGAAGCAGTAGCAACTCTGAAAGCCACTCAGGAACGGGTGGTGCTCTTAGTTGCTAAGCCAGAATCAAATTATATGCCTCCACCGCCAGATGTCTCCAATACGCCTCCGCCGCCTCGTGAGTATCAAAGAGCGATCCGACGTAACTAACAACATGTCAAGGCCTCTCACATCTTATTAAAAAGCTACAACGATTCTCTTGCTGTAATTAATAGTGATGGTTTATGATGGTTTCTCAGTAAAATACCCTGGATTGGTATTCCCAGAAAGCCACTGACTAACATTTGTTGTGCTGCTTCCTGTGAAAACAACAGTCGAATCTATTCACATGTTCTAGTTTGTTATTTCATATGTTTTGTGCATTTGTCTTTCATCTTCCTCTGTTCACAGAGTAATGCTTGTGCACAGTCAACCTCATCGTCTTTTCCCAATGCTGTGAAGCATCAGCTTATGGCTGGCATTCTCTATGTTTCTTCATGATCTTGTGTCTTGTTTCTTTAAAACAGCACATTCCTTTCCTTCTGTAGATAACTTTTGTGCTTAATGTCATGGAAAGCTGCACGTACATTCTCTGACAGTTAAAGTGTCACAGATAAACTGCGACACGCATACATTGCTTGCATAGTCATTTATACTTGTTAAAAGACCTCTTGGTTGCATTTAGTAACGCACATATGGAATATCTCTTATACATTTAAGTGTAAGGTGTGTTCCACTTTTACACTATTATGTGCCAAAGCAACCAAGAGGTAAGTGAGAAAGGGTGTGATTGTGCAAATCAGATTGTGAAGTCCTGTTATATGTCTTTACCTGTCTAGTGATGCCATTTTGCTGTGACAGTCATAAAATAAATGACAACTGCAGTTTCCTGAAACTTCATTCCAGAAAAAGTAAAATAAAAGTAAAGAAAAGAATATAAAGAAAAGACCTTGGACAGGTACTGACATAATATTGTATGTACGCTCTTTGTAACATGAATGCTATTTTGAAATATCCTCTGTGTACATAATTGGCAAATGTGCACAAGCCCTGAAAATATTTCTAATTGATAGAAATACTACAAAAAATTGTGTTGATTGTGTGTCTTACCTTGTACTTATTCTTGACAATGGAGACTAATAAGTCAGTGGTACCCAAGTGATATAAAAGGAGGCATAGAAGATTCTTCCTGTAGATTAGTCTAATAAAAATATAGTATATCATTTTATGGTAGATAAATGATAGAGAAGAACTATAAATGAATTGTATTATATTGTTCCATATAAAGATAAATAATTTAAAATTTGTTGGGAAATCTGGAATGGTTTCTGTCCATCTTCCTTCTAAGTGATATCATGCTCTTCTTAACATCTGTAAAGTATGGAAAGCATTCAATTTGTTTTTAAATAATGAATTGTGGCTGTTAATTAGAAAACAATGGAAAGTTGTAATTTTGAAGTTTTACATTTCCCAAATTATTTTTGAACTAATGTATCTTGTTACACATGTTTAATTATGCTATGAGGAGTTTATTTGTTTCCTTATTAAAGAAATATAAGAAATAAGTTGTTGAAGTAAAATAAGATTTTTTAAGGAATTAATCTTCAGGGAAACTATTTCTCTAGCAAAGGTTTTCCTACTCTAATGCATGTGAACATTCCATTGATATTCTTTTTATTATAGGCTGTCTTGCAAACCTATTTAGTCTTCCTGTGTTGTGATTTTCTCTGTGCTATTTAAAATGTATCTTCAATGCAATTGGACGTACATTAATGTATTTGTGTTGATCTTTGAGCACCTTTTTCTCTGCACATATTGAGATATACTCAAAAATTGAGAATAAATTGCCAGAGGCCTTACAGACATAACTTTTAATTCATTTTGAAAAAAAAACTTTAATTTGGATGATTTCAGCATATCTGTGGGATCTTTTTTACAAAAAATTATAAATACTTTTGCATTTTTATTTAATCAGATGTTATTTTAATTAATTGTATGATTTTTGTCTTTTGCAATGACATGAACAGATTATCTGCTGAAATTATCTAACTTATCCATGAATGCATGCCCTTTTTACCACTAACCAACATGGTAGGAAATACCTTCACCCATTCTCAACTATTGTACAGAAAATGCCAGAATGCTAGAGGTAAAGCTTTTTTTTTTCTCTTGTTAATTATGAAAAATATCAAATACATGCTTCATATTGTAATATCAAAGGCACACATCTGATTATTACCAAATCAATAGTTTATAAATGAGTTTGAAAACTGATAATGCTACAAATAGGGATACATTTTCAAATAACTTTTCAATTATGAAAACATCACTTAATTTTCTCAGAACACTGTTTTTGTACGTACTGTTTCATTACACATTCACCTAGAAATATGAAAGTAATTCTGAAAAGAGAAATATTCCTTTAAGTTCCCATGAATAATAAGAATGATTGATAAGATGACGATATTTGGTAAGAATATTCAGTCGCATCCAAAAAATTCACTGACTATCAAAGGTAAACTACTATTCCTTAAGAAAATGAAAAGTGATGGACGATTCTATTTGTTTTGTTGATATACTTTTATATGTTTGTTTCAGCACCTATAGAACCCCAAATTCCATACTCGGATTCACACAACACCTCGATGACACTGCCTGCATCCACACCTCGTGCAGTTAGTGAAGAAGACGTATCAAGGTAAGTTCAGAGTTGAACCCAAAGGATTCTGCTTGTGTCTTGTGAGTGGTGGTAGTAATTGCTAATTCTGGCTTGTGCATTTTCACAATGATTTTGTGTGTTATGTCTTCAATCCTTCACAACATTGTGTGATGAGAAGTGAAATTGTTATCCAGTGTTTTAGTTGCATTGTAAATATATAAGTAAGTGAGTAGTCACATCAATATTGGCATGTTTCACTGTTGTTTTGTGAGTGCTTCATCCAGTGTAACCCTATTGGATTTTTTTATGTCTGCACACTTGAGTTAATCTTCTAATTTTACAACATGGTCAGAGACAGAAGTAGAAGAATTCTATAAACAATGGAGAACAAGAATGAATGTTAGTGGCTCTGTATTAAGGATTCCTGGTTGCAGTTTTTATTGTTTGGGTTGGATCTACTCATTGTAAGTTTCATGTTGTGTACATTGAGTCACAATACCAGTTTGTGGAGAAGAAAGTAAGAAAATGTAATGAATAAATATTTCAGACTACTTTGCAGCATTTGTTTTGGGGCAACTGTTGTTTCAGTACCTGTAAATTTTGATTTTGTAAAGGAACCTACAAATTGATATAATTAATTATTAATTTGTAGTTTGTTATGACCATGAGATGTTAATTGATTATGAGATAATAGTTATTTTTTAGGGGGAGGGTAGGGGAATTTATAACTCATAAACAAAATTGGAATTTTGTTTTGGAGTTTGGAGGAACTGGTGTTCTTCAAGTGGAGAAAGCTGCACTTTGTTTCTGATTCTAAACACATCTTTGAGTCATATCTTGTTCCTAATTTACATTCATATTTGTAAGAAACATTCACATTAATTACAATAATGTCATTTTGCAGATTCCTTTTTAATTATTATTAATATTTCAAATAAAGACGGTAAAACAACATTTCCTAAATTTTAATATGGGAAGTGAACCATTTCCTGAATCATCTGCTAAACTGTTTTTGATTTGGCTGCGATAAATGATAAAGGAAAATTTCCTCTATTACAATTTTTTTATAATTGCGTGGATTTTAGTAGATACACAGAAGAAACAACAATAAAATTTTGAAATATCTGAAAGCATTATATTAGTTTACAAGGTATTTTTTCCAAAGCCTTGTCTTACGTCAAGAGTATACTGTCTACGTCAGAACAACTATCAGTTTTTAATTAAAAGAGACAACAGTCAATGCAGGTACCTTTGCTCTTATAACATTATCACCTGTAAAATTTGAAAGTTTAATAATTTATAATGTATTTGAATTCTAGCTGAGAGGGTTATAACATTCAGATCTGAACCCTATAGTGTTAACAGTTTGTTATTCATAATTATTTGTTAACTTTTTGATCTTTTACGGTTGTATTGCTGTTACAAGCAAGTTTGTTTTTGTTCATTCAATATCATGAAGGGTAGGTACATGAACTTCTAATATGTATTAAAACGTAATCTGAAACTCGATGTTTCACAATTATTCTCCAAGTTGTTGTTTTGTTTTTTAAATAGTGCTAACTTAATTACTAATACATGGAGAATATGAAGAACTGACTATTAAAGAAATTTGAAGGATTATTAGATATTCTAGGATTGAAACTTGGATTTGATGAAATTCAATGTTTGTTCCATCACTAATGTTTAGTAATGTACTGATGGCTTTTTTTTATCAGATCAGAAAAACAAAGTCATTGAATTTATTTTTAGAACATATTTTTTTTCTATAATACTGTAATTAATTTTAGAGTTCATTTGTAAATTCCTATTTTATTTTCAATTTAATGATTTTACAGAAATAATATTTTTGCAATGATTTTATCATTTCACTATTTTGTTCTTATAAAGGAATGAATGTGCAAATGACATTATTATTACCCAGAAGTTCAGGCATTTATTTTACCTGAAAGAGGGACAAAGAGGCATTTAGTTTAATGAAAATATGTGTGCACCAAGCATTTATTCGGCTAAAGGAGTGATCAAAAAAAAAAAACATGTAAACAATGAAAAATCACCATTTAACAGGAATAATTGTGAAAAACTAATAATTAAATATTTTATTCTAACCCCAAAATTTACATTAGAACTACATAGAAGATGATCTTTTCTTTGTAATCTTGATTGTGCAAGAGTAGCCGATATGATAGCATTACAAGTGAAACGAATTTGCTGTTATCTCTATGAAAGCTATTGTGGACTCCCTTTTGAATCTTGGAATGGCATCAGCGAAAATGCAATTACAGTTTTTATTCTTGTGTAATCACCAGCACTGAGAAAGGTCACATCGTGTTTCACAAACAGAAAGTTCCGACCTCAACAGGGTTTTCAGGCTGTAGTCAATAGTAGGATGATATTCCTCGTGAACAAACAAAGCCTGTCAATCATCAAACATCAATAAAAGAAATTGAAAATCTTGTATTGTCTTCCATTCTCATTTACATTTTTAACACTATTTGACTGTGGAGCCTCCACTTACAGAGAAAGCCAAAATGTGACAGTGTTTTCATATTGGTCAGGCTTCACACATGTTTCCAGCGTGATCAAGATAGTGTCGGAAAAAGTTTTAAAAAATGAAAAAGGAAGAAAATGGTAAAATAGCCAAAAAAGAGCAAAATTAAAAAATATACTAAAACAAATTCAGATTGCTATTATAAAAGTCATAAAACCATAATAATAATAAATAATATAATAATAATAATAATAATAATAATAATAATAATAATAATAATAATAATAATAAAAAGACATTTTGTCAAACTCCAGCCTCTAATGATTATAATTACCATATTATAAACATCTTGTGTAAAAGTTAACAAACAAAAGCTGGTAATTCCTTGATTCTTTATTGAAAAAGCTATTGGCTTAAATGTAAGAAGGTAAAATTCTCAAGTGTTTCAATGGTAATGCATTTCTATATAATATGCTGTCATTGTGGTGATAATCTCGTGATTAATACTCATAAATCCACAACAGTTTATTTTTCTTTATAGATTGTGTTTTGAAGTTGCAATAATATTTAAAAATAAATATTTAGACTGTGATAGCATTGATTTCCTAGCAATATTAATTTTCAGATAAACAATTAATTCTAAATATTTTTCAAAATTAAATTAGTTTTTCAGTTTGCAGGCCTTACAAAACAGAACATTAAGACTCAATGTCCATATTTGAGAACTTGCTGCATTGAAATGATTTGATGGCAATTTTATAATAATTGGAATTGTGGAAGCACGACATAATATACTACTTTATTCTTAAACAACATTTATAAAAATGTGATTGTAAAAATATTTATTGAAATTTTAAATTTGCAATAATGACAAGGTTTAATAGGCGATTTTGAGTCTTTAAAATAATATTAAAAATGTTTCATTCCTTAAAGAAATATGCTGGTTCTTACTTCACACCTTTTATGTTAGATCATCATTTGATGATAGATCTTAAAATTGTATTCTGCTGAAAGCTTGGAAAGTTCTCGACAAACTTGTAAAGGTTTTGATAAATGAATATTTGTTTCTTGAACATTTTACAAAGATGATCCAGGTTCGTCCAGTCTTTAAGAAGAATATCAACGTAGTCGTTTCGTGGGTATCTAAATATCGAATCGCGCCGAGAGATCCAGGAGAGATTCGGCCTCGTAAAAAACGTACTTTTAAGGCAGGACGTAAATGTAAATGGGAAGTGGAGAACGTGCTTAGGGTTGGATAAACCGCATCTCTGAAACTGGAAAACGGCTGCTTCGGCGGCCTAATACCTGCGATAAGTACCAAAGTTAAGCACTCCGTGTGCTTAACGTACGCCTCTCCCAGCAACAGACAGTTTCCACCGCCGAAAGAGGGAGAGGACTGCAAAATGGTGAGCCTCCGTACACAGTCCGGAGACCGATAATATTTTTGGCTGATAAGTACCATAATTCGTTTTACTTCGGTAGTCGGAAGAGACCGGAATCCGGGTGGCGGTTTCCGCTAGGACCGGAAATGAATAAGTGCAACGCAGCGTGTTAACAACATGTTTTTTGTGAATTCTTTACGCGTTTTGCTTACATTGTTTTTTTTTTTTTTTTTTTTTAAGCAGGCAAATAACTGCGTACAGGATACTCATTCAAAGCCGAATCTTTAACCCTGATTTAGCCTGTCATTTTCCCCACCTTTAGCTGAATGTGAAAAAAGTATTTGACCAAGGATGTATTTTGGTGGAGATTATTTTCTTCCACGCGCGCTTTGAGTTACTCTGTGCAAAGTCGTTGCTTTCTCGGGAGAACTTTCCCAAAGGTCCCGAGTTCGTGGATCTTTGCTCGCAGCGGAAGCGCGTGGCGCGGCGTGGTGTCGTGCGGCGCGAAACAACAGCGTTGTGCAGCGCTCCTTGGACTGCTGCCAATTGTTTCGCCTTCAGCAAGCGCTTTAATTGCGAAGAGAGTTGGAGTCGAGTTACCGGATAATTGCTTCCTCGGTCGTAGCGTTTGTTTTTTGGAACCCCCACGACCCTGCCGGGGGAGCCAGTGCGGAAGACCAACCCTGCCATCAAAATAATTAAAGCAGCATTGAAGAAGCCGGGCGGTCATTTCGCGTTGATGTCTCGGCGTTTAATGAGGACGCGGTTCACCGTGGGAAAACAAGGCGAAAAACAGTGAATTGACATGAGTTTTATAAAAAATTAATTAATTAATTAAAGAAAGAAATTATGATCTGGCAGTGGTGGTTTTCGGTTCTAATTAGCGTTTTGAAGTGAGCGGCACGCTGAATGCGCGACGGTTGGTTTCTCCAGTCGCATATAGATGTCGGGCGTTGTCTGCTGCGAGCACAGCGACTCTGTGGCGGAAGCGTGAACTACTGGAACAGAGATTCGCCGTCTCGCTCTAGGCATGCCTCCCCCCTGTGCGTCTCCTCTCGCTCACTCTTGGACATTGTAATTTTCCCTTCTCTCCGTTGCTCTCTTTCTCTGATTCATTGACCAAAGCGGAGAACAAGCAGCCCGAACACTTTGATCATTCTTGCATGAATTACACACGCGTATAATTCTCATAGAGGTCGAACACCGTCGTTACTTTCAGAAATAACTCGTGGCGTATATTCTTGGTTCCGTTTCTGTATTGGAAGCATTCGTTTAACCTGACGTAGAATACACACGATTTTGCTGCTTTCTCCAAACATATCTCATTAATTCAACTCAAAATTATAAATGTAAAAGGTGCAGCTGTAAAGAAGCGTCTTTGACGTTTCTAAACCTTAATTTGCGAAGAGAAAAATATTTTTTGTTTGTTAAGTAAACGTTTCTTTTGATGAATTCTTGGAAGTTTTGGCGAGAGAAAAAAGTAATTTAATGCAGAGCTGCTTCCCGCTTGATTGATAGCTCTTTTATGCAGAGGTAATTTCCGGACTTGGAAGCGCTGCGCTCCTCTCGGCATCTGTCGCAGTATCCGGCTTAGCTACGCATTAATAAAATTGTCACAACTTTCCTGGTCTTTTTTATCTGCCTCAGGATAGAGAAAAGTTACCCAATGTTCGTATTTTCTCTTATGTCGCATTTAGAAATATTTTTAACTCACTCTTGGAAAATAATTTGTTATTACTATTCATTTAATGCTATAAAATTCGGTGGATATATTGGTATTATTATCCCAATAATTTTATTGACGCTTTTTCGACCACTTTTTTGCGATTTGATTCCTGCATTTTAATCTGCTTTCGTTTTCGATCATGCATATGTGTAATCGAAAAACAGCGTACTGTTTACGTCGTTATTCCCATACGACCATGAAATCCTTATAGGAAGAAGAGCAGTGAAGATATTCACAAAGAATATGTGATGTCTACTGGCTTTGCATTTTGCTTTTGTTTTAATTCCTTAATACCTTTTTTGCAAGAAATGTAGCCAAGGAAACGAAGTATCATTCTGAAATATTCATTTTTGCTTTGGAGACCCTTAATTCTATTTACTAATAACAAAATATTAATTGTGATCATTTTTTAATGTTTCTGGGTTTAATAAGGTAATGGAAGTGTAAAACATTGTCAGTTGTGTGTGAGTGTGGCCGTTTATTCTGGATAAAATAAAATTGAGAATGGTGCATACAAAAGGCGAGAGAATGCTTCGAAAATTCCGATGATATCAGGCCATTCGTAAGTTTCAATCTACCGTGATAGCAAACGATTAGGTTCTATTTTGACAACGTAATAGATGTGCACCTTTCATGTTGGATGTATGAAGACCCAATACCCTCAATGGGTGGGAGGAACTATTTCCGAAGCTTCGCGTTGTATCAAAGAGCAACGGGATTTTCTCTGATTGGCTGCGGAAGCCAAAACAGATTGCGATCACATTCGGTGCCGCGCCGGGCGTCCAGCTGAGGCCGACAGAGCGGCGCCGCCCTTCTCGCATATCGCTAACGAGAGCCGCGTAATCGACGGATGGCGCTGATTAACGCGCTCCCAATTTGGTGTGCGCCTCGCGGAAAACGGGCGCGCTTTTAGGTCGTAGATAATTACTCCAATCAGCAAAAAAGCCGGCAGCGCGTCACGCGCCCGCCGCGAGACAACGCTTTTCGCGCCTCCCTCCCACCCTGCCATCCACCCTCCCGCCCTCGCCTCCTCCCCCAATGCTCTGCCACCCTTCTCCCCTTTCCCCTATTCTAACAGACTCCCTCCCTTCTCCCTACCCTTACACACACGTTCTCTCGCATATCAGCACCCTATCTCCCTCTCCTACCGCTGGACCTCTCTCCTACAACCTAATCCCCTTCTCTCTCTCTCTCTCTCTCTCTCTCTCTCTCTCTCACACACACACACACACACACACACACACACACACACACACACACACACTTTATATCCTCTTCAGATCACCATCCACCTTTCCCTCTTCCCTACCACCCCTCCTCCACCTATCACCATCATCTCCCGTTCTGCCATACCACCCTGCCCATCCTGCTACTCTCTTCCCACGCGCGGCCTTTGATGAGGGTGGGCCAGCCCGAGTCCTTGGAAAACTCGCGACACTGTCCAGCAAAGGATCCGCCTTCCCTTTCGCACTACTTTTCCGGTTATCCGAGGAAAGTGAATGGGACTGGTCAGCACTTTCTGCGTTTTCTGCACACAAGCGCTCCAGTTTACTCATCAGCCGACAAAGATAATTTTTGTCGTGAAACCCTGGAATAGAAAACACTATATTAGCAGATATTTTAGTTTACAGAGACCTATTTCGGAAATTGCCGTGCGTCTTCACAATTCGTACAAACATGAACGGATTCAAATCTTCATTTGGTCAGTTTGTATACGTACTTGTCGATTGCTTAGAGCTTACGTATTGTAAGTCTAGATTTCATAGTTTCAAGAAAACAAAACTTTCAGTTTGTCAAGATGCGTATACTTATGAAGTGACAATGTTTGCTTTCTGGAAAATAATATGCCTCCTTTACACGCATACAATATTTGCACAAACTGTAGATACGAACGACAGGTCTCCAAAGCTGGTATTTAATCAAAAATGACCATGGGTGAACATACAATGTATGCGCACGAAACCATTGTTGTTTTCTTGTGTATTAAAATCACTACTGGAATATTAACAATTTTCATTTTTTAAGGGATGAATTGCTACGGATTTTTGGTAGAGCATCTTCAGTTTGCTAAAATAAACCAAGATGAACCAAGTGTCTTTATATAAAAAAAACAAAAACACTAAGGGTTTTCGTTTCGAAAGAAATTT
This sequence comes from Teleogryllus oceanicus, assembly GCA_964035755.1. Taxonomy (NCBI): domain Eukaryota; kingdom Metazoa; phylum Arthropoda; class Insecta; order Orthoptera; family Gryllidae; genus Teleogryllus; species Teleogryllus oceanicus. The sequence goes on along the minus strand of CAXIVR010000004.1, from coordinate 82,807,328 downwards.
GAACATTCTACTCTACCAAATTTCGTGATTTGTTTCCCTTTCTTTGAATGAAAGGTAATGATCCCTAAATGTGTTCTTACTTGTTCTTATTAACTCATTTCACAATAAAAACACAATATTTTAATAATATCGTAAAATTATTAAGTCAGCAGGGTTTCCTGCTACAGCCCGCAGTACATATGGATCTTGATAAATATGAAACATTTCAATTATATTTTCAGAAAACGCGTTTATGTTAATCTCAGATCACGGTGAATACTGATTCTATTGTTCCAGAATTTGTAAACTTCTCAATTCATTAGTGTTCTAAAGTAACTACTTAAAGGCACGACACTATTTTTGAGGTTTTCAGTTTTACGAAATGCGCATTTATAATATTATCTTGTTGTAAATTTTTTAATTGTTTTTCGTTTGAGTAATGTAAGTGCACGGGTTCAACTGGTTAAGAGAACAAATCATGACTCGAGGAGAAATTAATAATATATCAACTTGAATTTTACTACATTATCAAATTGTTTTCTCGTTCCAAGAAGTTTTTCTATCCCAACAAAAATCCATTCAAGTTTCAATCAGACCTTTGGACTGCTAACAGTGCGGTTCACGTGGTTCGCCACGTTCGATTGTTTTTTTTTAAAGAGAAGTTGGCGTACGATTTAAATACACACGCATCATTTCTGTCTCCCAACGCCAGCTCTAGAGCGTAGTCGCAGAGGACTGTTACAGGTTTATTTCGAGAACAGAAACCCTCCCTATTCGCTCGCGCGCGTTTTCGAAATGTTTGTCAGTATCTTCTCAAGAGAGGCGCCTTTTCTGGAACAGTGGGACAGTGTCAAGACTCAAAAACGGACACGGGTTTCGAGTTTCGTTGCAGACAATCGTCAGATGTTTCACATTTCTTTCCTTTGTTTTCATTTTGCTTACTTACGAGTCACCCTTTTGTACAGCGGAAAAAAGGAAATGAGTTAAAGAGAGACGACCTTGTGAATAATTATTGAATCAAAAACGCAAAATGTTTGAAGTGATGTTGATTTGCAGATATTTTAGGTTTGCTGGCTGTAATAAGAGAGTCACATAGAACCTACTGCAATGGCACAAGTGATAGGGGATCATGAGGCTTCACCCTTTCAAGCCGATAACATGTATTAACACTTGCAGCATTTTACTAATTTTATAGTGTAAAGAAAGTCATTTGCTATTTCACTTGACAACGTTATAAATAACTATTAATCACCAAATAAAAGTAATTTTTGAATTAAGCATAAATGGAAAAGAAAGATCTAAATAAAATATCAAGTCAACTTGACCCTTTACCTAAAGCCGCGCCTCTTCCCCTTTGCGAAAAATCCTGCACCAGTTACCAACTAACATTTCTATGCATCCACGAATTATTCCAGAGGAGATGTGTATTTACGCATGGGTTCCGTTTGGGAAATTGATTGATGTGTTTCAACTGATCTGATGTGACTCGATTCTAGGTCAGTCGCTTTGAGCACAACGGTTTGATGCAGTAAGGTACGGTTGGATTATTTGCTGTGTAAGTCTATCACAATGCCTTTACAGCGGGTCGATCGGAAACTGTAAATGCCATGATAATAGGGAGCGCCAGCATTGAAATGTTACCTCGTCAATAGAATATCGAATTAGTGACATTTTTTCTTATTTTGGTCCTGTAACATTCGCGTCAGTACAATTAGGTTCAGTTAAAAAATGCTGGTGAGGACTTTTCATTCACATAAATGTATTCCAATAGTTTGGTAGTTTAGCCGAGAAATGCGAATTCTGCCGGTAGCAAACATAATACCAATACAGTTGTTAATCCTATCTTCATGTTTATGTGTGCACTGTCCGTTCAATACCCACGATAGAGCGGCAACAAGTTGTTGTTTTTTTTTTGTTTTAAGTATTTCGAAAAATAGACTTTTGCAAGTCTCCTCTAATTATACTGCTTCGCCACTCAATCTCTTATGAATTGACATCCTCAATTGGAAGACTTTTATGATTTTAATCCTTATTTCCGTGGAAGTGAATTTGCTTCCATAATTATACAGCTTGAGTTCATTGGGCACATTGAAGTGAAATGGATAGAAAGATACAACCATAACAGAGAAAGAAATTTATCACCAGATGGTTTTAAAAAACTAGTTGTGAAATATTCTCCAAGCAGTATGATCCGTTGGAAGCTTCTACAAAGTACAGTACAATCAAATGTACTAAATCTTTGAATCGAATCACATTGATGGAGATTGTGCTTAATTTTCGTGTGGTGATCAGATATTGATATTTGGTAAGAATCGCGTATCAAATCTTACCATTTTTTAAATTTTATTTTTACTGATTATGAAATTGGTTCACCTGATTTCTAGAAGAATGAAGACATTTAAGGCTCGACATAAGACCTGCAGTTCATTTTAGTGCAATCATCCGTACATTTTGAGTACCTGAAATACAGACTTCCGTCAATCAACAATTTTTAGTTTTTACGAAAATCGAACATATGTGCTACGTTAAGAGAAGATGTTAAGCACCGTAGCGAGTGCGTTGAATTCTCAAATTTCGATCACCTCTCGCCGTGCCTGTACTTCGCCGTCAACGTGCGCGCTCCATACAGCCACAATCCAGATGTAATCCTGTTGCCGCAGAGACCGAGGATTTTGTTTTGTCTGGAGCGTATTGTTCGTGATAGTCTCGAAGTTGCAGCCTCGGAATATTTTTTGGGAAGTATTGATTACAATGCATTGAGTGGTCCTAGAGTGCATTCTTCATTTTGTGAAAGTTTTTTAGGTGAAATATTATTTAAGTCAGGGTCGGTAGATCGTGTGATCACCAATGGGAATATGACAGGAATCTCCGGTGCTATGTTTTGAAAATGCGGGTGAAATTAATGCAAATAGTTGAGGTTATGATAACTAATTATTTTCTTGAGTAAGATTGAAATGGATATATAAAAAAATTGCAGATTCATTGTTTAAGTTTTATCTAATGATTATCGAAATTATCTGAAAGTAATACTGAAACAATTAGTCACTGATTACGTTATTTATTTCTTTAAAAAATCCTTATCACATGATGTAGTATCAGTTGCCTAGCCCAAAAGAATATAATTTACAATTCGGGTATGCACATTCGGTGTGTACGGTGGTATGGAATTCTGTAATAAGAATTGAACTTTTGGATCGGAAAATGATACGTGATTTATCCGTGCTCATGAATTCATTACTGAAATATTGCTTTTGGTTCCTTCGTTGGAGCTGGGTTGTACCAAAGGCATTTCCACATCGGGGTAAGTTTCGAAGCGGGACACTTTGAAGGGTCGGCTTCGGGTGTGTCTCCGTCTTGGTTGCTAGGCGAGTTGCTCTCCCTACCAGCCGTCCCCGCTCTAGAGAGGGGCTTATCAGCTTTTCATCAATAGCTGTTATCACAAAAACAGCTGACTCGTAATAGCTGTTAGTAATAACAGTTGAAAAATAACAGGTCCATGACCAGCAACCTAACATGGCCGACTGCTAAGAGTTAAACCACGCAAAACTAATAACGTTGGTAGCACCATAAAGCTTGTGCAGCTACCTTACGGCACTTCCTTGCACTACTTTCCCTAACATGTTTGGACAGAGCAGCAGCTGATATAAACGACACTAGATTAACTGCCAAAGATGAATAGTAATTCATATGTGTAGCGAATGTGTATAGAATATAGAATATTACTAAAATGAAAGTGATTCGGGTTCAGATTGCAAATATTCTTTCAAATATGCAACGTGTGCACAGTGAAGTGACGAGTGCCAAAAATAATGAGGAGAAACAGTGTTTTTGCTTACCTATAGCTAAAATGTTAATGACGTCGAATATCAAGTATTATAATGTAAGTTATTTGATCGTAACTCATTTTATTTTATTGGATCTAGGGAAATATTAGTGGATTTCGTATAAGTAGCAATGGGACAGAAATAAGTTAACATATTGGACGGACTTAATTTAAAGGACAAAGATCTTGTTGTAGTGTATACAATAAAATATAAAAATATTGTGGCACATGGTGTATAATAATGACGAATTATGTATTAATGAATCTATAATTTGAACACTGGCAAATCATGATTGATTAACTGCAGTGAAGCTGTTATCATACAAAATGGTTGCCACAAAAGTTTGTAGTAGTTCGGATTAGGCCCAGTAGGTTGCAGTTCTATACATTTCAACCGATAACAGCTAATAACAGGATAAACGAAATAACTGTTATTTGGCGTAACAGTTACGTAACGTTAACGGTTAAGAAATAACAGTTTAGCTGTTAAGGGCACATCCCTACCCCACACCCGGGCACCACGCGCTCTCTGTTGCTTCTTGTCCCTGGGGCTCCCTGCACATGTTCACGCAAATTGGCCGCCGCCGGCGTCGTGGTCTGTGGGCAGCTCCTCCGCCCCCTATCCGCGCCTTCTCCTTCGATTGATTTTCGTTCTCTTGAGTGTAACATTGTTCGTTCGCCTTCCGTAAGCGAAATATATCTCGTGGAAACGCACCAATAAATATGGGGTGGAATTAAACCATTCTAATCGAAATGACGATATACCAGAGGTTAATTTGTGTAAAGATTTTTACACAATTACATTACATTATTTGATAATAATTAAACTTATATAAATATTGTAAAGTAAATCCAAGAAAATAGCGTTGTTTGTGCTTCAGTATGTTAGTTTTGATGTATTAAGAAAAGATAATAGAGGAGCAAAGAAATTACGGTGCGAATTTCGTCTCGTGTGAACCGTATCGAAAAGGAATTTTCATTAAAAAAGAATCCACGAAACCTTCCAGTCTTAACAGATTGGAAAGCTCATTATATGGACTTGAAAATTGACGGTCTTTTGACTGCAGATTTCGTGCAACGTAATCAAAACTGGAAAAATATCGGCCCGGTGGCCGAGATCGCCAAGGCAGTAGTGTCGTAGTGATCTCGGACAGAAGGGTCGCGGGTTCGAGTCCCGCCTCGGGCATGGTTTTTTTTCCGCAAGGCAGTAGTGTCGTAGTGATCTCGGACAGAAGGGTTGCGGGTTCGAGTCCCGCCTCGGGCATGGTTGTATTTGTGTTTGTCCTTTCACCCCTTATCATCACCATATCGTTTCATCTTCATAGTACCATACTGTTAACACCAATAGTGGTCGCTAATGACGTAGATGTGATGCGACCTTAAATGACAAATTTAAAAAACAAACAAGAAAATGTTTCGGCATTAAATGATGAGATTTATAACTTACAAGGTCTATTTTTTCTCCAGTTGCAATGTTGTATTATTAAGTTTAATTATTTATTAATCGCTGTTCGAAAATTTTCTTGTTACAGATCATTTGTTAAATTATTAATTCCAGAGGCCTGGTCGTATTAAATTCAAAATTATATAGAAAACTTGGGGTGATAAGCACTGGTTGATAGTGATTCTATATTAGCAGCTTCAGGGCTGTGACGCTTCAAATCGATGCTCTCCATCTTCATTGTAACCGTGTAAAATAATTCTCTTGTTAGGAAACAATAGACTGAAGTTGAATGACGGACCCTCAATGAAATACCTTACATCTTGTGTATTTAGTCAAAACAACCTGATTTTTGTTGTTGTTTTTCAGTATAAATGTGGCCTTTAATTTACCCTCGTGTCTCTACCTCCAACGCCCTGGCTCTACCTCCAACGCCTCTGGCTCCAACGCCCTGGCTCTGCCTTCCACACAAACAAGACGTCATTTGCTGCTTGAACCGTTGCGGAGCGCCTACACTCGCACCTTCTGCGCACGGTGTGTTCCACCGGTGTTCAAAATCCCCTCTTATTAGCTGTTAGTTTTGCGGGCGTTTGCTGCGTAGGCCGCGCAGAGGGCGTAGTGAGGCTGCTCCAACGCAGTGTGTGGTGCCACGCCGTTGCATCAGAGCGGAAGCCAGCAAGCACGGCACGGCACGGCACGACGCTGCTCGACGTGGCGTGTGGGCGGAGGCGGAGTCACCGCGTACGCCGTGATTTACGTCGCAATCACTCAGGAGGCGTGTGGTGGGCGGGCCCCACGCGAGCGCGCGTCCTGCCGTCACCGCGACGTCTTTGCTGCCACCGCGTTCACTGTTTTTTGTTTTTTTTTTCGCTCTACGTTCGGCGACCTGTCGACCCCTTTCGTGCGGAAAATACGTGATGATGTTTTTTTGCTTGGAGTAGTGATGGCAAATTTTACCAAAACATTGATGCATCGATGTTATGTTATTAACATTGTTACCGAATGTTATTAACATTGTTACCGAATGTTATTAACATACATTCATAACACGAGCAGCTCCCAAACTTCCTCAGATTTGAGCAGGCGAAATGAGCAGCGTGATAAAGAGGATGACGCGAAACAACGATATTGCTGTGGATTGCTGCTATTCTACAACGTGCTTAAAGACCTTTATTTAAAAAAGAAAATTAAAAAACATCGATGTTTTTGCAGCAAAATTTTGATGTGAAGAAAACATCGAAAGCAAAACATCGATGTTTTTTTTGTTTTTGTTTTTTTGCCATCCCTAGCTTGGAGAGTGGAGTGCGCGGACGGCGGTGCCTTGCGGCTGTTCAGTGTTTCCATCATGGCCATGTCTGCTCGCAGATCTCTATTTTTTCTTTCGACTTCGTAGTGTTGAAATAATCGTTTCCATAAAAACATCGTAAATGATATTACATAACGATGCACATTGAGCCAGTCGTAAATAATATGCACCCAAGATGGAAATGTTAGAATTTGACTGGCGACTGTAAGACCTTTCTCTTCCTTTCTGTTTCGATTATTCTCAGGAACCTAAAGCCGTGAAAGCGAATCTTTTCATACGTGCTTTTAAAAACAATAATAATATCTGGATGTGAAATTTCGTTATGCGTTTGTATCCGACTTTCCCTGGTTTTGCTTTGCTTCGACAGGGTTGTTTTCTGGTGAAGTCAATTCACCATCGCCTTCAGAGAAGACGATCAAGCTCAAGCACCAGCAATTTAAGTAATGGCAAGTAGAGCGTAATTATCGATAAATCGAAGCTGTTTCTTTTCATTGTAATTGCCCCCTTCCCTTTAATGGAAGTCAGTCGATCATTGAAAGGCTTTTTTAAATAATACCAAATAATATACACGCTAAAGTGTTAGATTTTGCAATTCCTTTTAACGCTATATACGGGGCGGAACATTACATTTTAATCTACTTTCTTAATCGTCATTATCTCTTCGGTGCAGGTCAACTCACTATAACCATAACCAGCCACCACATATCTTCATCATTTCCAACTTAACAGCCCATAAAGGCTACTGGCCTCTCGCATTACTATCGGCGTTTTGGAGCGGGTAAATTCATGGCCGAGATAAAAGCTATGAAGATCAACGACGATCTCGCTAACGGTGCTAAGGAGATGAAGTGTGAGAATCAGTGACCTTAAAGTCAGTGAGTCCGTCTGTGGATGGTCTTTTTGCAAAAACCTAAAAAAGTGTTTGCAATTGGGCCTTTAAAATATTAGAAATAAAATTTCAGCCGATATAAATTTGAAGAGTGAGCACAATAAGCAAGCTCAACCAGGAAACCAAACAAATGGCATTTTTTGAAAATTTATTTGGGTTCTAAATTAACATTCTACAAAACAATGGTGTGTGTTCGTACTTGTGAACTGGTTTACTTTCGTCTCCTTCTTACCCATTTATACGTGCCATCTTAAATAGAATTTGTATCTTTCGTCATTCTTATGACATGTAATTTGGAATTAACATTCTTCACCATTATGAGCTGCTTCATTCTCAACAAGTTACGTCAAGTAGTTAACCAGATTTGAAGCCTCCCTGGTGGAAACGGGGACTGGCGTGTTGCGTCATTTCTTATGTCACCATGTGCGGGTGAATCAATAAAATATTGTAAATTCATCAGTACGCCACAAATTCCCTTACATGAGACGTCTCGAACGTTGTTGCTTACTTATCGACAGAATGAAATCACAAAGTTACACATTGATAATCTGTTCACGTATCAGAATTATTGATTATTTTCCATCTCTGTAATTAAGCAAATAATTTTAATAGACACTTCCTAGCATGTTTGCATTGAGCAGAATAAAAAAAAATACCTTCTCGCAGTTACGTGGCATAATAACCGCCTCCCACTGCAGAAGAATGTAGGCTGTTTGTTCCTGCAATTTCTCTCGCAACTCGAGGCTCTCTCGTACTCCCCTTGAGTTACAACGGTTGACGCGAGCCCGAAATTCGAGCCGAGTGAATGAGTCAAACGCTACTGTGGTGCTCGGCGGCGGCGGCAGTGGCGATGGCGGCGGTGCGGCGCGTGCCTCAGCGATGACGTCGCCCGAGGGCGTCGCGTGGCGTGGCGTCGCGTCGCGTCACGTCGCGGCCACCGCCACCACCGCCGCCGCCGCCGCGCCGCCGCTCGCCGGAAGCCGCCGCGCCGCAGCGTCGCCGGAAGCCCCAGAGGTGTTGAGCTGCGACGCCGCTCTCTGCGCGCTGTCCCCGGGGCCGTCTCGGCCGCGCGCTGCCCTCGCGTCGGGTCGGGCGGCGTTCGCCTGCGATTCGGACGCCCAGTGCGGGTGCGGGCGTCAGCGGAAGCGTCGCGTGTGGCGGTCCGAGCGCGTTGCGAGCGACGGGCGCGCAGCAGGAAGTGTATGAACGGACGGAAGGAAGGAAGGACGGAGCGGCGCCAGCCCTGTTGCGGTAGAGTGGACGGTGGCGACGACTAACATGTCGGCCGCGCAGAGGAGCCTCCCCCCGCGAGGGCGTCGCGGCGGACGATGAGCTCTCGCGCCCCTCGACGCAGGTAGGATGCGCCACGCCCCCACCCCACCCCACCCCACCCACGCCCTCTCTGGCAGAGCTCTGACAAAACGTGTCTAACTCACAGCAACATTAGCGTACTATACTTGGGTTTTCGTAACGTGACGGATGACATTAGGTCATTTGTACACCTCCTGCCTTATGAAACGAGTCTTCATAGCAGTGATAAGCGCATGTTTGAGGCCACGAGCCCCGTTAAGAAGGACGTTCGCGAATGAATTAAAAAGATTCATTTTATAAGACGGGAGGCGTAAAAGTGACCTGATGTCATCCGCCACGTTACGAAAACCCAAGTATAATCGCGCACTTTTTCTTGATACTCTACTGCAGGGGGTGAAAGGGAGAGGTGGGTTCTGTTTACGTCACAACAGTGCAGCGCTGTCTACTTCGACAGAAAACTCAGCGTAATAACGCGTTTTGGACCAGGTAGCAATGAGATACAACGCAAGATTTTTTGTAATATTGAAGAATTAATTAATATTTATAGAAATTATTGACTAACAAGAAAGAACATAATAAGCACAGTGCGATAGAAAGAGAGACCCAAAACTAGGAAGTCCGTATTGGAAAGAAAGAAGTGAGCAGCACTGCAATCTGAGCCGTGACGTACCGAGTGGAACCCATATTTTCTACCGGACCGTGCATGCCGGGCTGGGCGAAGACTAGGAAGCTGAAGGATGAAGAAAACGTGCGTGTATTGTAGTTGTGTGAACGTGTTTGTAAGAGAAAATACTGGACGTATTACATTCAATCGATTGCTGAGAAGTGAATTGTTTGCTGTGAATTGTGTAAGTATATTGTAAAAGCCCACTTGCTAACAAAAACCGAATATCTTGGGCCGTTTCTGCTAACAAACCGTACGCCGTGCACACGTATCTGTTGGCTGCCAACAAGTATTTTCCGCGTGTGGGCTCGCCCAACCTTCCGCTGAGTTTGCTTTAGAATAGCCCAGCCCGCGCGCGGGCGCGCTTGTTTGTTCCTGCAAAGCGTTTATGCTTACCGTATTGTGTTTGGATTACAAAGAGAGGCTACGACGGGAGTAATGTACGTTGCAGGCAGGCGTGATCGATCCTGGCGCGCTCCAGACTTGGTATTGTCGCGTTCTCCCGCGAAGTTTTTCTCATTGACGATTTTTGTAAAGACTGTCGTTCGTTTCTGCGCTTTCAATTTCTTTGGAAATATACGGGAGGCTGAAAGTTTATGGCACAGTTTTATCGGACGTAAAAGAGAAAGGAAGTTGGCTGCGCGGCCGTTCCAATGTAGGTCGTAGGCGAACTTTGCCATTACTCAGGCAGTCGAACCATCTTCACGGTACGCTGCGAAGTCTATATGTGTGGAAGGGGACACTTTCCAGTGCTGCTATCCAACGCTCTTTTTGTTTATGTGGTAGGTGAAAACTACGGCTAATTGAGTTTGTGGTAGTAATTGAACGGAACAGTTGTACCTGCATATGTTCATCTGCTCCGCTCTAATCAACGATTTGTTGTTTGTAGTTATCCTGTGCTGCGATGATCTATTGGTAAATGTGAGAGGAAAACCTTACTTCCTTTCTGTGGCTTCTTGGATTCTGAATAAGCTGGCATACATATTTTGCGAAAGCATATTTTTTCCGTCCATAAATAGTTTTTCATATAATTTAGCAATAGTATTTCCATCCTGTGATTTACTTTTCAATAGTTTTTATTTTACACCCTCTTCTTAGATGACGATATAGTTGTGTTGAGATTCTAATGAAAGTAGGAAAGCGAGTAAAATAAGTAATCATAAGTAATCCACGAGGTTGCCGGCATCTGTAATTTGTAATCTATATCTGTTGAAACATTTTAATTCTATCAACTTCCCTCGACTGATTGTGGTTTATTAATTAAAATGCGCACATAGTGCATTCAAGGGTAATGATTTTCGTTTTCCACGGTAAGTAGCAGGGAATGAATTTCTAAAAGTCTTTTGAGTTTTCCCGGAATGTTCTATAACGTAAATGCTCTTGTTTTTTTTTTTTGGAAACCTTCACATTCAAACTTTGTAATATGTAGAACAACCGCTAAATTAACGAGATTACTAAGGCGTTGCCTAGTTGACGCTAAAGGTCACAGCACTTGACATGGCCCACAGCCTCTCAGCAGCGCACCTCACCTCACCTCACCTCACCAACTCGGGTTTCTCTCTGATGGTGGAGCGAATTAGAATTCCGCACCCCGGCCTTGAAAGGGCTCATAAGTGCGGCCGTGCGCGACCCTTCCGTCCCCCGCCCCAACTTGTCTCCCTTCTCTGCCGGAGCCCGCGTTCCATTTCGCCCCATACCCGCGTCGCGCGCCGCCGCCGCCGCCACCGCCCCCTCCACGCGTACGGCGACGAGCGCCCGCGTGTGCGGCGCTAATTAGCAGCGCTGCAATTGCCTGCTCGCAGGCGCCGGTACCTGCCCCTATCCCTGCCTCCCCCAGAGCCCCTGCCCTGCCCTGCCCCCCCTTGGCTTGCCTCTGCCCGCCCCAGCCCTTGCCACTTCCTCCGCCTCCGCCCCCCCCTAGCAATTGCCACTACCACTATGCATGCCTATGCTCCTACCTGCCCCTGCCCCAGCTATTGCCACTACCACTACCATTGCATCTGCCACTGCGCATGCCTGTGCCTTGCCCCTTCCCCTGCAATTGCCACTGCCCTGCATGCCTATGTCTATGCCTCTGCCTGCCCCAGCCAATGCCACCCTGCCCCACTGCGCATATCCTTGCCCCTGCCCCGGGCGGCTGGCTCTCCCCGCCAAGCTGCGTGCAGGGCCCGCTTGCTGCAACTGAAGCAAATGAACAGAAAGAAGGAAAATTAGGCATAATTTAAGAGAAGAAAAACTATTTTGGATGGTGAGTCTCAGAGTTTGAACAAGAGTTAGAAATTATTATCTTTCAACTCGAAATACTCATAGGAGCCTAAGCAACAGGTAAGGGAATGTTGAAAACATGGCGTACATCGGGAGTTAGACTAACCAGCTATTTAAAGAAACAAAGCAGTGAATTGTGTATTTAATATGTGATTCTAATGGGAAAGTTTGTGATTGAGCTGTAACCTGTTAAACTTTTTTACGCGGCGGATATGTGACGTAGAATTATGGTTCGAACGAAAAGTCAGAAAATGGCGGTGGGTGAGTGGGTGGGGATGAGTGAAATGAAAAGAGGATCGTCGGCCAATAATGTATCATTTCAGGGTTGTTATCGCAGTAACCGTGGCGAACTGCTGCACGTTTTCATATTGTAATGGAACTCTGAATTCTGTAATACGTGCAAAATGAATCCCTTAGAGCGTGTTCACACTCAGGTGTTCCGAGACATAAATATTTAATGTTCGGTAATGACTTACACACTCGGGATGAAGTCACTTCTTCGACATTTGACCTGCGCCGGCAGGGCTAAACCGTAGCCGATCGTGAGCCCGTACGGAGTATAGAGAGTAATAGTGGACCCCCCCCTCCAGTCACCTGGAGTCAATCGGGGTGCTGGAGGTCACAGGGCATCTAAGCTCATCAGCGATCGCTCCGTACGATCTGCCCCCCCTCGCCGCCAGATGTCAAAGGAGTGCGGGAATCGCGCTCTCGTGCGTGACCCCTAATTAGCTGCACGGCGTTCGCGACCTCGCGTGCGCCCACATTCACTGGCACTCGCCAGTCCCGAGACGAAGGGAAGCCCCGACGCGAGCGACCTTATTCGAGTGCGTGCCCTCGTCAATGGGACAAGACCCGGCTTTGGATACGCAGTTAATCACCTAATAGGAAAAAACGAGTGATGGGCTTCGCGGAAACTAATGCGTTTTGTGATTAAAATTGCCGTGTAATCTCAATCCATCCATTCTTTGGTGAGTTTGAGATGTGGTGAAATGGTCTGATCTTATTGTTTTTGTCCTTTCTCGTGAAATCATTTGAATAATTTGCAAGTTGGCGAGAACTAAATATGATTCAGGAAGTTGAAGTGGTCATGTTACTTCTTCTACAGAATTCATACATCTATGACTTTTCCTCATTAGACATAAAAGGTCTTCAAAGAAACTCAATAGTTCTGAGAACTGTAATTGAAAGATAACAAGTAGAGAAGTAAATTAATTTTGATGAGGTAACTTCGTGATTTAATTTCTTGCAGATTCACACTCGGCTGTTTCTAGGTTTTAGATTTGAAGCAGGGGCTTTATGAGACAGGTTTTGGAACGCATTAAACGAGGCAGAAAACTCATCAGTTTCCTGAATTCTATCCTACGGGACAATAATATAAATAAAAAAACAAAAATAATGATATATAGAGTAATAATCCAAAGTGCTGTACTGGTACCTACCTCCTATGGTACTGAGTTATGGCAACTCTCAGAAGAAAGTAGAACAAAGTTGAGGGTCATGGAAATGGACTTAGAAGATCAGCTGGCATCTCAAGAAGAGAAAATGCGAAATGAAAGAATTAAAGAAATGATGGGTCTGAAGCATGATATACTGCACGAAATTGAAAGGAAACAACTGTTATGGTTTGGACACGTGCAGAGGATACAGGGCAATAAACTTCCAAACAAGCTTTTGGATTGGCAACCGTAAGAAAAGAGGCCGGGTGCGACCTGGTTCGAGAGACAACGTAGAGAACACAATGGCTGAATGACAGATACCTCCTGGGGCTTGGAACAATAGAGAAGAATGGAATAAGAAGTTTGGCGCCGTAAGATCCTCCTGAGGGTCAACCAAATGGCTAAAAAGATGATTTGAAAACATGTTGAATGAAATTGAATACAGTTAGTCACAATCATACAAAGCTACGTACATACCGGAACTCTGGTAATGATGTTTATTACTAGTTTTGGAAAGTGTTGAAGAATCAAAAGAGCCTAATCTTAATTCTAGAAATAGCTACTCCCGAGATGGATAATTTGATGGTGGTAACTCTTTTCCTAGGGTAAATTTCCCTAATTTATCCCTGGTATTGAGTACATTTTAAAAGCAATTACTGATGAGTTTTGTTGATATTTCACTCCAAAGAAAATCTTAAAATAAAACAGGGCCTGTAATCACTTCAGTCAATCGAGTCAGCGTCCCGATTTCGCCATTAAAGAGGCAAAATTGTCGGTATTTGCTTATCAAATAATAACTACAAAGAAAATGTTGAATAATGTTCAGTTTTGTAATTGTTTCAAACATTTCTGTAACCTTCTAATAATTCGCTGCTTTTCCGTGTTTTTTTCCCAGCCCAGTAAAATTCCCAGATTTTCCCCACTGTTTTCCTTAAAGTGATCTGATCTAGCCACCCTGCACTAGCACTGCACCTTACTTTGAGGAGGCGAGACGTGGATTTTTGCTAGCTCGGGCGCTGCGAATTTCGAGTCGAGCGGCGGGTGGCCGGTCTCACCACCGCGCCAGCCCGGCAACGGAATGACGTCAGCAGGTGACGTGCCGAAACCACGCGTCCGCCTCCGCTGCTGTCGAATACAAATTGGAAGCACGCAGCGGCGGGGGCGGGGAGGCGGGAGAGGATGTGTTTGCCCGGCCTGCGGTTGCCCCTACATGGCGCGAACCTCCCGGGCGCGTGCGGGGCTGCTCGATTTCCGGTCGACGGGAGAGCCGCTGAGCATTAGTCTCGTACGCTAGTCTCTCTTCTTTCTCAGCGCCCAGAAATGGTTCCGTATTTTCCGGAACCTTGGCAGTGAAGATGCAGTGTAGTCTCGGGTACCGGATTGTGTTCAGTATCAACTCAGAAAACCAGTGAAACCGATTTTTATTAATTTTAAATGCGAAATGGTACCATATTACTAATTGATCATTATAAGGACTTGCATATGAGTGTTTTACATTTAAAGTAACTCTCGTGGTTGCGGTATTTTCTTCCCATACTTGTTTTCTTAAATACTTACTAAATGTTAGGGTTTCGTCTTGTCAGTAACCAACTTTACGAGTTTCTTTCTTATCTGACATTTTTACTATATGTTCTTATATGGTGTCTCTTATGGAATTCATCGTTTGATGGCTCTACAATAACATTTTGTGGTCACTGTCCTGTAGAAAACTATTTGATTACGAGTTTAATTTTAAAATTAACTGTTCTTAAAAAGAAAACGAACCTGTGATGCAGTGTATTATTTCGTTCTAATTGTGGAGAATTGACAGTCATCACAGTTGGCGGTCGAGGTATTTTAGATTGGTGGTCGATTGATTTGAAGTGAATTTTATGAATCTGGCGAAGAGATCTCTTGAAGCGACTTTGACCGAGCCTTTCAGTGGGTATTGGCTTTCGTTTCTTGTCTCGGCAACGTTGCAACCTGAAGAAGCTGAGGATCGAAGGTGCTTGTTTTCTGCCCTGGGTAAGCCAATGAGATTTTTTTTCTTTTTCTTCTTTATTCTTCTTCGTCATTAAGTGGTTGCAACCTTCTATTATTTCTCTTCTCTGCAAGCTCTTGCTCGTTTCTGGGTAACCTTTAGGCACAGGTCACAGAAGATTCTATCCTGACTAATGAGGAACTACTCAGGAAGTCAGCTCCCGTTCGTTTAATATGCATCCCCGTTTTGTTTGAAAGTCGTAGTACAAATAATATATACGTTTGTCGTCGCTCGTTTCCTGACTGTTGCGACCACCGGATGGGGTCGTGCGTCGAGTGTCGCATAAGAAAGAGAGCTCGCGTTAATTGCGAGTGGTATTTCGCCGAAGCGCTGCTCGAGGAGGGCGCGGAGCGCTCGGAGTAAACAGCCACCTGGAAACCTCATTATGGCGCCCACTTCTCAGCTAAAGCGACGAAGGCATCGCGGACGGCGCCACTGACTGCAGTTGCGTACGAGTTCGTAGCTAAGAGGGAGGGAAGTTGAACTTCTCTGCCGCTTAGAGATTCGTACCGAATAATTACTTCAAGTGGAAGTTAGAATGTACTAGGTTGTCGTCAAGCATTTATTTCCGTCGTCTGTGAAACGGATAGAAGCAACCATTTTTTAGTTAATTATTCTTGCAATTTGCAATTGAACTTTTTAACTGTGCCTGAAGTACTAGTATTTTATGTAATACGACGGAAGAAAAGCACCGTTCTTAGAAATGCACTCGTTAATAAATTAAAGAACTGCAGCGAAATTCAGCAGTAATGAATTAAGAAACACATTGTCATAAATGTGCTAGTTGACGCCCACTCTAATTCAAACGAGTACTTTTTCATGTTGGCGGTTTGTGACGGCTTTTTAAAAAATTTGAAGGAGCGTTCGCGTCAGTGTTTCGGCGTTTCTGCGCGTGACGCACGGCCGCCCCTCCTCGGCGCGCCACCGGCGTCGCGACACCTGGCGCCTCGCCCACCGCTCTGGAGCCGGCCTCCGCGCCGCGCCGGTCGGCCTGCGTTGTCAACAACGCCGCCCTTGTTATCGCCGAGTGATTAACCTTTTCGCGTCCACTGCGCCTCGAAAGGTCGCGAGCCGCGCGCGCTCCCCGTGCAAGCGGCGTCTGACGCGCACGCGCGTGGCGTGGCGTGGCGTGGCGTGGCGTGGCGCGCCGCCCCTCACACGTGAGACGGACTCTGGCGATGGAAGCGACTTTTTAATTGCTGCCAGACACTGCAGCATAATGGCATCGACGGTCATGTCTTTATGAAGGCAGCCATTCTCATCTGTTCGATCTAGTCTACAATTAATCAACGTCAATGATTTCAGTTATTAGTAGTATACTTCTCGTAAACACTGTGTGGAACAGTTGTGAGATGAATATTCCTAAAATTAAAAGGAAAAACCTTTTTTTAGGTGTGAGCATCATTCCTACGTTTTATGGATGTTTTGAAATGTTTTGAACTAGTCGCGCGCGTTTACAGGGCTCTCCACCGCTGCAAAGCAGCCACCGCGACGATCTGGTTTGACGTCGCCGCCTCTACAAAAGGGAGCTGCGAGCGCCAGAGAGAGAGAAGAGGTTGTAGGAACTTTCGGACGTTTTGGAATTGTGCGCGCTCACCAAGATGGCTGAGAGGCGAGGGGTCGAACCAAGGGCACGGATTTACTGCCAACGGATAATGCCGGATCGAGAGTATACTATTGTGGGTGAGCTGCGTCGTGGCAAGGAATGTAGTGTGTTGGCTATTTTTGTTCTGGCGAGTTATTCTTAGGTGGATATTCATTGTTGTGTACAATGGTGAATAAATGTTGCTGTTGTTTATTTTATTTTCTGAACCTAATAAGTAATTTTTTTCTCGACTTAAGCACGTTGACTTTGTTCGTTGAGTTTGATATAAAGGCGAGAATGTTACTGATTACTACTAAATCGTTTGTTCTGTTTTATCCTTCCCAGTAATCGGTGACGTTCGCGTGAGAGATACACGTTTTGGGGCATGAGAGGTGGGATTTTTGGAGCAAAAATCGTGGAATAAACTATTTCCTCACGGTCGCGCTTGCCGTGTGGGCGTAGACTTCGGAATATCAATTCAGAAAATAGCTTCTCGACCGTTTTCCGGAGAAACTCCTCCGAGGAAATCTCCGAGGACTGGCAATCGACGGAAGACAGAAGATATTTCCTGTAAGAACTGTCTTTCAACGATCGAACGTCAGTTCTTTCAATTTCCATTGCCATTTTGTGGAAGGAAATGATACTCCTTCTCCGGGCCTCAGCCGCACGTCCGGTATATTCGAATATAGTATTGCTCTTAATGGCTCCCCGTTGTTCCTCTACAATGCGGTGTCGTATCTGCGATTCCAATTTGAGACCACCGCCGTCTCTGTCACCTCAGAGATTTGCCGCGAGCACATTACTCCCCAAACGCGAGCTTCTTGCGATACCGCATTAGCGCCCGCGAAGGACTCCATTTGAGGCCGGCACGCCAGCCTCGTCGCCGTGTCGGCGGCCGGGGCGCGGGCACGGGCAGAGGGCTGGGAGAGCGAATGCGCGCTGCTAATATTAGCTTAAGATCTCCTCGCGCAGGGCGCCGCTGTTCCTGGAAGCCAGGGCGCGGCGGCGGCGGCGGCAACCGCCTTACGCCGCCCACGCACGCCTCCCTACATCCGCCCCGCCCGGGCCACGCCCACCAACCAACCCACCCACCCACCCGCCTGTGGAGGTGGAGAAGCCCGCCCGTCCCTCGTAACGCCTGCGCGCGCGCTGTCGGAACAGCCACGCCCGCGCCATTGTGCTCCTGGAGCGCCACGGAAAGATCTACATCCTCTGACATTCGCAGTTTTCTCCTCCGCCACTCCTCGTTCTTCGGTTTCGTATTTAGTCGGTGAACCGAGTGTTTTCAACTCTACCGTAGAATTCTTTTCAGGTTCATGAAATACATGAAGGTTTGAAACGGTAGGTTATTTCGCAAAATCCACGAATTTTCAACGAATTGTACCTGTGTTTCTACTTCGTGTGTATGATCCATTTTGTTACATTCTGACCCGAGTATCTCTCCCTTGTTTATTCTCGTACTCTTTAAGTGTGGTAAATATGTACATTTTCTACAATATCTTGTGATCAGAGAAGTTAAGTTAGTTTTGCCCGTAAAAATGTTTGCTTGGTCTCCTTCTTAGATGATGTTACGTGTATATTTTCTTTTTTTCCTGAGATTGCATTAAAAGATTGATGCACACACGCATTGATTTCATTATTTGAAGTATTTTTAAATGAGACAGTATCATGTTTTTTAAAAATATTTAGCGGTACATTCACTTTGCGTATCACCCCATTTTCTAATAAATTATAAGCGAAAAAGTACATTTTTGACGTACCTGTGGAAATATGCCACTTATTTTCATACCATAAAGCTCACCAAACTTTGCGCGTATTTTTTCTCCACTTTGTGTGAGCTGCGGTTTCGCGAACTACTGAAGCGTCTTTAAACATCAATCAAGGTCCACATCGTACGACATTGAACAACGTCGTGGATTTGGCTTGTGAACATCCCATTTTTTCAACGCCCATCTTTGCCTTAGGTGCCAACCCCCCCAAATCTCCGTGCGGCATTATTTTTTCGCTTCTGAGAAGGATCGCGTTGACACGTAGGCCGGAAACTCGCGCAGAATGAAGCGTTGTCTTCACGCCGCCCCTGCCTCGCAGCTGCGCCCCCGCGCCGTCGTAGGTAGCTCGTCCCGCCCGTGGGCGTGGAGCAGCCCGCGGCACGCCGCGCGCGAGTCGGCGCCAATAACGCTCGGCGAAGGCGTAGGCGGGGCGCCGGGAGCATCGGAAATTGTGTTCGGAGAACGGGGATGCCGCGCCGAGGAAGGCGCGGAGAATCCGGCCGAGGAGACTCGGGCTTCTGAATCAGTCATTGAAAGAAAGAAGCCCGATAGCTGTGAGGTGAATGAGAATGATGTGGAACAGCGTGTGTCAAAGAAATTCTCCGAAATTCGGCCTGAAAAAGATGCAGCATCGTATGAGGTTATTGTTTTAAACACCACTTTAGTTTTCACATATGTATTGTTTGGTACGTTAAAAAAATAATTTTTCATGTTTATAATGTGCTCTACTAACAGGGAAGTAAATATGCCCGGACGTTCGTAAATTATTAGATTCCTTGAGAATAATAACATCTGGAACTTGAACGTTTACTTTCACTGTTGACCTAATTTCTTTTTATTTTGCGATTACTGTCACAATTTATTTGAAATTGCAGATATCGTTATAGGAGGCAAAGAGTTCGAACCCCCACGGAATATGGAAATATCAGTTTGAAATTCGTGAATTTTTACTTAAATGTGCGAGGAATCCAGCTGTAAATGTTCAGAGTGTGGGCAGGTGCGTAGATTCATCCTTTCCGCTTTCCAAACCAATCGTTCGGCCGAGCCCATGCTCAGCCAAGCAAAGCAGATTCGCCTTCGCTCTTCCCCTGTCTCTTGCCGGGAATACTAATGCCTTGATCGCGTGCGCTACAGCGACTACAAACGAGTTGCCTTAATCAACTTTTCAGGGAGGATCGCCTCAAACGCTGGAAAGGAGGATGCAAATCAGAGACTTTGTTCGGTTTTAAACTCTTTTCAACTGTGAATGAGCCTTGCTCAGTACGTGTCTTGGCGGAAGGCGCTGCACGATAATTGCATGCAAGATTATTAGTCGCGCACTTTTGGATGTTTTCCACTTCAACGGTTCTTTAATGTTTTAGGGCGACTTGTGCCGAAGCAAATATCACTTTCACCTTTCACTCGTATCCCTGAGGTCGTAAAATTGATGTAGGTTAAACAGGCATGCTGCAGGTTTTGACGTGATGTGTCGTTTCTCATGCTCTTTATTGTGGCATTCATCTATCTTCATTTACTTTCCAATTTTTTTTGCTTTTTATGCGTTCATTCTTGCAATCAATCTACCTTACAGTAATGTGACAGCTTAGCCAATTCCCGCCCTCCTGATTTTGGAAACCACAGCTCGGAGCTCATATCCGTTCTCATCTCGCAAACCGCCTCATCGACGTGTCTAATAAAGAAGAAAGAGACATCATTAGTCCTCCTCTGTTGGATGCGTTTCAATGGAGCTTCACTTCCTAGGCTTTCGTGTCGTAACAAGTTTTCTTAATATGCGTCTCGTGTTTCCGAGAGGACGTCCCCTCCCGCCGTCAGAGCCAGAGAACGGAGTTCTCCCTATGAAATAATAAAGTTCTATGAAAGTTTCAGAATGCTGGTGCAGACACCTCTATCTTTACGCCCCACTTAACCAGGGTTAATTCACGACGCCCACACGCAGATCCGCGTGGCCCGCTATAAAGGTCGAAGACGCAGCAGCGACGACTGAGCGCCCGTGGAGGGCGATAAAAGCGGGCGACGCAAAGCTCGGCGGTCGGGGACGGCTAGGGACGGACGGCGCTGTGGGTGGCCGGCTCCACAGCGATAGCTACTTTTATTATTATGCAACGTTTTTCCTGGTGGTATCAGCCCTTTTAGCAAGCGAGTTACAACAGGGGATGTGCGTTGCGTGGAGCAGGGTTTCAAATTTCTTGTGCCACACGTTTTGTTTTTGGCGACGTGGTATTCAGTGAAAAGGTTTTATTGCTAGTTTTGAAGAAAGTGCCAGCAATATTGTCTGGTTTCAGTGGTTTTGAACGGAAGAAGTGATTTCTTTAGAATTACCCTGTTATGGTCTGTCGTTTGTACAGTATTAAATTTTAATTTTTTCACGTACAGAAAATGCAAATCGAATACTTAAATTGTGAAATCCGTAAAACAATGTTTTTCTTGAGAAGATCTCGGGGGAAGAACGGGATATCTGTTGTATATATTTTTATAGTGTGCTTGCTGGGAATATTATTCATCCTCAAATGATTTACTATAGTTGTCATCGATCCCGGTTTATATATTTATGCAAATCAATGCTCTTCATAATTGATGTGGCAAGTAAAAGAAATAAAACAAAATAAAAAAGAAGATAATTCAAAACCTTTCGTTCAGTTGAAGACAAGCTGAATATTGTATTGTTCGTTCGTCTCCTTGTACCTGTTTATTACTGATATGTGAAGTGAAAATGGCTCTTACTAGCATTTTCAGTACTTAAAACCTAATAAAATTGCCCCAAAATGTTTTTAATGTTGCTGATTTTCTACTTGCACGAACTGCACTATGAGTCGACAAAATGTTAATCGTGTGAGTGGAGTTCCACCAGCCAACCGTTTGGGCCCTATCCGAAACGTTATTTTCGCTCCTTGGCGCAACTTGATCCCTCTTTTGTCGGCACTGGCCTTTCACATTTACGCCCTCGTCAAAACTACTTTCTTCTTCTCTTCCTCTTTCCGTCGCGGTACGTCCTTTCCCTCGCTGAATAGTAAGTCACCCGCTCTTCATATCCGTCACGCTTTGCACTCCGCCGCCGCCGCCACAGACGTCGCTGCGCCGCGTTGCGGACGCGCCGGCGTCGGCGCCGCGTGAATAATTAACGCAGCGGTTGCCGCCTAGGGCGCGGCCTTGTGCGGCGGGGGCGGGCAGGGCGGCGGGAGGGGGAGCGGAGCGGGGCGGGCAGGCGGGGGAGCGGAGCGGGGCCGGGCGGGGGGGGGGGGGGGGGGGGGGGGGGGCGGGCGGGGGCGGGGGGCGGGGGGGCGCGTGCCGGGCGCGGACGCCCCCGGGCAGAGAAAGTTAAGCTCCGAGCTCGCCCACCCGCTTCGCTGCTCCCCTCCCTCGCCCACGCGTTCCCATTCAAGCGCGCCGCCACCACCGCGAAGGTCACGAGGCGGCGTCTGACGGGATGGTGAATACCTGGATGCGAAGTCTGAAGGGGTGCGACGATAAATTGCCTTGCAGGGTAAAAGCGCGTATTACTGCTTATATGTTATGTACTCGAGTTAAATGATTCTTTTTAATTCACTAATGTGGTTTTAAAATTCTCTTTAGTTTCTTTCTTCGAAACTCCTGAAGGTTTATAATTCTCCAGTATGAATTCCCACGACGTTCGTATGTTGTGCAAGTCAGAAGATTCTTCTCGAAATGTATTCAGAAAATATGAATATTTCGCTACTGTCTGGCCGGTATGAAAGATAAATATTCATTTTTTATTAAAATGTGCCGTATGTTCTAGTAGACAAACATGGATTTCTTATGGCTTGTGAGTCCTGTGTCGTATCTAGTAAAATTGCATCCTGATATCTTAGAAATCTCGCAAAAGTACGAATACTCGTGTCGAAAAGTTAAAAAAATAAATAAATAAAAATGTTTTTTAAAAAAGTAACGGAAAGAACCTACCTGCATTTTGTAATATAGACGGGAAAATACGACGTATACATTATGCAGAAAACGTATATAATAGGGTTGTCCAACTGGCGGTCATCGCTGCTATTTATTATAGCCCACGAAAGGTTATTAGTCGACAGTGAAAGTCCCTTGCATCCACATCGTCCACCCATTGCGCGCCTAACTCACGCGTCCTGCCGGGGTCAACACTCCCCTGTAATGTAAAAATAGGTTAAGTTTAGATTTAAGGATCTTTTCTAGTAAATTCGGAAATTCAAAATCATTTTAATTTCATTCCCTGCGTTAAGCATGGTCGTCTGATATCACGCATGGTTCCAGTCCCCCTCTCCCTCCCCGTTTCAGAGCAGCCGGGCGAACTGTCAACAAACATTACGGAGAACTGAAGTGTGGATCACCCGAGTAATGACAATATGGCCCGCAACCATATTAAAGATTTTAGTTGTGACCCTTGTGGCCTTGTATGTTGGACACTCCTAGTGTGTACGATGAATAATAGACTTGACGGAAAGGTACGCGTGTCTGAATGAGTGTTTCTTGTGACCCACACAGTAGTTGAACATTTTCTGCACAGACCGGCATCTTCGTTTCAAGATGCTTATTCCTTAATTGCATTGTTGAATAATGTGATCATCCAGAGTTTAGTTTTCTCTTTCTACTTTCTTGATAGTAACTGTAATAACGTGAACTTCAACCTTTCCTTCCTGCCGACTGTTCTGTTCACTCTGGAGTTCATCAAACTAGTCTGATTTACTCGACCGAGATAGAGCTTTTGTATGTCCTTGACTTTCATTTTTATGAGTAAAGAGAAAACAGAACATACATTTTCATGACTGGTGTAAAAGGATAGTGGGTAATTTTGCCGCGACTCCGACTCAGTTGCATCTTTCCTTTTTTCAGCCAACGTTTAAGCGTATGAAAGCCGGTTTAGCAACTGAATCAACGTGCGTTGAGAGGAATTATGAGTAGTAAGTCATTATTCAGCTACCAGTGTTCGTAGAAAAAACCGCCCCCATGAAGAAAACGAGGGAAATGAGCGATTTATCCCGCACAGTATAGTTTATGTTGGTATGAAATAGTAACTGAAAATATTGTTTGAATATTTCTAATTTGGGGATTTGTTGTTAAGCAGTATTCACGTCAACACACTGGGTAGTTATACTGCGTTAGTGAAACATATAGTTAAAAGTTGTTTAAAGCAAAAACAAATTGAAAATAGTATCTTTATATGGATTTGTATTCGGATGGGGCGCGGTGATATATCTTAAAGGCAGGGTAGGAGAAGGATGTAAGGAAGTTAGGCTGTACAAGCAGTGAGTTTTAAGATGAAAAGGGGAGTCGTTCATCTTGGGAGCACGCCCCGCCCTGAAGGATCGACCGACGGAAGTACAGGAGCGGTTGCAATGGGGCGGGTGGGCCGACGTGGGCGTGTGGATGGCGCGGTGGCCGCCGCGCCGGCGGGCTCATCGGCTTGCCACCGGCGCCGGGCGCAGCGCTGCCGCGAGTTGATCGCATTAGCAGAGCCAATCCCCCGGCGACCGACGCGCGCTGCCAATCGAACCCACGGCTGCGACCTCGCACCCCAGCTGCTTCCTGTTCCGTCGCTGCACCGCGCCGCTCCCTGCGGCGACGCGGAGACTTTTGTAATTGAAGCTCAGCTCCGATTAAATTAATATCTGTGAAACAGTCATTAGTGTTCGATCGCTTACGAGTACGTGCGGATTTAGTTCTATATGTTTGAGGTTATATATTTTATTCAGTTATGAAGACTAATGAATTTAAATAAGGTTTATGTTTTATTGATATGTTATAGCCTGTTATTGCCTTCGATACGCAGTTCGATAGGCGCTGCATAAACTTACCTGGATCGAGAGGACCGTGGTTACGAGGGAAATATGAAACTGTTGAATGATGCGGTATGTTCCCTTACTGCAGCAATTATGGGAGGGAAAAATGAAAAGGCAGACCTACTTAACATCCAGTTAGTTAGTAAAGAAGTAAATCTGAATCAATAAAAATAATTAGTTATTAAAGAATATAATTATTATATATAATGAGCTGTATATAAATGTATAATTAGTTATGTATATAACTGGTTGTAATAACCTCGGGCCGAAGGCCCTCGGGCGTTTTGTGGTCTCTGGATTAGAACCCTTATAGCGCCTTTGGTGAATAGATAACTATTATTTGCTTTAAATAACGCTTTTCTTTGTCATTGGTTTATAAAACATTTTTCAAATGTATGTATATAACAAAACCCGTTCCTGATAATATTTCGTATTCGTATTTATGGCATTTTCTTGAGTGTGGATAATATTCTTGTTGATTTGTACGTTCTTTCTTATCTCTCTTACAAAACATATTGTGTCAGAAATAAATGCAGATTCCCATGAAACTCCGGTACAGCTCCCTCTCCTATTCGCCGCCAACCATCGCGCCTCCAAATCTTCTCGGCGAACGCGAAGGCCCCGGTAGCATAACCGCTGCCGCCGCCGACGTCACGCGCCTCGGGTTTCGCGGCAGCCCGCGTGGCATGGCAGGTCGGGCCGGCGCGACCCCTCGCCGCCTCCGCTCCTCCGGGTCTCCGCCTGCGCGCCCCGCCCCTCCGCGTTCCCTTCGCCTTGAGAATCGATGCCGCGCGAATTCTGCGCGGCCCCGTCGCCCGGGTCGCCAGTTGTGGGACGAGAATAATATCTAATGGTGGGATGTGATTTACGCTTGTGCGGGGATGTGATGATTAGGGGGTGGATTTTAATGAAATGTCTTTTTTTCTTTCCACTTGAGAACAATGCTGTTTAGTATAGAAATTCATTTTATGTCATGACAAAAGGAAATTACCCATTTTTACAGGTCATTTATTTTGCATTTTTTGTCGATCGACTAATAAGTCGTTTTTTACCTTTCCTGTCATTTTAATGCATTTTTTGCTGTTTTCGTCAATTTTAATGTCATTTTTAATGATGCTTCAAATAAAACTTAAGAAATGTAACACAGAATTACTCAGTAGCCTATTCGATTTGTTCGCTTAAAAATTGTTTTTACAGCCGTTGTCAGTACGTAATTCTGATGACGTATATCAGTGCTATTGCCGGTTCGGCCGATTTCGGGATAACTAAAGACAGATTTCCGAAAAAAAACCCACTCCAAACCAAAAGTTTGCAAGCTGAGTTCACTCGAACGAATGAAGAAGTCTTGATTACATCAGTAACGTATCCAACAGCTTGAACCATTCATCAGAACTGTTTTTTGATAAAAAAAAACAACAAACATTTACATAATTTTTCTTTGGTTTTAGGGCATTTTTAAAGCATTTAAAGAACATTTTATTGATCATTTTGGGCTATGTTTTAGGTTATCAAATCCGCCCTCAAGTGATATTCGCGAACATAGGTTGCACTACACATGTTGTTGCCCCACACTCGCTCGTAGATTTTTTCCCTCTCATGATCATGGAATGCTGTCAAAAGTTTGGGAAACCGTCTTTCCTCAAATTTTATTTATTATTCTATATTTCGAACTAATAATCTTAATAATTTTACATTCAATGGAAATTCTTTGTAGCGAACTAATTTATAATGAAAAATCTCATATAACGAATACATTACTTGAGTTTACGTTGTTATTTTATTACACACGCAAAACACCATGTCTATTTGAGTTTAAGTGCAAAGAATTTGTAATATTTTGTGTACGTATGTACCATCCATTATAGTCAAGTTGCGTGTTAATGATTACGAAAGAACGAAGCCTGACGACGTAGGTCGTGTATGCAACCCCTCGTACTGAAGTGTGCGGCGGGAAGCATCGTGCACCGTCGGCAAGTTGTGAACATGGAAACGTGTTCTACTGGGTGTGTATGGAACTTTAACTTGAAGTTCGTATTTTCAAGTGCTGTGCGCAGCTACCGGGTGACAACGGAATATTGATCCACTTATACTTTAAAACAGTCCAACATTGTGTGCCAGTAGGCGACTCGGGTCAATGACTACATCTACGGACAACTCGCGACTTGATGGGAGCGTAGCAGTGTTTTACTCTTGCAATAATGTGATGATATACGAGTAGTAATATTCTTATTTTTAGCATTGAAAAGAACTGTTTTGTTCGAATCTATGAAGCTACCAATTATAAGTCCTTCCGTTACAGCTACTCAAGTTTCTATGGTGTACATATCTATTTTGGGTAGCGTGCTTATTTGAAATGAAGTGTTGAAATAAGCTGACATACGTCTACTTTTAAACATTTTTCTTATTAGTATTAGTGTCTCAAATTACCGGGTGCCTGTGTGCGCATACAGGTACGTTTTTCTCTTTATAATGAGCTTTTTGGAAAACATGTGGGCAGGCTCGCGCATGGAGCGCTGGAACTATCGTAAAGAAGAAACAAGCGTATAATGAGAAAAAAGTGTACGTGTTAGTTTACTGTCATTGATCTTGTTCTTTGAATAAGTTGAATTATTTCACGTTTGTCTTTTTCAACGGTTCGGAAGAAGATTTCTTTAGACCGTAGACCCGAGGACTGTGATGAAAATGATTCCTTAGATGTGTAAAAAAATAAATGAGTGATTTCGCAAATTGAGATTTTTCAGGTATAGATTCAAACTTAAATTCAATCTCTACTTCTATAAAATGCGTGTTGACATTCCAATGAAAGCAAAATTAGGTTTCTCATTTTTTTCATAAAAATATTTCGATCTGCACGAATGTTACATTCTTCCTAATATTCATGTACACTATAGTCTAAAATGGTCCACCGAGAAGTTACTAAGTCCGCCTATTTACAGCGCCGTGTGCTCTCTCTCCAGACTTCGCCATTTGTTACGTTTCGCCGAAAGGAACCTACGCTGAAGTCGCGACGCAGGTGACGCGAGGCGACGTGCGCGCGCGAGTTCCACCAGCGACGCCCTCGTTGCGAGGCAGAGCGCCAGCACAGTGCGCTCGAATGGGCTGAAACGCGGTTGTTGTTGTTGTTGTTGTTGTTGTTGGTTTTTCTTTTTTCCCCTTCAAATCTGAATTACAGGTACAAAACGTTGCGATCCCTTAAAAACTAAGATCTTAATATAAGAATGTTTTGTGAGAATGTGCAAATTACAGATATGGCTATCCTCGTATTCAGTTATTCTTGTTCTTAATTTATTACTTACATAACGTCTGGGGATTGCTCTCGTTAATGTGCATTTTTCATCTAAAACTCAGAAATTTATGATGTCGCCATGTTGTTGTTGTTTTTTTGGGGGAGGCAGATAGCGAGAACATTTTTCTTTGGACAAACGTTGAAACTTATGATTTGGATCTGAAATTTCATCTGGATATTTGACAGAGTGAAAAAACAATATGTCTTTCATACTTTATACATTTTGGTCTTGTATATTTGTCCGCTGTTTATTATTACTCCCTATAGGATGAAATAACGTCAGTGACCAATTCAAATGTCGAATTTTCATTTGCCTTATGACCGGTAGATAATGACGCAAGAGACAGCGAAACGCCGGCCCGAAGATTTCAAACAGATTTTAAAAGTTTCTTTTTTTGGCATTTATCTTGTTTAATGCTCTCATTTTCACGCTCACAGTAGGTAGCGGCTGCGTTTTGATGTATAGTTATTTAAACTGGCATTAGAAAAACAGCCCCTTTCACTCTTAGGCCCCTCTCACATTTTAAAGAGAATTAAATTTTCTATTGAAATACGCGGTGATTATTTGTATTGAGTTTAATGCTTTGTTTCTAATGTCTCATTTGACTAAAAATCACAATCAAAAGTTGATATAATACTTAGAGTTGGATGAGAAAACTCATGAAAAGGTTAAATAATAAGATGTTCTGTCCTTGCCACGAACTTTGCTTTTCTTCCTAAGCGCGCCCTTCAGCCCATGCCGGCCCACTGTGCGGACGGAGGTCGCCGACGCCTAATTGCGACCGCCGCGCGCTGAAGCGCAGCGCAGCGCAGCACAGCACAGCGTGGATTCAGTTCACGTCACGCTCGTTTCATCGGCTGTCAGGGAGCGCGCCGCGTTGCGTAGCGTTGCCCCACCCCACCCCATCACCCGGGAGCCGTCACGAGGGGCAACCCCTAGGGTGCGGGCCCTGAGGCGATATTCCGAGCCTGAGCCGAATAACGCTACCCTGGTTTCTCCCGATCGTTAACGGATTTTTTGCCGCCTACTCAGGCTTACTATGGGGCAGCGAAAAAATACGGAGAAAGGTTGGATTTGGACTGCGAGCTGTTTGCTTCATTTCTCATTTAACGCATGGCGGTAAATTAGTTTAAATTATTAACATTGTTTTATGAGGTTGGCACCTTTGCAGTCCACAGTGAGTATCATTTCATACATTAGTTCTGATATTTCGGAAAACTACAATAACAATGGGATTATGCTTCGTAAATTACATCAAACTATTGATGGTATTTTAAACGAGAAACATTCAGATTTGACAGACAAATGAATGTTCTAGTGATTC